>JALIRH010000021.1:6012500-6612500 GCA_023055505.1 Callipepla californica brunnescens | reverse complement strand
CTCAGCCACTGATGTGGGCCAGACAGACATGCTCACTGTGTGCACAGATGAGCCCAGGCAATGACTTAGCAGTGATCTGCTGATTCAGGTGAAACAACTTCTCTCACTTGATCTCATGCGCCATTCAGCAAAGAGCTAACTTAGATTCTCAGCAAAGCTCTTGTGCTTTACAGTTTGGAGAGCTCATTTCCCTTGATGCCAGCTTTGGAGTCAGTTTTCCTGGGACGCCAAGCACACAGCAATTGCTGAGTGTCTTTGTTATCATCCACACCTAATAACAGTTTATAACTGTATGCCCTCCTCTGTCCCACCATGTCAATGTCACCTCCTTGGCAAATTGGTGAGATATTAAGTCCAGTACTTTCTGGCCTCTTAGGTCCCTGGGGCTTATATGGGCAGTCCTGTCTGTTAAGCTGAATGCAAACATCCCCATTGCATAGGGCTCCTCATACAGGAGATTACCATGGCTCTACTGCTAAACCCAGCCCAGTTCCCAGTTCCTGTCTTGCTGCTCTCACCACTGAGGTAGAGACTGTTTGGCCTGACTTGACCCATGTAAACACTTCTCTACATACAAAACCAATTGTTCTCTCTCCTTTCTCTAGATGATAAGCCGGTTTCTGTTCCCAGAACCAGGTTAGTTCCTGGTGTTATCCACTAGACTGACTGGGTTTATAGCTGTTACACTCTGTACAGCAGAAGAGCTAAAACAGAGTCCTGATCTTACTGAAATGCAGGATGTTAACTTGATAGATGTAGCCTGGGCTCTGCATTTCAAGAGAACTGAGTGTAAAGGAAGCAATGAACTGCCAGGAGGTGTCAGTGAAATCATGGGCTTTCAGCAGGGCCAAGGTCTCTTATCCTGATTAGAGGTTCAAGGTATCCAGAGCCTCTCTAAGTTTCTTCGCCAAGCAGTGAGAAGCTTATTGTTCAATGAGCTCAAAAGAATTTGAAACAGAGCCAGCCAGCTATAGGAAAACCAGGCTAGCAACACACTCATGCAGAAGAAAAAAAAAAAAAAAAGGATAAGGAAAAGGAAAAAAAGAAAAGGGAAAGGGAAAGGGAAAGGGAAAGGGAAAGGAAGAGAAAGATGATGTTTCTTGTACAGACTTGTGAGATATGTGGACACAAGTGTTGAGGGGGAAGGAGGAAACAGAAGTATGTCCAGGTGCTGAGAGGTGGTCATCCAAGCAGAGAGATGTCAGGGTCTGAACAGCTTCACTCCATGAAGTGTTGTTTGGATGGCTTTGTCTCCTGCTGATCAGAGCACAGCAGCCCAGTCAGCCCCACCTCCTGCTCTGCTTCTTTAGAAAGGCTGTGTCTCTTGTCTGCACCTATCTGTCTTTCCTCTCACCAAAAGAACTGGAAGTCTTGCCTGGATATATCCAACCTGCCAGTTTGGCTCTCGAGGCTCATCCAGGCTGACAGGATGGAGGAAGCCTAGAATGCTGCTTATGCTCAGTGAAGGGATGTGTATTGCCAGATGTATAGACAAGAAAAAGAAAGACCACAATTGCTAGAAGCTCTGGGGACCCAGCTGGCAGCAGCTTCTGTGGCAAGTCTTGGTCCAAAGGATGAGGACACAATCAGCTGTCTTGCTTGGGTGTAAAACAGATTAAATTGCATTTCCAAGTGAAGTGCCTTCTCATAATCCATTACTTAGGACTGCTGAGGGGCAAAGTCTAGAGGAAAACAGAAAGACCTAGTTAAGGTCCTTCGGAAGTCACTCGATCTTTTTTTTCAGTTTGAGGTTTGATGGCTTCTGTGGGTGGTTTATGAGCTGAGCCTTCCTCCAAACACAAGGACAGAAGGGTTGGTCCATATTCCATTAAAAAAAAAAAAATTACCTGAAAATTGTGCATCACCTTGTGAGAATCTCACTCAAGTAAGACATTTCCAGAATCTTTCTGAGTATTTGTTCAGTACCAAGAAGTATTAGGAGATTAGATTATATTCAGTTATTATGAAGCTCACAGCCCAGCCGTGCATGTTGACTGAGATTTTTTTCTGGCAAAGTCATTTAGGGAAGTCCCTCTCTTTTCACAATAGACACATCAATAGGCATTTCATTAGAAATCTTGAAAGAACAGTTTTGTCTACTATGTGGAACATAAACACTCGCCCTTCAAACCTTGGTTCAGGTCCTGGCTATGTCACAGACCTCATGGCTGAGTCAGGGACTAACCCTGCCCTGTCCTCCTGTGTGTCTGTGCATCAGGTTGTTGAGGAAGGGAGCTAACATAGCAGTGGATCTGTGACATCTGCTCAGATCCATCTAGAATCTCGTTAGAGGTCTCTATGCTGAGGACACCCTGTGCTTTATGCCACAACACAGTGCAGTAATAACCTCAGAGCAGTCCTGCTTCACAAGCAAGTATTGCTGTGTTGAACAAGAGATTATGCATTGCTCTCTGAAAGCAGGCAGTGAGGAGAGCTAGCAGGAAATGGGCCTTAGATCAGGGGTTTTCCTTGCATTTCTTTTACTATGTCCATTAAGCTCACTTCCCCCACATCTGGCGTGTTGGGGCCTTCTAATTCTTAAATCAGCCATGAGAGAAATAATGGAAAAGGAATTGAAATCACAAAGGAGAATGCGCTCAGAGATCTTCCTTTTGTAGGTGTAAAAGCAAGGAGAGTGAAGGGGGAACAGATTCTAAAATATTTGCTCTTTCAGGGATGGGTGCAAGTTCTGGGCTGTTGTTTTTGTTGAAAGCTCTGGGGGCAAAGAGGTTTTTGTCAACGTTTTACAAGTCTTTGGATGACGGTTTGGAACTGCAGCAAGAAATGTGATTCCTGGCTTAGCAGACAGGTTCTGCAAGTCAAGCTTTCTGTTTATTTTAATATTTCAGGGATCCTTCAGTGTGTGTCACATGGACAAAAAGAAAGGGGGAAACTCCTCCTCCTGCATGAACACGGCTGCAAAAGTGTCTTAAAGGTGCCGAGTTCCCACAATCCATGTGCCAGCACACACGATCTTCTTCCAACCCAGAGCATCCCAGCAGGGAAATCGTGATGGGCCAGCTCAGCCCCATGGGTGCACCTGGCTATGGACTTGCACTGACAGCGTGAGTACCACCAAGCTAAACTACAAGATAAAACTAGAGGACGTTCAGGTGATGGTTTCCAAACCTCTTCCAAGAGAAGTGAGAGAAACCCCTTGCCCAAAACTTTCAAAGCTGTGCTGGGACCCATTGCACATAGGACCCGTGGGGTTTCTTTTGCATTTCCTCTGTTAGTGATCCCCTAAATCAACTACATAAAGATTCCAGACGTGGCTCTAAGGATGTAGAAGTGCATGTACAACTTCTAGCTCTGAGTACTTCTCTCTGTTTCTAGTATCTGGAACGTGACATTGCATGGAGGGTTTGCTCCTTGTGGCTGAGGCTGCAGTACAGAAGAGTGCACTAACCTGGAGATGTGGTACATATCTGTGGTCATCTGACTGTCTTCTCACATGCTTATTTTCTAGAGGTGCTCATGAAGGTTGTGATCAGACAGCAGACTGTACGGTCTTCTTATGCTAAACTGACCAAACTTCCACTGTCAAAATCCTTGAACTGTTTTACAACTGGGAAGGTATTTGCTAGGTATCACTCCAGTCAGTTGTGATCTAAATCTGCTGTTAAGTAACTAAATTGATTGGTAAGCTTTTCCTATATTTAAAATGTTTTTTAAAAGCACAAATAACAACTGGGCAGCTGGTGGCTTTATTTCAGTCAAAAGGAGGAAAATGTAATTTCTGAGGGACTAGCTGATTTTTGTGCTGGTTTTCCACAGCTCTAAACTGAAGATGTTTCTTGGGCTTATACAGTTTTCTGCAGAGCTCAGTATCTCTTTTGCATCCCTCCTTTCCTTCCACACTAATATCCCATACACTCTGTGATAAGCCTGCTGCTAACAGTGCAACACTTCTTTGCTGACACACCAAACCATTTATAACACTATCCTGTACAGTTTAATAGTCTGTGTATGAGTGAATGGGTGATGTGAGAGGAGGTATCACATCTGGTCATTATGTTGAGGTGTTTCTGATGTCATGAAGAAGAACGGGAGGTGTTTGGAGCAAAACTTAAATATCCATATAAAATGAGTATATTTAATGTCGGGAGAAAACATGGGCCCACCTATGATGCTAGCTCAAGCACAAGTGCGTGGCAGCCAGGATGGATTAGATCAGCCCCAAGGTGGCTCCACTCCGTGCCAGCAGCACCTGAGCTGCCTCTGCACCCTTCCAGTGCCAGGATCAGGCAGAAACTCTCTGGTCACTCTGTACTGCTCTGCCTTTGCTGAGCTGGGTTCTCTGAGCTGCAGGCTGAGACAAGGGCTGGCTAGGCTGCACGTGCAGGATCACAAGTTCTGATCTGGGAGCTGGGTGACGACATTTCATAGAGGCATTATTTTATTTTTTCTCTGTTGCCCAATAGCAATGGCTCTGTGTGGGGAGGGCCCTTGTGGGGGCAGCAGAATTCCTGCGGGGAGATTTGCAGAGCCCCTGCAGGGGATTTCCCACTGCCCATGAGAGCTCAGCAGGCTGCACAGAGCCCAGCATCCTGAAACCACAGCCCATCCATCAGCACATTACCCCATGTGTGACCACAATGGATTTCACCACCCTCACCACTCTCCTTCATGTGTTTATAATCACCATCATTATTCTAGAGTTACAGAGCAGAAGCATCCTATGCAAATCAGGGACGCCAGGTCAGCAAATGAATTGGTGACATCCCTTCTTTTCAAAAAACCTGAGCCCTTCGAGGGTTACTCCCTGAACACCTCAGGATAAGCATATGCAGTGAAACCCACAGGAGGCTGAGTCACTATTTTTTTCAAGGCATGACTTTCCGTGGTCTCACAGTTACATCCATTGAGTATCACTCAGGAAGCAAGGGCTGGCTTCTGGCTCTGCATGCATGGCAGCACACACAGTGTATCATCTCCATTTGCCTTAGTCCCCCATCTGTAACCTCTAGTCATAGTGAAAAAGAAAAACTTTGTCAGAGACAGCAGGCCATCCTAAACGTATATATAACTTCTAAGAGCCAGGGCAGCCCTGTGCTGTGATTAAAATGGAGATTTTTGTTCCTTGAAGTTTTAGGGAAGTCATTGCGTAATTAGCAAGTGAGTCAGTCATTGCTGTATAGGAGAGGGATAACTATACATGGTCCCTGGAATGGAACCAAGGCATATCACCCACATCCCCATCACACAGAGGCCAGCTGAGGAGAGTGCTGAGCCTCAGAGTTCCCTGGCTTCCCTCTTAGGGCTGGGTCTGTAAGAATGTCCCCATTGCAGACCACACTGCAAAGGCCAGGCATATTATTTCTGGAGAGCTTTGGCATCACCTCTGTGACCCTGCAGCCCTGGTTGAGTGAGCTGTTGGCTCGTGTAGCTGTGTGGTGGCTCATCTGTGCAGAGGATTGGGAATGCAAGAAAGGAAAGGCCTACCCTAATGGAGCCTGGCTTCCAGCAGGTGCTGGACTGGTGTGCAGCCATCCTGTGGTGTCTGCCCAGGTAGGCATAGCAAGTTCCTTTAAGATGTGTTGTCATACCAAGAAAGGTAGGATACACTGCTCTGGACACATTAAACACAAAAATCCAGTTAATTTATGTGACCTGGCACTCTGAAAACTAATAAAAGCCAGTTTATGCTTTCACTCGCACTTGATTAATGGGAGAGCTCTCCGTCATATATCACAGTCCATGCCCTAGCTGGGACAAAAATGCACAGATTATGGAAGAAATTGGGAATTAGCAAAACAGCTGTTAACTGAGCTAGAAATACTCTACCACAGTGCCGCTGTAAATCAGAGAATCGCCTGTGACAGTTCTCCCTGGCTGTTCGCATGGGGCTCTTCACAGCAGACGAGCCAGAGGATCCCCTCTCCTTGGGAAGGGGCCTGCCCAGGGCTAGGTGTGGGTGGACCCATGGTCGTCAGACCCCTGGCCTCCAGGAGCTTGCAAACAGAGCGAGGTAAAGAACAGCAGCAAGCCAGTGAATGGCTTTCCTGTATTCACTTTGCTCCCCTTAGTCTACTGGGGTGCCTGACTAGCAGCTTTGAGCATAGCTCTTGGAGAGCAATTAGTATGTAGTAACATTTAATGTATTTACAGAGATGAAAAGAAAAGGAACTTCCTCGCTCAGGACAGGCAGGATGCAAAGTGCCAAAGTCACTTGAAAGACACTGCTGTACAGGTCGCTCCAGGCAGGAGCAGGTTTCCAAGAGGGAAGGGCCAGATGAGGGGGTGCAGCGACCTGGAGTCACTCTGGATCATAACAACGGGACCCATGGGAACTCAGAGTCCCATAGCCCTTGTTCTGGCTGACACACGGTGCCCATCTTGCTGTGTATGTTCAACACAGGCAGCTTGATAAAAGCCTGCCTTCCTGCCACGTTCCAAATAGGTTTATTTCCTGACCTAGGCAACATCACTGGGGCAGCAAGAAAAAACACTGGCTAACAGGCACATCCTTTGCCTGATCCTCTGAGGGCCAGAGGCAGACCTTGCCCAGCAGGATGTGGGGAGCCAGGGCACTACGACTGGTCACCCGCCACCAGCAGAAACAAAGCAAAAAAGATGCTTCACAATAGTGAAAAATAAAATACAGAGTAACCAGAGTATTTATGTCATTTCCTGATGGGCAGTTATATAGCATGATAACAGGATGGGGTCCCAGTGTCAGTTCCCGGACAGCTCAGGCAATTTCCCATAACCCCAGTGACTAAATAATGTCATGGGGTGAGCCTGAAGCCTGCCCTGCATCCTGCTTCCCCGTGCAGATCTCCCCAGGCACCAGAGGCAGCACCTGGCTCATGCAGGATGTGAGGATCCATCCCAGTGTGGTCAGACACACCTGGAGAACCATGAGCCTTTCTCCAGCTTTGGAAAAGAGTCGAGAGCAAGTGGGAACTCTATAATATGCAGCTCTGAGAGTATTTGCCCTGCAAAGTGAGCTGCTTCCCACAAACTCCTGTTGCTAAATAAATAGGTGCCTGGTAAGTTGCAGGCAGACAACCCTGGCTTACAGAAAGGAGCCCCATTTACTGCTCATGGGAAATGGCAATGTGTTTTGATTGTGAACAGTGAAGACACATGGTGCAAACTTTGAACAGTGGCTACTCAGAAGGCTGCTCCTTCACAAGCTCATGATTTTAGGAGCAAATCACAAGATTGTTGCCACAGTCCTGTCCAGCATAGTCCAAGTAGCATCATTCCCCTGGCAAAAGGGATTTCAAACACCTGCCTGTGTCCAGAAAGGAATGTGCAAGTTCTTATTTTGCAGACCCATTCCCCCGTTTGGATCTTTTCTGGCTGCAAAGAGAAGCAGCTCCGTGCTCCGCAGCACAGCAACAGGAGCCCAGGGCAGGGCAGGAGCTGAGCCCGGCTGCCTGCTGCAGAGTCCTTGCTCTCGCAGCAGGGTTGCTTGATGGATCACCTGGAAAGACAAACCCACTTAAACTTTCCAAGGATTCAAACAAATGCCTTATGGCCCATCAGGGGATCACCCCAGGACATGTTCCTTTGGATCATGTGTTTAAGTCATCATTTTCTATCTCCACTTTGCAGATCTGCAACTTGCTGCTGGGGCACCATCTGCCAGTGTGCTTCTCTGAGACCCCGTGGACCCCTTTCCCAAGAGCCCACCATGAGACCTTCCCTTGCTCCATGAGAGCAAAGGTAAGAGCTTTAGCCTGCCTAGAGGTCTGTCGCTGATGTCCCAGGAGCTGCACAGAGATGCTTGTTGCTGGTTCACAGAAGAGTTAGTAACAAAAAATCTGATTTCAGTGTCTGTGAAGACAGCAGACATTGACAGTACTTTTCAGAGATTTTATGGTATCCAAAATTTGAACTTCCTTTCATTAAGGCACATCAGCCAAGGTTTTAAATGGCCTGAAGTTAAAATCTGTCACTTTGATCATCTGAGAATGCTTTTCTTCAGTTTTGACACAGACGTTGTTTTGTGGTACTGACTCAAGGAGAATTAGATAAGTTCAGCCATAAAAAAGTGAGCTTCTTCAGAACTGAGTACAGTTCATTTCTCCCTCAGACAAAAGCCACAGTCAGACACCGATGTTTTCAGTGCTGACCAGCCACCAGGCAACGAGATGCTGTCAGCATGACCCCACCAGCAGCCCTGAGCTCCGCTCCGCCGGTGGCTCTGTCTGTACAAAAGGATTTCCAGCCCTTTGAGAGACAGAACTTTTTTACCTCTTATATGATATAAAATCAGTTTCATAATACAAGCAAAATCTATCATAATCTCCATGCTCAGTGCTTATTTCAGAGCCAGCTGCAGCTGTCACAGCCTAATACTCTCTGCTTAGGGTCCGTGTGTGCACAGCTGGCCCTGGCCAAGCACCTGCCCTCGGCCCTCAGAACTGAGCAGGGATCGCTCCGTTGGGTCTGGGCTCCGGTACACGGCTGCCAGTTTTGTTTTGAAGCCCTCCATTAGAAACACGCAGAGAGGAGGGTGCCCTATTCCAAGAGAGCTTGGCTGGATTATTTGGATTTAGAGAGCAAAGTGTCAGGTTTGTGTTTAATGAATATCTCCATCAATCATCCCGGCTGCCCGTGGAATAATTACCTTGCGGAGCCCGCAGTGGCAGGTACATGCTTGGCTCAGGACACAGAGCAGGCTTTATTAGAAGCCCCTCTGTAATACTTGCTGTTGTTATCATTTGCCTTCAATTACGTTCATGGTTGGTGCTTTGCAATAGATGGCCATTTATTCCTTCTCGGGGCACTTCGGCACACCAGTACCTCACATTCCTGCCGCGTTGCCACCCATGGGTGCTCACCCCGACCTCTAAACAAAACTTGCCAGACGTGTCAGTCGCCCCTATTTTTGGTGAAGTGCAAAACTGAAGGAGCTCATTCGGGTCCTTTTAGTGTCTGGGCGGTGCTGACTTGGACTCTTTCATGCTCACATGTCCATACGAGGACACAACCAGCCCTGAGAGATGAGCTAGGCTAATTGTGTAAAAGCAATGATTAAACAATTACAGACTCATTCCCTGTGCCATCTCCAGTGCCTGCAGTCCCCTCAGCAATGAATTTGTCCTGTTTCACCTCTGCCCTCACCGGTCTTCATCCCTAAGTGTCAGTAGGTTGAAATGCCCAAGCTGTGGGCTTTGAAGGACTTTACAAGTTGGGTTTACAAGCTCCATAAAACTACAATTCTCCCTCCTCACTGCAGAATTACCTTGTAAAACATGTTCTGTATTGTTTCAGTCTGACAGGGTAGGCAGCAAAAGCAAGGCAGTGTCTGAGCAGCAGCATGCAGTGGAGGGAATGCATCTGTGTTGGGCAGGGTTGCAAGTTGGGAGAGGAGAAAGCAGGGGGTGGACATGGTCGGCTTCAGGCACTTCATGCTGCTAATTGCATGCCAGGGGTCTGCAGAGTTTGTGTGCTTCAGCTTGCTTACTGTGTTTAGGTTCAGGTTACCTTGAATAGCATCTGAAAAGAAGGGAACTGAGCGGTCTCCTCAGCAGATGCAGCTTTGGGAGCAAACGCTGAGCGATGTATAAACAGGAGCCCGTTGCTGGATGCAGTTTTAAAGATGTCTCCTAAAATACACTTGTTCCCAGATATGATGACAGGTAACACAATCTCAAGGGCAACCTTAGAATAAGGAGGGATGGATAAAGCTCTGCCAGGTCAGGTGGCATGCAGCTGCCCCCAGCCCTGCAGTACTGGGTGCTCTGACCCTTGCAGCATTTGCTGAGGGGTGACAAGCTCTGGCTGTTCTGATCTGAAGGATTCGTGTCATTCGTGCAGGAAGATTATTGGCATTTTTTATTTTTTTAAGCTTTCTCCTTTCGATGTAAATCTCCGCTGGTTCTGAGCAGGGTCTCACAGGGGAGGACAGGGACTCAGATCTGTACCTGGTTTGCAAGAACTGGACACTGCGAGAGGCACAGGGTGCAGGGGGTGGGTCAGGACCTGGATTGAAGCCCAGCTTTATGCCAGCCTGCAGCCACCCAAGCCTTTCTCAGAGGGACACCAAGTTTCCAAAGTGCTCATCACTCCCAGCCTCCTCTTTGGCCACAAAGCACCAACCCGCCGCATGGCTTCTTGGCTCCAAGTACTCCTATCGGCCTCTGCCTCCTTCCTCCTCCTCCAGCAAAACTCCCCTTCTGCTCCCTACCTGGCTGCAGGCTCTGGGCTGGTTTCCTGGCCGAGGCAGTGAGTGCAGGCTGTGTGCCTGGGGCACAGCAGCTGCCCGGTGGCTAGCAGCCCTTTTAGCTGGCTCCTTAAATCTGCATGGGCAGCGCCAATGTAGCTGCAACATTTTTTAGATGCTTGAGGGGACAAAGTTGATACGTGATTCCCCTGCTCGCCCTCCTGCTAATTTTGAATGCTGAATGTTTACAAACAGCTGCTGTAACATCCCCGAGGTCCAAAGAAAAATATTCTGCTAAGAGGGAAAAAGATCTTAGCATGGACTGTGTCCAGAGATTGTGTGAGCAGAGCCAGGAACTTGTTCAGATGTTTCCCTTCTAGGCTTCGGGTTAACAGGGTCTGAGGAGATGGGAGGGTTCAACATTCCTAACAGCCATGACTGTACTGGGGCTGCACTACCACCCTTGGAGAGGATGCCATCCTGGTCCCAGCCTGTCTTAAGGTGCTAGAGCAGCAGGAGCCAGCCCGGGGCAGGTGACAGCTACCTGGCCAAGACCCTCCGACTGTAGCAGCATCCCTGCTCCCACCAGGGCAGAGAGAGCATGACATGCATTCCCTGTGTGCTACTGGCTTTGTCAGCCTGCCTTGCTGGCAGCAGAGTGACTGCAGCTGAGCGTGCATCTATTTAAGAGAGCAGTGTCTCCCTTTACTCAGGCATTGCCCCTCTCCTTTCCCTGCTTGGATTGCTTTCCATCGGCAGGATGGGCAGAAGGAGCAATGGGAGAAAGCCATTGCTCAGCCACAAAATGGGGGAAGAAAACAGCTTCTGAAACAAAGACAGTCAGATTCCTCCAGCTAAAGCTTTCTTTCAAAGAGTCTCCATTTCTGGAAGCATTTTCCTGCTCTTCTAAATGGAGTTTCTGAAGGAAGAGAAAGAGGTCCCTGTTCCAGAGGTATTAAGCCCTTTAAAGATAATTTAAGTAACAAAGCAAAGATTAGAGAACGCAGATCAGATGTTTTTCCTATCAAAGCCTTTTCTTTCTTCCTTTCTTTTTCCTCCGCTGCGGATGCTTCCAGTCTCCGCTGGGCCGGGCTTCATTAAGGCTGTTAACATCGCGGCACTGATGGCTCTGCCCAGCTCACGGTTTGGGTGGCCTGAACTAGAATCTCCCAGAGGGCTCATTACAGGTGGTAGGCAGACAGGGCTGGAGCCTGGGCCACACCACATATCCCTGAGAGAAATATGTTTCCCTGACCAAAAAAGCACAATATTATATTCTTAAAACATTCCAGCCCTGTCTGGGTGTTCTCTGCATGCATTCCTGTACGTGGGATTATTATTGTAGAGAATTTATAAAGTCATTCATTTCTCTGGAAGTGTATGACACGCGTTTTGGTTGAATGGGCCCAGTGCAAACTGAGAGCCATGTGGTGCTATAAAAACACAACAGTAAATAAATCAGCAGGGAGAATTTACACTTCAGCCTTCTGATTGTTTTTACATTCAGAGGCTCAGACTGGGAGCCAGAGTGTAAAATAAATACCTGGAGCACCAAAAGTGCAGCGTCACACTCCTGCCTACGAGCAGTCGCACCGGCGAAGCCAAGCTCCGTGCAAAGGGAGCGTGTTTACAGTGAGTTTGCTGTGACCTTTTTCTCTTTGGCTGCTTCCTATTTTTCTTGGTGATACCTCAGATCTTTATTATGGCATTGTCGGCCCCGGTGCTCCTGCGAGTGGAGGTTGCGTCAGACCCTCATGGGCTTCAGGGCTGGATTTTTTATTTTTTTTTTCCCAGGGGTTATTTTTATCACAGCTCTTTTGAAAGAAAAAAGAGAAAGAAATCACTCCGGGCTGAAACTTGCCAGCTCCTGGGTGTTACCAGGAGGAAATCACTCTTTTCATCTGTGAAAAACAGGAATGGAAGGAGCCAGGAGATGGATGTCCGGCTCTGCGCTGTCCCGGTGCTGCCATGGCATGGACAGCCCAGCCCCAAGGCTGCACTCAGGGCTGCCCTCGGTGGGAGCCAAAGGGTGCTGCTCCCGTGCTGACAAGGTGAGGAGGTGACAAGGTGACCCTGCGACTTAGCGCTCTTCAGTCGGAGCCATTGCTGCTGCGCGTGTCCATGCATAACGTGAGAATGTCACCCAGCTGCAATTTCACCCCGAAGAGGCGAAGGGTGAAATCATTGTTGATGACATCAAATTGTTTTCGGAAAATGAAAGCTATTCTGAGACGGGTGGAACTTTCCTACGCCGAAGCAAACCTTTTCCGGGCACAAAAATGGATTGCAAATACCGCGAGGCAGTAAAACAAGCCCTGAATTAAGCTTCTCCCTCGGAGCCCCTGCCTGCCCTAGATTGCTCTGGCTGATTTCACCTCTGCTGACCATCGCACAAAAACAGATTTTTGCTCCGCTGCCAAAAGAGCACTTGGGTTATTTACCACCTCAGGGCTGGGTCCGGTGCCAGTTCTGATGGCCCATTTCTCATTAGCACTTAACATCTATCTGGACACTGATGTCTCCTCCAGGACTGATCAGCCACACTGAAATCACCTCTTCCCACATGAAACAGACGTGGGGGATGTGTGCCAGCGCCGATGTGGTGCCCAGGTGAGCTGTGGCACTGCAGTGCTGCTGTAACCCTCCAGCCACCTCTGCCCCATGGCGTGGGGCTCTGGGTCAGCTCTGGGACTGATCACTGTGCTGCAGTGTTTCCCACAGCTCTGGTGTTCTTTCCTGCTCTAAGGGCCCGCTGTGTTTTCTGCACACAACACAAAATAATGCTGCTTGTGGAGGTACGTGAGATCATAAGAGAATGTGGAATTTGGCTCAACTAAGGGAATATATTACTAGCATTCACATTTTCTATATTTTCTTAGTTCTCAGGTTCAACAAAAGGATGAGCCACCCATTTTGGTGGCTGAGATCAGATTTAAGCTTGCAATGCAAATACGCATCCAAAAATGTGAACCCAAACTGTATCTGCAAGAGAGATTTCCCCCCCCAGTGTGATGGTGCTGCTGCTTTTAGCCTCTGAAGGTACAGAAACTCTGAAAACTGCAAGCACATCAAACTCAATGAACCCATTATACTCGCCAGCTTCCCATTCTCTTTAAGAAGGGACTAATTCTGTTAGCCAGCAGTGGAGTTGTTGGATAGAAAAATGGAATCCCTTTCCTCTGGTGGTCCCAGCTCACTGCCCTCCAGGAGCAGCTCCCCCCGCTGCTGAGCCACATCCCCAGATCTTCCTACACTGCATACACTTTTCATGGGTGAGGAAGATTTTGTTGAGTTTTTGGGTAATGGATCCTCTATGCTCACTTGCTCTCTGTTTGGATTGTGAAGGGGCCATTCTGACAAAGCAGTATTCAGTGGTGGTCTCCAGGAAAAGGCATTTCTTGCATTCAAAACAGTAAAAGGCCCAATGTTTTACAGACAGATGTCCATCAGCAGCTGGCGCTGGAGTGGGAAGAGAACACCGGATCTTCTCCATCGTCACAGTGCCGGGGCTCTGCGTATCCACTTGTTTATTTAACAAGCTACATTATTAAACTGGACCTTGGGTTGTGAGTGGAAAAGCCACACAGATGCTTTGATCATTTATAAAGACCTACTTGAGAGACAGCACTTCACTGGGGCTGCAAGGAGGAAAAAGGGCAGAGTCTGTATTTCACCAGCTTTCACTTAGCTGGGGCATTGACTCAGCTTGTCTTGACTCAGATGTCTTTGGACTTGGTCTTATTTGCAAAATTAACAGGATTGGGATCATGCAGCCTGGGCAGCCTGCTGTGCAAGGAGCCCAGACACCCAGCTGTAAGGAGGCCTCCTTCCCCCACCCCAAACCTCGTGCCCTGCTGCAGGCAGTGCTCTGGGCAGTGGTGGCCCCTTCTCCAGTCCTGCAAATCATGCTTTCACTCAGCTTTAAAGTCTTCTTTGTCCCACCACTCCCTGCCCAGATGGGCTCTGGCTTAAGCCGTACGAAGCCCAGAAGGGCTCGTGGGGCTCCCACTGGACCTCTGCTAGCACGTATCTGGGCTCAGCAGACTCGTGCCACCAAAACGTCAGCCCTCTCCATGTGGCAGCTGCCCCCTGAGTTTGTCACAGCAGCTGTTTCCCAGGGCAGGACAACGATTCCAGCTAAGAAGGGAACACTTTATCCAGCTGAGGCTGGCCAGCAGTTTAAACAGGGAAACGTAGTTACCCCCTCTTCAGCACAGCCTTGAGATCGCATCCATTTACCCTGAGTGCCAGCACTGCCTCACCAGGACCTGCTCAGTATGGGCAGCACAGAGACTTGAGGTGAGCAGTCCGTGCCCAGAGATGCCCGGGTAGTTACATGCAGGAGGACCATGAAAGGCAGTATTTAAAGCAAGACGTTCTGAATCGTGCTGAAAATCCATCATTGCCCAGCTTACACCTCTTCTGCCATCCCTTCAACTGGATAGCATCAGCCTGGTCCTGCCCTGAGCCCCGTTCCCACAGATGGGAAGGCACACAAATGCCCAGGCTGCTGCGGGGACCCAGAGGCACTTTGTGCCCAGCACACACCTTGGGCAGGAGGTTTTGCAAGCAGACACGTTTTCAGTAAATGAGCCCAGTTCTGACCCAGCATTCAGGCAGAAGCAAAGTTTAGTACAGATCATTGGGCTCAGAATAACTGCACGGTTTTGCCCTTTGCAAAGATCTGCCTCTGTGCTCAGTGACGGAGAGTGCTGAAGCAAAAGCTGAGCGTGTTTTCCTGCCTCCACTCGCCTCCAGAGCTGCTCGTCTCTTCTGGCACAGCACAGCACTCTGCACCAGGCCAGGCAAAGCATCTGTAGATTTGTCAGAGCATGAAACAAGGAGGAAATCACTAAAACCCGGCACTGAAATGGAAAGTGCTCTCAGCACAGAACATCAGCAAAGGAACAGGTTCTGCAGAAAGTTTTGCGGTGACCACATACACTGATGGGTTTAAGGAGTCTTTGGATTTAATTTTTTTCCCGCTTTGTCAAATTTATTCTCTATCCATGTTTTCAAGAAGTCTAAAAACAGTACAGCACAACTCAGCCACTGAGCTGACAATGTGATATTCCCAAAGCTGTTATGGAGCCCTTGGTATTTTGGACTCTACTCTTGACAAAAGTAACAGAGAAACACAGGGAGCAGATCTATTATTTTAACTAGAAGACAGCACAACCATTATTTACAACAATTTGTGTTTCTGTGAAGGCCCAGATTTTCTGCTGTGTGTTCGATCAAAAATAAGAAATTCAGACTCTGAGAGCACAAAGAGGCCGAGTAATTCAGTAATTCAGCACTGGACACAAAGACTGTCTTTACTCACTGTAAGACCAGAGTTAATCCCATTTGGTGTATCGGTCGCTCTATTGGAAAGGTTTCACTGAACAGTTTGCTTTATTGGATTAATAAAGCTTAATTTTGTGCACGAAGAGCCACCAGTGAGCCCCATCCTTAGGAGCTTCAGCACTAAACCTGTGTTGCACTTTCTCACAGTCCCACATTTCTTTTTTGCGGTGGTACTCTCGATGCCCCACACTCAGCATGGCTTTGGCTGCAGAGCAGTAGATGCAAGCATCCTTGGGGTGGTGGCAGGGACACTGAGAGCACAGAAGTGAGAGCACTGCTGCACTGAGCAGGATGGTCCCATGGGAAAGGAGAGGACGCGTGGCACCTTGGCACAGCAGCAGGTTAACAAGTTAGCCTTGGAGCAGCTGAAGTGGCAATGCATTGCAGCCTGCCCCGGAGGAAAGCATGTCATACGGAGCTGTGAGAAATGTACACTTCTGGATTAGCATTTCCAGAATTGACTTAATAGCATAAATCCCCCTGAGAGTCAGGGAGACTCGAGGTAGCATTTCCAAGAGAGTCCAAGCAGTCTGGCAGCCTGCATCACACTCTCCTCTGCTGGATGTTGTTCTCTCTCGCCATCACTGACCAGTGTCTGAGTACCTCCAGGTGGCAAACCTGTGGCAAAACTCCACAGACAAACACTGCAGTGCTTTTTCACCTTTGCAAGTGGGTGTCCACCTCCTGAATCCTCAAGTCCCGGTATGTGTGACAAAAAGAGCCATTACATCTCTGGAAATCAGTGCAGCTCCAATGACTTTCATCAGCTCCAGCAGCCTCCTTCAGCTGTCCCACATCGTAAGCAATTTAACCATCATCACTTCTGCTGCAGAGCACGTGATGTCGCAGCCAGACACGCCGATCTATGTGAGTTTATCACACTACAAGCTCTCTGCACACTATTTTCTTTGCTGTATCAAGGCTGCTCCCTGTACCTGTGAGGAACTGCCTTGAGGAGCCCTGTGGTGTCCGTCCCCACTGTGAGGAGGGTTTGCAGCTTTCCATGGAGCTGATGATGATGAAGTCTCTAGGGCTCGGCCTCCCAGCAGGCTCACAGTCCCATCAGCAGACACAAGCTGCTGTCGAGTCCCTGAAGCTTCAGGCAGATTTTCTGTGTGCTGCTCAGCTCACACATAGCAGAGTGATGCCACACAGGGGTGCTAAAACTTCTTGTATAAAACATCTTCTTGCAAACCCCATTGTTCAGTTGTGGGAACCTGCCCTTGCATCTGGAGGGCAGATCCAGCAAAGCAGGCTGCACAGGGCTCCCTTAGCCCCCTTCCTGCAAAAACCCAGACGCCTCTGGCTGTCTGCTGTAACTGACACCAATACTGGAACTGGTATCAGTACCAACACCAACACTGAGAAATGCTGTCTGGTTGTGAGTATGCCACTACACAGTGCTTCATGTATAGTACGTTAAATAATTTCACCATCATGTGGCTCAGGAAACATTACTGTGTGGGGCTGTACACTCTGTCATCCTACAGCATGACTTGACTCTCTTTGCAGCACATCCCAGAGGCAGCACGTGGCTGTCACCTGGGTGTTGTGTCACCCACTGCAGCACTCTTGCTGGCTGCCAGAGAAGGACCAATACATTCTCCTTGGCAGCAGGGAGAGGCACAGCGACCACTCCATCCCCCAGGAGCAGGGCTGGCTCCAGAGGCCGCACTGCAGCTGACCACTGCCTGAGCAGTAACGCGAGCCCTGGCAATGGCTACAGCAGTGGACAAACAGTAATAAATAAGCAGCAAAGCACTGCGACTTGACAAGCCCTGGGCATCCCCAGGGATTTGTAATGGGATATGGAGGTTTTCACCTCCTGCTCTCCAGTTCACATTTCAAATCCAGCCCAGCTCCGTAGTGACCAAAGGTCATTGCCAGGCTCAGTCGCCCGTGTGAATACGTAAATGGCCTCATTTCTCTAATTCCTTGAGCAAGGCTCGAGGGAGGAGCAGCTTTGTTTTGTTTTTATGATGCTGGTGGTACAGGGCAAGAGCCAGGCTGTCTGTGCCCTTCTGTCCCATCCCCATCCTGATCATGTCTGGCACCTGGTAACCTGCATGGCAGCTCGCAGACACTGAGCCAGACCACGATGTGCAGTGGGGCTGGCACTGCCCTGAGGTCTGCACCTCGTTTTACTTTTCCCATCCATAAAGTGAAGTCAGAGTGTGAATTTTTGGCCATCTTCTGCACAGGGCCTGGCAAGCTTGCAGAGCTCAACCGTACATGTGACACCTCGTGATTTAAATGCAGATCCTCAGGCTGTCCCCAGAGTGGGGTCCTGGCCCCTTCAGCCCCAGTGTCACAGGAGGGCAGCACGCAGGTCCTTCTCACCACACCCTGCATGGATAGGCATCGGGGTGGCAACAGCTGCTTCCTGTCCTAGGGCACTGTGAGGAACCTGGGCTTCCATGCAGGACCTGAGTCCCTTTAGTGGCAGCTCTCCTTCCCCCAAATGCCAGGCAGCAGCTGGAACCTGAGGAGGAGCACTTCCCCCCTCTCAATCCCCGTTCCACCCTTCCAGCAGGGAAGTGGCCGTGCCAGGACTGCTGCTGCCCCTGTGCCCTCACGGTAACACAGTGCCAGTGCTTACATCTTGTACCAGCCCTCTGCAGCGGCCCCTCCAGCCCGCACATTTCTCGTTCCATTCAGTGTGGTATAGGGTTCATTTTCCCTTTGTGGTGATGGCCAGAGCCGCTCAGGGCTGGCAGAGCGACCTGCATAGGTTTGCAGATTGCTCTGGATTCCCATGCACGGAGGTGTTTTATAAATATCCCCTATTATTATGGTGCTCTATTAATAACCACCTTGGGGAACAATGGGAGCACGCAACAGCTTCAGTCATCCGATACCAACCAGGCAAGCCTCCGTGGGGCCATGGGACATTCCCAGAAAAGCATCTATTTGGGGAAGCACAGCATTTGCACATAGACACGGGCCTGCATGGGGCCCTGGAGGACACAGGGTTGTGATGTGGGCTCCTGGGCACGCACTGCCCAACCTTGGCCCAAAGTGGGATGCGGTGGCTCCTATCCTGTCCACACAGCAACCTCACACAGGGTGAGGGATGCAGCATGGTGCGAGTCCAGCACTGCCATTCCTCCCCAGCCATGTTCTGTCAGGGAGGGCAGGCAGGGTAAGGGACCAGGATTCGCAGTGTCTCAGGGTTGCAGGTCTTGTAAAATGTGATGTTTTCCTGCATGTTCCAGTTTCTGGAGTCCTGGGGTTACCACGTTCACTTTTTAACAGGTTTTGGCTTCGTTTTAGTAGCGTGAATGAAGAACAGAGGGAAACAAAAAATATTATTTTAAGAGTCTTACGATTTTTAAGGCTGTCTTCTGATTTTGGAGACAGGGATTTTTCACTTCCTGAGCTGAGCAGGGTACAGACAAGACTTTTCATGACGGCTTTCCTGGAGTTTCCCTAAGTTGGGCTTGGTTTGGGTGCTGCCCATTGTCACAGCCACGATGTCTGCAAGGGCATGAGCACTTCAGGATGAGACAGCTTCTGGGCAGCCACAGTGCTCATTCAAAAAGCATTTTGGGGTAAGACCGCTCCACAGGCTCATTGTGCTGAGGATAGAGCAGCGGGGTTCAGCACAAGACCAGCAGGAAGAGCCAGAGGAGCTCAGTGCTGTTCCTCTGCAAAGGGGCACCAGGGAGCCCCACTCCCGCCCACTGTTACGGTCCGTGCTTGGGACCCTGCCAGGTTCACCAGGGAAAATGGCACGGGGCTTTTGTCACATTGTTCCTGATGGCTGGGCACTTCCTGAGCCTTTCCAGCATCGCAGGGATGGGGAGCGAGAGGAAAACGGAACCTTTTTTTTATTTTCCTTCCTTTCGCAAATTCTCTGCGATCACAAAAAGCCATATTGCAGCTAATTTTCCTGCCTCCATTCACACGGGCATTTTGCAAGGGCACGGGAATTCCTCTGTGAGGGCCATGGGCTCCTCTGATGCCCAGCAGCCACGCAGCAGCTCAGTGTGCTCCCCCAGCACCAACTGATCCACTTCGTGCACTCAGCAGTGCAGGTGCAGCATTGACTTTGCGTCCCACCCCAAATGGAAGCAAGTGGAAGTGGAGGCATGTGTAGAGCTCTTTGATGGGGCAGAGATGGGTAAAAAGAGGGGCAGAGGAGAGGCTGCACCTAACCTTGATGTGTTCAGGGCCATGATGGGAGTCCAGTCCTACGTGAGCAGGTCATGGCCTGGATGCTCCTGCTCATGAGAGCTTGTGTGGCCATGCTGGCATCCTCTCAGCATTCTGCAGTTCACCATTGAGTGACAAGTAGTGACTCCCAGGGCATTTCAGTGCTGTCTGGTCTGGGAACGGCCCTCCTCACACCCTGAGCACTGAGCAAGCAAGGGGACCTGGCTCCGAGCATCTACCACCTCCTAATTCCTCCCTGGTTCGGTTTTCACTTGCTTTCCCTTAGTAAGGACATTCTTTTTCTTTTTACCAACTGCAAAGCTAGGGAAACTTAATACTAGTATTAAGAAAAATACTTTTCAAATTATCCTTTAGTTCCAACAGCTTAATGTCCTTACACATGCTTAGTGTGGAGTTTCAGCCTCATATGTCTGCAGCAGACGAGCTCTCCATGGCTGGGAGCAGCAGGACCTCTTTCATGTTGACTTGCCCATTCCTCAGCCACCTCTGGGGAGGAGCACTGGACCCTGGGAGGAGCAGGAATAGTTGGTTATGTTTCTAAGGCTGTACCCACCTGTGCCACCGTGAGTGGTGCTGAGGGTTTCTTCACCCTTGTGCTGTGGGGCTGGCTTGCAGAGCAGGACCTGGCTGCCGTGCCTTCAGCATGGCCAAAGCTCTCCTTTGTGCTCCATGTGTCCAGCACCGAGCAGGGAAGGACTGACACGTGGCATGAGCCTGGGCATCTCACATGATGGCCGGAGGCTGTGCTGGTCTGCTGGGTGACCATTCCTCAAACAACCCTAAATGCAGCACGTAGCACCAGTTGATTCATCTGTGTCATTAGTTTTGCAGCTAGGGTGGAGTTAGCTCTAGGCTGTGAGCTGGTTATGTTGAACTTGGTGCAGAGGCCAAGGCTTTCTCACAGGAAGCTGAGCTCCTGGGTACAGCAGAGCGCCCTTGAGCCTGTGCTGCCTTACCTGGCTTGCTCGAGGCCAGTGGATGCAGGTGTGCGAGAGGGCACAATACTGCAAGGGATGTCACAGCACCAGCTAATGCCACATTCCTTCCTTGGCATAGCTGGGATCCCATTAGCTCAGCAAACCACTGGAATCTCCTCCACCAGGCCCAGCAGCACTGTGGCAAAAGGCAGGTGATGCCCACAGGATTGGTGGCCTGGGGAAGGCACTGCCTCTGCGGCCCGTGGTGGAGTGGGGACTCCAGATTCCCACAAAGTGAACCAACAGCACATGGCCACACACATTGTCCCCTCTGGGAGGGCTGGGGAGCACCAGTAATCTGAAAGGAGCCAGCCAGAGTCAGCCTGAGAAATGGCCCCACACAACCTCACTCCTCACACCCCTCCATCCCCGTTACCGCGTGTAGAAATGAAATCTGTCTTCTCAGAAGCATTTGCTGCCCCAGAAAGGGGATTGTTTAGCTAAGATTCACGTTCACACAATGAGACCTTTATGGCTTATAGGCAAAGAAAAGGCACCAGTGGAGCCACAGTCTCTCGGTAAAACAAAGGGTTGTTTTCAAGTTATTGAGCCTTCTTCTTACTGCTGTAGGAACATACTAAAATGTTAAACAAAAAACTGGCAACTTAAACTTTTGCAAGCATGAGAGCAGAACCCCATTCCACCTTGATGGTGTGTGCAGGAGTGCAGTCTGATGCACAGTGCTGTGTCCCTGGGGAAGTGAGGCCTTGGGAAGACGGCACAGCCTGGAAGCACTGTGGGAGACAGAGGGGGAGCAAGCATGCTGCAAGCTGGGGGAGCATTGTGATGGTGATGTTTCACTGAGCTGGAGCACCATGCTACCTGAGCTCCAGCTTCACTTTCACCCCTGGAGGCCTTTGCAAAGCATCTTGGTGTTCCAGGTTCATAAAACAAGCTCCAAGGCTGAACTAAGTGCCTCACCCCAAAAATTTGTCTGTCCCACACAGTGCTTTGGGTTGAGCAGCCCTCAGATGGGGCAGCACAGCTGTGCCCTCACCAACCAGCTCTGCTGAGAGGGGTCCTCAGGGGAGGGCTCCTGGCTGTGGGCTCAGCCCTCCTGTGAGCTCTTGGTAGCAAACACCCACCCCTTCCTCATTACCACTGGGCTGTGGTTCCCCATTGAACACTGGGCAGTGCCCGTGCATCCCCAGCCCGCACAGCTCGGATGGGATTCTGTGCCCTCCCCAGGGTTTTCCGGGAGAGGAACCACATCACCCCAAAGCAGAGCTGCCCTTCGCCCCCTTCCTCTTGACAAATAAACAAGGAGGTGCTGACAGCTGCCAGGCTTACCCAGAGGCATTTTGACGGACAATTGAATCCCCCGTGGTGAGGAGGTCGAGCTGGGGGGGCTGCACGCTCACAGGAAGCCAGCAGTGTGGGGCAGAGCTGGGGCTGCAGGGAGAGAGCTCACCCAGGGTGTAGGACACCATCCTGTGCCAGCTGCCCCAAGCGAGACCTGGGGACACAGTGGTTCTGACTGTCCCACTTTGTGTCCCAGAACCCATTGAGACCTTGTGTTGCCGACAATAAAAAGTGTCACTGGGTTTTGGGACCCCCCTGGGGCTGTGGTACTGTCTTTGTATTGTAATTTTGAGAAAAGATATGTAATTTTGTGGTGTTCTGGACCCACACAGCCCAGAGAGCCCTGGGCTCAGCCCAGTCCAGGAGCCCCAGGACTGCACTGCCCTGGGTCAGCTGTGGTGTCCCAGTTAATAGCCTTGGGTTTCCAGGCTGGGAACCCAGCTAGCACTACAGCCTCGATATTCTGTCTCTTCACATCAGAGGCACCATAGCTATGGGGATGGAGGTGGGTAACTATGGCAAAGAGTGAATTGCACTGAAGAAATCTTTTAGAGCAAATTCAGATGCCAACCTGATGCTCACCTGAACAGGGAGAGCTGTGAAAGCCAGCCCAACATTTAATTTCCTTTTCTTTCCTTTTTTTTCCCCCAAAGTAAGTAATACATAACATCTGGCATTCATCTTTTCTTTCCTTCACAGGCACGGCAGAAACCCTGGTGTGAGTCATGTCCATTTAAATATGGAAGCACATCATAAAACCTAATGGAGAGTCCAAGAGGTGAGCTTTTATGTGGTTAAAACTCATAGAGAGGTCAAGATTGTTTGGTTTAAACACGGGGGGTCACTCTGTGCGTGAAGGTGGTCCTCTAAAGCTCGTGGAAGCGTTGTTTGCTCGGCACGAGAGCCCAGCTCAGCACCCGCTGCTTTATTGCCCGGCTCCTGAAGGAGCTGTATCTGCATGGGCAGCATCAGTGCAGCACTCCGTGCCCCCAGCAGAGGGGAAATGTGGGCACTGGCCAAATCCTGCAGCCGTGCAGCCAAGACCTCAGGGCTGTGGCCTCACTCACCGTGGCAGCGGTCTCGCTGCCGGTGCCGTGGATCAGGGAAGCTTCTCATTTCCTCACTGCCTGTAAAACCTTACACATTTTATGTGACGGGGAAGAGGAGGAGCGTTAACATTTTATTTTCCCTTGTTAAAGTCTCTTTTTGTTTTATTGACTGAAATAATTTTTGGTGAGCGTTTATTTCCGTTTTATTGGTTAGTTTATTGTGACTGAGCGCATGGTAAAGCAAACCTTCTGGTCTGGGCTGTTGTAAAGATGCTGTTTGATCTCTAGTCCTTTTGCCCGATGCTCTTCAGCTTGAGCCAGTGCCAGGCATCTGCGTCTCATCTGATCCCCAGTGGTCCCTGCCCATCCCTGGGACAGTCTCATTTCAGTGACTATTTCAGTCACAGACACGAGTGATTCTCAGCCTGGGAAAACAAGGGCAAGATCTGTCCTTCTCCCAGCAAAACAGACCAGCCCGAAGCTTCAGGCACCTCCTTGCTGATACCCTGCACAGGGATGATTTTTGACTGCAAGCTAACAAGGGAGCAGCCTGAGTTAGTAGCCATGGATGAAATCAAGGTGTGTGTCAGGTGCAGCCAGCTTCCCACCCGACCCCCGCAGCAGTGCAGCTGGGCTGTGCCAGGCACTGGGTTCAGTCCATCACACAGATCACCTGCTCCAAGCAGGGGCTGCTGACTTGGCATGCAATTAAAAAAATAAAAACAAGGGGCAAAGTGCCTGGCAGCTTGGAGGCATTAAGCACTTAAGGCAGGACCACTGCGTAGTCCTCTCTCTTTGCAGCCTCGTCTATGTAACAACGTCTCCACTGACTGCTGGTGCCTTTGGCTGTCTAACAGTAGCATGCCAAGTGTCTTGACCATGGTAAGCCCCTTCCTCAGCTATCTCTTGAGTTCTCCACTATTTATGCACAAGTTTTCTCGTGCTGGGACGATTGGAGACCACACACTAACCTCTGAGAAGGAAGAAGGAGGGCCCCACTGGGGGCTCACCCTGTCCCTGGGCCCAGTCTCAGTGTTACGTGGCCACAGAGCTCGACAAACCCATGAACCAACTTAGGGAGTGGCAGCCAGTCCCTGTGGTGGTGTGTAACCCCACATCACCCATCAGCACATCCCTCTCCTGATGCCAATTCGAGGGCTGATTAGCAGAGCCATGACACCCCGCCATGACCCAGGATCCTGGGGATGCTCTTCACTCCTCCTGCTCTCTTCCCACAAACCCAGGGGAAAAAAATGATGTCCTCATCTCATCCCAATCCAGCTCTGTTCCTGCTGCACACGTGTTTGTCCATCACCCGCCAGTTTGCTCTCAAGGAGAGTGAAACTGGTTTTCTGCACTCCGGCTGATCTGTGGTTTCTCCTCTGCTGAAGACATTTCCCAGCACTGGAGAGAAGGTGTGATTTTATTTAACGTCGCTTTGTCCTGTCTCTCATTGCTTTCTGCCAAGAAACTGTCAATGTCAGCCAAGCTTCCCGTCTGCTTGTTCTTTGCCATACCATGAAGTCTGGGCTCAGTTTGTAGCTCCTATAACTGCAGGAAAACAAATCCATCCTGCCCTTGCAGCCCAGAGCTGTGCCTGAACTTCCCTAGTTCTGAGTTTGCTCTTCCACAATTCCTTCCCTGCAAACCTCACCCCAGATGGCTGCCAAGAGGCAGCGAAAATGGGACCTCGTGCTGATAAACAATTCAGGTTGATGTCTTGTTTGAACAGTCAAAAATGGACTCTGCCCAGGCTGGCTTGCAGCCTCTCGCCCTGCCAGAGCTCAGAGAGGTGGGTAAGACTGAGCTGAGCAGCACGGAGATCCCAACTCACACACGAGGGTAGCAGGTAGCAGGGCTGACACCAAACCCCCATGGCTGCAGTTTCTCTGCAGAGCACGATGGTGGGATTCAGCTTGTTTCCTCAGCCCCATTCCTCTGTCACTGTCTCCTCTGCTCTTTTATCATTTTCAGGTATAAGGTCTGCTGGTCCTTCTGAAGGGTTTTCATTCAGGTCTGGCAGAGACGCTGCCATATGTTTTTCATTTTGATAACTCCCCTATGGTGTCTGTTATCACCCAAGTCTCTATTAAGATTTATTCCTGTTATTGTAGCAGTCATTTTCCCCAGTACATGTGCATTGTATTTGGAGAGAGTCATAACCACTCTCCACATCCAACAGATGCTGTAGTCAGAGCGACTCCTGCTTCCACTTACCAGACCTTTCTACTAATATGGGATTTCACCAATAACCACAAGTGCTGTTCGCTCCCCAAGATTTCCGCACTGTCATTTCTTGACTGTGTTAGTGGCAAAGCACTGATCAGAGCCCCAGCTCCGCGCAAAGCAGAGCTGCAGAAAGGTTTTACTTGGCTTTGCTTGCAGCCACTTTTACATTCAAAGTGGTGAGAGGCTCCCATTCCTGATAGCTGCAGGGCTGAGCATGAATGGGGCCTCGGAGTAGGCAATGGACAGTGGGAGAGAGCCTAGCGACTAGTTTTCCTTGCCTGGGGGACTTGATGAGGACAAGCTGGGGAAAGAGATGGGACCTGCTGGATCTGATGTATGGATTTAAGAAAAGGCCACGGTCCATCACCCAGGGCTTCATGCAGCAGCTTGGCATCAGGTTGGTGCTGCACTGTGCCTTCCAACCTCACCCTCTCCATTTGCCCAGCACTACAGAACACAGCCCTTCCAACTGGTGGACAAAGCAAGATGGAAGCTGCCATGGTGGGCAAGCAAACCAAGGGGCAGACATCCCAAGGGCAAACCAGCACAGCCTACCCCTCTGAGACACTGCCTCAGCCTGCTCAGTCCCTTCCTGCACCCACAGCCTGCACTGCTTTGTCTCAGAGTTGATGAGTAAAACGAGTTGTGGTGCAGGACAGTGCTGTAACTGTGCAGGAAACGAAACCTGGGTCTGGAAGAGTTTAACTCCATCCCAGTTGCAAAGCACCTAGGCTCCAGCCAGCAGCTCCAACAACAGAGCAGGGCTTTTGTCCATGCCTCCATAGCTCTGCCTCTTGGCAGGTGAGCATGGACAGAATCCTCCCTCCCTGGAGCCCAGCAGCAATCCAGTTCCACGACTCTTTGCTCTGCTCCCCATCACAGACAGCAGCACAACGTGGGGTCCTGAGCGAGGCCGCCTCACCCGCAGCATCCACAAACCCTTCCAATTTGCCCCTCTTTCATCCCATAGCACTTTGGTCAGCTTGTACGGAAGAAAGGAGCTCCAAATGCTTTCCGGGCCTAATAATATCCATCAAAGCGTTTCCAGGACTGAGGCGAGGATATACACTGGAGCACGCAGAGCAGGAAATGGGCTTGGGTTTTCCAAAGCTGCCTCTTCCAGCCAGAGCAAACCACAAGATCACGGGAGGACAAGAGCGCTGCGCTCGTGGCTTTGTTTGCCCCAGAAGGAATTGATTTGATGAGAAAGGAAATTGGCTCTCTTTAATCTGTCCTTGTGCAAATTCCGCAGAGGAAGGCGTGAGCCGAGTCGTGCTGGCAAGGAAGAAAGATCAGCTCCTGAAACTGAGCCATCCCTGAGTGCCACTCGGTTTGTGCTCCTTGTGGAGGTGGTGGCATTTCCCAGGCACCACGCGGTGGGGGCCCCACGTCCTACGGGTTCCCATGCACAGTGCCTTCCACAGACGATGGGGTCCCACCACTGCCTTCACCAGGGCCAGGTTTTCTCCTGGGGGAAGAAAGTGGCTGTTTTTCTGTCACTTCTGTGAATTCTAACTGCACCTTCATGTCTGTCACCTGTCTCTGAACCCAGGAGTCCAGTAGGACATGCATCAGCCATCTTGTCAAGAGCACGCTGGGGCTGATCACCCTTCTCCACTGAAAGGATTATTTGGGAGAATCAAAAAAAGAAAACACCAAAAGATCCATGGGAACATCGATTCCCAACTGTGCAGGCTGCATTTCTGCTGTAAATGGAAAGTGGAGTTACAGAGTAGGAAGAACTAGAGTCAACAAGATGTTGTCACAGAAGAGCCAGAAATGATGCAGGGATATTTTATACAAAAAAAAAAAATCCTAAAAATACAGTAAATAAATCATACAGAAGGCTAAGCCAAAATCATCCTGGATCCTTTTCAATGCCAAACAGCTTTCCCAAGGTATCTAAACATCACTGTTGTTGTTTACATTGAAGACACTGAGAAGCAGCTAGCAAAAGGCTTTAATTTAGTGCTGAGTGACCCTGGGCTCCCCATACTGAGCTTGCGTGAGCCACAGCGGAGGAAGGAGTTGGAGAGCTGAGCCTTGTGCAGCTCTGCTCTGTTTCCCAGTGGTTGGGTAATGTGGCAGCAAAGCAGGGCTCACGCAGTGCCTACATTCCACGTGACACCTGCTGCAGGCTGCCAGGTCTTTGCCCAGGATGCTGCCAGCAGGAGCACATGCAGGGTGCCAGGCACATGGGGGCAGCCTGGCAGTCCTGCCTGCTTCAGCAGCCTGAAATCCTCACATCCCTGGGGCCTGAGGAGAGAGCTGTGCCATCAGGAATGCCGCTGGCAAGAGGGCAGAAATCCCCTCTTATCCATCCTCCCATTGCAGGACGCCCCAGAACAGCCTGAAAAAGGGCAGGGAGTCAAGGAAAGAGCACATGGAGCAGAGAGCAACACGCAGGTCATAAAATCCCAAGGATGGGCATGAGCAGCTGAGATCAGCTGAAGCATCCGATCCTTACGGCGAGTGGGTCAAGTTCGCTACGTGTCCAATTAAATGCCCGACAACATGGAGAAAGGATTTATCCCAGCAGGAGCCCTGCGGGCTGCACAGCCTCCCATCAGGGCGCTGAGCCCTGCCATTATTGTTTGTGTTCATTTGTTTGTGCTCACACACTGTGTTGTGTCCGTGATTAATACGTAGCATCATCTGCTGCACCAAATCCCCATGAAAACAGATGAGCTCCAGAACAAGCAGTGGTGATCTGCTCCTCGCTGCAACAGGGAACGGGGTGGGACAGCGAGGGATGGCAGGGTACCACTGTCCTAATAGAAGAGGGGAAATCTTTTCAAGGGAGAGCTTAGAGCAGCTGCAGGCAGGGAGCTCTGGGGTTGCCGCATCCCCGGGTGGTGGCTGAGCTCCGCAGCACCTCTCCACTCAGGACTTGTGAGATTGCTGCCCTGCTTGGGCTGCCACTGCCGGGGCACTGCTGCTGGGAAGGCAAAGCACCGCACGACCTACTGCCCGCATCCAAACACGGGCTGGGCGGGCTTCAGCCAAAACAAATGTCTGCACAGGATGCTGAGAGGAGATAAATCTTCAGTGCAACCACAACTGAGCCACGGAGAAATGCCGCCCGTTCCCTCCGGTGAGCTCTCTGCAAGAGGACACCTCGTGCGCTGCTCACCCCGCACTCCGGCCAGAGTTGCACTGCGCTCGGTTTTCCTTTGGCTGCAGCGCAGCGGTGCTGTCCTGCCCCGCAGAGCAGGAGTGGCTCCTACCGCTCTGCCCCACGCTTGCACTGCAGTGAGGAAATATGCTTCAATGGAGCCATTTTTGGCACCTCGGTACTGGTGGGGGGGATCCTTCCTTCAAACTAAAAGCATCTCCTCGCCCTGTGGCTGCAGCCCCGGGTGCGGGCAGCGTGCGGGGGCTTGGCTGTGCTCTCCAGGGCTGGGCACGAGCAGGGAAAGTGCCAAGATGAGAGGGCTGGGCACTAATGCACCCACACATGGAGCAAAAATGCTTTTCGACAGCATTAAAGAGAGCACCCAGAGGAGCTGGGAGGAGTGGGGCAGGAGCTGGGGAAGCCGCACAGCCTGCATCCACGCAGCACCCGGCAGCGTGGTTTCTTGTTTTATTCTCTTTAGTGGCTTCAAATGTCCACTACGATACGTTTACATTTCTGTCTGTGGGCTGCCTGGGCAGCAGGAGCTGCGGGGCTGCTGATAGGGCTTCAGCGAGGAAAGGAGCTCCTGGGGACAAACAGCGGACCCCGGGCTGAGCCGTCCTCTCGCCAACTAACGCTGTCCCTCCGAACCTCCCCGCTCCCTCCCCACAGCCCGTCTCACCCCACACATTTTCCAGCCCCACGCAGGACCACTTTGTCCTTGGGGAATCTGTCACTGCTCTCCCCACGGGTCCCCCCCCCCCACAGACTCATCACCAGGAGCAAGGGCAGAGCCGGCGTCCCCCCCTTGTCCCCAGCCCCGGCACGCAGTCCGCGCTCGGCTCCTGGAAAGCGGAGCAGGGGGAAAACAGAGGGACGGAGAGCGGCTGCTCCCTGCTGCTGTCCTTAACCCCCCTCCCCTCGACGATCTGCGGGGGCTCCTGCGCAGCCCACGCGAGGACGCGAAGTGCCGTGGCCCGGCGCTGGTCCTGCCCCAAACCCGGGCAGCGCTGTCAAATGGGGAAAGAAGGGGGGATTAGGGAAAAAAAAAAAAAAAAAAGGAAAAAAAAGGGAGAAATAAGGGAAGAAATCCTGCCGGCTGGTTCTGGGGGGTGGGTGGCAGACAGTTTTATTCCCGAGTATTTCCCCGCGCGTGTTCTCCGCGTTGGGATTTGCAGCCGAGTGACCCCACAGAACAGATGAAAATCCCCATAACGTAGAACGCGGAGCCGCGGCTGGCAAAGGAGCCGGCGGGGCGAGGGTCCGCAGCGTGCGGAGCCAGAAGCCACTCGCGGCCCCGCGGAGCCCCACGCGAGGCCACGGCCCCCACGCATCGGCTGCGGGGTGAGGGCAGCGCGCGGGGCCGTGAGCCGCGGCTCTCCCGGAGCGTCACTGCCCATCAGCGACGGCACCGCGGCTGTTCACGAGCCTTGTGCTGGTTGTGACAATAATTATTTCTTCTGAAATCCTTCTTCCTCGGGGCTTTTCTCGCTTTTTTCTTTTCCTTTCGTTTCTTTTTTTTTTTTCCTTTCTTTCTTCGTCGCACTTTCTGCTTCGTCTCCATCTTTTTTTTCCTTTCCTTTTTCCTTTCCTTTTTCCTTTCCTTTCTTTCCTTTCCTTATTCCTTTCCTTTTTCTTTTTCTTTTCTTCCTTTTCTTTTCTTCCATTTCTTCCTTTCCTTTTTCCTTTTCTTTTCTTCCTTTTCTTTTCTTCCTTTTCTTCCTTTTCTTTTTTCCTCTTCTTTTTTTCCTTTTTCCTTTTCTTTTTCCTTTCCTTTTTCCTTTCCTTTCCTTTCCTTTCCTTTCCTTTCCTTTCCTTTCCTTTCCTTTCCTTTCCTTTCCTTTCCTTTCCTTTCCTTTCCTTTCCTTTCCTTTCCTTTCCTTTCCTTCCCTTCCCTTCCCTTCCCTTCCCTTCCCTTTTTCCTTCCCTTTTTCTCTTTCTCTTCCCTTTTTCTCTTTCTCTTCCCTTTTTCTCTTTCTCTTCCATTTTTCTTTTATTTTTTTCCTTTTCCATTTTTTTTTTCTTTTCGTTTTCCTTTTCCATTTTTCTCTTACCTCTCTTCTCTTTTTCCTTTTTCTTTTCCTTTCTATTTTCTCTCCCTTTCTTTCTTCCCCCATCTCCCGCAGCCAAACGAGACCACCAGCCAAACCCAAACGAGACCACCTCATCATACCGCCGGCGGTGCGGGGAGGCGGCGGGGGAGGCCCGGGCAGGACCGCTCCCCGCACGGCCTGAGGTGCCCGCACGGAGCGGGGCTTGCACCTGCCGGCCCGGGCGGGTGAGCTCCCGCTGGGCACGGCGCGGTGCGGCCGCGGCGGTGCGGGGCCGTCGCTCGTCGTCGCCGCTCGTAGCGGCCCCGGCGCCGCGAAACGGGGCCGAGACGGCTCGGGGCGGCCCGAGGCGAGCAGCGAGAGGCGGCAGCCCGGGCTCGGCCGGCGCCGGGGAACGCGTGGGGCCCCGCGGAGGGGCAGCGACCGCACCGCAGTGCGAACCGCTCCAGGTGCGGGCAGCGCGGCGGCTTCACCTCGTGCCGTCCGCTGTGGTCGCTCTGCCCGTCTCCACGATGGCTTTTGTTCGGTCCTCTATTTGCTTTCTCCGTTTTCTTTTTTTCTTTTTCCTTTTTCTTTCCTCTTTCCCTCTTTATCTCTTTATTTTCTTTCTCCTTCTTTCTTTCTTTCTCTCTCTCTCTCTTTATTTTTCTTTCTTTCTCACTTTTTTCTTTTTGTTTTTTCTTTCTTTCTTTCCTTCTTTTTTCTTTCTCTCCTTTCTTTTTTCTCTCTTCTTTCCTTCTTTCTTTCTTTCATCCTTTTTCTTTCTTTCTTTCTTTCTTTCTTTCTTTCTTTCTTTCTTTCTTTCTTTCTTTCTTTCTTTCTTTCTTTCTTTCTTTCTTTCTTTCCTCCTTTCCTCCTTTCCTTCTTTCCTCCTTTCCTTCTTTCTTTCTTTCCTTCTTTCTTCTTTCTTTCCTTCTTCCTTCCTTCCTTCCTTCCTTCCTTCCTTCCTTCCTTCCTTCCTTCCTTCCTTCCTTCCTTCCTTCCTTCCTTCCTTCCTTCCTTCCTTCCTTCCTTCCTTCCTTCCTTCCTTCCTTCCTTCCTTCCTTCCTTCCTTTCTTTCTTTCTTTCTTTCTTTCTTCCTTTCCTCCTTTCTTTCTTTCTTTCTTTCTTTCTTCCTTTCCTCCTTTCCTCCTTTCCTTCTTTCTTTCTTTCTCTCTCTCTCTCTCTTTCCTCTCTTTTCGTATTTTTTTCTTCTTCTTTTCCTTCTCTGTTTCTTTTTTTCTCGATCTCCTTCCAGTTTCCTCTTTTCTTTCTGTCTCTGCCGTTCCCCCTTCCCATATTTCTGTCCCTCAGCCTGTCTCAGTGGGACTCGGTCAGCGACACATTTAATGTTCGGATCTGTTGGATAGATTCGTTCATTTCTGTTCCTCTATTTCAAGCGGCAGTTACAGAATACCCGTAATCGTTGCCGTAATTGGAATAATAACGATGGTGTCTGTCTGAGTATTAACAGCGCTCATCGATAACGGTCTCAAATTAAAGCCGGGCATCCCCGTTTTTCCGAGCCCCGCAGGAGCCGCGGGTTTCTGTCACCTACGACGTCTCCCCGCTCTCCTGCGTTTCTCCCCTCTCACAACGAATCCCCACACGCCCGGGGCTCGGTCGGGCCGAGCGGCTGCGAGCAGTGCCCGCTCGGTCAGCGCAGCCCGACGGACGCCGTATTTCAGCCGCCGTTATCCCGCGCCGCTCTCAGCTCTCGGGCGGGGGAAGCTCGGGGTCGCTGCCGCCGTCCCCCCCGCTATTTGCTCGCTGTTCCCCGAGCCCCGCGGCTCGGCACGGAGCGGTGCTCAGCTGGAGCCGGGCTGTGAGAGCCTCCCCCACCCCCCCTGCAGCCCGGCCTCGCCGGGGGCCCGTCGGGGCTCAGAGGTGAGGGGCGGGAGGGACGGCGGGGCCGGGCTGAGGCCGAGCAGCGAGCAGAAAGGAGGGCTCGGGGAGGGCCGGGAGGAGAGATGCGGGCGGAGGGGTGAGTGTGGAGGGCGGACGGACGGAATGAGACGGCGGGGGGGGGCTCTGCGGGGAGAGCCCGTCGGGGCGGTGACACACACCTGCGGCTTCACCCGGGCTGTGCGGGACGGCCCGGTCCGGGGGATCCGAAGGGCTGCGGCCCGGTGTGGCACGGCCCCGGTGCTGGCTGGAGAGGGAGCACCCTGCCGGGGCAGAAAGCCGCGAGGAGGACGAAGGGAGAAGCCTTCGTCTTGCTTGAAAGGTCTGGGAGACGCGGCGGGGTGCGGGGCCGCGACGGCAGCAGCCGCCTGCTGCGGGAAGAGACCCCGGGGAAGGCGGTGGGAGCACAGGGACGCGGGGATGGCCGTTCCCGGGGCAGCGCCTGGGCCGGGGCTGCCGTCGAGGGGCCGCGGGGATGGTACGGTGCGTGGCTTTTCCAGTGCCGCCGCTGGTTCTCACTCACACCTCCGGAGCCCGAGGATTTGGGGGCGAAGGAGATGTGTGCCCAGGGCGGGGGAATCCGTCTCTTCCCCCCGCCTGGAGCTCTCGGTGTTCATCGAGGTGGGATTCGCTTCGCAGAGCTCCGGCGGAGCGTCCGTGGAGCGGGACGAGGGCTCGCGGGTCCGGGAAGATCCCGGCAAACGCGGCCCGGGCTTTAGGCAGATACACGGGTACGCGGGGATGAGCTGGGAAACGAGCCGGGCAAGCACAGAGAGAGCAGCAGCCCCGTGCTGGAGCGCGGGGCTCTCCATATCCAGGCTTTCTCTTTCCCTCCGCGGCAGAGGCTGCCCCCGAGCCGGGCACGTCCCCCGAGGCGGCCGCGGCCTGCCGGCAGCAGCCATCGCGTCTCTTCCCCTCCACGCAGAGAATCTCGCCCCGTGGTGTCCCAACGAGACCCGGTCCCGCCCCGCACCGCCCGCAGCAGCGCCCGCAGCGCCGTCGCTTTCTGTGCCGGTGCGGTCGGAGAGCGCCGGGAGCCGAGAGGGGAAATAAACCCCGATCGTGTCCCGTTCTGCCCTTATGCCTTCAGCTGCAGGAACATATGCTCAAATATGTACGAGTAGTCTAGATTTTTCTCTGCAAATATTTTTACCACGTCCAAAGATAATATTTCAACAGAAGAATCAAGCCCCGCAGGCTACAGACGGGGCAGCTATATATAACCCGCTTGCTCACTCCGACTCTCCGCACATCGCTCGGGTTATGCAACCCCCATCGCTGCGGTAGCCACCGGCGCGCCCCACGGCTCCGCCCGCCCCGTCGGGGCATTTCCCCCGGGACTTCGTTGCCGCCGCCCGTCCGGAGCAACCGGGACCGGCACCGAGACAGGGAGCGGGGCCGGGCCGGGCCCGGCGGGCGGTGCAGCCTCGCCCCACGCCGATGCCCGGGGGACGCCGCGGCTCTCCGAGGGGCCGCTGCCGGGCGGTGAGTAGAGCCACGGCCGGGACCAGGAGGGGAACCGGGGCGGAGCGGCCCCGGGCCGGGCAGGTGCTGCGGGGAGCGGGCTGTCCCACCGCCGGGCTCGCTCTCCGCCACGCCGGCTGCGTTCCGTTCGCTCCGCTTTTTTTAATTTTATTTTATTTTAATTTTTTTTTGCGGTGAAAGAAAAGCTTCGACGCTCGCGTGTGATTGCTGGCCCGGGGATGGGGGTCCCGCGGGGCTGGCGGCGGTACCTGCGCTGCAGAGCACCCGACGTGCCGCTCCCCGCCCGCCCCGGCGCAGCCCCGTCCGGGCCGTGGCAGCCCGGAGCCCCGCGCTGGATACGGGCCGGAGGAAGGGAGCGATCCCCCTCTCGGTGCCGGACATCCGCAGCGTGACGCCGGGCTCGGCTCGGCTCCGCTCGGCTCTTCCCTTCCCGTCGGCTCCCGGCGCCGTGATTGACACCGCCGCCCCTCCGCCCGCCCCGAGCACATCCCGGCCCTCCCCGCCGGCCGCTCGCCGTGCCCGGGAGGCGGGGAAGGGCCTCCCCAGCCCTTTGACACCGTCTCGGCAGGAGTTTCACTTCGCTTTCGCCGCCGCCGCTTGTGCAGGCAAACAGCCCCGGCTCCATGTGCCGCCTCCCAGCCACTGATCGGGGAAACGCGCCTCTAAGGGAGCCGCTTTCCCTACGTGCAGGAGAAAAGGAGGGGACGGGCGGGCGGCAGGAGGTGGTGGTTGGGGGGGGGGGGGGAAGGGAAGAGAGAGGAAATAAATTAATAAACCGCAGGGAAAGAAGTGGAGCGGAGAGAAACGGCGGCCCCGGGGAAAAGCTCCGTGGGGGCTCCGTTGGCCCCGCACGGCTCCATGCGGTGCGCGGCACTGTGCGGAGAGCCCCGGGAAAGCTGCGTGTGCCCCAGAGCCCTTCCCGGGGCGGGGGGGGGGAGGGTTAGAGTTGTTTTTCTTTTTCTTGTTTTGTTTGCGGCGTTTTTGTTGGATTTCTTTCTTCCTTTTTTCTTTTTCTTTTTTTTTTTTTTAGCTTCCCCCCCGCCCCCCTTCTGGAAGGAGGGGGGTCCCGCTCGCACCTCCCTGGATGGTGCGGTAGAAAGGAGGGGAGTGAGGGGCGGGCGGGGGGGCTCGTGGTGGGAGGCTGCCGCGGCTGCTGCTGCTGCATTGGTGTCTCCCCTATGGACGAAAACAGCCCTCTGTCTCCCAAGGCAAATGCTTTCAGTATCGCCTCTCTGATTTCAGTCGCCGCCGCCGCCGAGCACGCAGGGAAGGGAGCGCTGGAGGAGCGCAGCGGCGGCCGCAACGCGCCCGCCCGCCCCACCGCCCGCACGCAGAAGATGCACTTCAGCACCGTCACCAGGGACATGGAAGGTGAGCGCGGGGCTGCGGGACCGCCACCCCCCCGCCACCACTTCTCGGGGGCTTTTCCCCGCGCCGCGGCCGGGCCGGGCCCCCGGGACCACTCGGCGACGCCCCGGGCCCGCAGCCCTCGCTGCTCCCCTCCTCGCTGGAGCGAGGTCCCCAAATCCCGGTTGGAGAACAGGGCTCGCTTCGTTCCCGCTCGTCCTCGCGGCTCCCCGAGGCGCCGCAGCATCCCCCGACGGCGGCGGTGGCGCCCGGGGCAGCGGCGGGCCTGAGCTCGGCCCCTCCGGCTCTGCAGCCGCCGTCGAGCCCTGGGGGCTCCGTCGGAAATAACCCAAGAGATCCCCCCCCCCCCCCGGGCCCTGGAGCAGCCTTCCAGCACCGGGGAGGGCTGGGGCGGCCTCCCGCTCCGCGGCCGCCTGTCACGCCCCGCGGGGCCCGCTCGGGCCGCGCTCCCGGGGCCGTGCGTGGTTCCCCGGTGCTTCCGTGGGGTTCCTCTGCCCCGCTCTCCTCCGCCGCCCCGGGGGCGAACGGCGGCAAAGCGGAGCCGGGGACGTTACCTGCAGCAGCGTCGCTACACGGAAATAAGAGCCGGTTTCTTTCTTTGGGTTTTTCCCCCTCCTTTTGTGTTTGGTGTTTTTTTTTTGTTTTTTTTTTCTTTCTTTTTCTTTTTTTACTTTTTTTTTCATTTTTTTTTGGAGGGGTGGTGGGAGTTTTGTTTTTTTTTTTTTTTTCTTTTTTTTTTTTTTTGTTTTTTTTTTTGGTCCCGATTCGCGAGCGGCGAAGGAGGCCTTCGGCGGAGATAACGCCGGGGCTCTCTTGGCAGATGTCTCGGGTTTGCGAAGAAACAGAATAGAAAGGAGAAGAGAAGGGGGGAACGCGGCGCCGAGGCGGCAGCAGCGGGAGCAGCGAGCTCTCCGCCTGCCCCGGGGGGAGCGGGGCTGGGGCCGCGCGGAGCGGAAGGGGGGAGGGCCCCGCCGGGCCGGGCGCGGAGGCGGAGGGCACCCCGCGGAGCGGCGCGGAGCCGGAGGGAAACGCGGGAGCCGGAGCGGAGCCCTGACCGCCTGTTTTTGGAATGATTTCAGCTATCTCCAGCCCCTGGCTCACCCAGCTGTCCCATTTTTGCGATGTTGCAGCTTTCACGGCCAACAGCCTGAGCAGCCTGAACGCCTCCGGGGGGTACCACCTCTCCCCCTCCCCCGGGGATCCGTACGGACAGCATGAGCCGCCGCACTACGAGCCCTGCACGGCTCAGCAGCACCCGCACCCGCCGCCCCAGCCGCAGCACGGTTACCCCTTCGGCGGGGCGGCGGCGGCCGGGGCCAACCCGCCGCCTCCGGGCCCCGAACCGCCCGAGGGCGCCGGGGGAACCGCCGCGGGGCCCGCCGCCGTCTCGGGCTGCTCCGCGGGCTCGGCCGCCGCGGCCAAGGCGCCGGTGAAGAAGAACCCGAAGGTGGCCAACGTGAGCGTGCAGCTGGAGATGAAGGCGCTGTGGGACGAGTTCAACCAGCTGGGCACCGAGATGATCGTCACCAAGGCCGGCAGGTCAGTGCGGAGGGGCTCGGCCGGGAGCCTCTTGCGTTCGCCGGGCGGTGGGGGGGAGCGGGGCTCGCTCGGGGCGGTGGGCGCGGGGCCGCCGTCGTTCGATCGTCGCTCTTCTCTCGCGGAGAAACGCGGGGCGGCCGCGGCCCGGAGGCTCCGGGTGCTGCGGGCAGTGCCGAGCACCGCTGTGCGCGGGGTTCCGCCGCTGGAAGGGCCCCGGGCCGGGCCTGGGTACCCCGCGGGGCTCCGATCTGAGCGCGTCCCTGGAGGAGAGCGAGGGGGAAAAAAAAAAAAAAGGCAGAACGAACCAGCCGCGCCGCAGTACCTCTCACTGAAACGTTTCTAGTACGGGCAGATCCTTTCCTTTCGGCGGGGACTGCAGACAGCCCCCGGTTCTGGCGGTTTGAAGCCTCCAGCGCATTTCCCGAGGATCGAATGACGAGCGCGGCTCCGCCGGCAGCTCCGCTCCGGGGCCGGGAACAAAGGCCTCGGCCTCGTCCGAAACGGGCAAAACGAGGGGAGGGGGGAGAAGTCCCGATGCCGATTGTTAATCACCTCGGTTAATTGCGATGTGCGGAGGGCTGCGGGCGTGCGGTGCCGGGAGAGGGGGGGGGGGACAGGAGGAGAACCGGAGCGGGTGCGGGCTGCCCCCGGGGGCGGCTCCGACGAGCCCCGGGAACGGCTTCGGAACCGCTCTCCCCGCGGCGATCTCTCGATGCAAAAACGTAAATATATTCTCATTGTGCGTGGTCGCACATTTCAAAAACATTTTGTAACTGCCTCAGCTCGAACCTCCCCCGCCCCGGCGAGGAGCGGCCCCGGGACGGGAGGGCTCCGCCGCCGTTCCCCGCAGCCCCCGGGCCCGGCGCTGCTCGCCGCTCCACGCGGGACCTCCCGCTCTGCTTTCCTCCTCGCTGAGGATTGCGAACAGGAGGCTCCAAAAAGGGCCCCTAAAGGAGAGAACTCGATTGGAGTCCCGGGCCCCGTTTATTTGATGACAACGACAGATCTCCAGACGGGGGTGAAGGGGGGGGGGTGGGTAAAAATAGGAGAAATCGGGGTAAAATCAGCAGGACGAGGCGCGGGGACGGCACTGCGAATCGCACTCTGTGCAGCCCCGCCGGGCCGGCCCCGCTGTTTGTCTAGGTGGCTCTTATCGACTCGGGGTGTTTGTTTTAAAAGCTTCGTTTTAAAACAAGAAACACCGGAACTGGAGCTAATGGGGGCTTTTGCACCTTTAAAAAATAATAATAACCAGAGGGAGCTATTGGAAACGGCCTCCGGAGTTCGCACAGCGTTACGGGGAAGGGGACGCGGCGCTGACGGAGCCGGGTGCGGGACCCGGGGACACGCAGCCCTCCCGCAACCAGGACGGCCTCGGGCTGTGCTCGGCAGCGCAGCCGTGAGCCCTGCGAGCCAGCCGGGGAGAGCCCTTCGTAGCCGGGTTGGATCGGGGCGTTTTCTCAAGGGGAGTTCGGAGTTTGGTGTTTAACGAGTGCAAATCTTTCCTCCGAAGTGCCGCCCGCCGTTGCTCTCCTGGATTCCGGGTTTCTGCAGCGAGGCCGCATCTTCGGCGCGCCCCGAAGGCGCTGCGGGCCGGGCCCGGTGTGAGCACGGAGCGGGGCTCGGGGGGGTCCGCCCCGGCCCCTTCTCTTCTCATCCCCGCTGCCCTCGGCTCAGCCGCGTCCGTGGGGCTCCGCGCGGAGACACGCGGCGTTGGCAGCCCGGGGCCGCCCCGCAATCCGTTCGCCCCGCAAAGCTGAGGGTGGGACCGGCGGGGCAGCGCAGCGGAGCTGAGCCGGGGGGGGGTGGCTCGTGGCGGGACCCCGGCTATCCTCTCGTCCCTGCCGGCCTGAGGGCTCCGCTCGCCTCCCCCTTCGGCCTTACGGATCGCGCTGCTGTAAAACTGACCAATTTTGGAGGGGCAGATGGGGGAACTCAGTTCCCTGGGGCCGCCCGCGGTGGGGTACGTACGTGAGGGCCCGGTCCCTGTCCCGGCTCGGCTGTGCAACAGCCTCGAGCCAGTTCGCTTGAAAAGGTGGTGAAACAGCGGGGAAAAAAAATATTTTCAACCGCGTCTCCCCGTCGCAAAGTGGGAAGTGGTGGTTCTCGTTGTCCCCTGCACGTTTAGGGTGTTCGGCACAACCTGGAGCGCGTTTATTCCTCGGGATACACAGCAGCCCCCACCTCGAATGCGAGCAGCACCCGTGGGGCAGCCCGAGGGGAAGGACCGGGGACACCGCGGGGCTCCTGCACCCCGGGCCGACCCCTCGGGGCTCCCCACGGCCCCAAGCTCAGCTTTCTCCTCTCTGTGGCAGGCGCATGTTCCCCACCTTCCAGGTGAAGATATTCGGCATGGACCCCATGGCTGACTATATGCTCCTCATGGATTTCGTCCCCGTAGACGACAAGCGCTACCGGCAAGTACCCCTTCCCCTCCACCCAATCCCCCCCGCCCCGTTATAACGAGTTCTGTGCCGGCAGCGATATTCCCCCCCACCCCTCCATTTGTGCGGGCACAACCGGGCCGGAGGACACGTCTCCCCGCGGTGCCCGGCCCGGAGCCCGGTCCTGCCGCTCCGTGTGCGCAGCGGGAAACTCTCGGGTGCCCCAGAAATCCCCCCCGGGGCTCCCGCAGCTCTCGGGGAGGGCAGCGGCTTTCTGAACCCCGACCCTGCCCGTGTTTCCAGCGGCGGCACGGGAAGGCCTCGCCGAGCAGCGGTGCGGCAGCCCCTGGAAGCTCAGCACTGAAAGGCGCATTATGCGTTTCGCTTCAGATCGGGACGCCGAGCAGGCAGCGATCGCAGGGTCCGATATATAAATATTTGGACAGATATCCAAATTCTCAGGGCGTCCCAGAAATGTTTGCTTGTCAAGGGAAGTGGGATATATAACATCCAATTGAGTATATCTTTAAAAAGTAATGTTTCTGCTGAGCCCAATGGTGTCTAATTCCCCCTGTGCAAACACGGGCTGTAAAGTAAACACGCGGATAGAAGATTGGTTTCTCTGTTTTAAACGTTACCGTTGGATGCGGACTTGCAAAAGAACGGAGCGGGGCCGCACCGCTCCCGCTGCCAACCAGCTCGGAGCTGCCCAGGGCACTGCCGTTCCCCCCATCCCATCCCCATCAGATACCGCTTCTCCCCACGCAACGAGCGCGGCCGCGGTTCGGTGGGCTCCGGGGGTCGGCGGGGCTCGGAGCTGCGGCTGACGGTCCCCCCCTTCCCCAGGTACGCCTTCCACAGCTCCTCCTGGCTGGTGGCCGGCAAGGCCGACCCCGCCACGCCCGGCAGGGTGCACTACCACCCGGACTCCCCGGCCAAAGGGGCGCAGTGGATGAAGCAGATCGTCTCCTTCGATAAGCTCAAACTGACCAACAACCTGCTGGATGATAACGGCCATGTAAGCGCTCCCGAGGGGAGGGGACGGAGCCCGGGACGTCTCCGCTCCGCGGGTCCCTCCGCCCGCAGCGACGGAGCCGGGCAGGCGGCGGGGCCGGGGCCGCGCTCGGCTCTCTGGAAGCTCCGCCTGGATCAGTTATTGTGTCCTTGCTCGTTTTATCATTCAGATCATTTTGAACTCCATGCACAGATACCAGCCGCGTTTTCACGTGGTCTACGTGGACCCCCGGAAAGACAGTGAGAAATACGCGGAGGAGAACTTCAAAACCTTCGTCTTCGAGGAGACGCGCTTCACGGCCGTGACCGCCTACCAGAACCACCGGGTGAGGCGGCGGGACCGGGAACCGGGGTGGGGAGGAGAGGGGGGGAGGGGAACGGGATGGGGAGCGGCTGCCCCGGGACCCCGAGCTCCGCGGTGCGCAGCGTCACTCGCGCTTTGTTCGGAGAAACGCGCGAGTTCCCCGCTCAGAATCCAGTTACACGCCTTAAAACCGAGCCGGGCCCCCTCCCCGTCGGGGCACCGGTCCGCGCAATCGCTTCGCCCCATCGCATGGGCGCAGCCCGTGTCACGCTGGCGGACGGGATCTCGAACCTCCGCTGTCCCCGTGCCACCCGCGGGGCCGGGCTGCGCCTTTAAGGGCCGCCGAGCCCCTCCCGGCTGGCATTTGCCTGACGGCTCCGGACAGCTGCTCCTTCTCTCCTGCGTTCTATCAGTTTGACCTCTAAGGCTGGAACTGTCACTGAGGGGCTTAGAGTTTGTTTTTCAACCCATTCCGGAAACTCACGATCTCATTATCCGTGGATTTGCTTCAATATAGGGAATGTCCCGCCTTCTCCCCGGCGAATTAAATAAATACATAAGTATGATTTATCCAGCGATTTGTCTTAGCTGCTCCGCTGGTGACCCATGTAACGTGGCGTTTTCAGACAAGTGCACCGACGCAGCCTCCTCTCCCCGAGCTCTGAACCCAGGCTGGGCAGTGCTCAGCCTGCGGGCCCTCTGTGCCCCCCCAGACCCCCTCCGTCCTCAGCACAGCCCACCCGCGCGTGCCCCCCCCCCCCCCCCCCAGCCACCTCCCGCTTCTCCCTGCAGATCACGCAGCTGAAGATCGCCAGCAACCCTTTCGCCAAAGGATTCAGAGACTGCGACCCCGAGGACTGGTGAGGCCGCAGCACCGCTGTTAGGGCGCTCAGCGCGCACCGCAGCCCCGGCTGCCAACCCCCGGCCCCGCATCACCGCTCCCCCTCTCCCTCCAGGCCCAGGAACCACCGGCCCGGGGCCCTCCCCCTTATGAGCGCTTTCGCCAGATCCCGGAACCCGGTGTCGTCCCCCGCACACCAGAACGGGACAGAGAAAGGTGAGCGGCGCCCATCCGCGCCCACTCTTAGACCCAAACCCCTCCGCGCTGCTGCGCCCCGACGGCTGCGCTGTGTCCGACGGCTGCGCTGTGTCCGACGGCTGCGCTGTGTCCGTCCGCGCGGTGCCGCGCTGTGGCGTTACGCGGCGGTGCGCTCGGAGCTGCGCCCCATCCCCGTCCCCGTCCCCGTCCCCCTGCCGCTCCTCGCCGTGCTCTGACGCGCTGCTCCCGCAGATGCCGCCGACGGCCGCCGGGACTACGATCGGGACGCGGCGGGCGGCGCGGCGCTGCAGGCCGAGGCCGCGCACCAGCAGCTCATGTCCCGCGTGCTCAGCCCCGCGCTGCCGGGCGGGGCCGGCGGCCTCGTGCCCCTGAGCGGCGGGGGCCGCCCCAGCCCTCCGCACCACGAACTGCGCCTGGAGCCGTCCGCCTCGGAGCCGCTGCACCACCACCCCTACAAGTACCCGCCCGCCGCCGCCTACGACCACTACCTGGGGGCGAAGAGCCGGCCCGCGCCCTACCCGCTCCCCGGCATCCGCGGGCACGGCTACCACCACCACCACCACCACCACCACCACCATCACGTCAACGCGGCCGCCAACGTGTACTCCCCGCCCGCCCCGCCCGCCAACTACGACTACGGGCCGCGATAACGCGCCTCGCGCCGCCGCTCGCCATCCTCCCCCTCGCTCCCCGCCTTCCCGCCTTTCCCCTCTGTCCCGCCTCTCGAGCGAGCCCATTGGCCAGCTTCATCTGATCGACGTCCTCTCCGGCCAATCCGCTTGCCGCCGGGCTGTGAGGGAGGCGGCGGGCCGCTCCGAGGCTGCACTTTGAGAAACGAAGCCATGTGCCGCTCTCTCCCTTCTCCCGCTCCCCGGGGCTGGCGGATATCCGGGACATCCCGGGAAGAGGGCGGGGGAACCGGGAGCGGTGAGTGACGGAGCGGGGACCGAGCCCCGGGGAGCGGCGGAGGGGGAAGGGCCGGGGCTGCTGGGCCTGTGCTCGGGGGGTGGGGGAGGGGCCCATAGGGCGCTTGCCCACCGTGCCCCGCTCCGTTTGGCTGCCCCAGGCTGCAGCGGCCCCGAAGCGCCCGTCCGCGCCTTGCTGCGCTCCCCTTTCTGATGCTGGTAAGTACTCTTCGTCCTGAAGTTTCTCCTCCTCCGGCGGTGAGGAGATGAGAGCCTGTTGGTCACGCTTAGAGAAGCTGGCTTGTGTTTCTCGGCCAAAGCTCTCCGACCATCGCTCCTTCTGTGTTCAGAGGAGGTTCTGAGCGCCTCGGCCGCCTTGGTATACAGTATTATAAATGCGTTCCTCGTTTTTCCGCTACGAAAAGAAGAGGGGTCATTGTTATTATTATCCTTAATATTTTTGGAGTCCTCTGTCCGTGTTGGCGCGTTTTCGCTTCGGACTGCGACTGTTCGCTGGTGGCTTTTAGAGGATAACCCTTCCGTTGTGCAGGTGGCAATGTGAGCAGCAGTGCTTATTCCATCTCTGGCAGCTGGCACTGGGCTTCCAGGACCTTCTGGAAGGGTGTGAGAAGGGGTGCAGGCTAACGGGGACGTGTCATGTATTTGTGTTTCTTTTTCTGTTATAAAAAAATATATCTGGATCCGTGAAAGAGAGTGGTGCGAGAAATATGTACTTTTATTTTTTATTTTTGCCATTTGCAGTGACTTGGGATTCTTCGTGTCCGACAAAACCATAAGTAACGCTCCCAGAAAGGCTGATGTAAGGTCGCTTTGTGCTTAGCTCTCTGACGCGCTCTGTTGCTTTGCTGCTGTTATTTCACAGTTTTCAGTTATGAATCGTTATCTGTAAACGGATTAGTGCCAAAGCTTTGGTCAAACCTTTAATGAAGTCGTTATATTTATTATTTCATTCAAAGATTATGCAAACATTTTTTTTTTTCTTGATAGTTGCAACATAAGGGAAGAGTGAAGACAACCAAAGAATTGTATCTGCAAACAGTGTAGATAATTGTAGATATCTGTAGATATGTGTAGATAATCGTGTTGCATTTAAATTGAAAAGACATTGGACGATGACATTTATAAATGCTTTTCCTCTTCTTTCTCCTCCTTACTTTGCTGTTACTTCTGTGTGTTGGTCAGTTTGTCTGCTCTGAAGTTGAAGCCCCCCCTGCAAGAGGAGGCCGTGAAATGAGAGATGCTCAACTGGGGCTCCAGGAGTTGTTTACGCTGAGCAAACAGTGGATCTTCATAGGTGGTTGCCCCCTCCCTTTTGTCCCCCCAGTTGCTAGTGGTCTCCCATTTTTTCAGCAGCGTGCAGGGTTGGGGTCTTGTGCTGAGTGGATGTGGCGTGCTTCTCTTTGTGTTTGTTAGCATGTGTTTTCTTTAAGCACATGGAGAGTGCAGCAGGAGGTGCTGCTGGCTCTCACTGCCACGCTCTTTTTCAATTGCATTTTGCTTCCCAAGTGGTGAGAGGGCTGAGTGACCCGAGACGTCAGGACTAACTGTGCTCTTGCAGAGGGTGGCTCAGTAGGAAGCGCAGTGTATCTCCTCTGGAAGACAGTGACAGAACTTTCACCTGTGGCTGAGGGCACTGGGCGGTCCTCTGCGCTGCCCTGCAGGAGCCGGAGTCCCGCTGGGAATGGGAAGGGGAGAACTGAAACTGTATCAAGCCCATGTTTTAAGTGTTAAAATGTTTCCACCGTGATGGCTTTTAGCTGTCATTTTGCAAGGCGCTTTCCCATGTTAGCTTCGTGCTTCAGCCCTTCAAGCAGGCTGTGTGAGGGCTTTCACCAGGATTTCCTCCTTGTGAGCTGTCCCCGTTTTGCTGGGTGAGAGTGTTCCGGGTATGAAAAACACGAACGATTATTCTTCTGTCATAACAGAAAATTCACTTTCAACGAGCAAACGTGCAGGAGTGCACGGTGCTGTGCTTGGAGCAGTGGGAACCTTTTGAAAACTACAGAAAAGCTGCAGTGCTTTGATTCCACGTTACCCGTCAGCCAGTTAGCTGAGGCACATCGTGCACAGCCTGTGCCTTATTTATGCATTCCAGTTGAAAAATGACTTTGTATGATTTGATTACACATGTGTTTAAACTTCACTCAGTACCTGCTGTCACGGAGACCCACGGCACATACCTGAAAGAAACCTGCAGCAGTTCCAGACAATACTTCCACTTACGGTTGCCTCGAGTCGCACATAGTGCTGTGTATTTAAGAGCTGCTGGTAAAACAGGCCTGAGCACCAGGGGTACAAGCATCCTTTGTCTCTCCCAAAGATTACCAGAGAACAAATTAGCCATGTGGCTCCATTTTTCAGGGGTACAGGCTGAATTTTCTGGTTGCTTCAAAAGTCTGAAGAACGCGTTGCTTGCTCCAGTGGGTAAATAGAGGATTAGGCACTCGCAGGTGAAACAAGGGAGGTCTCTGCTTGACCAGTTACACAACACAGGGTGTACTCCAGGCTTCTGGGAGCTTGTTTTGTTGTTTTTCCTTGCTAGAGGATCTGACTAAATTCAGCGTAGGGATACGAGTGTGGGGTGAGATTTAACAGTACTCTGTGTTCATGAATGCTGTTTACACACTGTACTGATTTATTATTTCAGTTCGTCCTTCTGCTCTTGGACAGCAGGAGATGCCCCTCAGCACTCGGGGAGCTGGGGTCTCAGTCATCTCAAGTGCCCGTGTGCACAGGGCTGCAGTAAGAGTAGAAGTGATTGCAGCCGCTGGGCTGGGCAGGATATGGTTGCATCTGCTTCTGTCACTGCTTGCTCTGTACAGCTGTTGAGCCCTGTTGGCTTTTTTCTCAGCCTGGTTTGGTGGCTGTGATCCACCCCTGTGGTCACAGAGAACAGATATTCACCTGCAAAATCATCTTCGCATACAATAGGATTCTGGTTGGTGTTCAGGGGATCTTCATCCCCTAATGCCTGCTCCCCATGAGCAGAGCCAGCCCCCAGTCACCATACCTGTGGCCATGTAGCAGGTTGTGGCTCTTGCTGGATCTCTTATTTCTGTCACTCTGCATCCTTTGCCAGGAAGTACAGCCCTCCCTCCCCCCCCCTCAGGACTGGGAATGCAGCACCCTTGATGGTGTTCCTTGGTTCTGTGTTGCCCCCCATCTCTATCCCGTTCCCCCTAGATAAAGAAGTGACCAACAAACAACAGCTCAAGCAGCAGCAGGTGTGGGATGTGGAGATGAGGGGTTGTATCCTACTGGTGGGGGGCTGGCACAGAGGGAAGCATTGCAGTTCCAGTTTCTCTGTGCCTCTGGTTCTCTGTTCTCTGGTTCCACTGCGCCTCGCTCTGCTAGGGAGGGAATTCAGTGGGGGCAGTGCTTCCAGCAGGAGCCCCCTGTGTGAGCAGCAAGGGACAGCCCAAGGCCCAGAGCAGCCGTGCAGAGTGACCTGGATTCCGTGCCTGTAGCAGGTAAACATTTCTGGACTGCTGCTGACATTCCCCACAGAGTTCTTCCGTGACAGCTTCCTTCTGCTCTGGAGCTCCCCTCCACCCAGGGCAGGTGTTCTGGAGGACAGGGAGGGTCTGCCTGGGCTGGGGACTTCCCGGTTCTCCCCCTGCATGAGTGCTCGGGCTGCTGCTGCAGTGTTAGGGCATCCCTGCAGCGCTGCTGTGCCTCTGGCCGTGCCCGAAGAGCAAGCTCCCTCCAGAGGGAAGAGCTGTGCATCGCACCAAGTGGATTAACACCTGGAAAATGAGCCCTTAAAACTTTTGCCTGAACTTGCAAATATACAATCTGAGAGAAAAACACAGATCTGGCTTGGAAACCTGAGACGCGAACTTTAAAGCACGCAGGCACAAATAAGGAAGTGGAGTCACCTGAGGGATGGCTGTGAGGGTACTGAGCCTGCAGTAACTGCTGCAGCTGTAAGCCTCTGCCATGGGATGCCCAACCAAATAGCATGGGGGACAGTAGGTATGTCATGGGTTTTTCAAACACAGGATTTTTTTCCCTGATAATAATTCTCATTCCCTTGATTTATCTAATGTACAAGAGTGTGTGACCCCAGGTGAAGGTAGCCGTGCCAGAGGCTGCTATGAATGGCCGTCCATAAGCACGGCACGTGCTTCTGTCCTGGGCTCTCGATTAAAGCAGCATACACCCACGGTCTGAGCGAAGCTCATGGGTGTATCTGAGGTTTGCTGATCTCCATGCACAGTATTTCATCCTTCGTCTGTGCAGCGTGTTGTACACGTGACTGAGGTGAGGAGCAGGAGCTGGGTTGGAAGGTGTTCCTTCATTCTGAACAGTCGGGCAGTGCCCTCGTGCGCTGTGTGGGTGTGTGTCAGACACTGCTCCGCAGAGCTCCTCCGTCAGGAAGTGGATGTGAAGTACTGCATGTGCTGCAGATGCTAGAAGAATGCATTCACTCCCACCATTAATGGAAATGACCTATTGTGAATTTACCAAAGGTACTATAGTTTTATAAATTGGCCACATATGTCTGTGTAATATATTTATTATATCGCGTTTCATAGCATTTCTGTTTTATGAAATTCAGCCTTGAATATGTCACATATGTTTTGCATATATATGCAATAGCCAGCCAAGTATATCCGAGTAAAGTATGATAGATGTGTTCTTTCCATATGGGAAATTAAATGTTTTTCCAGATTAAAAAAAAAAAAGTTTATGAAGAGCAGCCTATACAAAATAATTACAATAAATCACTCACTTCTATGCTGGTTAAAATTATTACTTTGAGCCGGTAGCCACAGAAGTCACATTTAGGACCTAATTCTATCAAGATACCGAGCGCTGTAAAGGTGAAGAGAATGTGTGCGTTCTGAAGGCTCCGTGGTGTAAAGTCAGGAAGCTGAATCCCACCTCGCAGCTTTAGCTTGCGTCGTACATCTGTCGCTGGTAAAGGAGGTGGGCATTTCATGTAGCTCACCTCACTGAGAAAGCTAGTGCCTTTCTCTGCCCTTCTAGGCAGGTCTGGGTGCCAGTACCCAGGGGGTGCAGGCAAAACCTTCCTGTGCTGAACGTCTTAGGGCAGGGCAGGATGGCAACACGGAGCACAGCAGCTCTTCTGCTCTGATTTTCTCTGAGCACTGCCTCGGGTTTATTTCTGCAAACAAGACCTGGGTCTTTCATGCTGCTCCCTTTCCTGCTTGCTGTCATCTGCTTTAAACCAGGCGGGCTCAGGTGATAGCACTCTAGAGGCTGCATGTCTCTATTTAGCACAATGCTAAGTCTGCATGCCATCAAAGTGTCTGAGCAAAACGTACCTGCACAGACAGTGCTTACCATGAGTGTTGCATTAAAAGCAGTCTGCCTGCTCCTGAGAACACAGCGGATCCGTAATTCGCTCAGATTTCATAATAGCAATTTTTTTAAGCTAACCAGCAGGACAAATACCACATCTCTCCTGTTTGCCATGTTGAAAGTTATTACATTGTCTCAGTGCACTCAGCTTCCTCCTACCTGTGTCAGAACTCCTCTACAGCGAGCTGTGCTGGAGGGGCCAGGAAAGCGTGAGTGTGAGGTGCTGGAGCTGGAGAGCTGCCCTCACTCAGCATGTCAAGCTGCTCCCTGTGCTCCCCGACCTGACGGAGTCAGGATCGATATCCCCGCAGACAGTAGGAGAGATTGTGGCTGTCTGGAAATTGCCTCAGGATTTGTTCGGTGCATTTTCTATGTTCTATTTTATGCACTCTGAATAAAAACTGAGAGGAGATAGCAGTCCAGCTGTAATCTCAGTTTGATGTACCATCTTTTTTTTTTTTTTTAAATTAGAATTTCTAATTGGACAGAATAAGTGTTTGCATTGCTGTGTCACTGCTGTAAGGAGTCAGTGCAGCTCTGGGCTGGCACAGTGTGCGTGGCTGCCCGCACAGCCCAGGCCCTCCTGCTGCTATTGCTGTGTGTGTCTCTGGGTGAGCACAGGGTTATCTGCAGGTGCGTGTGGTTGGTTACAGGATTTCCTCATGGTCCAACCCCTTAGAACAAGGATGGTGGGCCGCTGACAGTGAGCACTTCTGACGCTGAGGTACAAGCTCTAAAAGACAAACCTGTCTCTTCTCCTCCTGCTCAGTCTAGGTGCTCTTTTCTGTGCCACCCTTCTCCTGCAGGGCCTCTGGCACCTTGCTGGAGGTGCTCGGCTTCTGGGGTCTTTGTTCTTTGAGAACCAAACCCTGACAGGGGCACGCTGCTGCTTCCACTCGAGTTCTGTGCCCTCGGGATGCCGGCTGTGTCTTGACCAAAAAGGATGTGGGTATGTGGTGCGGTCAGGGGACAAAGAATTTGGCTACTCGCTCTGTGCTTAATGTGGTGTTGTTGGCAAGTGTTAGAACAAGCGTGCTTCGATTTAAGTCCGTTGAAAATGTTACATTTCTGCCTGCTGTATCTGATAGGGCAGCACGTTTTTTGTTGTGTTTAATTTCATACTGTGAGATCCTCAAATGAACTGCCAAAAACCACTGTGATCTTAATTCTTGTTGGTTTTCTTCACGTTATAAAATAAACCTCCAGTGCATGGATTAAACGGAGCCAGGCCTGCTTGTAAAGTTACTCTAGTGTGGGGATCCAGGCTGGAATTTCAGACTACTACAAAGAAAAAGCCATTCTTTTTTTCTTATTCATGCCATCGCTTTTTGGTAGCACACACACCAAGAATGGTTGTGCTTAAATATCAAACCTTCTGTCTCAGCACTGCTTTAACGTGGTGTAGTGTTAATCCAGACAGTCATGGGCCACGTTTTATTTAATCATCCACACTTTCACACCACAGACATACAGCCAGAAATGGAAACACATTGATTTAGTGCTCAGTAATCCTTGTTTAATCCCTCGTCCTTTGGTTTGCATCATTACGGTGTCTCCTGCAGCAGTCGGCATTCAATCTTTGTTCTTGGCAGACTGAATTAAAGGAAAGACTTATTAATTTTTAAGAAGTTGGCTTTGTAGGTGCATCTTAAGCTAAACACCAAAACAGTTCAGAAACTAACATTGTCTTAACTATAAAAATCTTCTTAAAATATAATCCCAGTCAAGCTGCACAGAGTAATCTCTCGGTGTACTCGCGGTGCATTGTGCAGGGCTGCATTTAACAGCTGCCTCGTTGCAGGCTCTCACTCTACTTCCTTTTTCACTCATTACTAGAAATACAGTTAATCTCATCTACACCTAAGACTGCAGTGCTTTATGGCCCATGTAGTGATAAGAGAAAGGGGTTGGAACTAATGGGTTCATTTGCAAAAAATACTGGGGGGGTCAGAGATCACCATTCATTCCGGTGGTGATAAATATTCCATGTAATTGCTGAACAAACGTTAGTGTTTGGGATTTATTTCTATTAGTTTATGAATGCTGGTTGCTTTCTCCCTTCTTGTAGTGCCAAGACAGTGATTCTCAGGAGGAAGCCCTTTGTAATAGTTTAGCTGTCATCACCTTCACTCCGAAACCCTTCAGGCCAGGTACAGCTAGCCCTATTCCTTTCTGGTCTGTGATATTCCACAGCTAATTCCAGCAGCTTAAGGTAGCTCCTTACTGAGTCCTGCTGGCTGAAATGTGGACAGATAACCATGCTCGTTTTACAGTTGTAAAGAGCTTTAGCAACGTTTCCCCCCCTTCCCTCTGAAAATATTCTACTTTTCTAGTAGCTATCAGATATCTGCATTTCACAGTCCACATAAACACAGACTGTCCTTGTTGGAAATTACTCAGCTTTGGGGAAATCCAGGTCTGCTCCTTAAGCAACTAAACTTCAAGAAAGCTGTAACTCAAGTTTAAACTGTGGCACTTAGACTCAGCTGTACTCCAAACTAATGTAGTCTGAACTAATGTAGTTCATTTCAAGGAAACATTTCAAGGAAATGTGAAAAAATTCAAATCCCCTTTGCTGTTTAAAAAAATTAACAGTGATCTGCAGTGGTGAAGTGTCATATGGACAGTGCTTCAGCAAGGCAAAAGGAACGAGGTAACTGTAGGGTGGATCTGCTCTTGCAAGTGGATCTGCACGTGTCCTTCCTCTCAAAGCTGAGGAAACTCTTCACCTCTCCTTCAGTTGCTAAAAGGAATACAGATACAGCTCACGCTCTTATTCTCAATTTGTATTTGCGTGATTGAGTTTAATTTTATGCCTGTCTAGTCAGATAAATATGTAACCCCTAGCAAAAGGCAGTGATTTCGATGTGGGGGCACACAGTGTATGTTCCAAAAGACGCATTAGCACAGTTAATTTAGACCAACCTTGACAGCAGGTGGCATTTTCTGAGGGAAGAATGTCCTCAGAGTTTCTATCTGTGTCTGTGAGCTAATAGGACTTCTAACTCTAGTTAACGCAGATGTGTGTTCTGGGGTGGCTGGGTGGCTGCTGCCTCTGTGCCAACATTTGCATCAAGTTATTTTCTACTGTGGCTGCAAGGTCCTTCGTTAAAACCGCACTCTGCGTACTACTTTGAGACCTGGGTCTACAACCTGGCTGTGTCCTTCTAAAAACTGATTGTGAAAGAGTTCTCATACAGCAGAATTCCTATGAATTCTGTTTACAGAGCACACCTGAAATGGAGGAGTCGGTGCTCTCAAGGGGGTTCTTCCAGCAGCAGGTCTGTGTGGAAGGACCCTGTCCTCCTCTGTACAGCTCCAGGCCTGGAGGCACTTGTATGGCACAGGCAAGCCCTCCTTTGTGTGGGAGGTGGGTGATGCGTGGAGATAGGGTTGCACAGATGATAACGGCTCTATCTGATATGTGTAACGAACACCAGCACCGCCCTTTGACTCAGGATCGCTCAAAATGAGGATTTACCTTTTTACTGCAGTGTGCTCATCTGAGCAGCTGCCCAATAGTAAAGAAACACTCAAAGAAATGAATTATTACAAGTGTCATCACACTGCAAAAGCTGCAAAGACCAAAGTTTTGTTAGAAAAGCTGGCAAAACAGCGTGCTGCTTCTGTGACAGCAGCAGGCCTGGGGCTTAGGTCGGGCTTTTGTTCCTGGAATCTTTTGATGCTGCGGTTCTGGTGATGCTTTCTCTGACCAACCTTGTAACAAGGCAGAGAAAACGTTCCCAATAGAACACCAGCAGCGCAGAACCTGCATGACACAAAGCACTTCTGTTTGGAAAGCTGAGTTTTATACTCAAATAGTTTTATAGGACACCTCCTTTGTAAAAAAAACATTAGGTCCTCCACGACCTGGCTTCAGCAAGTGCTGCTGTGAGACAGTTGTAACAGCAGTTTTGTGACTCAAAACGTACCAGACACAGAGCAGTCTGTCTGCAGATATCTCCTTGTTGTAGTCAAAGAATGCTAATGCGTCACGAGTCAAAAAAACCCTTTGTGAAAGGATTTCAGCTTCCGTGACCACGGAGATGACAAGTTAATGGATCCGTTTGCACCGTGTGGATAAGGATTTATCCATGAAATTCCCCTACACGTTAATGTGAGTTGTGAGGCTGAATCCCAGACTTGCCATGCTGAAACTTACCCGAACTCTCCAAGGAGAAGGCGCTAATTGGATTGCCGAGTTTAAATCCTTCAGCTAGTCAGTCCATGGAAAGGATTTAGCACTGGCTCTGTAAAAGGCTTTACATAGCTTTGCAGTGCAGTGCAGGGGAAGGTTATTTTTCCCCTTTTCTTCTCGTGATTAATTGTGAGACCTGAGGTGACAGGAGACATAATGAAATTCATAAATGCCAAAGGCCGTCCCTAGTCACATTCCTGGCTGTTGGTTTAAGTTAGAAACTGACAGAAGTGCGAACAAATCAAGGTTGCTCTGATAGCCTTTCACTTACGGGGAAGAAAAAGTAACTGACAATGAAAAAGCACTGGAGGTGGTTTAATGGGTGTAAGTTCTCACACAACTCTGCGCTGGCTCTTAGATACGTCAGTGACTTACGAACAGAGATGTTCTGCCCCCACAGAAGTCTCAGAGATTCCAGTTCTTTTTCCAGAAATTGGCCCAAGTTATTTTAGCAACATGCCAAAGGAAAGCTGTTGCAAAACCTGTAGCAGAGCTCAGGGGGACGTGTGCTCTGTCTCTGTTCATGACTGGCCTTGCTCCGCTTGTTATAAATTGTAGAAGTCAACTCCCCTCTCTGGGAGACAGAACTTTCCCTGTGAACAAGCAGCATAAAAAACTTAATCTGGCAATTTCCAGGGACTCACCTCAGCCTGGAAAAACATTCTACTACTTCCCCAGATCGAGGTTTGAGTTACAGTGTAAGGAATTGCTTCATTGCTCCTACTTCCCTAGCGCACAGCAGCGCAGAACGTATCACGTCTGAGTATATATTGACCAGATACTGATGCGGTGATCTTTTGCACCCGCTGCCAGCAGCCTCTCACTGGGGTTTCTGTGGTCTGAGAAGGACACGGAATGGACAGTCGCTGTGTGGTAGTCGAGCACTGCTAAGGGCTTCAGTCTTTTCCAGCCAAAGATCCTGATGCGATGATCCCACCCTGCTGTTGCTACAATCTTCTTGTCCGGACGGATGCTGATATCAGATATGCCAGCGTTGACAAGTCTGTGTGTCTGCTGAACCTGTGTGAGAAAGTTACAGATGAGCTCCAATTGTTTAAAACAAGCAGAAGCACACGGGACCTTCTGGGAGTTTAGGAGGTACAGTACCCACCCATACACATACTGGCATCACATGGCTGCCTTCCTCTGCGTGGCAGATAATGCTTTAGTGAGAACAAGTAACTCGAGCTTAACCATCTCCAGCACCATTCCCTAAAATGTGCTTGTATGTTTTCAGTTTGCATCGCATTTAAAGCTTTCTGTCACAGGTGAAGCTCTGTGTCAGGGGTCTGAGACTGAGAGCCGCACTGCTCAGCTTTGCCCTTCAGCTCTTCTGGCATGAGCAGCAATGTTCTGAGTATCTTCCCCTCTCCTGCACTATTCCCATGCTGAGATTCTGAACTGGCGTTTAAACTCCCCGCTACTTTTTCTACTACTGTAACCCCTCACGAAAGCCTCAGTAAGCTGTGGTAGTATTTACCACAGTCTTGAGAAAGGAATGCTTCCAGGAATTACGTTACAGTGTCAGGAAATCTGTAGTTCTAGTGCCTCTTCCCAAGGGACTTATTTACAGCAAATTCCAAGAGGGGGATTATGAGCAAGTTATTAATTTCCACCTTGGAAGGCTTTTGTTTCTGCCCGCAGATACTGCAGCATGAGTTTCCGAGGGGCGCAATTAAACTGGAAGGTACTGAGCTTCCTTTTTGACACACTGGGCACAGCTCTTGAAAAGAAAACTTCACTGTCATGAACTTCCCCTGAAACACGAGAAAAACCCCACGTAATACAGTTCTGCTGTTCTCACCTCAGATAACTTACATTAGTCAGCAGTCTGTCCCTGAAACGCATGCAACATGTGTTGAAATAGCCGAGCTTTGTCACAATGGGGGAGACACCTTTTAAGTAAGTGCATGCTGATCTTGACATATGGTTATTTGTAAGCACAGCTAGAGATTACATTTGGAATTGACACATTCATGCTACTGTCTACTTAAGACTAAATGTGTAACTATCCGTCCTGAAGCAAAGCTTAATGTAATGCAGCGCGTGTTGTCTGCTGTTCCCATGGAAAGAGAAGGCACTGCAAAGCACATTTTTGTCTGAGTAACTTCCCTTCGTGATGAACACTCCACGATTCCATGATGTTCCAGGACCGCAGTACAGGATTACAGAGCATACATTAACTGCAGGTTGTGTTAGCTATGATACTGGACTCAGAAACCTGGAACTCCAGGCACGGTGCTCAGAGTGACTTTCAGACTGAACACATCTTGGCACTTCTCAGCAGCAAAGCTAGAAGTGCTTACTTCTCAACGGCTACCGACTGCCTGGCACGAGCAGCACCACACAAAGATTCACTGAGGAAAAGGTCCAGTGAAAAGGGACATGCTCCCTGCCTTCTCCATACAGTCCTCTCTTAAACAAGACTTTACCCTTAAACAAGGTAAATGTGTCTTCAACCAGTTCAAGTTTTGCGGCACCTGTTGAGCAGTGGGCGGCTGTACGTGGGCTCCTTGCAGCGCTGCTTCCTCAGACCGTCTGCTTTTTGCTGATGGGTACTTTTCTTCCAAACTCCCCAGCTGCAGTAACGTCTCACAGCTTCAGTGGGATTTTTGTTGGCATTTGTCTATTGGAAGGGGAGGAGCTGTTACATCACCAGCTTGGCAGCTGGAAGTAAGATGGGTCTTACTCTGTAACTGAGATTATTAGCTAATGGCTATAGCCAGTCCTGGGTGTGGTGCTTCCCATCATTACTGTCAATTATGCAGGTAAGATCCATACAGCAAAATCAGGACGACTGGGTGAAATTGCATGTCAGCAGCACGCTACAACTTGAAAATGAAGCCTATAATGGAGATGCCTTTTGGCTATGGAACATGAGGGAACAGTGGGCATTTGTGCATGATTTGCAAATACAGGAGGCGAGAGAGGAAAAACAAAGAACAACTTGCTCAAGATTTCAGCAGCCGGGTGAAATCCTGTTGCCAGGATTTGGCCAGCCCATCAGTAACAGGCAAATACCGCAGCCAAATACATACCAACATTATTTCCTAATCAGAAAGCGAACAAAGGCACAAACAGGTGAGCTTCTTTCAGCCAGTCATGACCAAGGACACTCGTATCTACTAGCAGACACATGAAGAAATGCTGAAGTGCTGAGTCCTCAACATGTGCCATCTGTGATTTTTCTTCTTAACATCTTTCTCTCCTACACCAGAATTATGTCTTTAAGCCCTGTTTTTAGGAACAGTAGCCGATACAGCAGCAGCTTCAGCTTTAGCACTGGAGGGAAAAACCTCAGTAACTCAACCAACAGAACCTGCACGTTTCCTTTCATTACAGCTTTCACAGAATCTCCTCCTTGCCATGTACACTGTAGGGCACTTCTTTGATGACTGTATTTTAGTTCTGCTTCATTTATTCACCTGTAGAAGCTGTTTACCTCCTACTTTCTATCACAAACGTAATCACTTAATTACACTATCTCAGCCAAATCAGAAGGCTCATAACCAATCCTGTCATTTGCTGACAGAGATGATTTCAGCAATTTTCTTGTAGAAGACAATGCACCACTTTCCCCATAGCGATAAACGGTGGAGCACCTTCATCATCTATTCACTGACACTGGAACACTGCCACAGAAAACAGAGCTCAAGTACCATCATTGCGTCATTATTTCTCCAACAGCAGATAGCTGCGCACCGCATTCACTTATTAAAACCTTTTAGAATAAAAATAATGTGCCACTGAGTGGCTTTCCACCATCTACCATTACCTCAGGTAACTGGAATGCCAAAAAAGAAAAGTCCCCATCTGGTTTTTATTATTAATGTAATAGTAGAGAAAAACCCCCCACAATCTACGTCCCTGACAGTCTGTAGTGCTCATATGAAAGATGCGTTTTATTAGGGAATTCACACTACGCACGAAGCACTGAAACATTACTTCTGGGTTCTAACATTTGGCATTTACATTTTTCCTGAGAAAAATGACCGTCTCAGAGCGATGCGCTGAAGCTGAAACGGAGCGTGCGACTCCTGGGGGTGTGAGCACTCCGTGGAAGACAACGACTGGAGAACAGTTGTGCTCTTCCCCGAGTGCTACCCTGCGTTACAATTAACTCCTAAGTGTAATGTGCTGTGAAGAACGTGATTTTCTTCAAATACCACACTGTAATTAATATGAAGGAACAACTTCCTTTCCTACAGCACATATCTGACTCCTTCAGAAACCTGTTGCGGTGTCAGATTTCTACAAAACGCGTCTCAGTACCAAGCTTCTTACTGAGACTTACCTGCTTGTTTTCCAGCAGCTTCCCTGAGCTATGGACTCCAGGTGTGGGTGTGAGTGACAGAAGGGCTGGGGACCCAACCACAACTATGCACCAGACTTGTTAAACTCTTCTTTAATCACATTCGCTTGCTACTTCATTGCCTCTTATTCAGAATCCAGAGTCCCTCTCCTATTTTATGGCTAACTGCATATTAAAGTTGACTTTCTCCTCATCACTCGGTGAGCTCTGTGTCCTCCAAACTTCATCTCAGTTGGATGTATTTATAAAGCACGTACTGGAATCCCTGTGCTGTGCTGATCCACGTGTACATGCCAGTTCTGTGGTGATGCCCAACAGCTCACAGCTCTTCACAATGTCCCCAGGTGATGTCGCTGCCAAATGCTCCAGGAATTGCTTTTCTTCTTATAACTGTTCAGAAAATGGCATTAACTCACCACACTACCTACAGAAATCTCCACAACAGCTGCAAGCTGCACGAGCAGTTGTCTTCTTCCATGATTCTGTACACCCAGCAGCTCTCTTTAGCACAATACAGGGGCACACAGAAGCAATGTGTGTTCAGGAGCAATTGCCACTTCACAAAAAACTAAATGAAAGCACTCAGCAGTGGATGGGCAATGGATGGACCAATTTCACTTTCGAGAGCTTTTATTTACACAGCTTATTTCCACGCCTAGCTAAAACCTCCTTAACCCCTTGGCACTGCTGGAACACTCACTTAAGTTGTCAAGATTAAGCAATATTTATTGCCATTCACTAGCACAGACCGAACTGGTGGTGATTACAGGACCTACTCCTAAACCTGCTGCTCCAGGTGTGTGCAGCTCAGACACAAACCGATACATTCAATTCACTTATTTATTTCCCCGTCTCCAGCCAGTGTCCTAGCAAAGGGAAGCCAGCTGCCTACACCTCGTGTCCTCTCCGTGCTAGCCAGGCTCTGGTATTCTTTCAGTTTGTCAGCTATTCCATGGCATAGTGTCTTTCTCCATAGCAAAAGGAAAGCTCTCTCCGTTCAAGCAGAACCTCTGGAAAAGCAGTCCTTTGTTTCTCATTGTTAGAAGTCGTTTATAATGTTTAAGGCATTCTGAGAGCTGCATACGACTAACATGATAAATGAAGACATGGAGGCAATGGTTTGAGAAATGCTAGGCCCGCACGCCTGCTGCAACTTTGGTAAAACCAGAAACATGTGAGAGGGCCTTTTTTTGGTTGTTTTTTTGTTGGCTTTTTTAAATCCTCACCCTCCTTTGTTAAGGCTAGTCACACAGCACAAGCATTCTACCCTGTCTGTGATTAATTAGTTAGAGATCTGCAACAACTCCTCTCCATGACTAAATAATTTTTTAGTCTATCAAACTGTTAGTGCAAAGTGGGATAAATGACACCGGAGGGCCAGTGGCACTGACCTGCAGGTTCTGTTGCTCATTGAGGCTCCAGATGCTAAGCACCTTTTCGGATGAGCCCGAGATCCCTTTGGCCTTCTCTGAGTCAAAGTCAAGGCTCATCACCGGCTCCTGGTGGCAGGTAAGTTGGCTCAACACTTTTCCCGTTGCCAGATTCCAAAGGAGCACTGATCCATCTTCATAGCCAGCCAGAAGCGACGGTTGTGAACCACGGCTGACCTGATCAGGAGAAAAATAACACGGGTTTGCAAAGCGAGCAGTCCGCTGGTAAAATTAGCACCTCCAAAGAGGGTTTAGTTCAGGCATCGAGAAAATAAATGAAAATGCTGACGGGAGTACTAGTGAAGAGTTTAGAAGTCTAACTGCCAGTGCTACCAGTAAGGACACATCTCGGTGCCTCATCCACTTTTAGTCAAAGCGTTGCTAACTGCTGACAAGCACTTACGGCTTCTGGATCAACATCCAACATTTTATGTTTGGTGTATATATCTAACGCACGCATGTATATACACACCTGGAAGATTACTGACAGTCCAGCCCACAGCCCCGTACACCTCCTGCAGAAAGGCTGCCTGACCTTTCCGAAGCTTCAATTCGTGGCCTAAAGATCACTGCAATTCTTAAAAATAAGAAAAACAGAGCAGTGGTCTCAGCAGCAAGCCATACCAGACCAGTGGCCACGGAAAGAAGTGCCACGTGGAGGAGTGCAGCTGCACACTGCCAGGAGTAGGGTTACACACACGGATCGCTCACTGACGGCACTGCCGTGCGTGAAGGTAAACACCACACCGACCTTCGGGGATCTCTGCGTGAGCCACCAAGGGGTTAACAGGCGCCCGAGCCCCACTGCAACCAACTGAAGGCTATTTTGATTAATGATGTCACAGGCCAAAGGGCATGGCACCCTGGGCAGACACCTAATTTATTTAAGCCTCTGAAATAACTCAAAGAGGGGAACATTACTGGATTACATGTCACACTTAAGGAAAATATTCATCATTGCTCCAGCCAAAAGACTAATGACCCTGTAAGCAGTAACTGGCTCTGCGAGTGAAGATGCAAATCCCTAATGAAAAGCAACTAAATAACAAGCATCTGTTGCCAGTTTTTTTATTTAATGGGGGAGAAACAACCCACCAAAATAGACATTGGGGTTTTGACCCCCTCCTGCAGCAACACCACAACGTAAGAAATGCATCCAATAGTTTATCCCATTATTTCCCAACCCGGCCTGATCCTACAGGATTTTTGTTTAGCACTGAAAACAAACTCACGTTAAAGGACCTTGATAAGAAAGATACTTTTCACTGGCATCACACAACTGAATGAGGCTCTTCAAACGGATCAGCTGTCAGTGGCACGATACAAGCCTGCCCTGACCAAGGGCTCCCCATCTCCGTTAATGGTCCAGTCCGTTCTCCCACGGGTTATTATTTGTTCTAGGGGAAATTAAACTAACAAGAGATGGGTGGTCTAGGAAATAAGACTGCTGAGTAAAAGCAGTGCTCTTTCTCAGATTTATTCAGCCCAAATAACCATTAAATGAGGAATAAATCTCACCGTGCGGGGAACCAAACTGCCCCTTGTAATGAGCAAACAGAGCAGGACTGCCCACACCTCAAATCCTGTACGAGTCTCACTCTGTACTTTAAGGCTCCTTCTCTTTCCAAAGGGCAGGCTCCTTCCTTCGGCCAGAAGTGGGCACAATCTCTCCATTATTTGTTTGTTAAAATATATAACATCAGGGCAATGAATAACTGTCAAATACATGCCAGTTCAAAACGTTCAATCATTGGGTATTTTGGAGGGAGAGTGCTTTTGAAAATACTGGGGAAAAATAAGAATAAAAATCTGAATCTAAATGAATTTTAATTCAAAAAATGAAGTATTTCCTAGGCACTTCAATTAAGTTTAAAAAAGACCCCAGCTTGGGCAGAAAAACTGAAAGAACTGTTATTGTACTTCTCTTCCATGAGCACATTACTCTTCCCAAAGCCGGGGGCTCTGCGGATGGTTGGACTTTCCTTATCTAATAAATCTCGATGGGGATGGGCAGAGTTGGGACTGCTGCCTCAGCACAGGATGGCCGAGCGCTGCCATCCCCTGTCAGCCCTCGCTGAGGTGCGTGCATCTCAGACAGTGCCAAGCAGAAGCATTTCTGCTGCAGCTGTCTCAGCTTCATCTGAGGAACAGAACTCGCAGGTGACGTCTAAGATTGGTCTGTTTTAAAAACAAGTGTTGTTTTCCGTGAAGTCGAGGCCTCCTATACTTCTCCTTCCTGACATGCTCAAGCGTGTCATATTTTAATGAATACATACACTTGAACTTAATAACAGCTATTGAAAGATCGGGGAAGCTCTCAGCCCGATGCCTGCACTTCTCAGGCAGTGCTTCACAACGGCCCATTTACTTCAGTTGCTAATAACGGACACTTCTGGAGCACGGCTCCGTCAGTCACGTTCTGCTTTCAGTGGAAAATTTAGATTATAAATCATCATTCCTCCCGAACAGAGCAGTTTGTTGTTGCATTTGGATAACTGTCAAGGAAGGAAGAGAAGGTGATCTGCTGTCAGCTCAACAAGAATAATTGCTATAGTTTATATAAAGTAATAACTCTGCATTTCCAGTTTCTACATGTATTGTTCCTGCTGAATTATTTTGTTTGCACCGTTACGCAACACGATGCCTTCCCCAAAGAGTACAAAAAAATTAAGGGAAGACTATATTTACTCCTGCAAATCCTCACCCCACCCAATTAGTAATAGCAGAAAGGTGTGAAGCTGAAGGAACAATGTATTACAGATTATGAGCCTTCAAAAGAAAGAAATGAATCACACGAGCACAGTGAATAAAGCTAAGGACGGACCTATGCTCAAAGGAGAGGAAAGAAAAAGCTTCAGAACGACAGAATAAAATGTTGGTGTCTTTTTAGCTGCTCAGAAGCAGCCAGCACAGCTTGATCCATGAGCATGACATAAGCAAGAGAGCTCCTGACTCACTGCTGCTGCTCCCCTGATATGTGGTTCTCTTCATAAGAACGGGAAGCAGAAAAATACCATCCATGGCTCTGACAGTCACCAAGCTCCAGCAGCCTGCACAGCATTCTGTGGCTCTCTCCGTGTCAGTCTGTGCTTCAGCTTGTTACCTGGCAGTGCCATAAGCAGTATCAAGTAATCTCTTAGGCAACATATTGCCCATAAGCGATGGGCTGGGGAGTGCTCATCTCCTGCGTATGTCTACATTGCCCAACGCGGCGATGTGCAAAGAAAGCCTGAGCTGCTCTATCCAGGAGCGGTGCAGCTGGGTTAGCTGCTGCTCTGCTTTTATGGTTACAGGGTTACTCAGCAACCCACTCGGTGAAACCACAGAACAGAACACAGAGCAGCACTTCGGTATACCACAATAATTATTTGCCCTCCCCCACACCTTTAAATGGAGTTGAACACATCTGAAAAAGAATAAATAGAGCTGTGAGACTGTAAGGGATGATCTGTCCTTGCCTGCTGCGGCCTAGGAAGTTGTGGTAGTACCAAAGCTACAATTTGCATGGAGTAATTGACCTCTCCCAATTCCCAGTCTTCTCCTTTATCCCTACTGACAATGGAATTAAAAACCACCTTGAAAGCAACTCTGCACCCGCTCTGCTTCCTAGAGGATCAGCAGCATTAGTGCACGTGGGAAACAAGGCAAGAAAGAGAACTTGTGTACAGGCAGCAGCACTTTGAACACTCTACATTTCCTCAGTTATCTTCATCTTATTAAAATACGTCCAGGTCACAGAAAGCCACATCCATTTCTTTAAGTACTGATTGTCTTTTTAGAACAAACTTTGTTCAGTACAAACCTAATGAGTCTATTTAATTTGCCTTTTTTCCCCTAGCTGTTACAACATGGGACTTACTGTGGCCTCTCCTACTTTCCCCTGAAAGCAGCAACTGAGTTCCTCCGGACTTCGCTCAGTTCAGGGCCCTGAGTGAAGACACCAGTGCCTCAGGTGCACAGCTGATGAGTGCTCCCTGCAGCTGAAACCCACACAGATCTTCAGATGACACTGAAGGGAATCACGCAGCTGAAATCAGCTCAGAAGGCACTGCAGACCTGTAACTGTGGGAGTGACCTAGGGAATCTGCAGGGCAGCCAATTCTTTGGGGGTTTAACGCCCATCCCTTGAACTCCTTTCTCCACTGCTGCCTTCTGGCGCTAATTGCCTTTCACAGCTGACACCCCATAAGCATTACTGGTTAAGTGCTCTGCAAATGTGCTTTTTCTGTTGACTGCTTTTTGTTCCTGTTTTGTTGTTGTTTTAATTAGCTGTTTTATTTACCTTTCAGTTCAGTGCCAATGCAACCGTAAATATTTGTTCCTATTATATGCCAGAAACAGAAATGTTCATAGAGTGCTTCCTTATCCGGAGGGCACTGAATGTAACCTACCATTAAAATGACCGTTTTTAAGTAACCCAATGGTTTCCCATCATTCTTAATACAGCGAGAAGCTGTATCAAACTACTGGCTTCAGTAAGTCACTCATTTTTCTTCCTGATTGATGCAAAAACTGTATCTATCCTAAGGACATAAAGCTTTCCCTAAGTATTTGCAAATCTTCCATTAAAGCTTGGAGAGCTCCGAAAGTTACATTAACGATGTTCACAAATCTTTCCCCCCTTTAATAGTATAATTACTTGATTGGTTTGATAGTAAATCAAAATCCAAGTGAAGAAAGATTCATGTGCTTCATATAAAATGAATCACAGGGAAAACATTTCACAATTAGCCGGCGCTCTTGCCTTACCTGCCATAACTTCAGACACATGGGCATGCCCAGCTTGGCACCCACCTCTGGCTTCAAGGTACAGACTGACGTCTTGGATGGCAGCTCCAAAACCTGAACCTGACATCAGGAAAACAAGAGCATTTGGTCACGCTCCAGGTCAGAATTCTGCTGCTAAAAACACAAGTCTTTCAAGGTGATTCAGGCTAGTGTAAGTACTCCCAGTAAAAGCTGTCAGGAGGAAACTGGGGAACACACGTTAAGTTGGAGCTGCGGGGCAATCTACAGGTTTTAGTTTAGGAAGGGCCAGACAGAACTGCTAGAACAACATCATCATCTTCCACGGTTCTGTTATCTCTTCTGACTTTGCTTAGAGTAGATGAAGTGCATTACAGCAGGCAGGGATGTCGACCGCTTCGTCTGAAAACACACCCTGCTTCCTTTCCCTCTCCTCTTTCTCCGTCTTTGTTGCTAAGTTTTTTCTTACATTCAGTTTTGGGCGCTTCTATCATCTCTTCTGTCCTGGCACAGGTACACCGAGCTTGTGTGGATATACAGCCCCTGGATAAACCTCAAGTGGACTTTTTATTTACCGACTGACTGTGCTCCAAAACTTAAAACCCCAGCATCATCTGCTCAGCTCCAGCTCATCTGTGAACAGCTCCGGCTCATCTGTGAGCAAGTTAACACCTGCTCTCTGTCTACGTAGCAGCCCCTACTTTTGCTTGCACAAACGGTAATGAATCAAGGGTCTGTTTAAAAAAAAATAATAATAAAGTGGGGCAAAAAGACTGACTTTCTTCTGCCAGAGAAGTAGCTCACTTCCACCGCAGGATGATGGCAGGCAAGATCGGGGGCTGTGCCTTTGCAGTTTGGCACTGGAAGGTTTTTAGACTCCTGACTAACACAGGAGTGCCGCACTCAGGGCTGACTCTTGGCCTTGGAACTATGGAGAAAGACCTTAACGTTCCTGGAAGCAAGTTTTTGGAAGTTTCTGATCCCTTTTTTTTTCATATTGCTCTTTCTCAGACACATACTTAATCACTGAGGTGATCTTTTATTTTAATTAAATAAGCAACAGTGTACATTATCTCATAAAAGGAAAGGACTTCAGCTATTTGATAAATCCAGCATCACCAGCCACTCTGGATTATTTCAGAATGTGCGAAGGCCCAATAGTGCTGTTGGACAGCCCAAGACATGTGAATTTCCTTAAGCATCCGAGATGAGGTATTAAACAAATATGGCTCCTCTGGGAGCCATCAATCAAGCCCGCGGCAGCTGCGATGGCTTTCCAATCCCATACCTTCAGTTCAAAGCTTGCCAGAACATCTTCCTATTTCTAGACATTGTCAACTAGCCTGCCAAAAGCCAGCTGCACTCTAGGACTGCAAGTCAACGATGTACTAAACACAATATACTGAGCGCTTTCTAAAGCCAGTGAGCAATGGGCAGGAAACTATTCTCCAGATTTGACGGATGGAGGCTACAGCAGAGCCACGCAGAGCACAGACCGAAGTTTGAGCATCTGGGAATTCTGCTTCTTTGGAGCTGCACTCTTAACAAAAGATTCTTTTCTCTTGGCAGCCTTCTTGCTATCGATATAACGACCAGGTTAGCTATTGCAGGAAACCAGCTGTAAATACGAAGGTGACCCGCTCTCATCTCGTGCCTTTCATCACTGGCTCCCCAAAGGGCACTGCCTTTTAGGCCACAGGAAAACCAGGGCTGTAACTTCTAGTTAGCAAGGGAAGATAAACACGCCAAGAGAAATGCATTTCTGCAGGTTGGAAACAATTTTTTACAAAGCCCCTCCTTGACTTTCATCTTGATTCAAAAGGAAAGCTGTTACAAAGGGCTGCGGCTGAGCCCGTGAAGGACAGAGGGAAACAGGAGAGGGACTTTGTGCAGAAGGCAGTCAGGCACGAGCTGCCCGTGCCAGGCTGACGGTTCCAGGGATCGCCTGCACTGGAGACAACCGAGCCTCAGAAATAAATACCATTTCATAGATTCTGACATCTGTAACCTAAAACTTGAAGTTCTGTGTTTATATTGGTTTTACTTAATAGGAGAAAGATTTTCCTTCGCCTGAGGTTAACAGTGTTCCTGGGTGGCTAAAACTGGCCACAAGGAAACACGCCCTTTTTCTTTTCCACATTAATAAAGCTTTTAACATGTTTCTGGCAAATTGGCAAGAAAAGTGCATGTAACTCATAATCGGTGATTTAAATGCAATCATGAACAAATAAATGCCTGTTCAGATCTCATTATTTATGGACTGAACCTGCTTTAAGACAAAATTACTCTTCTTTGGGCACCAGCCAAGCATAAACACTTATTAAGTCTTAATTTTAATCATAAGCTGCAAACGCGCTGCGTCTCACAGTGCTGCCTATTTGGAAGCACTATATATTATGGGAGCGTATGAATGTGCACTTATTGGAATCCGACATAGTTCTAACGTCAGCTCCACACACAGAGAGGAACTCTTCCCTCAGGAGACACCAAATCATGACCAGCTTGCAAAGCCCGAGCGAACAAATGAACGTAAACCAGAGATGAACTGCAGGAGTCACTGGGGTAACGCAGCCCCTCTCTGGGTGAGCGCTAATTGCTCGTGGACAGAGCGCGTGTGCACACTCCTCCTGAAACAAGCTCTCCCACCTGATCAAAAAAGCACTTTTCAGCTTTAATTTCAATACTGTTGAGCACTTCTGTAAAATGGAAATAGTTCTCTGTTTGATCAGAACAGTGAACGTGCCCGAGAAAGGCTTCATTTACCAGACTGCAGCTGTCTGCAGCGCTCCGTAACACGCTGCACGTCCCGGCCGAGAGCCAGCACAGCTCTCACACATCCTCAGCTCCTGAGCCACGAAGGGTCTGCGATTCCCCGCAACAAAAAATGTAACTTTCAGTTTCAAGATGTGCACCCTGCAGTCCAGGTAGGCTCCAGGTCTTCTCTGCTATACACAACTTACAACATTTCTTTTACTTACTCATACCTCCTCTTTTTTTCCTCACTTTTGGTATTTTAATATCAGTTTATTTTTGTATCACGTCCTCAAGTACTTCAAAGAAGACAAAACCACTGTTTATACAAAACAGAAGCGGAAGATGCCAACAAAGCTGTCAGTCGGGGACTGCTGCGATAGTGGGGACGCAGTGTGGGTTCATACAGCAGGAACTGAAGTGAACCCTACGAGTACTTCACGCGGAGCAAACCTCTCACTGCAAACAGTAACCGACCATTTCCAGCCCAAGTACCAGTTAAAGAATTAGCCGGAGGTGAAAGACCACGTATCACGTTACAAATCACCTGCAGCTCCCCTGCTCTCACCGTGCACTCCTTCCAGCACAGGCGGAGATGAGTACCGCCATCTGATGACAGACTCTGACTGTTAGTTCCCCACAAGGACTGTTTTCCCCTTTTAACAGTATTCAGCAGCAGCACCACAGGAGCTTTCAAATCTGCTGCACATGAAAGACCATCAGCAGCTGCAAATACTCAAATGTCACACACAGCTCGGGGTGGTATCCCTGTTATCAGAGCGTGAGTTATACATCTCCGCCATGTTTCTGGCAGGTACTGGTGAGGAAGCCCCGGAGGTTCCCTGTGCTGCCCCCTCCTGAGCAGCGTATTTGAAAGTGCTATGTTTCTCCTTCCAAACTTTCTTATATAAGGAACAAAAGCAACATTCCAAGCACTGGAAAAAGAAGAATCCCTACCTCCTCCAGGGCCTTGGCTGCCGTGGCCATCAGCCAGCGTCCCTGTGCCACCTTTAACAGAGAACATCTGCAGAATCCCACGTTCTCCGTGAAGACAGAATCCGTCACTGACGTCCGTCCCTCTGCTAAGTCCCACACGCAGATCCTCTGGTCACGACCTTGACTTTCACAATAAAGCAAGTTGTTCTGTGAGCAGCAGGACTGAGGAAACCTGCCTTCCTGTGGTTCAGTATCTCAAAGCTGGGACTTTAATAAATAATAAGGACTGAGCTTAGCACGGCTTCTGTGGGGATAATAATAGGATCTTTCATGAAACGTGCTGCCTCGGACTCACTGAGACCTCTGCCCTTCCACTGCTGCAAAACCAGGCAACAACTCTGCAAGCTCCAGGAGGAGAGGACCCGGGAGTCAGACACAGTGCCCTCACAGCTAGCCCTGCTCTCTTACCAGATCAGACTCGACCAAACACAGTTATGCTATTTGTATGTGCAGCTATTTATGATTTGTTATGAGGATTTGAACATTTTCATAACAATGCTACACCTCAGCACATTTAACGCTCTTTCACCAGAACAGTGAAACAGAATGATCAGGTTTGCTGACAGCTGGAAGACAAAGAGCAACACAAGGACCACAAAGGTCAATAAAAGGCAGCAGTTACTCAGCTTCCCACAGCCACGAGCTCATGTACAGCCCCATCCCAGGGACATCCGCGTGCTCCCACATGGGAAGGCCATGCAGCATTGGTTGCCACACGTTTACACAGCTCCAGCTGCTCTGGAACAAAGCATTGCTGTGTGGAAGCTGCAGTTTTTGGTGTTCACAAACTACAGCAGCACAGGATACCCGTCCTGCTACCACCTGGGAGAAAATTCCTCATCCATTCCTCATCTGAATTAGCAGTATCACCTGACAGAGCTATGTAAACAAAACAGAGGCAGATGCAGATCTGACCAACTGCAGATCTGACCAGGAGTACAGAAACGTGGTGGTACTGCAGGAAACTGCTGTGATTTAGAGCAGAACAACAAAAAATGCAGGTAAATGCTGCCCTGAAATCACTCTGCTGTGAGAACTGTTAGAAATATACACCAAAAATAGAGGTAACGAAAAGCTCTGTAATTATACAAACAATACTCATTCAATAGGATTTTATGGGGGAGAGTGTTGATAATTGTACTTAAGTAGATAACAAATATAAATGCTAATGAGTTCCACCATATATTATAAGAGATGTCTTCTCTAGATAAACATGTCAGAACATCTCCCACTCATACAGACACTTTGGCATCCACTCCACTGCAGATCAGCTGTCTAATCCAAGGTACACAAATCTTCCCAGCCTTCCCTTCCTGCATGAGGACACAAAGGCATTTTGCAACCCGGTCGTGCAGCTCAGCATTCCTGCTCTTTCTGCACCGTTCTTCCATCTCCAGCTCTTCTCTTCCCCTTTTCTGCTCCACCCAACTCACTGCACCGGATCTGATCTCCCCGAGAGCCAGCTGTGAAGCACCTGACTTCAAACCCATTTCCTTTAAGCAGAGGCTTTGTCTGACCTCAGTGCCGTAATAAGGACACTATGAAATCATGATGAAGAATGGTAGCATGAATTTCTTTATGTGATGTGCAGTCACATGGCAATGCAGTGATGCGAGTAAGGAAGAAATCAGCTCATTGTAGTCACTGTGGGTACCTGCACTTCAGTACACTTTCTGTAGGTGTTGGAGAGGCCTTCAGTGACTCTAGGAATAAGACACTCCTGTCCTTTACGGGTGTTCTTTAATCTCAGGCACATAACAGCAATGAGTTGTCCAGCTCACTGACCTGAGCAGCCTGTCTTTACCATCCATCGTTTCCAACCAGCAGACAGATTTTCCTCCGTGGCCATCCAGGGCTGCCTCCACTCTGTGAGTTTTCAGGTTCCAGATGTGGATAAACCCGTGCTCAGACCTGGCAGCAGTAACAGATGCTTTTAGTGTCAATACTGCGTGCAATCTGACAAGACATTCCGATTCCTCCTCCCTTTCTCTTTCCCCCAGACAGAAGTTATGTGTACAAACACAACAGTCACCATTCAGCAGCCACGCATTTTGTTTATCTAAATAACATACCTAAATGATGTACTTTATTTTCAAGGGAGACATCTGTAGAATGCGCAGCTCAGCCACAAGCCCTGATTCACTTACCCAGAGAACAGAATGGGGACATCGGGTTCTTCACCTCCGCAGGAAAAATGCAGCGCGTGGACAGCAGCAGCGGTTCCTCTCAGCACAAACTGCGGATCTGGAGGTGGCTGAGCCATGCCAGCAACTGGGACAGCAACGCGGCACAGACACCGTGGAGGGCAGGGCGGCCTAGAGCGGAGTTAAGCATTTCTGGATCAAGACATTGGCTTTCCTTAGAAATAACATCCAGCATTGGCAATGTGACATAACTGGGCTCTGTGCTGGGACGTGAGCTCCGGCTCCCAGGCGCCCGTCAGGAGCACGCTTCACCTGTGCTTTAACCCTCCATTTCAGCACAGGTCACCTCGAGGCAGCGCAGCACTGCGCTGTGTCCCTCAAAGCAACGCTTCGCAGAGCGTCAGAAATAGCAGCTGTGCACCCACGTACACCCCATGAGGACGTAAGGCATCCCTGAACGCTGGCCCATTTAAAAGCATCTGCTGGTTCCTACAGACACACATCAGCATCCCTGGCGCTCCGGCAGCGTACCTGCAGCACCGGGGGCTCACACAGATAATGAACACGAAGCACAGTGCTGGCACTGACACAGCAGACCGTGGCAGCCACGCTCAGTGCAAAGCTGGGACATACCCTGACATGTGAGGCTCAGTTCCGGGTGAACACGCAGTCCGAAATCTTTAGGACCTCTTGAAGTTTCACCCCAGGTGTCAGAAAATGAGTTCCCTAATTAGCACAACACTTACTTTATCGTTAACCCTGCTTAGCCTCAGGGAGACCGATCTGCTCTCGTTAACTGGGGAAGTTTAATTAAATGATTTGCTTAGCGTTTAGGCCTGAGATCAAAACCTGGCCCAGGGGCTGGAAGCAGCGAGAGCTGTGAGTTCATATGAAGGCGTCTGATGTTCGTCTCTGAGCCATCCTCACGCCCTGACTCCTGCCAGCTACAAAATGGCACCGAATTATACTGTTCTGCTTATGGCATTATTTGTTTGCAGGAGGAAATCACCCGTGAGAGGTGGAGCACCTCACCACCTCTTTGACTTTTTAGAAGGTGCTCCTCTCTCTCTCTGTCTGCCAGCCCTCCCCGTGCTGCACTAACACATCTCTCAGGATCTGTGCGACACAAACACCCAAAGGTGTTTCTCACAGCGCGGTGCGAAGCTTTGGGCTCCGAATGAACCCAAGAGAGCAACAGGAGGAAAACAGCTGTGCACATCCAAACAGCGAACGGCCCCAGGGGCACAGGGAAGGGCTCTGCCCCGCAGCCTGCTCCTGCAAAGCAGCACGACTGAGCTGCCTCCAGCACGGCTCTGCCCTAAGGAGCACCTCCTGTTAACGTCCCACTCAAACAACACTGTACGGCTGCGGAGCACTCCTCAAACCATCTGAGTTCCGCACAGCGCTATTCCACAGTCATCACTCCCACATTTTGTACACATATATTAAAAAAATAAAGCCAAGCTTTTATTTTATGAGAGTCATTTAAAGTATGTGAACGCCAGAAGGATTACCTCGGACAAATCTCCCCGAGAATTAAAAACATTAACACATTCCCACAGGAAAAATTCCAGCAGAATTCAGCAACTCTCCCGCTCCCACTGCTGTCACTGGGATTTCTGTCACACATGGAAGCAAAAACAAATCGCTATTAAAATATCATCCGAACACTCCTCCCCCTACAAAGTGCACAGTTCTGCTGCGATACCAACGGCTCCAGCACACACACAGCAAAGATGCTCGTCCTTCTCCCAGCTATGGGTGAAATAAATCTCTCCAGGCACACTGGCAAACCCGGCCGGGCTGACAGCGGGGCTGCAGAGCCTGCTTAATGGGCAGAGCGCTGCACGGCTGCTGGAGACACCACCCAAACCTGTGCATGGTGAACAAGTGAATGTGAGTTGTTCTGCTGCACTGACAGCAGAAGGTGGTCCGGTGCACAAGTGCTTGTGAGACGTGTCGTGGCCATTTTTCACACCCAGTTTTTCATTTTGCAGTGAAAAAAAATGACAACACAATGTGACAGCAAAGGCAGAGATGTTACGAGGCAGCCTCATGAAGGGATGTCTGCACCCGGGTGAGAGACGGCTGTACGAAGGAAAGCCCTTCATGCTCAGTAGCAAGTCAGCCCCTACAAAGTGCTCAGGGAAAAACAAAGAGGTGATTTAAACCCAAATTAAGGGCTAGGCAGCCTGAGCATGGCACTTGTACTGCAGAGCCCTGAAGGACACGTACGTCTGCTGTGTGCAGACACAGAAACACGCACCGGTGAGAGCACACCCATATATATATATTCATTGTCCACGCAAAAACATAGTCATCATGGGAACAAAACGAATCAGAAAGACCCTGAGCCAGCGTATGGATCTCACTGCCACTTACACATTTTGGTCACTGAAACAAAAATCTACTGATCAATATGTAAAAGCCATCGATTAACACAAACACTAATCGCTGTAACACTCGCACTGTGTCACACTATGTTTTTCACTGACGCGTTCTCCCGCTGTCAGCTGCCTGCTCTCTGCTAACATCACAGCTCCGGGGCACCACACGCCTTCCTGAAGCCAGCACGCTGACGGTAGCCAGACATCACTGCTACCTTCACTGCTTCACGCTGCAGAGGAGAGACCCTACGCTTCACCGGAGGAGCCACGAAGCGCTCGGTGAGGTGAGATGATGTGGACACAAAGCACCCTGCAGACAGGGAACGCGAGAAAGGAAAATGGCGGTGACAAGGGCAGATCTTCCAGAAAATCTGAAAAGGTGGAAATGCAGATTTACACAACAGAAACAGGCCGCAGACAAACGGCACTCGGTAACACCGTGCCCCAGCACGGCCCTGCAGAGCACACGGCCACGGGGGAGCATGGAGCTGCCCCACGGCCCCACGGCCCCACGCCTGTCCGCCCCACGCGGCAGCGCCTCCGCTTCCAAGAGCTGAGAACGTCCTCACACAGCATGGGCTTAATTAAACCTCCAGACGTTTCGGCAGACATTTCCTGCAATAATCTTGTTTAGTAACAAACTATTAAAGAGAACTGACGGAGAAGAAACGTATCACGTTGTTACAGCAACTGGAGTTATTTGAGCCGGAATTATGTGTCTGCAATTAAGGATTCTGTAACTCCACACAATTAAAGTATTGCTCTATTTGAAAACTAATTAATTCTAAGCACATATTTTTCCCATGACAAACTTTGTTGATTATTTAATTTATTCTGTTATAATTACTTTAATTAATCTCCTCTTGTATAACACGATGCTGTTGCTCTGGCATGTGACCAGCAAAGACAAGAAAACCGACTGCGGTCCCGTGGCGTAAGAGCAGCGTCTGTCACGGCAGCTCCGGCACCGCCTGCGCTCGCTGGTTCTGCTCGCTTACCTTTCTGTTCCCCCCACAGGGCACAGGAAGCACAACGCACAGCAGACCACGTTTTGTCCTCTCTACTTCTTTCTTCAAAGTGTGAACTGTAAGTGAAGAGCCTGTGGGATCGAGGAAGTGTTCCCCACAGGGAAGGAACCTGTAGGGAATTAATCTACACCGCCGGAACGCGTCACACCGTGACCCAATCCCCTCCTGGTGCTCAGGACCAGGCCCAGGGCGGCCAGGAACGGAGCCACCTCCGCGGGCATCAGTCTCTGCTCAGCACTGGTCCTCACAGCCAACACTGAGGGAGGAAGAAGCGAAGCTCACTTCTACACTTATCTTCAGACCTCATTAATGTTAATATTTCAGTGAGTTTTAACTCTACATCAAATTACTGTAAGCGTCACTAAGACGTCTGTTCATCCACAAGCAGCCTAACTGCATTACAACAGAAATGTGCACGGATTCAGTAGTGCTTTTTACTGCGCTTCAGCCACACCTGGAATAAAAATTACTGCTGCATACGGATCCAAGTCCTGAAGTTCCTCCAGACATGAACTGAAAGTCACAGCTGTGAGGAGGCACCGAGCAGCATCACCACAGAGCAGTGCACTTCAGGCACTCCTCAAAGCACTGCCCGCACTGGCGGTGATGATTTCCTGCTGCTGAGGAAATGACTGCACCACACAGACGTAAGCAACCGCCGTAACAGCACTGCACGCGGAGCTCGGGCAGCGCTTCCCAGAACATTTCCTTTCAGCTCAATTGCCCGGATCACATGTCATAGCACGAGAAAGGGGAGTACGGGCTTCGCTCACGACATGCACCCTCACTAAAGGGAGAAAAAAGATGATGCTGTTACCTGAACACATCACAGAGGGAAACGCGTCACGGCCTTCGTGGGAAGCTCTGAACCGTCTGGCAGCACCTGAACTTGAACTCCCACCTCGGTGCCACACAGCCCCCACTGCACCATGCACCCACGCTACCGGGGGCTGAAGCGTCAATCTCTCACCAGATAATCACACCGTGTCATCTTCTGACCGAATTCATTAGGAAAACCTTTACCGCTCCTATCATCTGAAAGCAGAACATCTAGATGGAGGTATAACCGATTTTACAGCACAACAAAACCGTTATAAATATTTAAACACTAATTAAAAGGCCTCTTTTGTTAAAAAGTAAATCAATAATTGAAAGCCACCTCTTCTGGGAAATGCTATTAAAAGCAATCGCATTTACCTCACTCTTCTTAAAAAATGGGGCTTAGGCACAGCTGCTGGGCCTCTGAATCACTGCCTTCAGGATGCTGCCCATCCCAGGGACAGCGGGCTCACCCTGAGCATCCCTGCCCGCTCTGTCCATCACACAGTGCAGCTCATCACACAATGCAGTTGTACTCAAAAGGAGAGAAGAAATATTTTGAGGCAGTACTTCCTTGGTAACCCACCTCCTTCCTGCAATGCCCATCACCTTGTCTCCTAAGCAGGGAATTGCAGTCTTTTTGCAGATGTGTTTCTGCCCATAAGCAAATATGAGAGGTGCATACAACACAGTGGGGGAGATTGCTGCATATTTGCTCTCGTCTCCTCTTCAGGAGCACGACAAGCATGGCACGAGATGCAAACAAAGAACTGGTTGCATGAGGAACAGAGCAAGGAACTCAGTGTGGGCCAACCCGGGAGCGCGAGCAGCAGCAGCACCGCGGGACAGGCTCTGCACGGGCTTCACTTTTCTCAGGACGATAATCAGATTCTCCGTCTGTAACTCAAACTTTAGAAGTATGATAATTTACGGAAAGGGGATTAATTCAGCCATTTTGAGTCAAAGACGCATTTCATAGCTCCATCCCAAATCCTGTATATTGTTGGGATCCCTTTCCCTTTGAAGACTTAGTGAATGATTGAAGCTTCTACTTTCTGAGGAACAGATAACACAAGAGCAGTAATCTGACTCTAAGCCATTGGATAAAGGCAGTTTGTTTCCTCTTAGCCCATCTGTCAACACCTCTTCAGTAATTAGTCCTAATTATTACAAAGGGCTAGCCTCCCATTCGCATTATTAAATCAGAAATAGTATCATAGCCAGGTATCTTTCAGCGCCTCCCAGGCTGGCGACCTTCGATTTCATTGAATCTTCTATCAGTATCCGCCTTTGGAAGAGCCTCGGCAGTAATTTTAGCAGCGGCTTCAAAGATGCAAATCCCACAGTGGAATTCCAGGGATGCATTCGCGTACACACCCACACCACGTGACAGGACAGCAGCAACACAATTGACCTTCGCATTGTTCTCTGAACCCCGCTGTACAGAACACTTCGCATCCCACTTCGCACAGCGGCACTGAACTGAAGGCCGCGAGGAGCAGCAGTGGAACGGCGTCTGCAGAGATGAGGGTCAAATCTTTGTTAAGAGAACAATACCTCCGAAACTCTTTTTTTCACATCGAGATAGATTTGCAAGCAGTAAATAGTGACTAAAAACACGTATGCCAAGAAGAATCAGTAAACACACACAAGATTCACTCCCCAGTCTGCATTTTCCAAGCAGGCGTCACGCCAGCAGCACGCTAGCACAGTATCCCATCTCCAGCAGCAGAGGGCTGGTCAGAAAGGCTGTGTAGGGAAGGACAGAAGCCTGACTGCTTTTGTAGCCCATTCCCCCCCAGCTCACCCGTACACCATCCATGGTGTTCCAAGGCACTGTAACTTCACGATCCATTTGTGGTCCTGCTGTCCATGGAATTGCCTAACCCCTTCTGAACCCGCTGGTATCAGTGCCTTCGCTTCCTCCTGCGGGAGCGAGGTCACTACCTGAAGTTTCAGAAGAGGAAGGAGCACTCAATTTTACCTGTTTTAAACCTGATCTCCATCCAGCTCCGCTGAGTGCCCTCCAGCTTTTGCACTGCGGGTCGTGGAGGTCTCACATTCAGCTCTTCCACCATTGCCAGGAGTTTTTAAATCCCAGAGATAGATCTCTCCCTCTGAACCAAGGAGTACTGGCCTTTTAACTTCTCCTCCGAGGACAGCTGTTCCATTTCCCCTGCTTGTTTCAGCTGTCATTTTCAGTGCCACCTCTACCTGCACTAAATCCATCTGGAAAAGCAGAGAACTGAAAACAGTACTGCAGACTGACGGCCCTGAGGCAGCAGCCAGGAGGTGACACTCCTGTGGAGATAAATCTTCACTGACCTCAGAACCACAGGAGGGAAATCACTCCGTTCTTCTGCAGATACAAGAGCAGCTAGCACACTTGGCAAAGGAAGCTGTCTTTGCTCTCAGTAGTTGAGGATTCCCACTGTAGGCCAAGCCAACAGAGAAACGGCCAAGTGTGAGAGCACTGTCCAGGGATCTGCGTCCAAAGAAAGAGCTCAGTATTTTTCATAGCACTTCCCTACACTGCTTCCCTACACAACCGTCTGCCTTCCACAGAAGGCTGTGAAGGTCCCATGTGCTCTTATCCTCCCTCGAAGCTTTGGTCCACTCCCATGCAGATAAGCTCTACAGCCTCCAGAACCCCTCTAACATTCACGATTGGCTCTCTCTCTTCATTCCCAGCCATATGCACCTAAGTGGCAGGACATTTTACAACTGCAGATGTATTTCTGCAGTTTCTACAGCGGTAAAGCAGTTCCCACTAAGGCCCAAAACACCGATAATTTTACACAAGGGCAGCACCAACGTAACAGATTTTAAGGCGTCTCCTCATGATGCGCATCTGCGAGCAGCAGCCAAGGAGCACTCACCTAGCAGCTGTCTATCTCCCTCGAACACAAAAATCTTCATCATAAAGTGTTTTCTATACAACCAGGTATAATTCTGCCTGCAAGGTAAGTTCCCTTTTCAAATCCACAAGTCCTAGTCCCAGGGCAGAAGACTGCCAAAGCACATTATACCTACTACAGCAATAAATTCTTCACAGATGAGGTTTTATACATAAATTACCTTCATTTACAGTCTCAGAACGCTCTTCTACATTTTATGGGATGATATGAATTATGAGCACCCATGTGTTTCTTGCAGGTATAATGCGAGACAGACTTCTCATAGATGCATACGATGACGTGACTGAGTTGTACTCTCTCCCCCTCCGCCCCTCATTGAACAAACGTGGAGACACGGAGCAGGCACTTGCCTGAGAGAAGTGCACAGGCTGCTATAAAGACATGTATGTATGAATTAAGCCTGATCAGGATTAAACATGAATCACACGGTTAAATAAAAGCAATAAAAATACCTGAAAGGCTTTTTTTTTTTCTTTTCAACCTTATAAATGTAGATTCCTTAAACTGCTCTTTCTTCGTTCAGTAATTGGTACATTTACAGTTTGGCAAAGTACCTCCCTGTAAGCAAACCGTACGTTTTAAGTGCACAGTTTATATTTAATTGAAACTAGCACGGTAATCTTTACAAAATCTGGCTGGGTTTCACTGGCTGAGCTTTAGGTATTTTGCTGGTTCTGCTGGATTTTTAAAACCCCAGAGATGTGGGAATGGAATGAGTCTGCTCGCTGTGATTAGCACTGCTGGTGACCCACAGGAACCCAAATCCCGGCCGTGCCCCATTCAGGACTGGGTGCTTCGGCCTCGGTTCACACTCACTTGCCTCGGGAGCTCTAATTTCAGGCAGCCACAATGACTGCAAACAGTACCAGGACCCCAGTTCTGCAAACTGCTCTACGCTCATCGTCTGAGCGAGCTTAGGAGTCACAAAGGCTCTGTAAAACCCGCTCCAGGATCAGTCATTTTTCTACAAGGTCTCAGTCTCGGTCTGCTGTATGAAACAGCTCCGCTGCCAGCAACGCTTCACACCGCGCCCGGTGCCTGCCACCGAACCCAGCAGGAATGGCACCGCTGGCATGGGAGGACTTGTCCCGCTCCCACGACAGCGGGGGAAGGATCAGGCACGAAGGCTCATCAACAAGATCAGGCAAAAGAGAAAACACTGAATCATATTAAAGTCGTTAGCAGAAAGTAAGACTTCTGCAAAACAGCTCGAGGCAGCCAGGTGACGCCTTCAGGCTCGGTCTTGCAGCGGGCAGCACCGCCCCAGGAGCCGCTCCAGGAGCAGCGGCTGACTCAGAAGCAGCTCCTGCCCGGCTCCCTCCTCCCGTGGGACAACAAATAATGTCACCGCACTCTCCATGGAACGCACTCCCCGGTGACTCCCAGCTGCCAAACGTCTGTTGTCAGAGCTGCTTGGGGTGAGAGAAGGAAGCAAGGCCGGCAAGCCTTGCTGCTGCCATTGGAACTGTAGCTCGGCAGAGCACGCTGACACCAGAGGATGATAACCACGCTTAATGGGCACGAGCACAAAGGCATTCATTTCAGAGATTCTCCCTTTTTACTTTTAAATTACGGATCTTATTAAACGTCCAATTACATCATCAGCCACCGCGCACTATTTACAGCGCAAAATTGCTATAATTAAATGCTAACGGTTGATGATAATAATTCAGCAATGGGGCAATAAAATAAACAAGTACCCTTAAATTGTCATTTCCAAAGAGCAATCGCACAGTGCAAGAGGAGGAAATGAACAGCAGAACAGCGGCCGTGCACAACCCCACAGCTCTACTCCTATCACTAAAACAAAAAAAAAGTACAAAATCCACAACAAACCAAACAAAAAAAAGCACCAAACGAAGGTCTCCTATGAGTGTGACTGGTTGTGAGGGGGTGGGGAGAATTCCGTGCTGTGCGGCCGTGGAGGAAGCACACGGCACAACTGAACAGTGACTATAAAAAGCTCCGACACAAACACGGGAGGAAGCAACCAACACCCTGAGAACACCCTCCATTGTTGGAGCGAAAGGAGGAGGACCTGAAGGCACCATTAGATAAAAAGAAGCGAACATGAAAGTCACGAAACTGCCCCGTTCTCCCAGCTGTTGTCAAACTGGAGAGTCGCGCTGCATCGGGTCCACTGCTGCCAGCAGAGCTGCCAGGTCCCACTGTGCCTCTGCAGCACAGCTCTATGGACTCTCCCCAGCCCAACTAGCTCTGCCCGCCAGCCAGAGCCCCCTGCACCTGGGACGTGGGCAAAGGAAAGGCCACAGTGCAGTGCTGTGCAAACGGTGCGTGCCACCTCGGCAAACCACGCCTGCTGAGGGCTGCTGCTGCCCAGCAGCGTACCCAGCTGCACCTTGGACAGCACGGAGTGATGGGGGGGAAGCACAACTCCCTTCCCTGCTCCTTATGGAGAGATGCTGCTGAATTGTTGGCCCAGCACAACGAGCTCTGGCACGGCCCAGCACTTAAAGCCAAGGCAAAGCAGCTGTGCCCAGAATGGCCAGCCAGCAGGGAACAACAACCCAGGACTCTGGTCCCTGCAGCGTGTCTCCCTTCCTCACAGTGTGCCACGTGGGATCCCCAGCACTCCTCCTGCCCCACGCGCTCCCACAGGCCACGACTTCTCACCCAGCACCCACACAGCGGGGCTGACCCGCACACCTCCACCTGACTGCCGCCGTCGTGTGAACGTGTAACAATTCCACACTGCAAATGTAAAAACATGACTCCTCGGATGCTTTTACAGTCCAACCGCATCCGTCCTCACGCAGTTACTGTTCTGAGCCACAGACACAACACCTGACAGCAGAAACTGGCATCTCAGGGAGAGGGAAGCAGAAGCTTCGCCAGAAGAACGTGCTGAGCTATGCTTCTGGCTATGTATTACATTGTCTCCTTTGCATTGCACCTACTCTGCTAACTATACAACACGCTGAGCGAGCGATAGCTTTGTCAGCCACCAGCTAATCACATGAAAAATTATGAGGCTTAGGAAAATAATAAAAGCAGGAGGCAGCTGTGCGTTCGCTGGATGAAAATCCCAGTGTCTCCACGTTAGCTCATGTGCATTTCAATTTCTGGGAAGAAAATAATGGGAGTTTCTCCACCCTTTCTCATGTGAGCCATAAAACAGATTTATTACCTAGGATATATACTGTGTTTTCTCCCGAGGAAAAAAAGAAAGTGGTGGAACAAGTTCATTTCTTCCCTTCCACAACTCGGATTTTCCTTACAGCGAACACAGGGCTGAATTCTGGTGTCATGTGGCCGTCCCACTGCGTGCCCCGCTCACACTTTGTACCTCTCCAAATCTCAAAGCGCGGCATTCTCCCCTCAGAGGGGAACGCAGCTGCTCCAGCTGTCCGGGTGCGAAACGCCCGTCCGAACGTTCCGACCCACTGCGTTTTAAAGCAGAATCCTTCCCAAACACGTTTAACTTCCACTAAAAAAATCACGGAGTAACTTAAATTAATAATAACACAACGAGAACGTGAAGGCGGAACATCGTCCTGCACTTCTGTACGCAGCTCCTGCCCAGCTTTAGCTCACAGCCAGCAGTCAGCTCCGGGAATGCAAAGGCAGAGCTCAGGGCTCAGTATCACCTGAAGAGGTTTTCCTGTAAAAAAAAAATTACTTTTTTGGGATTTTTTTACTGTAACATTTTAACCTTTGAAAACAAATCACGAGAGAGAGGATTTGCGGACTGGAGGGACTGCAGTGCCTGGACTCCTCGGTGCTCACTGCGACCTTCCGATGCTACGCCGCTCCCAGGAGCGGTGAGAGCAAACCCAGAGCTGCCCGAAGGAACGGGGCTGCTCTGCACATTCCACTTCTGAGACGCAGAAGGGACGGACTCACATTTGAGACACTCTGAACCGCTCCAGCTGAGTGCTCTGATCATCAGAGGCTGACAGTGCCTCTCAAAGCAGTGCCTCTGTCTTTAAGCCAACCTGCAGACCCCGCAGTGCTTGGATCGAGCGTCCACTCCTGATAATTAGCACCTCCTCCTTAATGAGCCGCTTTTCACAGCACGGCAAACCTGATGTGCACAGAGCTGCAGTTCTTTCCAACAGTCGCTCGACGTGAGCACACGAACACCAAGCCACGAGCAGCACTGAGACAGCATCAGGAATCATGGATCGTACACACACGTGTATTGTGCTTAGGAACTGCAGAGCCCACCTCATTCAGCACGCAGCAGTGCCAGCACGAGGCTCAAAAGGAAGCAAACAACACGCAGATATTTCTGTAGCTGTGTTTCTCTGGCCCTGTGAGCACTTCTTAGGAGACAAACAAAAGCAAAACCCACAGAGCAGCAGTTATGAAGTTTTGAAGCCACTGCTGGTTTGAAACTACAAAGCACACTGAAGAGTCAAACTGCACTCCTAGAAAGAAAACAAATCCATCCTCACTGATTTTCTTTGGATCAAAGTGCTGCTGCTAAGAACCGTCCCTCTGTGTGAAGACGCTCACAACCACACAGCACTGCGCCGAGCTTCAACCCCGCGCTAAGGCAACAGGCTCCAGCTGAGAAAAGACATTCAAACTGTGCAGCAAAACCGCTTTTTTAATCATTACATTTGTCTTTTCAACCTCGGAAATGTAAAACCGTGCCTCTAACCCAACCTGTGTCCAACAGCACGACGCGTGACACAGAGCAGCTGCTTTCCACAAGGTCCGAGCGCCTGGGAAGTGACGATGTCCAGCACTGAGTTCCCGTACCTGGAGACCAGCAGCAAGGTGCTGGCTCACGGCTCTCACTGCAAAACCACCAGCGGGCTCTGGAAGGGCATGCTGCATGCACACAGCAGATCTGCCTCTGATAAGTTAAGCTCTAAAGCTTGAAAGCTGCCCCAGCGTGTCCACAGACCTGTCACCATCAACAACGGCCGGGTGAACCCGGCCAGATCCGATCACAGCTGCGGCAATGGGAACACAGCAAACCTGCCTGCGGAGCAACTAAAACCGGAACAGAAATCACTAAAGGACGGGTCAGAACACTCAGTGATATGAAATAAACGATGGCAGCGGTTATTTTAGAACACGGTGATAAAGTGAAAAATGAGTTCAGCGATCTCTGCTCCTCGGAGCCACACGGACAGCGCGGCGCAGCGCGGCGGTGCTGGCGGTGTTGGCGCCGGGGGGCGCCGTGCGGCGCTCTGGGGACCCCGGCTCCGCGCGGGGCGGGGGGAGACCCGGCCCCGCAATTCAGGACTCGGTTCGGCGCCCACCCGGGACCGCGCGGGTGTTACGGGAGCTCGCCCGCTCCCGTCTCAGCGGGGCGGCCCCGCAGCCCTCGGGGCGGACAGCCGGCCCGTGCCGCGCGCGGACCCACGCACCGCCCCCAAGCCGCCGTGGCCGCGGCGCCGCCCCGCGCAGGCGCACTCTCCCTCCCCCCCAACCCCCCCTGAGCCGCCGCCGCTGAGCGGCGCTTCCCGCCCTTTCCCGCTGTCTCTCACCGAGCGCCGCTCCGCCTCAGGGTGACCGGGCTGACGCGGCGCTCCCCGGCTGCTCCCAGAGCCGCTTCCCGGGGTCCCGGCAGCGTTGCGGCAGCGGGACCGACCCCCGCGATGCCCGCGGGCCGCTCGTGGCACCGCCAGGGTGGGGGGGGGAAGGGGTGTAAATGTTGCGGCTGCGTTGCGCATGCGTGACAGGATCGTGAGGGAGGGCCGCGTGCACGCGCTCGTGAGCGCGCGCGCGGCGATCGTTGGCCCCGCGCAGCCGCACCAACGGCGGCACTGCCCGCGAGCGGGGCGAGGCGAGCGCGGGAAGGACGGGATTGAACGCCAGTTAACGCCAGATCAAAGTGGCACGGCAGTATTTGTCACACGAAGTCGCGTAACAGTGCGGGTTTTTACACCGTGCCGCTCTCCCCGGAGCTCTCAGAAACGGTGTCCGTCCCAGCAGCCCCACACAGCACTATACACCACCACACAGCCCCACACAGCCCCACACAGCACCACACAGCACCATACACCACCACACAGCCCCATACAGCCCCACACAGCACCACACAGCACCATACACCACCACACAGCCCCATACAGCCCCACGCAGCCCCACACAGCACTATACACCATCACACAGCCCCACGCTCCTGCTGCCCTGCCCTGCCCTGCCCTGCTGCCTCCCCATCTCTCGGAGTCCTCCTCCCTCCCATCCCCCACTCCTCCCAGGGATCGCCCCTCTCCTTCCCGGCTGTGGGGAGGGGTCCGGCCCCCCAGTTAAGGAAAGCTTTCAACCCCCTGTCTTCAAAACAAACCCCGCATTGTGGGCTCCGAGGTAAAGCCTTCAGTCGCAAATCCAAAAGATACACCGTGTCCCTTTAATAATTCCATAGTGGAAGCCCTTTATTTGCCCATTCCTACGGTGTCATGGAGGTTTTCAATGATTTTGGTTTAGGTTTCGGGATTAGGTGAAACCAGAGTGCCGTAAACCTCTTTAGAGGTCTGGGATTAGGTCTGCGGCTCTCTGTGCAAGTCCAAATGAAATGGCAGGAATATCTGTTGTGCACCGATTCACAGGTGCTTGGCAAAACACCAGAAAACATAAAGGAACCCCTGGAAGAGCCATGAAGGCAAAGCCATGGAAACATGAGCGTCAGCTAAGTACTGCAGTATCACTTGCAACCGGGGGGTATTTCAGACAGCTTCTAAGAGAACTGAAGCGCGAATACAGTTTTTATGAGCGTCTCTCACGTGAATGTGAGCGAGCTGAAGATCTGTCATGCAAATGGATCAAGGGTTTTTATCTGGGTATCGCATTCTGGTACTTGCTGCTTGTTTTATAGCAAATGTATATTAAAGTTCATCAACCAGCTGATAGCACTGAGGCTCTATTGTTTTACTGTACACATAAATTCTGCTCCTTCTCTGAGGCATGCCTTGCCCTGACAGCGTGTGTTAGGTCACGAGGAGAGAAGCACAACAGATTTATGTGTGTTATTAAAACTCCACCCTGTCTGGGTCAGGAGGCAGAGACATTTACCTCATTGATGACCACGGACTAATTGGAGGAGATAGTTTCCTTGTGTAGGCTGTCTACTGCGAGGCTTTTCAGCAGCTTTTCAATAAATACCTCTAGTAAGGATCTTCTCCTTGCTCAGCTCCGTACCACACAGCCTGACTGCCGGCTGTACCCCAACACACAGGCTGATGTGGGCAGACTTCATCGAGAGGAATGAAGAGCAGCTCAGCACTGCAGCGTCAGGATCTCCTCAAGATGTGCAGCCGGTTTGGTTGCACTTGTAGGGAGAAGCTGTGCTTCAGTGGCCTGGTGCTGCGATGCCTGGCCGCAGTATCAAGATGAGCAGGACGAACAACTACAGTGAGGCAGTGCTCGTACAGCTGTCCAAAATGAGTTGATCCTTGAGCATCACTATCTCTGATTACTGATTTCTTTCACTCGTGATGTGCCTGCCAGACCCCTCCAAAGAGCTATGCTTTGAACGCATTTCTGTCCCCAGCTAACTGGATTTCAATTGCAACTTGCCTGGGTTTAGAAAGTCAACTGCATCTCAGAATTCCAGGGTTTCTCTGGTGTTTTTTTTTTCCTTGCCAACAGTCAGTTCTCTTGAAGGCAGTGTTTCTGTATTCCTATGGCAAATTAACAGTGCATATAGCCAGGCGGTATCTTCTCAAGGCTGCTTGCAAAATCAAAAGCAGAAATGGTTAATTTTCAAAAGAATATCTGTGCTCTAATCAAATGAGCTGTAAAAGTAGGAGGGAGGCAAACTGGAAGGATTTAATAATCTTCGGATCTGTATGAAACATTATTTACAGCTTAAGATCTACACGAGGCTTGAGCTTTTAATGTAAGTTCTTCCCATTCTTAATGATGCATGTAAGGAAGAACAAGAGAGAAATGTTACCAGTCAAGGACAAAACCATAAAATAATGAGGAGCAGAAGAGTGAAAGTATTAGGGAACAAGGGAGGCTGAGTGGGAGTTCATCTTCATACATGATTGATCCATACTTGAAAATAAAAGAAAAAAGACACCCTCCTCATCCTTAAATGAGATAGCAGCCAGGATTCTCATATTTCTCACATCCCTGAACCTCTAGGTGGGAACTGGAGGAACTCAGAGAGAGCAGGGAGATTATAAACATGAGGGAAATCAACTTTTTACATTGGTAGAGTGTGATAGGACAAGGGGGAATAGCTTAGAACTAAGTAGCAGAGATTTAGATTAAAAGTCAGGGGGAAGCTTGTCACTGAAGAGCCGCCAGAGGTGCAGGGTGTGTTAGACTGAGCAGCAGGGTCCACCCAAGGGCTCTCCATGCCAAAAAGAGCACTTCTCCTTCCCCAACCTGTTTGCAGCCATGTGGCCGTGTTCGCTCTGGTGCTGACCCCAGCACTCATCTGAGGAGCACAGGGCAGGAAAGGAGAGGGCCTGGGAGGGAGAGCAGTCACACATGGAACAGACCTGCCCTGGCTGCTGGCACCCAAAGGAGCAGGCCAGCCAGGACACAAAGGTTTCAGGACAGCAGATGACACCTCACCTTAAGCAGGAAGCTCACTTCCCTATGCTATAAAACAGGCTGTTAACTACATGGGAACATCCCCTCCACCTTTGTTTTTGATTCCACTGTTTCCCAGTGTAACACACTTAAACAACTAGCTCTGAAATTCACAGGTGCCGCTCCACAGAAGTAGAAGAAACCTTTGGCTTCAGCACAGACCCCAGTGCTGCTGTGATCTGCCTGGGAGGGCTCTGTGCTGCTGTGGGGTGTCCCACGGCAGTGAGAACGGAACAGATGGGGAATAGCGTGGCATTCACATTTTCATATGAGTTTTAGGGGCCTTGTCTGTATCTCAGGGAAATTCCTGGTGAGGACAGATCGGTTTTCTTTGGGATGGGGCACAGACAGCAACAGATACCTCATGTCTAGCTCAGCTGAAGGCTGAAGCGGACAGACAGACACACACACACTACCAGCAGCGTGCGGTGGGATTTCATGCAAGGAAATCAAACTCTCTGCCTCACCTCCTGAGCTTATCCTTTAAAGACCAGTCCTGTGCTCACAGCTGGAGTTTATGTGAGTCCTGCCTTATTAATTAAGTGTAGCCAGTGCCTTTATCCCCTAAATTCCAACAGAAGCAATTAGAAAGCAGATACTTCACACATAGCAGCTGGTCTGTTTAACACCCTCCCCACGCTATTTGCTTCCCCTCCCCCAGCCAACTCAGGTCCTTCTTTTCCCTCCTTTCAAGTAATGGAGAAGGAGGGTAAAATCAAGGTGGCAGACACAGGGGCAGCAGATAACAATTTTCTTATTAAAAATTATCTAGTGTAACACTGAAAGCGGAGGGGTGTTGTTCAGAGCAGGTTTCTGGGCAAGGAACTGTAACATTCACCTAACAGATGGGAAAAAGCCTTGGCTGTCTATTGTGTCCTCCTTAAAAGGGGATCTGTATCAAAGTAGCAACATATTTTCTTCACCACGGGCTGTGGATGTCATTAGTGCAAGTCTCGTTTTTGTTAAATGCCAGAGTTAAGAGTCACATAAAACTGGCACAGGTGAGGGCACCAGGCCCATTAACTCTGCAATGTGACTCTCTGGGAATTTTCTGAATGTTCACGTACCTCCAATTTATTTATGCTTAGGGGAAGTCAGCCCCACAGTCTCTCCTCCCTATTTCCCAGTCTGAATTCTGCCTCGGTGCTGCCATCAGACCTGTAAAAAGCCCACTCAGTGTCTGATGTTTCCCCCCACTCTCAGGGAAGATCCAGTGACCAGAAGGGCAGTGCTGCCCGTCTGTGATACGTGCTACACTGAGAGATGCTGTGGATACACATTTAAACTCATCAAATAAAAGGGCTCTCAAGAATCACGTTTCTCTTCCTTGCATGTCTGGAATTTTGTAAACGTGGACTTTATAGGCACAATAAGAGATCTTGTCCTAAACAGTGTTATCCAGTCATGATACGGATATGAGTAATAACAAAAGAGCAGGCAGCCAAAGTGCTCTGGTGCTGTGAGGTTTTTCTGGTAGACGATTTCCCAGTGCTCCTGAAATTAGGCATCACGAGGAGATCTGCAGTTACAGTACGGGGGAGATCTGGCTCCTGTCTCCTTCCTCAGGCGTGCTGGAGAGCCTCCTCTGGCCGCCAGCTCCCCGGATGTTTGCCATTTTTTAATCAAATTTTTAGGAATCTTGCGCCACTAACGTACTCCACAGAAGCATGACAAAGCACCCAGTGCTTATGTTACAGACAGGGAGAACAAGTTAGGAGGGATTAAGTGATCTGCCCAGCTTCCCACACGACAACACAGGTGTGGCTAGAAATCAAAACTCCTCACTTGCAGCCTTTGCTGTTATACTAATCTGCCTTTATGTTTTCCTGTTAAAAAAAATAATTAGCATTTCAGTAACAGGTTTGGTGGTAACAAGTACGCACGCTCCTCATCAAACAGACCTGAGTAGTTTAGAAACTGTTAGAGCTAGTTAGTCAGCTGGACCCTTTTATTCTCCTGGATCCTTCCAGTGGGAGAAAAAGAAAAGAGAATGGCAGTCCTTTGTAACTGCAAAGGCTGCAGCTAATGACAGCAGAAATGGTATTTCTTATTTTGGCAGTTAGCAGTAAACACTGTTATTAAAACTATAACAAGATCAGTTAATACTGTATGAAATATTAGTGATGTCTGAGCATAACATAGTGCCCTCATCCCTTTAGTTAAAATTACAAAATGATTAACAGCCCAATTAAAAGCATTTTTGTTTTTGACATGATGAATTATACTTTATCTACCTAGCTGTAGATGTAATTGATTATTTTATCCGTTTGCTGTTGGCTGTCATTAAAAAAGACAGATACCACTGGTTTCTGGCCTCTCTCCCACTGAGAGAAAGAACAAATCCTGCTATTAATGACAGACAGTATCATTATGAAAAAATTCCATTTGCCACTAGGCAACATAGCAGAGTTCCAGCAATTATTGTATTAGTCAAGCCGTTGAGAAGTTCCATAAAATTGAGAGTTTTTAAGGAGCATTCAACATTATTTGGCAACTTCTGTGATGTAACAATTAAAACCATGCTCCAGGCCCCAAAATGTGCAACAGATTGCCAAAATCAGATAAAACCCTAGAGGGCCCCTGACTTGCAAAGAGAAAAAAAAAAAGTCAAACTGTTTACTTTTAGGATCAGACATTCATCAACATTTGGCTTTTGTTTCAGCCAGTGTCAGATAATAACAGCAACACGTTTTCAGTTGGCTTCTAACAGAACTCCGACCAGTTTGATGTCAGGCCTCCGAGAGTTAGCTGGGGCTGACACCAGCCTCTGCTCAGGACAGGGAAATCTCACGGAGAGCTGGTGCTACCAACCTTGCTCAGTAGATCAGATACGTGGGAGCACTCAGCAGTCCCTCTGGAACGAATCACATCTGCTCTCTAACAGCAAATATCCGGAAATGACTGGAGAGAGGTTCAGGTTATTCTTTCCCATCTCAAGGCTGAGCCAGGCAACACCTCAGACTGTCACGGTTCCAGGGGATTGAGCTGAAGTCTCTCGTCCATACACCTCATTAACCTGGAAAAAAAATAATAATCACATTTTAGAACTGCTAAGGAAAGTTACTACCGAACCAAGTTATGGCCAAGTTTATCATCTATCTATTTCTGTATTGTGTATAATGATTTACAGCACCAGAAATGAAGATGCAGTATCAGCATCCTTCTGTAGCAGGAGGTGGAGCTGGGTACAAAAGACAGATCTGATCCAGCCTAACACAGACTATAATAACACATATATTTGTGAAGAAGTCTGATGATACCGATCTTCCTTCTCAGAATAGTGAGGTGCTCAAACAGGGGGCACCCACACATCAAAGGATTTTGATGGGATTCTAGGGCAGCCAAAGGGAGCTGAGATCTGAACATGGCACGAGGAGCTAGGACACTTCTGTTTCTCCCAGGGGCAGGTTTTAGCACCAGCATCCTGCCAGACTCCACCTGGAACACGCCGTACCAAGTAGGACAGATGAAAAGATACAACAGTGCCTGACATAATATGGCCTTTCATCACACTTCTTCTAGATTGGAGATCACTAGCAGTTGTTGTGGCCTGCTATTTAATAAGAGAACAAACCTAGAACCCTAAGTAATCACTTCTACCTGATTTAAGTGAGAACAACAGCACATGGCACTACAAGCCATGAGCCAGCCTTGGTGTGTGGGCAGCTCTGGAATCATATTGCATTGCTAGGGCAAAAGCTCAGATCTGTGGGAGTATGGGAATGGAAAGCTGCCCCTTTCTCCCTGCTCTGAGACCAGACATGCCTGAGTCCCACTGAGCCCAGGAATCAGTAAATGCTGTAAGATACAGCCACATTTTCGAGCACGTTTAAGCTCCAGCTCATGTCTGGCAATTGCTAGGGTGTGGTGAGATGTGCAGCCATAGAAGCATGAACTCCACAGTAACCAACCAGCTGCTTTATGGGAAAAACCATGGCCTTCCAGCTTTCTTCAGCTGAGGTAAAGCATGTATTGTGATAGCAATCAATTTTCTTGCCTAACAGAGCATTTGGAGCTGTCACTTAAAGCGAAGCATTCTGTGTCAGCTCAAGAACATAGGTCAGTGCCTGTTAAGTGTGGAAAATGAATAATTTCTTATTCTTGAATTATACGAGTTAATTGTGCCAAATTTTCAAGATATTAGCCTAGTGCCAGATGAAGGTCTAGGAAGCTTTTTTAATGTATGTTCTTGATTAGCATTACAACTTTCATTACTGAAATAATTATGTTCCAACATACATGTGTGAAATGAATTTAAAAAGTCACCCAAAAATGCAAGGTTTCTAATATTTCCCTCAGTCCCTTCAGCTTGCAGATCTGAGCCACCACTTAGAAAAATACAAACCCCAGCACAGAGGGACGAGAAGGAGAGGGTGCAGCACATGGACAGTACAGCAGGTTGGGTATTACTGAGAACATAGCATTCATTGGGAGAAATGATGTACTGAAAACGTGGGCATTCTGGATGAGGGGCTGTGTCAGAGGTTAAACTCCCTGCTTAAGCCAGCTCCTCACAGGCTACTCCTGCAGGTCCTCTGTGGACTGTAGGAACAAGCCTGTACAGTTCAGGCAGTTTTCATGCCAGCCTGTGCTGCTCAGGCTGTAGTTTGTAGGTGCTTGTATCTTCCCCAGCTGTGCCAGCTGGCTGGTGTTGCTGTTCAGAATGGTGCCAGATGGCAAGTGCTTCAACCAGCCTGGTTTCCAAGTGAACCATTTTTTTTAGCTGCCACTTTAATTAAAACAAAACAAAGTTGTGTCTTTCTCTTGTACATCACCTGCAGCACACACCACTGGATGTCTCTCTGTCCGTGGGCGTACAGCAGACAGAGCCAGGCTTCTCTTCCACATCACCAGGATCCAGAGGGAAAAAAATCAGTCCATCTGCTAAAGCCGTTAGGCCCTCTGAGCTGCGCTGCACCAACGCCTGCTTACAGGATCCAGTGCCCTCTACTGAGAAGAACAAAAAAAAGCATGAATGTTTCCCAGGCCCTGCAAAGTTGCTGCTAAGGTACAGCAGCATCAGACCTGAATGGCTGGCAGTCTCTCTCCTGTGCACGCATACACATGCACCCACTGGCCCATCTGCCAACTGCGTTTCCACGTTATTGCAAAACAACACATGGAAAGTATCGAGGAACTCGCAATGGCTGCGGGGCTGTCCTAAGAGGAACATGTCACTTTCTGGAGGGGGAAATGCATGCGGACATATGGTAGTCGTGAAAGGAGCTGGACTAGTAACCTTGGCAGGCTGAAATCAAACAGAAACGTTGCTGCTTTGCCTTGATCTTTATTTACAATAAAGCCTCGGCCTCAGCTCAGCGTTTATCTGGGAGCGGCCGCCGGCGGTTCTGTGTCCGTGTTCCGTCTCATTGGTGCTCTGACATATTTACACACAGGCCGGGCCCGGGCAGCTGTGAATAAGGGGCCGTATATCAAGAGAGGAAAAAGGGATGCAAAGATGAATGTTATGAAATATTTTCCATTTTTCTTTGACTTGGTTGTGCGTTTTGCTACGGCCCATTGGGCGCTCGCTCAGCACTTGGACGCTTTGCTCCGTGAAGTCTCGCCTACGTCTCTAGTTGTGTCTACGTGCCAAGCCTAGCACAGTACCTGGGACAGCCTACAGGGAAAAGGAGGTTTTGAAAAAGAAAAAGGTGAGCAGGAGGGAAATTTCCTGCCCTTCAATGGCACGTGCTACAGGAAAGAGAACTGTATCTTGAAAGCCCGATTCCCACGTGACACAGACTCTTCCATTTTCCTTCTGACCTTCTAAGTGACAGAAATCATTTCTACTCCTTTGTCAGAAAAAAACCCCACACAACAATAATGTCCTTTTGCAGTTTAGGAAGGTGACATCACCTCTACCTTCTTCGGGCAACAGAAAGGGTTAATTCCTTACTGTGATGACTAATCTTTTCTCCCTGTGGCTGACTATTAGTTTAGATGTGTTCACTCTGTTTAAAAAGACAAGGTTTAGACATAATACTAATTATATTGTATGTGCAATAACATTAGAAAGCAAATACAGATGCACTTGGGGAACCTGAAGGCATCTTCTGGCCTTTCCAGGCAGAGCACAGAGTGACCCTCCAATATTTCCATGTGGAAAAACATTACCTAGCACAACACAGTTTACTTTGAGTGACCCTCTTGACTTTCAAACAATGAGAAGTCAAGACCGTTGTAAAGTAAAACTTGTTTCCTAAGAAGAGGACATCATTCAACTAGTACAAGAGGGGAAAAATAAAAAGGGATCCAGAGAAACAACTGGAAAGAAAAACTGGAGATCTGAATGGAATATCTGCTGGTGTCTTTTCTCTGGCATCGACAACCTAACAAATGGTGTGAGAGCTTTTTCCCCTTATTTTTTGCAGTGTGAAGATAGGATGAAAGCACTATTTGTTTGTCTTAAGGCCATCCTAGCACTAAAAAGCCACCTCAAATACTCATACAAGGCTCAGGTCTAGGATGCAAGAACTACACACTCCCCTGATAGCCTACGTGAGATCCAAAACAGCATGTGGAAGTGCTTATTTCCCTCAGATGTCTGTTAAAGAGGTCTGGGAGACAGAAGCATAATTCCAATCACATCCCCTTGATACAGTCTGAAGGCCAGTCACTGGTAGGTGCTACAATTGTAGAGGCATACAAAGCCTTGGTACAACAAGTCTAATTCCAGAGATTGTTAATTGTTATGTTTGGAGTAGACGTCCCATTCTGAGTGCCTAGTAAGGCAGAATACACTGCATGTCCTACTCCTGCCAAACCATTGGCTTTTCTTTACCACTGTGCATGCTTCAGTGGAGCTGAATCAAGTCAATCTCACCTTGGATAAAGGGCCAGGAGCTCCCAGGGCCATTTAGTGCAACACCCACCAGCACTGCTGAAGAACCTCCTCAGATGGTTCCTTGGAACGCTTCTCTGAACTGTTTCATTATCTCCAGTGCAGCAGCTGAAGTTGCAGTGGGAAGGAGCAATGGGGGCTCTCTCCCTGGCGTATCCAGAGCTGAGCAGGAGGCTGGCAGGGTTAAAAACAGCACCAGTTTCAGTAGGTACTTGTACACCCTCTGCCATTAACACACGATCGCTACTTCAAGCTAAGATATGGGCATTGTTTGGTGACTCACCCAAGATCCCACAGATGGCGTTTGCATCAATAATTTGACCCACCAAGCCATCTGACACCTCAGGACTGTTCACTGAGGATTAGCCTGTGTTCAGGAGTCCATTTTTATATATAAATGTAGGATTTGGAGCCATGAAGGAACGGTAAATTAAATGGTGAGGAATTTGTCACATCTCTGTTCAAAGCAGGCTAACGTTTCATGTAAGTAATTACACGCTTCAGACAGTTGCAATCATCTTCTGCACAAATAATTTAAGCTTTCTTGGTCTGTTTTATTCTGATTTAAATTTTTATTGGAAATATAAATACCTATGTCGGTCACCAAACCAAACCAAACAAACATATCAAGTAGGGTCTATTATAGACTAATATGGAAACAAATAATCTGCAAGTCTGGTTTTATTTATAAGCTTATTTGAGTTTTTACCCTAGGCTCATATTAATCGGGTTTGTGGTTTCCACATCTGTACTGCTGATGCCCAGTGCAGACTGCATGCCAAGTAAGACCTGGGCATCCTCCAAGCTCTAAATAGAAAACACATGCTTCAACTCCAGCCACCTCAAGACAAGCAGGGCAAGTAACCTACCAAATAACCACAGCGGGTGCAGCAGGCAGAGCAAAACTCTGGGGAACTTTTGGAGGTGCCTGTTTGAAAGCTTCTTGCTTCTGACTTGCTCCAGGGGCAGCCAGACTGCCGCCTGTATTATATTTGCTCTCTCTGATGATCAAGAGATAGCAGTTCCCTTTGTAGCCTCCCTTTCCTCTAGCTGCAACTAGAAATTCACACACTGGACCAGTTAGTTCCTAGTGTCAACTAGTAATACATATTCTAGAGGAAGATGGAAGAACTCTTGCAGATGATGGCAATGCAGTATGAATTCTTTCCAGAACCCTTGATTATTTTTAATATTTATAAAAAGCATTCTGAACATTCATGAGAGCCATAAATATATAAATGTACAAAAAAAATGCCCAATGCCCCTTGTCAAGCCAAAATGGATCCAGCTGTTCTGCGGTGCTGGTCTCTGATTGCAGAGAATCCCTGTATTAATGAAAGATGTATAAAGGGAATCCCAAACTAGAAATATGATCTCAGCTAAAGACTGCCTAAATCAACTATTAGAGAGTATTTCAGGGAAGGATGTGAATACAGAGCTGATACTCAGTACAGCTGAGATACAGTCACGAGAACCCATCCCCATGAGGAAATCCGTGCTGCCCACAGATGCTTTTTAGAGCAAGATGCTTCCAGACACTCTTTGTTTTGTTCTGGTACAACATCTTCCAAGTTCCGTGCCAGTAAAATAGCATCACTGCAGACTCAATGTTAGGGTCAAGCAGAAACACAGCACAGTATGAACACCAGGCCCTCTCCCTTTCTGGGCAGATGAGGGAGCCCAGAACATGAGCTACAGCAAATGACATGTGAGCATCACGGGGAAAAAAGGATGCAGTACTGCTGGTGTAAATACTAGAAAATTGGTGAGGCAGTCTATTTTTCTCTTTCTATACCTCATGATGTTCATCCAGCAGCCTCTGCCACATGTAGCAATCATTATTTTCCTGACAATTTCAATGAAAGTGACACACAATGGTGCCATAATTTTTTTTTAAGTTACATCCATGCATGCTGTTCATGCAGAAATATTGTGATTCACGTTAAGAATGCAGAGCGGGGAAAGATGGGGGGGATATAAGGACAGAGGAAAAAAAAAAAGATCAACACAACCTCAGTGCTCCAGCCATGTTGAAGGGAATCACTGTCATCCACCTTTCTCAGAGGACTGCTTTGCCCAGCGTGGCTGATCCACTGCTCTCAGGCAGAGGTAATTGTTATGGAACTGAGACAGCAAAAGAGCAGTGTCTGATAACAGAAGGGCAGATCTGTCATCGGCACAGAAGGCAGCCCTTCCTTGTGGCAATAGCTAAAGAAAAGAAGATGCAATTAACAATTAGCTTTGGTAAGAGAAGACAAAACCCTTAAAACAGTTTCTACTGCAGGAAATCAAGCCACAGACTTAGGAATTAATGTTCAAAGTCTTGATTCTTGCCTTGCTAGATATATTATAAGATGAAAGAGAGAGGGAATTTCTTTTGCCATTTCATTCTGGCTAGCTAAGAACCAAGGTTTAGCTATGGAAAAAAGCCAACCTTACAACAGTCACAGGAAATGAGAACAGCTTTGCAGCACTTCCAAGCAAATCCAGCACACCTTCAGCTTAAATTTGAGATATAAAATTCAGGCTTCTCACCTCAGAAAAACAAAATGGAAGTGTTTCAGTGGGTGCTGCATTATCTCCTCTGCCCTTTGCTCCTTCACAGCTCTCTAACTTCTCAGGTTAGAATCAAATTCAAGTTAGAATCAAATTTACAAAGAGCTCTTGCTGTATCAAGTAGGCTTTACTTTAATACATTTGACCTCTGAACTGCATAGTCCTTCTTCCAAGCTTGGTTAACAGATCTGGAAAAATAGAAATAGAAACTAAGATTAGAAAAATCATGCCAGTAGTGCTGTTTATAAACATAACCTGAAGCATTGCTTGCTTCTAATCAACTTGCTTGAATACTGCTGTGTGTGCACCCCCGGCAACAACCCAGCTGAGCAGCTGTGTCCCCACACAGTGAGCCCAAATGATGCTCTTCATTGTATCTGGGCAAACTAGGTGGAATCTCACCGGTCTCCAAAAGCTCAAGAGAACACACTGGAACTATGCTCTTTAGCACAGTCTCTGCTCTGATGCATGACACCTGGGTCAGACAGCACAGCAGCCATCTCTGTCAGCTGCAGCATGACTCCACTTGGTGATGCAGAGAAGCTCCTGTGGATGCTTTACACCTGGGACAGTCTTTGGGACTGACCCTGCACACAACTACATGGGGTTGAAACGCAAGAATTCAATATGGGCTTGTCTGAAAAAGTGCTCTTTGAGAAAGTTGTTGAGCAGTGGTTGTACTAGGGCAAAGATGAAGGCCATCACTGCTCTGAATGCTATTTTTTTCCCATTGTACCAGGCTCTGTAGAATTTGGTAGAATTCAGTACAGAAACATAACACACTCTCACATAATCTCTTTTGTTGCCAGCCAATATCATGATTCCTTCTCTACGGGGTGTGGGGGGGCAAGTGATAAGGAAAAAGCGTGGTTCACAGGACACAATTCCTAGGTATAGGTTATATGATGATTGTCAAGTGCTGCCTCAGAAGCATGGACTGGATTGTCACCTTAGAAATTCCACCTGAGAACTTAGACCTGTTGGACTCATTTCCAGTGAGAACTAGATCCACACAATTCAGATTAGTGATTCAGATTCTACCTTAATAAACTAGTCCCTAAAAAAAAAAAAAAGAAAAGAAAATAGCTCACTTTTTTTTTTTTTTTTGCATTAAACATTCAGAAATGAATTTGATTATTTTGGGGTAGTATTTGAAAACCAATGTATGTCTAACTAAACTACGTGCATTGCCCACTTGTCAGATGCAGCCTGGGCACAACTCAGCCTGCACCAGCAGCAATGCAGATTCTCCTGGAATAATGAATAAATATACGCTTCTGGTGAGGGCAAGGAATATTATCAACTAATGAATGTACCAGAAATAGTGCTTTATGCAAAGAAAAGGCAGGTATCATCCTCTCCCTATGAGGCATTGCATGTGGATTAATTGAGACTCTCAAATGACATTAAAGAACTACCTTCTTCTGGGATTTCATGGTCCACAGGTGCAGGAGAACAAATCCAGCGCAGCCTATAGGCGTAGATAAGCAACCTTGTACAGCACTGCCAGCTGTTCTTTTCCTCCCCTTCCTGACTGCTTTGGTTCTTCATGCCTTACAATATTTTCCACTTCTAAGCTATTTTCTTTTCCTTTGTCCATAGCACACTATGTTGCTTGTGCTTGTAATGATTAATTTCACAGCTCACACCTAATTTGACCCTAATAACTTTGGCTGCAAAGAAGTAAAATGGACAACAGGTTGCTGATCCAGACAACTTATCACCCCATGAACACAATAAAGGCAGAGCTGTTTATCAACAGGGAGATGCCCATTACTATTTTTACAGGCAGAACGCTGGCGTTCTCTTATCAAGCGGAGAGAGTAACCACGTACTCCAGACACGCAGAGGGGAGGCAGACTGCTTTCAGCTTGCAAGGCCACACAATATGGGAAGTGGTTGCCTGAAAGAGGAGTGGGAAGAATGACAGATGTTTTGTGCCTGTGCGTTTTTTTTTGAGGACACTGGGTCCCTGCCATGGGAACAGGGTGGACAGTAAAGGCAGTGGACTAGATGTGAAGAGTGACAAAGCAAGTCAGCCATGGACAGCCTGTGGGAGGCCAGAGGAAATGCACCATTAGTCAAAGTTGGAGGAAAAATAAAATGCGATGACAACTGGGCCATTCATGTACTTCCCCTTCAAGGACTGACCAGACCCCTTCACGACTCAAAAGACTCAAGTATCAGCTTCTTTTTCTCTTCATCCAGGCTAATGCGCACCAGCACAGTCTGAGAAACTCCCTTGTCACTTTTATTAATTCTTATCTTGTTGTTCTTGGCTACACTTCACTGAAGTACAGTGAGGGAGAGCGCTTCAATCAATAACACAGACCCAAGCGAGATCCCTCTTCCGCTGTGCTTACACATCAACTCGATGGCTTAAAGCAAATGTGCATCCAGCTTATGAACTTCAGAAATATTAGGACTTCCAGAACTGGAGAGCAAAGCAATGAGGTGGCCTCAGAAGGACGTTTAAGCCCCAAACACGATACTATGACAGTCCAGAGCAGCTTTTGTGCTTTGACGATTTGCAACGTTATGAAAAACAAAACAAAACAAAAAAAAAGACCTCAGAGCTCTGAGTAAACACAGCGACAGTGAAGACAGCCTTGCATTTCACAAGCAAATTTCGTCTGATACTCCATTCTACCACTGTCATGCAAATCCTGAGCCACTCTTGCCACAATCTGATGCATTTTGCCGTTAAGGAAAGGTGATGCCCTTCAGAAAGGCCTCACATAAACACTCAAATATCTGATCTCTTATTCTTCGATAGAGATTATGCCACAGCTTAGGAGAAATCTTACTTAGAACTGCCTTCTGCGGTGCTGTGGCATTTCCAGATTTGGAAAGCAGGAGTGAGTGAAACAAAAAGGCACGCAGAAAGCCCTGAAATGCTCCTCCAGGAATACCTTGGACTCTTACCCCACCTAAAGGGAATTCACTCATTAACACTTGCACAGGGCAAAATGTAACCAAGTACAATTGAACGAGGTTACTGCAGAAAAGCAGACATGAAAAAAAAATTGAGAGGAACAGCATTAAAACTCTAATTAAGGACAAAATCAAAATCTCGACCAAAAACTTGATGGTATCCCAGACATACGCAGAAGGAACAAGGCTAAGAATCAATGCAAGTTAAGTGTCAAGAAAATCCTCCCTACTTTTCCTGCCTTTGAAATATTCCTATGAAATAAATTCAGTGGGAACCCAAAGAGGCAAAAATCAAAAGGTCTATCACGATTTAATTGGATCCCAGTCTGATGTAAATTAAATAAATCCTTTGATACTCTGAGAACCAATTCTTAAGACTCCAAACAGCCTGTGTTCTTTAAATTGCCTGCAGTTAATAATCTCTGCTTTCCACATTACTGCAATCTGGAATCATTCACCTAAGTTAGCCAAACTTATCAGTGCTATCAGAGTATGAGTGCACTGCTGCTCACACCGCTGTGCCTAACAGCATCTTCCCAACTGTTTAGGAGTCTTTTCAGTAGAACATTCATTGACTCCATTTCTCTAAGGAAAATGCCCATTTCTTTGGATGTTCTCAGCTGTTTGTACAACTTGCCTTCATGTGAAACTGAATTAAAATTAATGCACTTCCTCTTCACCCTCTGAGACAAAGAAAGATTATCAGCATTTAATAAAAATGCCAAAGCTCAATCTTTTGTCCCCATTTAACAAAAGTGTTTAAAGAAAGATTTCTGTGTATCATTGATTGTGTTGGAAACACAAGGAACGATATCATGCAAGATAGCTCAACCTCCTGCTTAAAGCTAAAGGTGCTAGAAAACCTGCTGTCCTGACGCTGTGCAAATAAAATCTTGCGTGGTTGCATTCAGTTCTGGTTCTGTTTCAATAGATGTACACGGTTTAATAATGTATATGAGCCTTGTCTCACTGGGACGCTGCAAAGAAAAAAAAAGTATTTCTGTATTTTCTCTCTTTTTTTTCCCCCTCCAAGTGTAAAGCCTAAAAGCTGTCTTTTTTTCTACTGTTTTCTTCCCCTTGTTATCTTACAAAATGTTAGCTAGCTATTTGCTTACATTTCTACAGTTATATACACAATATTTTAAGGGACACAGATTGAGCAGGTATCCACAATCCTGTTTAGATTTGTTGCCATCTATCTATTACAAACTCCTAACACAGCCTTGGGAAAAAGGAGTCCCCTTGAGAAAGATTTAAGAAGAATCTTGCTGTTCTCCTATTTTCTGCCAAAACAAGGAAGAACATGCCTGGTTCCCATGTTGTGTTATGGAAAGGCTAAGAAGGATAGGAAAAAAAATCCTGCAAAAGTCCTTCTGGTCTTTGTGTACTCTGAAAGAAAACGGGGGAAGAGGCAGCAAAAGGGTAAGTATGCTTACAGTCCATCTTCTATGGAGCACTGGGGGTTTCCCTAAATTAATGCATTAATACATCGGATACACTCGATCACAAAATGCTGAGATTTTTGCCTGGAAAAAATGTTCCCCACCCCCTCCTTGGAGATGCTGGCTCTGACAGGCTGCAGCTCCCAGCACCTCTACCTAGCTAACAATGCAGAGCACCTTGTTCAAACAAGACTGGTCTCCAATTCACACAATCCCCCCAGGGAATATTCACTTTTCTCTTCATACTATACCAATCTGACTGATGCAATTGGATTCTGGAAATGTGCCTTATTAGTTTCTATTCCAGCTCATTAGGGATGATGCTAATTTTCCATTGTAGAACCAGAACATTTTAGGTGTGCTAGGTCTAGTCTGTAAGAAACGACACCAAAGAAAATGGCACAGACAGGTAACTCAAACCGTGTTTGGAAATGGACATTAGTTAACAGCACTCCTTGCAGAGAAAGTCTACAGGTAAAATAAGACAAACTTCCTCACTTCAGTAGTGCTTGAAAGGAGACATTTTACATCCATGTCACGAATAGACACCTGCATTTTCTCTTAATCACACAAAATCTTTTGCTTAACTTTTGCACCAATTCATCATCCTCACTGTTTTCTTCCTGGATCAGCAGTACAATATTAAGCCTTCATGCCATGATGGCCTAAGAGTCTCATTTTATTCTTTAAAGATTTTATCATCTTCTTTTGTTTCTCTATAGCAAACAGAATCCCATTCACATCCCAAATAGAACGTCAGCAGTCGGGATGGTGTTTTTTTTAAGGTACATAAAAGATTAAAGACTGAAATCAGTTGCGATGTTGCCAAAGTCTCTGCAATATTCATGGCAGGATGACTGACAAGAATTGCAATAAGGTGCTGAAGAGAGCATTTCACCCAGCCCATCAAAATTCAATGTAAAGGATTAGAACTAAGAAGAGCTGACAATATTGACTTTGAGTGCCACAACAGAAACATAACTATCTCTTTGACATGCAGTGGACAGAAATATTCCTTTTGTTTTGTTTTGTTTTTCGTTTTTAAATCAGAGTAATTAAACCAAATCTGTTTTATGCTGCCCCACAAAACAAAAACAAAAGCCCTACCCCACTCCCTCACCTCCCCAACACAAAAAAGTCTGCTCTTCTGCTTCCTCCTTTCCTAGTAAAATTCATGTTTGGCACTAGAATAAATGCATGCAACTCCAGCCTTTCTCCTGGAAGAACATCAGGAAAACTTTGTGTATAAAACTAAAGAACTTCTCTTAAAAGGGAGTGTATAGATCTGAAAGAATGAAAAAGTCAATGAATTTTATATAAGTTTACTTATTGCAAAACAAACTGTCTGCACTACACTTATTAAAGGCATATTTCATTGCCTAATCATATCTGTCTATTGTATCTTTTTTGTTTTGAATCGTAATAGCAGTCTGTTCCCCAACTGTAATAATGAAAGACATTTTGGCATATGCTTATACTGATTCCACTTTAACAAAGCACTTAAGACACATGCTTGCAGCCCACTGAAATTAATGGCTAACACTGATCCCGTTGTGGTTCAGACAGACAGCAGCACAGATGGGCACGAAGGTGCCGACTTCGCTGGATAAGCTGCAGCCTCTGAAGAGAGAAAGCTGCAAACGTGGAACTGCACAGTGTTTAAATGTTTTGGTTAGAAATGCACCTTTTTGTTCGCACGGTTATTCTGGTGAAAACAGATCCATTGTCTGGAGGAATAATAACAGCTGCAGAAACATTTTCTAAGAGGTGCTCACAGAAAGCAGGACATGCTTATACGAGAGAATGCAAAACTTAATGCAGACAGGAATTTACCATTAAAAACAAGCCATCACTAGCTATAAGTAAAACAGTATATTCAATTCCCAATTTTATAAACTCAGATTGTCTATACACTTGTCTGTTGTTCTTGTTGACAGCAAGATTAAAAGGTGTACGAAAACAAAGAGGGAAAAAAAATAAAGAGCAATGCTTACCTTTTTCACTTTTTAGCCAGTGTTCCCAGCTGTCCTAATTAGAACCTGCAGTGAAATATTCCAGGAAACTGGAACTGAGTAAAAATAACTTTAATTGCAATTAAGTCAGTATTTCTTCTCCAGTATCAAACCCAGCGAAGGTACCGAGGTAATGTTAAAACAGCCTGTTCCAGAAGCTCAGCATCACCCAACTCAACGGGAACTTCTCATCAGAAGAAGTGAAGGTAAAGAAATAAAATTGAGATTAACTCAATCAATGCAGTTCCCTCCTTTTCTGACAGAAATTTCTCAGTATTTTTAAACACGTTGCTAGCATTTCTTAATTAAGTTCTTTAAAATATTTTTACCTATCAGCCACACCCACAGCTATTTTTTCCACCATATTTTACAGTCTAAAACACAAATAGCTAAATACGGAATAGTTTAGCCTGCACAATACTCTGCAGTGTATTTCAGTAAGTTTCTGAGTTAGGTCTCGAGGAGTCCTCACACAGCATGTCAACACACATGGACTGTGAACACAGCTGTTAGACCTCATTAACAGCAATTAACATGAGGGTGTACTTGAGACCACGTACTTCATCTAGAGTTGTTTTAAATTTAAGTTTAAAATAATTTAGAAGGTTGCCCAGCCTGGAATAATGGCTGTTCAGTTTATGCATCAGAGGCAGCCAGGTACCGACATTCCTTATCAATCTGTCTAGCTTCCTTCACATATATTTCTATCACATGAAGCAGCATTAAGATAAAAAACATATATACATGAGCTGAAGATACGTGCAAAATTAACAACAACAAAAAACATTTACTAAAAAATACATTCTTTATTACTTTGTTCATTCACAACACAATAAATATCAGATAATAGATGAGGGACCCAGCAGTGCTCAGACTTGTCTGCACCACGGTGTGGTTTGACAAACAAGCCGTCATCAGCTGGCATCCTGAGAAAAGAGCTCAGAATTATTTTTAACTTTCACACATAGTCAGTGGTTTGTGGCATACATCAGCCCATCTCAGCTGACATCACTCAGGCTTTTAAAAACAGTTCTTAAGGACCATCCCGGAAAGTTACTTTCAGAATCTTTCAGGAAAAAAAGCACAAATCGCACTACTTTCCTTATTCCACCTTGCAGTTCATACCAGGATTAGGTTTTTGTGGGTGTGAATAAAGTTTTACTTCAGGTGGCAACACTTTCTATTAAATGCTGAGTAGAACTAGGCTGTGGTACATAATACAGGATCCATTTTCATCAAGTCCACACAGCAATTGTAAAACCAAGAGATTTCTATAATTTGAAGGACACTTACAGGCCTCAGTTTCAAACACTGAATATATTCAGGACACATTTCCTTGAGATCTCTTCGTTGGCTGTCCCAAATAATTTCGGATTTTCCAATGAATGAAATTAAACTTTCACTGATAGAGACAGGCAGTTCAATCTGCTGGATGCATTAGTATGAAGGAGGGGAGAAGCCATTTCACATGAGTGAACACTGATGGTTTCACTCATGGAAGCAAAATGAACTGCAATAAGTAATCACTGGGAAAAAGATCTTGCACACATCACACTACGGTGTAGTCGGAGGTGGGATGTTCTCAGCAAAATCTCTGCAGACTGAGATGCTCTGTACCTCAGGGTTTTGAAATAAATATCTTACAAATCCTAATTTATTGCAAATACTTTTACAGCTGAGAAAATCCAGTAGGGTTTTTGGCTCTATCATTCTCACCGGGCCTCAATGAAAGGAAACAAATTTCTGAAGGTGCAGGTATACACGTATTTACGTGCAGATGTAACATTTTGATACCATTTCCTCTAAAAGGAGTTGCAATATTCAGGCAGTATTCTGACAACATTATCACTCAAAATATTTCTGTACAAAGTTACTGACAATTTCAAAGATGAAAAATGACATCTGAAAGGGAATAACCACCCGCAGTCAAACTGCACCACACCTTCTTGAATCAAAAAACCTTGAAGAGAAAGGATTTAGTATTTCTTTTGCTGTTTTTGTTGTTTTTTTTAAGCCAGAACAAATCCTTGAAACCAGAGTATTCAAGTATAAACAACTGTGATCAATACTATTTTACCACATCTGATCCATTTTTGCCTAGTAGTTTCTCTGACAAGTACAGTTCTCATGACAGGGAAACGTTTCATACTTGAAAAAAAAAAACAATCTTTGTCCACATTGCAGGCTGCAGCAGCAAAACAGCCAGAGAAAAAATAACAAAAGGTGTACCTGATCATCAGACTGCTCTTCCAAAATGTGTAACAAGTGGAACACAGGACAGCTATGAAACTATCAGACTACACATGCAAAAACACTTGTACAGGTTAATTGCAAAAAGGATACATTTTGTTTTACCTGAAGTTGATCTCTCCTTTTTCTACAAATACAACTACTGTAAAGGCTGCAAGAGATTAAGTGACTATGCATATCAAAACGTTGGCAACTGCAACTTGGCTTGAAATTCTATGTGCTCTGTACTGTGCCTTTGTCAAGCTACTTACACATATTTAACTTATTCCTTCTGCAAAAGAACGTTAATCACATTTCTAATGATTCTCCCCATTGCCACAAATTAGCCAGCATCTCCCCCTTGTGGACAGAAGGAGAACTACTAGAAACTTCCAGTAGGTTAATTATTACTCTGGTCAACACTCCAAAAGTTTGCAGGTAATTACATATTACATTTTAAAGGGGAGTGGCGGGGACAGATGAAGGGGTGACTGTGCACCTATTGTTAGGGATCTTCTACCATGACCACAAATCTTAATGCTCAGTATTAGGATCAGTAACGAACCATTCAAGCACTTAAGAGAAAGTACAGCCACCAAAATTCTAAGGAAGGCTCTGTCTGGTGCCCAGCACCTGTATGGAAACAGTGCAGGACACTTCTGTTGGCAGTCAAATGGGAACTATTTAAATTGAAGAAGGGTGAGATGTTAGGGACTTTTTATATATTTTTGTACAGAAAGCTGCAATTACTCCCTAGCTCCCAGAAAGAAAAAGAGCTATATCCAGTTTCAAAGAGAGTGTTTGTTACAGTGTGAACTACAAAAGCATGGGGGGGAATGAGAAAGGTTCCTGGAACTCAAACTGTCAAAGCTGTTTCAACTTCAAGTGCCCCTTTTCTTTCCAGATATATTTTGTGCTTTTTTTCCTCCTTTCCAGGGATGGTATTTAACCTCAGCAACCTGTGACTGTTGCATCCAGGCCCGAACGTTTTGTAATATGCAACTTGGTAATTTCCTCAGCACAGGTAGGGTGAATGCCAATTGTCTTCATTAGCTGAGGATATGTAGCACCACATCTACCAAAAGAAAAAAAAAAAAAAAAAAGAATTGTCCTAAGAGTTGAGACAGAGAGAATTAAAGAATTTATTCCAAGTCACAACTGAGCCTATGGGGGAAAAAAAAGAAGAAAAGAAAAAAAAAAACCTGCAAAAAACCACTGGAACAACTGCAACTTTCAGCTTTTTTTTGTGTGTATATACATGTGTTTCAGCAACTCCAGATGGAAACACACGCACACACACAGAGGAAGATAATCTTAATTAGGACTGCTAGCAAAAATCTGCTGAAGGAAGCAATAAGAGGATATTCTTCCACAATCTAATGCTTGCACTGAAATTACCAATGCTATAAGCAGGGGAAAAAAAAATCTGCCATTTGGGAGAAAGAAAAGAAAAAAAAGTTGAGCTAAAAATCCCACTAGCCTAATCTCTTGTCCAATGACATTCTGAGATTTGATCACTTTCCTTTGTGCAGCTATTCCTGGTAGGTCACGCTGTTAAAATAGCTCAAATAAGCCTAAACATAAAAATTACTCCGAATTCTCTATGGTATAGCATTCTGTCTCTGCCCAAAACATAACAAAAAGAGCTACAGGAGTCTTCTGGTGTCCCATCTACACAACCCAGAGAAGCACCCAAAGAAAAAACCACTGCTGAGCTACCAGAGCACTAAGTGGAGATGGATGATGGAAAAAAAAACAACAAATGTGGAGAGACTGAAGTAAGAACTAATATTTGACAGTGGAGAACAGCAACTTTTAGAGTGGGAGTTGTACATTGAAAACTCAGGATTTATGAAATACAATAGAAAACAATACAAGGGTCTGACCTGATGAAAACCTCTTACTGTGGCTAAAGTTTTAATTTCCCTCAGGCAGGGCAGAAAAGCACTCTAGTTTCATATGCTGCTCTTTCACTGGTTATTTTGGATGAAACTTCAAAACAACAACATCCTAAAAAATGTCGTTCTAGTCTATACCGCTGGCAATTAATGGACTACAAACACATGTTGAAAATGTGCACTCAGGGTACACTGCAATCAGTGATTTCCAAGATACTCCTCAAGTGAAACTGAGGTCCTGTCTTCTTAATCATTCTGCATTTAATTTATGCTAGAGTAAAGCTAAAACTGCAAAAGAATAGTGATGATATCTATAAGAATAGGCTAACACCCTAATTAGGTGGACCTTTAAGTAATCCTGCAACACAGATTACTTAAAAGCCTTTAAAGTACTGTAATTTAGCAATGGAATAATTTAGAAATCAATTATTTCTGACAACATGAACAAGCAATAAAAAAGCAAATGAAAAACAAGCAAATCCATCACACAAGTATGATAGCAGAAATGCTCCATTTCACCAGAGAGGACCTAGAATCATTTCTTAACACTTTTGAAGGGAGGACAAAGAAAATACAAGCCAGGGAAAATGCACTACTATTTGAACGAACACAGAAACCAAAGGTTTACCTACTTGGGTAAATTCATTATTGCAGTCATCAGACTGCTCTCTCTCTCACCACCATAGAGACACTGCTTCCTCACCTCATCATAGTGTTTAGTTTATACCTAGAAGCTTAAAATTCATGCAAGTCCTTGCTGAGCTTCTAGGGAGCAATGGCTGTGCACATTCAAACATGAGATTAGAAAGGAAATGATTAGCAGGTGAAAGAAAGTTTCTTATGGAAAGCACAAACATCCTTTTAAAAGGACTTGCAAAACAATATAGTGATTTCCTACCCTGTGTATAGAGTGCAAAAGCAGCTTCACTCTGAGAAAGCGAAGATTGCTAAGGTAATACACAATTATTTCTTTTCTTTTAATGATGTCAAGCCAACAGTATATATTCCTCAGTTGTTTCTTAACTGCATCCAGTATTACAATAACTAAATCCAGTATATCTTAATGAAAAACTGCAGTATTTTTAGTAAAAATATATGCAATACTACATAAAAGTAACAAAAAGCATGGATTCTTTATAGTGTTGCCAAAAATAGGCAGCTATCTTTTATAATCTTACAATAACTTTAAAAGCAGGCTTTAGAAGCTAGAGACATTCTTTTGTACTTACTTGATTCCAAGAGCAAATCCTTGAATAACTTCCCCAGCATTTGGTCCAATGAAATGAAGGCCGAGGATTCGTTGCTCTCTCTCTCGTAAGCACACCATCTGAAAACAATACATTACATAGCAATCTTTTCTTAGAACATCTAAAGATAAGGCATGGAGTTGAATTAAGTGAAACTGCAGTGCCCCAAGATCCTAGTTCAGCTGTCGAATCCCGCTGTGCCAAGAACTTACACACTTGCTTAAATCTTGCTGACTTCAATAGACCTCATGCTTGTCCTTGAGCACTTCCCTGAACCAAAGCTTTATTAGTGTATTTCTTTCAGACTCCAGGGAGCCACTGACCACAATTTGTGATATACTGAATACTTTCTTGTTTGTCGTTTGTATAACATCTTAAAAATACCTTTGTTAGTCTGCCTGGTAGACTAGAGACATTTTGACACTGAAGGAACACCTCAACAATTCTCCAAGCTTTTGCAGGTATTCTTGGCACCTAATCAGCAGTACTTCCAAAGACCACTACCAATTATAGTACATTTTGTGACTCTGTAATTCCTTGCACTTACAGAAGCCTGTTTTGTGAGATCCATTTAGCATATGAACCATAAAACCTAAATAGGAGTCAAGTCTTGGAAGGAGTCAACAATACAGGCAACAAAGCATCTGTAAGGACCTGAGTGAACGTACACTTCAGTTCCATTAGAGAATGCATAGAGAACTTTTCTGCTTCTTTATGGACATGATGCTTATCATTGTGAAAAGAAATCCAGTCTATCCCTGTGCACCCATCACTGTCACCAATCCTCTACTCAGTAAAGGCTTGGATTTTTCTTTAGGAATTCAAAGAACAGCAGCAATTCCAACATGATACCACAAAAACAAATTTAAAGACCCCCCCCGCCTCTCTGGCACTACAGTATTAAACTGTAAGTTTAATGTTTGTTCACACAGTTTGAGTGTTTCATATGAACTACAGTCAACACCAACCAACAACTACAATGACATTACTATTTTGTCTTCAAATATTCACTTTCATTGAAATAATTTAAAGGGAATAGCTAACATAGTGCTTGGGATTGCTAAGGCAAAGCTGCTAAACTATTTACGTGAGTCACAAGTGACATAATATAGTTAGAAATGCTTGTTATGATTATTGACAATGGAGATTCCTTACATAAAGCAACAATAGTAGCATATTAATTTGTGATGGACCTACAGAAGTTGTTACATTTATTCCAGTGAGATATTTAGGAAAAAAAGAATGAAAACTGTGATATATTCTACCAAGAATATATACCAGTATAGTAACTAGTTAAGAACTTCGCTGAGGGAAGCAGAAATTGACCTCTATGGAATCTAGAATATTTCCTTGAACCTCACAACAGAAGCCCATAGATGGTACCAATCAGTAGAATGCCACCTCTGAGAAATGCTATCACCTGCAAAACACTTTCAAGATGCAGCAGGGTACGTAATGAATATTAAACATTTAAGATACTCTAAAGAAACAGACTGTCACCAAGAAAAGATCACAGCCATCTACAGTTTTTTTTTTTCCCCACTAAATACACCTCCCTAAAGTTGGATGCACCGTGTATCTTGTATTAAGTTAAAAGCTCACAACACTCACTTTCACATAACACTGAGCTGCATCTCTTTCAGCCACTGTAAACTCCAAGGGTTTATAATAAGCATGGTATACCTGGAAAAGAAATAGTATATGTGTTAGAATGCACTAGTATATTAATAAATGCTATTTTATATAAATATCCCTAATATTACTATACATATATAATGTTATGAAAAAAAATCACTCATGTTCATTACTATAAGCAAAAACAGGGACAGCATACAGTTGAAGACAAAACTTTCATCTAATGGTTCTTTAAAACAAACTGAAAAAAACCCACAGAACACATTACTCAAATCAATGCCACAAATTCAAAATGACATTTGTTTTGTTTCTTCAAATTTCTCCCAATAGTTGAAGTAATAACTTATTTATCCTGAATAATGAAATCCAAGACGCTTCCCATGTTTATAACTATGCATACAAGACAAACCAATTTTTGCAGCACGAATAGAAACATCTTTATTTTCTTTAATGACTTTGCCTGAGAATTCAAGAAAATCTATCAGCTGAACTTCCATATGTACAGAACATCATCATTCTATGCCTCCCATGCTTGCCTTAAGCAGGCAAGAATTTTGTTTTACAGTAGTTTCTGTCATTCTAACAGGAACTGAGACTAGAACAATTGTGGAAGTATAAGCTGTATTTTAGAATCATGAAAACCCAGAACTGATAACTGACTGAACATGGAGTACTGCACTTTTTATTTCCATAGTTTACTGAGTCACATACTGACAAGCCATTCTGACGAGAGAATAAAGGTAAGCTTTTCAAGGGTGAGTTGTTTGAATTTTGTCCGATTATATAATGATTGTGAATTTTTTCATCCTGAAGTACCTTAATGTCATGCCTCCTATCAGAAGGTTGTGAATATATACTCAGATTTCTTCAACAAGCAGTGCCCAGGCATATCACATAAAGTTATTTCAGCCACAAAGAAAACACTGAATAGCTTGTGTGAATGTTTCCATGGATATCCCAAAAACTTAAAGAACCTGACCAGTAATTTTGACACTTAAAGGGAATATAACTATATATTGTTGTGCAATATAATTTCTTAAAATGGCAGCTAGCTTGAAACTGTCAGACTATCAATAATTTTAATCCCACGATGTAATGGTTTCCATTGTGACATGCTACAATATTTTTGAAGTCTGAGCTTCTCTGAAGAGCCCTTATCTAGCTGCAAATAGCAAATGCAGTATTTTGGGGACCAAAAATATCAGTCCAATACCACAATCAAACTTATCTTTTCATAGCACAACTCTGATACAGCTATAAATAAAAATGTTTTCATACCTCAACATTATCTGATCCATAACACTGCACAGCCTTTTCTTCTGACAGTCCAACGCAACCATATTCCAAGGGAGTGAAAACTGTAGTAGGTACCTGCTTGTAAGGAAACAGAAAGTGTGACTGTGAACCACATGAAGATGCTGTAGGGTAGATGTGACTTCAGGGGAGGATACCCCTATTGGCAACCACACTTTAGCTTCTGTCAAAACTAGACTCCAAATGAAAAAAACACTATTTATTTAAATGCTCTTAAAAATAAAAAATAAAAGAAAGAGAGAAATATTTGGTTTTATTACAGAAGGAAGAAACGACAACTCACATTGTCATAGTCCATCAATTCTGAAGACTGGCCAAAAAGACGCCGAGCCAGCAGTTTCCCCGCAGCTATTGCTGTGGGTGTCAGTTCAGGACGGCCCTGAGAAAAAGAGCACAAAGCTTTGTTTTAACTAAAAGAGAAGTGGCATCCAAGGCCTTCTCCTGGGACAATGGGCAGAGGAAGGCCAAATCTTTGGAATTCCAGTCTAGCAGCTAATGCCCAAACGGATAAGGCAGTAATAGTTTCAGTCCAAACATGTTCTTAAATCTCCCAGCTTAGTATCTGTCTTGATGGTGGAACAAATGCAGTGAATGTGTAAAAAAAAAAAAAAAAAAAAAAACCTTTACATCTTATGTAATTCCGTCAAAAGCAGAGGATATTCACACATTCACCATCTGTTTCACCCTTTTTTTCCATAGAAAGTTATCAGTAAGTTTTCTGAATGGCGTTTTTAGAGCAGAAAAAAACAGTGTAAAGAAATACTGCTTTCAAAGCCACCAGAACTTTTCTGAAAGTTGCCCGATACATTTTTACAGAACACAGACTCCATAGGTGCAAACTTTGCTATTTGTAGGCACTGACTTTCTGTGTTGGCCCTGGACTGAAGAAATGAAACACTGCTCTCCCAGCACTGCAGCCTAGTAGAAGAGTTGGTCTTAATCTCAGGCTCTGAGAGGGGCATGAAAAGAACTGCTGCTGCCAAATGTTAACTTCCTGCAACTGAGAAATGACATAACAGGAGACCAAGATATGCTCCAGTTTAAGTTACAAGTCCTAAGTACTTTTTATATCCAAACAGGACAAATAATAGGCTAGAACTCTAACTACAACTGTGACACTTATCACTGGATATTTGCACTAAAAGCTCCAGTGCTAGTTTTAAGAAGCCATTAGTTTTTGCAAACTGAAGGTATTTTCAAAGGATTTTTTTTTCCTTTTAAATTTGAGGAAGAGCAGACAATTTAAATTAATAATATCTAAAAAAAACTTCATCAGTCCAGTTAAAAAAAGCTTACTTAAGAACATTCAAAACTGTATCATCAGGATGCCTGTCTGAAGTCAGAAAACTAGAGGGAAAGATGTGGAAACAGCTACAGCTGATAACGGACACCTTTGTGGGACAGTATAGAATGCTTTACAAGAACTGAGATCCTCCTTCACACAGCTTCTGTCTCGACCCAAGTCCTTGGAAACAGTCATCAGCAGAAAATAAGGACCCCCCCCCCCCCCACCACACACACTGGTGTTTTTCCACAGTTTCTTCATTATCCTAACATTTTTTGAATGTTTACTGGAAGTCATCCTCTTTCTCAGCTTTGTTTCTGTATGTCACACAAGTTCTGTGCACAGTGTTAGCTACCCATTTACCTCATTACATGCACCAATCAATTATCTGCAGAGTAATATGAATTTATGTTTTTCTATGTACTAATATCCTCTTCATGTTACACTTCCATTGCAAAAATAAACTGAACCAACACTGTGACTAACCTGTTAACAGATAGTATTGTTTCATTTGCAAAGACAAAAAACAGTTTTTCCCCATAGCCCATGGCAAATCACAAAACTGAACATATATCCCTTCTCCCCCTAAGATCCATCAGGTCATGTTTTTTCAGAACCAGCATTTTGACTTTCAAGGCTGTGAATGTCATTTACCAGATGAAATTTGCCATTTGTTTTTTCTTGCACACATTTGCCTGAAACATGGCTGCCAATCATTTCTGTAGCAGGAAATACAGATGTTGTTTTGGCATTCCAGAAAAGAATAGAAGATTGGAACTAAAGATAAAATTGTGAAAGCGCTGCTATGCATTCCATAAAACCCAACTAATTACTAAAACATCCATGCAGATAAAGCCCTATTTCTCATAAACAATAGCTTAAAGACCTTCCCTGGTAAATATTTGAAATGAACACTCTCTGCAGTCATGTGTAGAACTACCCTGATGATTATTATGGATACAAATTGTTCATAAGAATCCTCCAGTGTATTATACTTTCAAACAAGATGGCTCCTAAGAGAGTTTAGAAAGCTTTGAAGTACTGTGTATTTGTTCTAACATGGCTCTTTTTTTTCAGTCTGATTTCTATTCAAAGCAACATACTGTAGATCTTCTCTACACATCTTTGTTACAACACCCTTTGAAAAAGATCAGATGTATACTGGAGTGCCTATAGGATAAATCTCCTACTAAGAGAATTTCTTTATCCTGTGTGCCATGCTTTTCAACAAGAACACCATTGGAGGATGGACATTACTAGGCAGGGCTTATATCAGCACTGAAAACAAAAAGATTCAAATTAAATTTCCAGCCTGGTAATCTTCACCCTCGTTTTATTTTACTGAAAATAAAAATGCCTAAAAGCAGTTTTACTCATCGGTTGAAAACACCATTTTGCTGAAGCCTGAAAAACTCTTGAAATGATAGACAAACCGACCGACCTCTGGAGTTTTCTTTTCCTCCCTTTCTCCAAATGAACAGCTTGCATAACATTAGGATTCTGTTCTTCATACAAGGGTGCAACAGGACACCCATGCACACATAGTTTCCCATTTATGCCAGATGGGTATGATTCCCAAATGAAAACACTCATTCTGACCATACCAGGAAGCTCCCGTTTCCCATCTCACTCCCTTCCAATCAGTGTACTGAATTTAAAAAACAGATCTTGCTATTTGGTAGCAAGTTAGTATTCAGTGTGGCCTAGTAAAGTAGGGGGAAGGATGGGCTGAGAACTACTCAGAGAAGTATAAGCACTAACATGTCATGGTAGCAAGGAAAATCTAACAGGTAGAGAGAAAAACAAAGAGAAATCCTGACCAGGGACATCAGAGACAGAATCCTATTTTTATAAACAATATTAGGGGTCATTGATATTCATTCACATGGTACGAGCTTCCCCTTCCTGCCCCTTGAAAAGTCTCACCCGGATGATATCACACACCAAGCTACACAGCTTCATGATTCTTAAAGAGAATCCTGTATCCTGCCAAGCTGTGCACCAACGCAGCATTGGGAACTTTGTTACACTGATTATTCCCATGCCAGTAACATTTATTATCTAAATTCATTTTGCTTAAAAAAGAAAAGGGGAAAACAAACAAACAAAGAGTCTGTATAATCAAATAAAAGAACTAAAATGCTCAGCAAGTGAAATTATGTCTCAGATTGTAATGGCATCAAAGAACTCCTATCTCTATAAACATATGAGTACTATACTGTGATTACTTCTATTTCCTATATTTAGCCCATACTTAGATGAAAGTTTGAGACACTATTTCTGCAGTGAACTGATTTAATTGTCCAGTGCTTCCCATCAGTACACTGGATTCCGCACAAACCTGTGTTGCTGTTCTTCACACATTTATAAGTGCATATTACACAACTCACATTCAAAAATCTGCACTAATAAGGACAAAAACAGGAAAAGGAAATTAAAGTTTCAACAACAAAATGAAAATGACAGTAAATGAAGACTTGATTTTCTAGATCCACACTAGGAAAGATGAGAGCATCCTGCCTCCAACTTTCTATTTCTTGCTTAACTAAATCCTCAAAGGGCAGGAGACAAAAAGCACCCAAAAGGAAATGACTTGCCTAAAATAACATGTCAGACTGGCTGCAAAAATGAGCAACAGGATCGAAGGCCTTGGCAGCACTGCCTCTAACAACTGCTTCTTGGACAAAATTAAAAAGAATAGCTTGGAAAGCAGGAGGCCTAACCAAGACACGTATCAAGGGCAAGCAGAGATTGGAGGTCACTGTGAGTAGCAACAGGACTACAGGAAATATTCCAGAGCAAGAAGTAACCAGCACAGAGAGGACTTTCTGTTTGAAGAGAGAAGAAAAGAGCTGTCCATAATTCCAAATCTCTGAGTGACTGAAATTATGGAGAGTAATGAAAAAAAAAAAAGAAAAAAAAAATAAGTGGAATAATTAGGGAAGAAAGAGTTTTCACACAACTTATAAGGAAATGATGACTCTTTTGCATGAAGATGGAGGTAGACAGGAAGAAACATGTCTACATAGAGAGAAAGAGGTCAGGAATGACCAACAGATTTGTAAGATTTCAGTGCCCCTGACTGTTCTGGTGTCCAGTCAGAGACATGCAGGCAATTCCAAGACCTGCTTCACCTCTTCAATACCTCGGAAGCATCTGTAGGGATTACAGATGGCAGAATGAGATTAAAAGGTATCTCAAATTACACCATACATGGTGTTTGGAGATCACTATGGTATTTTCATAAAGATGAAGAGCTTTAATCTATCAAAAACAACCTTCACAGGAAGGGATGTGCTAGTTTCCATTCAGTTCAGTGGGAGGAAAGAAAATTCTGTATCTTGCAATGCCCACTTTTTATATTCTGTATTACTGCCTAAGTTCTTCAGGAATGGCAAACAGCCGAGGAAAACATCCTCTTGTGACTGTACAGCTCAGAATGAACCCGTACAGTGTGTTTTATGAAGACAGCACATTTGAAGGTGCACAGCTTAGGGGAGATAGAATGAGTTCTTCTGTGAAGTAAAAATAGGTATTAACAGCATTTGAGTGCACTCTGATTAGGAAAGATTCTCATCACAGTTAACTGTAGATTAACAACAGCACAAAATTCTGTTTTTGCACCCATAGCAAGAAATTAATTGTTTTCTGAAGTTAATAATTTTTCCTTCTTTAAAATAAAAATACTCATATTTACTTGGCCAAAACATTCACAAGTGTGAATGCAGAAATGCTATCATACAATAAACCTCAACAGAACTGTTGCAGTCATTCCCCAAATGTGTACTCAACTCCAGAAGGTAAGAAATACTTTCACTCAGCTTCACAGGGAGCATGAAGTCATACATCTGAAGTGATATAAACATTATTAGAAAGATAATTAAAGTGATAAAGACATTATTATTAGTCTCTGACCAATGATAAATTCCCTGATAAACATCAGTAATAATCACCAATGCTGAGACACTTCACAAGATCCATGTGAAGGAAATTACTCAACCAGGTGGCAAGCATGAGAAGTACAGCTGTACAAAATGAAAAAGAGCAAAACACTAAGATATATGCTAGAGCATGACGACATCTGGGGACAAGTTATTAGTCAGGAACAAAGCTGGCTTCCTGTTATTGTACAACAGTTTATGTAGACTCAGTACCTCTGTTATGTCTCCAATTGCATAAATGTGAGGAACAGAAGTAGCTTCGCTGGCATCAACAATGATCTTTCCAGTTTCAGAGTTAGTTTTCACTCCAACAGCCTCCAAATTGAGAGCTTCAATCTCAGGGACCCGGCCTAAAGAAAAAAAATGAATTTAGGTAAAAACTAATGGACACCTTTGGTAGCATTAATCTAAAAAGTTGGCATTCTTCACTGCAGAGTTTCAACAGCTTTGTGCTATTTGATAGTCCAAGCAGAAAGAAGATGAGATGCATCTGATACTGACAAAGCTGTAAGAGCAGACATAGCTGTAAAATGTTGTGAAAGCAGCTCTATTACCATTGCCTTTGTTCAGACTATTTGAAAGAAAGTTATCCTTCAAAAATATGCAGAACACCATCCACTGCAAAAAAGCTGAAGTCAAATGGTTTAAAATGTATTGCACATCCTAAATTAGCTTACTAATGTAAAATGAACATATTCACATGATAACGAAGCAACTTCTACACCGAAGATTTCCAACAAACAGTAACTGAATGGCACTCAATACTAACCATCAGCCTGATGTGCACTTGAGGACTCCTCCTTTAAAACTACTTACGTTAAAACCTCCTCAGTTCCCTCAGCTTGGACAATAAAGTTTATCAACTCTGCTCTCAACCCCTTTGGGCTGAATCATTTAACATTTGGCTCAAACTCTGTAAAACCAATTCTATAGAATTTAAAACTATTGTTTCGATGGATTTAAAAACAAATGAGGCAAATTATACAGAGCCTAGATTTTATTAGTTTCCTCTTCCAAATTATATCTCTATCTCTTCCATATGATTCTTATCTCTCTAAATGATATAGGTCACTCCAAAAGTAACGCCTTCTATTTATTTTCATGTAAACTAAAACAGCTAAAGAGCAAAATTTGATGGAGAACATTTGCAGCTACAAAGCACTATTTTTGAGCATAATCACCACCATTAGCCATGCATTTTCACGATTGACCAACAAGAGCTGCATGCAGCACTCAGAAACTTCTGCACCAGTGGAGGTGCTGCAAAGGTAACACTGTCACCACCAGTGAAATGCACCACCCACCCCCTCACTGTGCTCACAGCCACTGTTGGGTCCCCATCAACATTCAGAAGTGTCAGTGAGTGTCAGAGGATGCCATTTTTCGTTCTACATAGAGGAGTTCAGTGACACACCTTTGCTCCATGCACACTCTCATGTCAGGTGCCGTTCTGTCACAGTGCCCCTCTGCTGCCATCTGTCACAAAGCAACAAAATATAATGGGATATTGGTGGGAAGGTTCAACCTCTGCTGCCGTACCACCAACATCCACCTCTGATGTTGTGGGCCAGTATAATAAAATAGGAGGCATTACTTTTGGAGCAGCCCTCAGATTTCTCAACCAATACTTCTTTTAAAGCATTTCTGTAGTGCTTTCTGCATTAAGGTACCAAAAATGTCTTGATGCAAGCTCTGCTGAGCGGTGTACACAGTATCCAGCAAAGCTACTCCTGATCCAGAAATGGAATCCTAAAACCTAACAGCTATTTCAAACATATTTCAAGGTTAATAAGCATAGTGAAATTATCAGGTACTCTCAAAAGTTGTTAGGGCCACAGTATCGTACAGAAGAGATTACTTGATTATATCCAAATGAAGGAAGTTTTATAACATCACATACATTTTTAGAAGCTATAAATGGATGTGGACATATCTACATATATCTCTCTTCTGTGTGAGTCACGATTTTGCGTTTGAAGTTAATATAGAGCTATAGCAAAGCAAAACAAAAAGGGAAATGTGTTTTCATTATAAAAACAAGCTCTTTGATGTTAATGTAGGAAATTATTAAACAAAAGGAAAACCTGGCTTGTCAATACAGACCTAATTATATGTAAACATATGATTCACTGCTTTATACATCTGTCACATAGCCAGGCCCCCCAAACAATGTCACATCTGAATGCCTCTGTAAAGACTTCTGTGTATTAATTTCATCTGGTGAAACCAACACTTCCTCTGGGAGTACTGACTGAAGCTGTCGGCACTTGGCTATCTGTCTGTCTTCCCTTCTGTTGTCCCCATGGGATGTTGATCTGCTGTTCCTTCTCTGCCCCCTGCTCCCCAGTCCTGATGTTATCAGGCAACAAAAATAATAAACCTCCAGGACCTTATCTTGGCTCGGATGTGAAACAACTTCCTACCGTTGTATTTCTCTGTGAATTGAGAGTAAAGCCTGGATATTCTGCAAATGGACAGCTAATGGGGGTTTTCTAGTTTCCCCTTTTTCCTGCCAGGCAGAGCCAAGAGAACTCTTAGCACGCAATGGTAAGCACTGAAAGAGGGAAAAAAAGAAAAACTGTCAATAAAGTCATTTAAAGACTTGTGACAACAACGGCTGAGTTTATCAAACCTGCAGGATAACATTTAACCTTTCAATTCCAATCTATTTTAACATGTGTACAGTTTGGTATTAATAGCTACGAGTTAAAGCATGTTGCTACTCAGTGAAATTTCTCTCTGAACGTGACGGCCTAAATATTATTTCTGAAAGAAATAATAGAATATTAAAATCTAAACCAAGCTTTTATCGGCCCCATGCTGGATCACCTCCATAAAAAAAAAAAAATTACACATCCTGATCTTGCTACATCTCAAATCTACTGATGTAGCTTCATGACAAGCTGAAGTGGCTTGGTAAGTTTTAATGCCAAATTCAGGAAATTCAGAGATTTCCCAACATTCAGTTACGTGGTATTACAGAATCAGTTCTCAGTACTCTTCAGTAATACTGTATGAAAATAAGATTTGCTTCATACCTATAACTCTTACATTTATTTATATTCATAGCTTCAAGAAAGCCTAAGTTTGCAGCTCTTTCCTAAGATCCACAGGGCAACAGAGATGGCTCTTTTTGTTTCTGAATCCACTTTGCACAGTTTGAAGATGCTCACTGTCCTGAAATTCCCAAATAAAGAGTGTCTGATTTTGCAATACATACAATTAACTTTATCTTCTTTTCAAAACTGCAAGTTTCATGACAGACATCTGGGAGAATGGAAGAATGATGTAAATTCAACTCTGACCCTTGAAGAAAGTTACTCACCTCCTGCACTTCTAATACCACATCATAATCTCATCTTTAATAGACTCACACAACAACCACACAGCTGTGAAAATCACACACATCCCAGTTCACAGGGTCTGCCCTCGTTCACCAACAGCCTTTTGAAATGGTTTTACAAAGTGTAACAACATGGCTGCTGGGGGGCTTCAGTCAGCTCAGCTGCAGCGGGTGACAAGAGACTCTTCAAAGTACATCTCAGACACATACCAGGCCGGCAATATTTGATGCAGCATTTCTGTCCCATTATCTGTGGAGTGGCTCTGGTAATTGAACTTAGACACAGAATAAGCTGAAGGCAGTGCCACGCTGCTGCGACCTCCAGGTGCAGGATCTACAATGGTAGAACCTGAAGCAGCTACACTGAGCAGAAATCATAGTCAAGTATGAGCAGTAATTGAGTGACAGCATACTCTTGCACACACTAAGATTTCCCAGGGTGATAAAGGTGCAGCTGACAGCAACTCTGAAGTTTTATAATAGGTCTTTTGCAGTTTCTTAATCACAGAAATTGGAATGTCACTTTGCCCCTAGCATTTGAAAAATTCCAAGTAGAGCCAACCAATCATTTTCATGCAGATGGCCGCTGTCAGGATATTGCAGTGTGGCAGGATGGATTTTCTGGCATAAAACCTAAGCCCAGTTCTTCTCCACTTTGCATTTTTACACATCATTTCATAACTTTAGCAAATCCAACCACGGTTTAACCTCAGTGAAAATCTCATCTGTCTTCCCAGTCTTCGTATTCTCTTTCATCTTGTTCTGGGTGCCTGACTAGGTCTCCAGAACACTTTCAAGATCCTTGCTCTCTCCTCCTTTGAAACCCTCCTAAAAACTGTACAAATTAAAAATACACCTAAATAGACCATAGCCAGCTGGTAAAGATTAATACAGACCAACAAAGCAGAAGCTATATTCAGATTGCAAGAAAATATTGGCTACAACAATATTAATTAGGATTTTCAAAGTTCAGAAATGATATCACATTGACAGCAGAGTACCCCAATGTTACAAGGACATTTTTGGACATTTCATCCATTAGTGACAGATTTTCACCAAGCCTGACACAATTGGGTGACAAAAAAAACCAAGCAACTCTTAGGCAGCACTGGGGCAGTTAGGTTCTTTGTTAAGTCTATCTGGCTGTACCATTTCTAGTAGCACTGATTAGTAATGCTGATTATGCCGAGGAGAAAGTCTCCAGCAGCCACAGTGCATCCAGTTATTGGCTGGGCATCGCCATCCAGCGTACATCTGAACTTACTTGCACCTGGCAACAAAATGCCAAGGACGTGTCACTTTGGTCCTACCTGAACTGCAATAAAAAAAGCCTGCTCCAAAGGCTGTGCAACCAAGGTAAACCTTACAGCACAGGGCTGACTTCTAACAATTGTTATTTGCTTTGTTCTCAAGGAAGAGTGTTCACCTTTACCTCAGCTCTCCCACACTGAGCTTCCTGCAACTGAAGCTTTCTGCACCCTTCAAAGCTGGTGCTGCAGTCTTGAAAACCAGAACCCACCAACCACTGCCAAGCAAGGTCATCAGCTTCCATCTCCTACACGCTTACAGGTGAACGGAACCCACATTCAGCAGAAAAAGTCACACTAACTATACTGGTTACACAAAATGACTTTGGAGCATTTTCTGCCATTTTTTTGTTTCTTTATAGCACTGCCCAGGCCCAGACATCACTCATCAGATCAACTGTCATCTTATAGTTCAGATGCCAAAATGTTTTTGAACATGCAAGTTAGAGGCACAGTCTAGTACTTAGTTTTTCCTCAGTATGAAGCAGCTAATTTTGTCTTTATGAGCTGAGCAGCACAAGACACAGAGTTACATTCAAAGTTTATGGGTGAGTTAAGCAAAATGCACATTTGCATCCCTTTTAATGCGAACATATTGCCAGCACATTAAAAATGGCTTTGCAGAAGTAAGTCTGACTGAATGCCATAAAAAACTATACACTGGGAAAAAAAACTAAAAGCACTGTCTGATGTAACGAGAGAGACTACTCTCATAAGGAATGCAGAAATCACATCTTATTAAGATAGTCATGGATTAAAATTAATGAGAAAGAGGCACATGGAGTTCAGAACAGAGACGCAGAGGTAAACCACACCACACTGGCACTAACAGTTTTCAGAGGGCAATCAAGGAGTGGTATTTTTCACTGAACAGTTCAGAGGTTTGGAAGGCCAGGTTTTGTTCACAAAGAGGAACCTAAAGCCCCTCCTCTTCTTTTTGAGGCTGGCTAAGGTGTACTCACTTTAAATCACAACAGTATTTCACCACGTGGTACTTTTCAAAGAACATCTCAAATCATTTCTGTTTTTTAGTTAATCCAAACAGATTTGGCTATAAAACTTGGGGAAAAAAAAGTATATATTTATTAAAATAAATATACACATATATACACACACATGCTTAACTCCCTTCATTCAAAAGAGATGATCTTATTTTACTGTGCTACAAAATCAATCTGTCAAGCATTCAACACTACACACAGGGCAACATGCTTCGCTCATAGTGTGATGTGCAACACCACATCCCTGTTCAACTTTTCGCTGAGCTAAAAGCATAATTCGTTTTATAGAAAAGCTGATATGATTTCAAAGGCACAGTGGCTTTCCTCTGAGCAAACCTACGAATGCATAGGCACTTGAGAACGGTTGTTCCATTGTGCTCACCAGGGAGACAACTCTCTTTTGTAAAGCTAGACACCAAAGCTGCTGCTGGTCATCACTCTTTCTAATAACAATTTACTGGTACACTATCCCACTTTCCCTGTTGAACTAACTCCAGGATATTTGATAAACACCTGCTTAGTTTCATTATCAATTCAGAGCTGCTCCTCCACAGAAAAAGATTCCCATCAGTTACACAGTAATTCAATATCTTCTCCAAGGTCTTTATGAATCACCTGGACAAATGCCAGTTATGGCAGTAATGTTTTGCCATCAACTGCAAATTAAAATGGAAATACAACTTGTCCTTTCCTGTTATATATTAGCTATGTTGCATCTGCAGAACTCAATACACAGGTCTCATTCCTCAGACAGCTTAAAAAAGTGCACCGCACAGAGCTTGGTCTCCTGCAGCTCAGCCCTGCAGATCAGCAGTTACATCTTTTATTAAATGTGTCAGTCTTTACCCTTTTCCTTGGACAAATACCCAATGTTCCATCTGTACGAGCACAAACGTACTGTTGTTTTGCAGCTCAGGTACATCGGGTACTCATCATAAAAAGTTTTTTTTTGTGTCCTTATTAGCAGATGTAACATATATATATATATATATATATGTATATAACTTTAATATGACATAATATTTCAATACAGAAACAATATCTCAGAAGCGTTTCAGGAGAATTCTCACAGAAGTAGCAGACAGAGCACTAGTGCAAAACAGAAGGATACTACATGACAGAATCAAATAAAGGCCAAGCAAGAGCTGTTCCAGTGGCGTGCTTCCTTGCTAAGTACAGTCACTGGGCACAGTAACACAAGCTTGTAGTAGTAGCCCACGAAAGCTTGAGACTGAAATCTTTAGATTACATAAAAAAAATCTATCAAAATATTATTTGCCTCAAAAATTTGGACTGGTTCAAAAATGCTGCTATAAAAGTAAAGTCAAGCCTGCTTTTAATGGCTTATTCATACTAGAAGGGAATTAAACATTCCCATAAAACAGAAACAGGACTTTTTGTAGAAACAACAATGCAATTTTTCTCCTCCCCCCATCAAGGTTACATTTTAAGACACCAAAACTGCAGCTTACCAAACCCAAATTATCCCACTGTCAGTAAACTCTCTTCATGAATCCTATTAATCATAACAATCTAAGTAACATTCCAAGACACATTCACAAAAATCAAGGAAAGATCAACTCTAATTCAGGCTACAATTAGTTAACCACAGTGGCTGCCTTTGAACTAACTCTACAAGCTGACTTTCTTCAATCAGTATTGTAACTGGCACATCTGCAGACAGGAAATCCTCAACACCACCAAGTTTCCCAGTCTATTATCTGAGACACCTGGTGTGGGTGTGTTGATACAGAGAAAAACAATGAATCATACTGACTGCACATCAATTAAACAGTTTTAACTGTTAAATGTTTTTAATCCTTAAGGGAGGAGTGCCAACTGGAACGCTTTAAGCAAACAGAACAACAACAACAAGAAAAAAAAAAAGCCCAAACCCACAAAAACACCAAAAGAACCACAAAAAAATCCAAACTGTTCATTCTTCAGTTTCTACATATGGATCATAACTCAGATCTATGACAGAAATTACAACACATATAGTTCTTTAGTATTAAAATGGCAAGTGGAGCCACATTTCAACTAGAGTTGTAACAGCAGAGAATACAACTTTATTATAATTAATATTAAACCAAGATTTTTTTTATGGTATCATTTCAACTTAAATGCTCATTTTTACATCCTTGACAAAAGTAAATAAATTGACGTGAAATTTCACATGTGGGGCTCTGCATGGGAGTCAGAGATAGCATTCAGAAACAGGATTTGGGGGAAAAAAAAGAAGAAAAGGATAAAAAGGCTTCATCATTTCACCTTAGAAATGCTGTTTTACAGTTTTCTGTATTCCAGACTGCATGATGTTTTTTGCTCTCAGGAAGTGGAAGCATCTTTTGTTCTGGTGAGTATAATCCACTATCAAATGTTGTTTCTGTAGTTTATACAAGCCCATTACACTTCTAAGAAAACAGTAATCAAAGTAATCCAAAGAAGATGTTGGTCATAGCACACAACCTGCTCTCTCTTTGGAGTATTAGGAAGATCCAAAGCAGACATAACCAGGGGAAAGGGCCAACGGGAGAACAGATTTAGTCCACTGGGCAAAACACAAAGCTCTATAAATCAGTCTATTCTGTGAGTTCACTGACTTAATCTGTTTAACAAGGGAACAAGTAATGCTTCCCTGTTTCTATAAAACAGTCATGTTAGAGAAAAAGGATAGCATAAAAATGGAATAGTTAAAAAGGAGTTCCTACAGCTGTTAGTAAAACCGATCATACTGCATCAAAACAGATTTTTTGGGCAGCGAGTTTAAGCTTATTCACTATGCTCACCAGGTATCATCTGTTTTCTAAATACCACTACTACCTTCAGCCATTCATTATATATCTAGTATCCCAGATATTCAGGGGGCCGCGTAAGAAGAGAAAACAAGACGTATTCTATTCCAACAGGCTTGCAAATCCATCAGAACTAACACAGGAACTGAGAGCCGTCTCACAAGAGCGAGAAACAAGCAGCTTGGAGAAGCAAGGAGGAACAAGAGTGTTTGTTCCTGTTGAGTCTCGTAACATACATCATTTAGCATGTTAACACTTACAAGAAGTAATATTTGACTCAAAGGAGGCAGAAAATAATTCCTGTGTCTGGTGATTACCCTTAGAGCTATTTGTCACAAAATTATTTTAAAATTATTTGTTCTGATTTCAGCATTGTGTTATCAGTTCTGAGGAGACTGAGAAATTTGAAGGACCTCAAACAGATTGCAAAAATCTCCAAAGTAACAAGGCTCTCTGCAACGAGCTTGGATTTTACTTAAGAGATAATTATTTCTACTTCTCTGATAGGATGACAGCTGTATTAACAGACTTAGCAAGAACAGTTTAGAAATCTCTAGAAGAAACACAGCCTCTAAGGCAGGAACAAAACACACTTAGAGCGAGTAGTTCCACAAATAAGTCCAAGTATGTACTTAAGAGCACATCAACTACACCGCAGAGGTTGCTGCCATTCGTGCTCTCACCTGCTGGGAATGTGTGATGATTAAACTATCCCATTCACTGCCTCCCATACATAATTACTGCGGATTTGTATCATTCACTGTAACCTTCATGTGGCTTTAGACTGTAAGTGAACAAATCAGGTGTGGAAGAAATGAATTTGAAAATGACTGACCTTTAGGATGCTAAATCTTAAAAAGAGGTTTGGCCCCATAGAACAAGAAGTTTCCTTTTCAGAAAGGAAAGCATTAGAAATAAACATAAAGAGGATCAATTTACCTACTGCCCACATCACTGTGTCAAAGGAATCCGTTTCTTCTGTGCCCAGGGTGGTATTTTTCCAGGTGACTTGTAACTTGCTGCTTTCCAATTTTTCAACTTTCGTTGGGACACATTTCTTTAAAAATTTTGTGCCATAAGATTCCATGTGCTCAGTTACTAAAGATGCCATTTGCTGTTGAGTAAGGGGGAAAAAACATTTATTCTTAGATATGACCTTTTTAATGTATAACTTCCCCTTCAGCTGCCTTTATGAAATCCAATAAACACCCCACACGTTTCAAACATTCTGTCACTTTGCTATTGTGCACTGTCAACACGTGATAATTTGCTGAGCTACCAAGACCTGCAGCTCTGCTCCAAGAGGTACCTGCATCTGAATATTCAGATTGCTTTTTAAAAAGAGAGCAGAAAGTTGCCTGTTAGTAAATTATTTGATTTTCATACAAAAATAGCATCTAGAGCAAATTCAGTAGAACACTACCACAACTGCTGCTTTCTGGCAGCTGAATCAAACACTTTGGTAATGCTACTTAAGAAAAACACTTCCCTTTGCCATGACACCTGTCATTTCTCTGCAATAATTACAAATCACTAAAATTTCCTGAAAAGTTCTACTACAAAAAGGAAATAATGCATTTGTCCTAAGAGCTTGTTTGAAATAATGCCACACCACAGCCAATGAGTAAAGCATAACATTGACAAGTTTATCCGAGATGTCACTGCTCTGACTGCAGTAATTCAGGTTGCACTCTGTCAAAGGATATATTTATTACTTAAAGCAAAACCACTCACACAGAAGACCTACATGCAGGGTCTTGACTTGGAAAACTTTATTTTTGAAGTTAGTTAACCAAGAGGAAAGCAACAACAGCGTTATTACATCACTTTAAAGACATGACAGCTCACTAATCAGTTTCTATCAGACTCAGTGTGGCTACAGATTGGAAGTAATCATTTTATATCTGTTCCTAGTTAACTCTGAAACTTCCATTGTGTCTTGCTGCCTACAGACAACCAAGCTCTCAGAAAGTCCTGATGTATTTTATAAAGTGCCACACACATACGTTCAATACTATTCCCTGCTCACTCAGATCTGATGTCATTCCTAGAGCAGATTTCTTCCATTATGAGTGCAATTCCCAGGACACATTCTTATACAATGTTTTGCAAACTCTGCTACACATTCCACAAGTTTTAAGGAAAAGATGTTAAAGTAAGGATGGCTGGTGTACAAACAGAAGCTGTCATTACCTGCAGTGGTACTTATCACTGCTTCTGCTAACAAGGTTCCTTTCACAAAAACTGTGCTGTTACACATTAAAAAATAAAATCAGTGCAAGTGTGAGTGAAAACCCAGAATTCTCTTACTGTTTTAAGAACACTACACAAACTACCTTCAAGGTAATGTTAGCATCAAATCTTGCAGAGACAGAACATCTCCAATTACCTTTTAATTACTCTCCCTGCAGGCACTACAAAACCACATTCAATTAGTGCCTTTACAAGGTCCAATAACTTGTCTTTAACCTAAACCCACTCTACTACCACTACTGCTCCTTTAAGCAAATAAATCTGTATTTAACACAAATCCCCCCCCTCGCCTTTTTTTCCCCTCTCAACTGTATTTCTATTCTTTTTAAACAGGAAGGGAATTATGGCTAAAACTGTTTTCTGTTTTGTCAATGCAGATGTGATCACTCCCACTTTTTCACAATCTTAAAACACAGTTTTTTCACTTTAAACTTCTCTTTTGCTTATAACTTTCTCCATCTTAGGGTTGATGGTTCCACTGAAATCACTCTCTCTCTCTCTCTCTCTCTCTACATGTAATACATAGGCTTTATTTTTTAACCTAGTTGTAATTGTCACCATTATGAAAGTCATGAAGTCGTGACTTACAGTTCTTACATCATTAAGAGTTTTTAGCTTAGTGATTTATTTGTATTCTTCATAATGAACTCCACACTGAACTACTTCATGTTAAGTCCAGTAATTTATTTTAAAAATCATTATCTGCAACACTTAGCATCTCCAGATTATTTTAAAGAGATCATCTAATACTTTCAGCAGTGGCATAATTCATATCCCTCCCCTGATTCCCAATCTTTTCAATCCTGTTTTCAATTAAGCAGGAAAAAAAAAAGATGAGAATACAGTATCAGGTGATATGATAGCAAAACATGAGCTAATATTTATTTAACTACTCTTCAGAAAGCATGTATCAAGGAGGTTTGGAAAAGCCTATGTCATCTTTTCTTATGGAGACAAAAAGAATAAAATACACCTTGTATGTGATAAACAAGGAGATGCAAGATGTTCTGCACTGACCTGATCAAATCCACGAAGCGGGATACTTCTCATCATGACTGTAGTGTCCAAACCAACACCAGTTAGAAAACCAGCACATTCAAGTGAAACATCTGATGAAGCATCAATTAAAGAAATGTAAACAATGATTTCATATCAGTGTAACAGAGGAGAAGACAGCATACAGGTGGGCGTTTCTACCTAGAGATACCAAGTACTCCTCACACATCTTTAGCTTCCTTTTTTTGTACAGTATAAAGATCCAAAGCCTTGGAATACTTTCCTCAGAGATAAGACTGTGTTCCAGATCTTGAGTTCATCCCCAACTGACCTTTTTTCCCATGTCACTACTGCACGGAAAATCATTCCTATTATATCAGGCACAGGCAAAAGAATTCGGGAAATTTAGCTTTCATAGAAAGGCAACTACACCGCTTATAGCCATAAATTATCACTGATTTTCAAAGGATACAACTGGCTCCAACAACCAACCTGTTATACAAAAAAGAAAGAAGGAAGCTGTGGAATGAACTTGTGCATACTTCCGCACGAACAACAATTATTTTTGAAGCATGTATGGTTACAAGATCACAGATTTGAGCAGTGAATCTGATATTGTTAGATGGTGAGAGTGTGGCTTGTCAACTCCAACACAGTCAACACTAACACAAGTGAGGTCACTTTCTTAGGAATTTCAAATACAGCAGGCATATAAGACACATGGAAGTGTTTTTGTATTGTAAAGAGATATTGAAGCATATATTCTGAAAGACAAAGTGAAGAAAGACACAGAAAAAAAAACAGAGCAGCTAACAAGGTTAAGAGGTATCGTAAATATTTCAACTGTGCTCTGTGGTACTCCTCAGTTGGATGCATCTGGAGTGGAAACTAATACTTCTTACCCCAAACACAGTGTCTGTTGCTACTGATAGCTCATGTTTTCAGGGTCTCCTAGCACCACTGCTTCTGAGACAGTACACGACACATAAATGAATCAATAGTCTTATGAGAATTACAGTTAGATATATCCTAAGTACATGCGGAACATGCAGTACATGTACAGAAGTACATGCTTCTGACTGACTTCGTAAATTCATTGTCCTTTTATCAAGTAGATTACAGTTCCCAAAAGGAGAACAGGAGATTTTACTGACTGCTAAATTTCAATTAGATTTGAAGGCATCTACTTTTTCATCATCTTATTTATCCAAGTGACAAATATTTTGTCTTCCTCATCTTTAAAAGCTCATGCACACAGCCATAGGTGATCTAGTTCAAATTATAGATTTAACTGGACTACTATGAATCAAATACATCCGTTTTAGATCTTGAATAAAATTCCAGTTCCCGTGTCTCACTGTATTTTACACTCTTCCAACCACAAATACCACCACTCTCTTTCAGCCATACCTTCAGTTCCCTACATCTGCTGGGTACCCAGCAGACAGAGTTCAGTCACTGTTCTGGTGGTAGAAGCGAGTCAGGCAGCTGCTGGGCAAGCTGTACTCGTATTTCTTTGTTACTCACACAATATGCAGGTTTGTAAAAATCTCACAGGTTAGAGACACATTCCAAATAATGCTTCTACATACAACAAAGCTCTTGCATTTTTCAATTAGCAAAAAAGCATCATTAAGGATCAAAATTTCTAATTACAACTACAAGGACTACGCAGAATGCTGAGACTCTTACTGACTGTGATCTCCATCTACAGAAGCACGTGCTTTATAAGGAATTTCAACCACTTGGCGGAGAAAAACACACTGTGAATCAGAATCCACAGGAATGACTGGCAGAGTTCTTCTGGATTTGTTTGTTTTTATAACGCAGGTCTCTCCCTGCCATAGTACAAAGTTTAAAAACAGCTGGGAGTTTCTGGGTATGAAAGAAGTAGGCTAATTGCATTTTGGAAAGCTACAGATTTTAGAAATTTACTTAAAATCAGAAATTTACTTGATCTTGAACCACGAGCTCACGTTATCACAGAATTTAAGTAGGTTATTTAATTATAAGAGCAAAAGCAACAAAGTACAAGCATTTAAAACAGAACCTCACCATATCCTTTTACCCATATCCAACAGATTGAAATCTACCAGTCTAGGTTTTAAGTTTGGCAAATAATCTAACACAGAGGGAAATAATTTTTTCTAGCATTACACTATCTGATTAATCTGTGGATGGATGAACATCCCCTCTTTTCAGCCTGTAGCTTCAGGGAAGTGCTGCAAAAAGCCACACACTGCACATAAAGAAATATCTGAGGAGACTGACAGGGAATAGAGTAGGAATATCTGCAATTTATGCATGCCATTTGTTCTTTTTCATCCAACGAAAAATATCTGGCAGCCGACAGCCACACATTAGTCACCATCTCTTCTACAAACCAGAGTGTTTCTGGGCTCTATCAGTATCTACCTGAAGAGTTTTGAAAGCAGAACCTAACCTTTGCCACACCTGTTCAATCTCTCCCTCATTCTGAACATATTTCAAACCACCTTTCCTAATTCTCTCCGTCAAAGTCCTTCAACAAGGCGCAGGAATTTCTTGTCTGTCTATCTAAGGCACTTTTAATTTAGTTAACAGTCTGCATTCAGAAAAAAAAAACCACAAAACCTAACTGCAGGACTAACAGTTCTACAACTCCCAGCCATACTCATTTGCAGCTTGGATATGTGCATTTGGAGGAGGAAAAAAGAAAGAATAAGTAAAACACAGCTCAGTCTGAAAAACAAAAAAGTGTTAAACTGAACCTTGGGAGTATTTATAAAAGAAACAAATCCATCAGAAACAAACCTTCAGCAACTCCCTCCTTCATTTGCTAGGACAGAGCCTGATAAAGTACAGAAATGCTACTGTAGTCCCTGAGGGCTTATTTTGACTAAATCTTAGGAATGCAACATATAAACACTAGACTCCCATATTACACTGTTACAACACGTATTTGAAGCAACTGGACAAAAGCCACATTTTCAAAAGAAACATCTCGCAAGGACAAGCCTTATGTTTAGGGGTGCTATTTTTTCCCCCCTTTCTTCTTTTTTATAATTTCCTTCTCAAAGTTTAAGAAGTGACTGATATAATGCAAAGGACCACAAATTTAGTTGCTTTTAAACTGTACCAATGACTCCTGATTATCTAGTTGATGCTTAGCCTAACATACACTGCATTTTTGCATTAGAAAGTCACAATCCCAAATGGCAACTCTATGTCCTTTGAAGCCACTAATATTATATTTGTTTCAAATATCTTTCTAATATATAATTTCCCTACTCAGAATTACATGAAGATGTTGAACAGGGGACTCAGGCATGAGCGAAAAAAGTACCAGCTGACTTACATGCTAGCAAACGCACATTTCTTACCACAGCTACTTGAATCAAAAAATAGTTTTGTAGTGTTGGGTGGACAGAGCATAAAATTACGTTGGAGTGTCTATCTAACTCAGAAGCAGCGTCACAAAAACCCGTAGCATAGAATTAGTACGGCATAGCCTTCATTTAAGTTCATGCTGCCCTCTTGTGGCTTCTAAGGGGAAGTTTGCCACAGCAAGTAAGTCACCTAAATCTATGATGACAATTCATATTTAATCTCATTTTAGAAAGGAGTAGCATGGAAAAAAAATATCTGTGTTATTTACTTATGAGAGCTGATATTGGGATATTGCTGCATAGTAAAATTCTCAGAAGGAAAACATGAGAGAAAAAAAATGGAATATAAGAGGCAATTTTGAACATTTTTCACCTCACTGTGTGAAAAAAGTACAAATGCCAGGACATATTAAAGCATTTTAGAGTATCTTACGTTTTCCCGGGAGAGTCTTTTAACCAGAACAGGTCATCACTTGTGATTCCATACTCCAGTGCACCTGCAATCTACAAACACAAAAGGAAGATCCTGAATTTGTAACACAAGTGTTAACAGCAAAGAAAGCAAATACCACCTTGGACTGAATAAGCAGATGCTCAGTCAGTAGATCAAGGGGAACAATTACTCTCATCTACTTAGCACTAGTTAAACCACGCTGAAAACAGTGGATCCAGTTTTGGTCCTCCCAATACAACACAGCTGAGGGCCTCAAAGATGGTCAGTGGCTTAAGTACAGAAGTACTTCTAAGTGCAGACACACAGCAAAAGAAAAGAAATGTCTCATTCATTATCTAAGACACAGACAGTTGCAAAATGCCAAGTATAACTTACATGTGTAGGATATTTTGGTCTTCCTCCAGTAGCAATGACAATGTTTTCTGCAGTAAGAGTAGTCTACAAGCAAAAACCACAAAAATCAAGCATTTGAAATGAACAACGTGAGACAAAGCTGGCGCTCTCATCTACAATTAATCTGACATAATAACCAGCAAAATGTTAAAAAAAAGGTCAGAGGTAAAAGAAATTAATACGGGCCGAAGGCCTCTCCTATACATTCTCTGTCACTAATACTCACCATACAATTGTTATTATGCTGGATAAGATTCTCATGACTACTTGGAAAGAACAGTTGTGCACAAATGGTAGCTTATGACACAACACAGAGAGATCACACCAAGTGACTCTCATCTCTAAGGCCTAGAGTTAAAATATTTCAACAGGGGCACACTTTTAGACAATGCCAGGCATTCACCCCGAGAACTTTTGTTCTCTCAGGTTGGTATTAACCAGTAACATTATACAATTGCCCTCAAAAAAAGCATTAAAAATGCACATTCAGTCTCTTGTTAAATAAACAGAAATAGCTACTATTTTGTTACCTAACCCATCTGTTTGAAGTCAAATTCAAATAATTGCTTCCCACGCACAATTTTCTATCAGAGCACTAAGAGCCTTTGCAGTTCTTCTGGAATATCTCAGACTGTTCTAGTATCTCGAGCAGAAAGCAGATGTTGGACACACCAAAATCTGAAATGCTTGAAGTGAACTACGCTGCAGAAATCAGTAGAGCAGCTCACCTCTTTGCCTCCTTTTGCTAAACCACAGACTGTATGAGAATCTGAAAAACGTCCTTTCATGTTGAAATATTTCACCTTCCTGTTTGGGAGGAAGCAACAACAAAAATGCACGTTGGGTGAAGGAGAATAGGGATGAAAAACAGCTATTTTTCCCCTGTTTCAAGTGCTAAAAAGGCAATCAAGAATAGAAAAAAAAGGAAGTATCTCATATTATCAAATTTTTTGCAGCTCTGCTACAGCTATCTCTTAACTCTTTTATTGTACTTCTCTATATAGCCCCTAATGCTTTGGCATGCTTTGGTATCAGGCTATCTATCTCAAATGATACATTCCACTATCCATAGCACTGCTATTTAGAACATCACTAATAGAATCCCCTTCGGAGTGCACACACAAGTGATTCAGCAGTAGTCATAAGACTAGTACCTGTTATGCTAATATCATTCTACAAAAGGAACCATGTGCTAAAAAGCTTGGATATGTCAGATAAATAATTTCTGCTTGGAAAGCAAAAAATTCAGCTGCTCTAGTAGTGTTACCTGTGGGCCTTCAAGCATGCCACATAAGTTTTGGTGCACAAGCCTGAAATTATTTTGATAAAACCTATATTTTTGATAAAAAACATTAATGCAAAACCTCTCCAGATCCAAAAGAATATTCCTAACGCTGTTAGAAACCTTCAGCCATGATTACTTTCAACTGCTACTTTCCAGAAAAGAAGGGAAAAGCATATCTTACACTGGCAAGGGCATCTACAGTCCTGAGCAGAAAGGGCATAAAAAGTCAGAATACTAGCCCTAATGAGAAATTCTAAAGGCAATTAATCGATTTTACAAGAAGAGCTCCCTGTTTATGGGAGGAAATATGAACTTCGAAGTCATATTTACTTGTCTTGTAGCTGCACTCGGTGTCCCCAGTTCAGGGATTTCACATAATTCTGAACAGCTTGAGCCATCACGGACCTGTCACAAAGCAAGAAACGGAACATGAGATCACTGAATTACAAACTGAGACAATATAGCTCTAACATCCAGGTAACTGCTAGAAATTATTAAAGTTCTACAATACTTTCTGTTGTGAAAATGAATTAAAAGTCCAAATCAATACAACAGCCGCCCTCATAAACTAGTAATTGCAGTTCTGGTATAAATGAGGGGTAGTCTAAAAAGCTTTATGTGAAAATCATTTTGTACAACATCGACAGTATGTTTTCTTACACATTTGCAGAACGTAGGAGAGAACAGGGGCAATATTCTTTACCAGTTGTGTTGAACGGGGTGAGCTGTACTCCAGCCGTAGTGCTGGGCATCTTTAAGAGCACCACCCAAGAGGGCTGCCTGATGCATAAGCTTTTTAGGAATGCAGCCAACATTTACACAAGTTCCGCCAAGTCCCCACTTCGTTCCTGAAAACAAACAAAACAACAAAAAACCCACCTCAGTTTTGTTTAACAATGCAACCAGGTTATTTAGAGAATGATTTATTCCTGCAATTAGTTTTAACAGTTCTGAAACAACACAGAGCTTACTATCTTTTGTTACAAACAAAGCATGCAGCTTGGCTTTGGTTGCTTTGCTGCCTGCATCAGCCTGCTCACCCAACCAAGCTTCACACATGTCCAACTACCATGCTAGTATTTCTCTTCCGTACCTCGTGGAGAAGGTTCGACATAATCCAAAACAGCCACTTTCTTCCCAAACTGAGCAGCTTTAAACAAAAAGCAGAAAAACCCATTTAGAGGAAGGAGAAACACAGAAACCTAAACATATTTAGCAGCAGAAGCACAGATTAAGAGTACAGGAGATGACAATTGGTGGTTTATTCTAATTCAGGACATCAGACCAAGAGCTCAGGCTGCTGATGTGGTCAGAATATTCTCCAGAAGGCACTTAATAACCCAGACTGGGGTCCATAACGATGATAATTTGATGCCAAGTTAGATATTTAAGAACCTTGTGGGTTACTGTACACACAGAGATAATGTGCTACAAAAGGCAGAAGATTCTCTCCAGAAGTTAGACAGGTCCTAGAAACAGTATGAATGAACTGCTCTTTTAACTGATATGTAGGAAAAGCGTAATAAAGGCAAATGAGTCATCCACAGAAGCACTGAGAAACAATGAAACAAACATGAAACTTTCTGGGGACAACAGAAGAAATTTTTTTTTTAGTATATCAAGAAAGCCAGACAAGATCATCACACCTGAGGGTGTGAATTAATTTTCAGATTATCTTGATGGAGATGAGTTAATGTTTAACGTGCAGTTGATTGTGTGCAGTATACTAAGTTTCTTAGAGGTGTTTAATGTTTTCGCTTCTCCTAGATTTCATACACACCACCTAAGCTAACACAAAGCTTTTATTATCTGGGTATACCAACCTTCCTTTGCACAAGCAAGGCCTCCAGATCCACCACCAATGACCAGCAGGTCATAGTCCTTCTTTCCTGTGGAGAGGTTGTGGGAAAAAAAGGAAAAGAAGCAAGCAGGAAAGTCAGGAGAGGTACGTTACAGGCAAATATAAAAAGGAACGCTATTTTTTACAACTGATTATTGCTGATTTGTGTTTCCCCGCTGCTCCAAAGCGTTCTACAAAACTGTAGGAACAAGTCCAGCTCTGTGAACGAAACACAGGAAATAAAGCCGTCCAAAACGAGTGGAAAACGACTACATTTTGTGCAGCGTCCCCAAACGCTCTTCCTGCACTGCTCACACAGCTGCGGGTGATTTTCCATCCCCTCATCGGGGCCGCCAAGCCCCAGCTGTCCGGGGCCCGCAGCCCCGCTCCACTGCCCACCTCCCCGCCGCTCAGCACGCTGTTAGAGCAGCTCCGAGCGGCCGGGGAGAACAGAGGTGCGAGCAAAGGTGGGGAACCGCTTTTTGTTTTTAACAGCAGGGGCACATGGGCTTTAGCAGAGCAGCAAGGCAGCCGAGCCACCACGCTGCCCTGGGACAGGGACTTGGCGCAGCGGTTCCGCGCGGGCACTCAGGCTGGCAGCCCTTGTCACAAAGGGGATAAGCGCGGGCCCGGCCGCCTCTCGCGCCGCCACCTGCGGCCCTTCTCTTCAGGAACGCCGCGACCGCGGCTCCGCGCCGGGAGCTGAGGGACAGCAGCGGCTCAGGTAGGGCCCCCACAGGCCTCGCGGCAACGCTTCGGCTCCGCGCGGCGGGAGGAGGAGGAGAGGGCGGCCCGCTTGCCGCGAGGTACGGCGGAGGCTCGGCCCGAGCCCGGCGGCCGCCCCGTACCTGAGAGGGCTCGCGCCGTACGGCGCAGCCCCGGCACCCTCAGGAAGCGCTCTCCCCGCCGCCACAGCGCCGCCATGCTGTACGGCAAAGGGCTTCCGCGCCCGCCAGGACCCCTGCGAGGCGGCCGAGCAGCGCCTGAGCGGAGCGCGGCAGCGCCGCGTGGCTGAGCGCCGGGGGGGGGCGGGGGCGCGCGGTGCTGAGGGGGGGGGCGGCCGCCTCTTGCCGGTAAATGTCACCTCAGCCGCCGGGCCTGTACGTGAGGGACAGCTCGAGCGCGTTCACGTAGCGGTCACTTAAGCTCTTCAGGTAAGCGCACGTGAGTTGTGGCTGCTGCCCCGTTCGCCGCTATCCGGCGGGGCGGTGCCGAGCACGCGCTCATTGCGCAGCGTTCGGTTCGGATGTGTGAAGGGTGCGGATAGATCGGCCCAAGCACCAAGCGAGGTTTTACGGAGCAGTGTTCCTGCAGCTTTACCTTGATAATAATAAGGGGAGGCCTTAGGTGTAGCGCAGCTGTTGATTAGCGCCGATTAAAGCAGCAGCACCAGAGGAAATTTGGGATAGATAGCTGATAGATTTTGAGTACTGCTCCTAAACTTTTGAAGGAATCTCGGCCACGTGCCCTGTACAACAACCGCGTCTTATATCAGCACTGCTGCTTCTTTCATTGCTCTAGAGCTCAGAGCCTCTGTGAACCACAGCCTACGCAGCGGTGGTGGGAGTCTAGCTTCCTTCAGGTGTTTATCTCTTCCCAAGCACATCCATTCATTTCTAGCTTGAATGTGAGTCAGCTGCTGCCCCTTGGCATCCATAAGCCATCTAGGAAACAGAGCTATCCATAGCTGCTGCTTGCTGCTGTCAGAATGCATCTCTGACTGCATCTCAGATCACAATAAAGCACTCTGGATGCAAAGATTTCCCCATCAGGAAACTACAAACTTTGCATGCTGTTGCTCTGCTCTCACACGTTCTCCCAGGTTCGATGGTTAAAGGGTTTGAGAGGTTTTTGGAAAAGGCTTTTGAATTTCTTTTAAGGAAAGCCTGAACTTCTCGACTTCTCTATTTTTCTTCATAAGAAGTAAATTTTGTTACGTTTACCCATGGTTTCTTTTAACTGTTCCTCATGAAGAGGAAGTCATGACATGCTACCTAATGCTACAGAAATGTGGGCTTCTCAAACGCATTGTTTTCTCTTTCATCTTTCTCTGGAATGGTTTCCTTTTTGCTTAATGTTCCCACATTAGAGGTGGGGAAAGAAAGTGAGAGGTTGCAGATACCATCTTTGAAAGTCACCACATTTTTTTTCATTTCTAGTGGGCGAAGTAGAAAACAATTTATATCTGAGGCTTCGTTTTGTGGTGTGAACTAATGAATCATTTACAGTAGTGTCAGTGAATTGTACTGGAGCACTGTTTGAACTGAGAGGGCTCCACAGCAAGGTAGGACTTTCTGGTTTCTTTCTGTATCTTGTGATTGCCTTTACCCTATTTTTTTTTTTTTTCTGGTTATCCTCTGCTGGTTTGTGATGCAGTGCACTTATTGTTAATGAGGACGCGGGAGGGAAGGGAGAGCGCAGAAGAAGAAAGGCATGGCACGTGGTTAGAGATGTGGAAATGGTGGCACAGCCCCAGGCAGCTGAGAGAACCCTATGACAGTGCTACAAAAAAGACACAACACATGGGAGCAGAGGAGGGGTGGTTAGCAGTCCCTTGACTTTGTCCAAAGCCAGGTCGGACCTTTGCACAAGTCAGATTGCTAACTAAATGGAAAATAAACTTACATGGGTTTTGTGCTGACAGGTGAGGACGTGTCTGAAGACACAGATCCTGGGTAAACAACAGAAGCACAACTGCCACGTTTGTGACCTCTCTTACCTGACTCGTGTAGCAAGGATTTTCCAATACTATTTTTAGTTGGATTTTAGTTTGTGCGGTTCCTGACAAGAGGAATCTGGTGTTGATTCCTGAAATCAAGCTCCACTGTACTTGAAGAAAATAAAAAAGCCTGGATATCTTTCATTGAGATTCTGCTTTTAAGCAGAATTTACTTAGAGAAGGACTTGTTGTTTGAGGTTCAACTCTTACATTTTCTTCCTTCCTTAACCCCACAGAATCTTACATTCATAGTTTGTCCTAAACAACTAATTCAGTGCAAGCAACAAAAGGAACAAAACCGAAGCAGCAGGATGAGATATAGTTTTAAGTTCTTGACTTCATTCAAATGCTTCAGTGTGTATTACAAAAAAAGTACAGGGAGAAAATACAGAATTATGGTAGACTTAACAGAGCTCTGAAGCTTTTATGTGGAGTTATAAAGCTGCTGAAAACAAGAAGCTTTTTCACTCTGTGATAACTCCTTAAGAAGCAGAATAGTCCAACTGCTTGTCCTGCCTGTCATTCTAGGCTGTAACTTTTCTGGCCCTCTTTCTTCTGTTAGTTGTTTCTTATTTTACATATCTCCAGGCAGTTTCATGATTCATACACCAACAGTGCTTCCTTTCTTGAAATTCCTCTTTTTATCTTGCTGAGAAACATGCAACTTATTTGACTGTGGAAAATAGCAAATGCACATAAAAGCAAATCCCTCCTGCTATTCTGAAAATGCAAGCTCAGAAGAATTTTCTTCCACTCAGTGTTTCACATGATCTCTGGGGCTTGTGATGTGCTAACTCCCCTGTCACCTTTTGTCTCAGCTTTCAAAAAGATCTTTGGCCAGGGTTATTAGAAGAAGGGAATGCCATTTGTTGCTATGCCAGGCATGGATTTACTGGAAAAGCTTTATCTCCACGCTCTGCACACAGGAATAATGCTGCCACAATGCATCATGTGATTGCAGCCATATAGCCTCCCTTAGAGGCTGTGAGGTGTGTTCACAAGCAAGTCCAGGCAAGTTTGTGCAGACAGGTCTGAGCTAGCCAGTTATTCTTACCTGTTGCATTCATGTGTTGCTGTGTCTGGGTCTGCATCTTCTCATAGATATGTCCTGTCAGTCAGGAATCGTGATGTCCTGCAATACCAAATCTGTCTTTTAAAATCTTGCCCCTACATGATTTTATCAGAATTATACAATTCTTACAGCTCTCTGCAGTTCTCTAATTTCAGTGTATTTATATCAGGGTAAATCTTTTTTATGGTGTATATAAGGTTGTCATTATAGTGTGTAACTATGCGCTCTAGGGTTTGTAGTATTGTTACTCTGTTAGCAAAGTTACCAAAACCCATACTTTCTGTACTCATCGTGCCTAGGGCAAAAAGGTAAATTAAAGGCATAAGCCAATGTCCAAAGAGCACATCAAAGAAAATTCTCTTAGAAAAAACATCATCCTGTAGTGACCCGTGACAAGATTTCTACTTTCTGTTAACTGCTGCTTGGAAGCAGATTATGGACATTGTGTGGCATAACTAACTGAACTGATAGCTTTGTCTAGTTTTGCAGTTCTATCCATTCACAATTTTTACTAATGGAATGGAATGTCTGCAGTAGAAAGGGTTACTGTGCAGGCATAGCCTTTACTGTGCAAGTAAACAGCTGTGGACGGGCAGAAGCACGTTTGCTCCACCCATGCTCCTAGGCTGAAGAAGATTATTCAGCTCAAAGCTAAAAGTTCGTTAGAAGTGTTGCCATGGGACACTGCTCAGTCTGGTAAGTTTTGGCACTAATTTATGCTGCGAAGCAGAGGATGGGCTGGTGCCATTCACCAGTTCGCAACTAGCTAGAGTTATTTTAAAGACATCTCCCAAAAAAGCTGTATGATTACTGGGCTAGGTCAGTACACAGAATATATTTTTCTGTTTTAAGCTCTTTTCACCACAGCCCATCAGTAAAAGAGCTTCTCAGTGAAAATGAACTGTGGGTGGCCTCAAGGGTTTTGCAGAGGCAACCTGTCATGTTTTTCAAGCTAGCTTTGTCCAGACAGGAAAGTACTGTTGGTGGAGCTGCAGAGCACTGTTGCTTTCTTGATTCTTTGTTCTGCTCGATGTCTGGATTATAAGAACATATTTGTTGAGCTGTAGCAATGTTATATGTGGAAGGGATGCTTCAAAGCTGTTCTGTATTGACACCAGGTGCTGTGCTATTTTGCAGGGTCTTATGTTTTGTTTAGGATGACTAAAAACACCTTGAGCCTCACTTGTTTCTTAGCATTATAAATCTCTGTTCACTTCATCCACTTGCTGTTATCCTTCTGTTGCTATGCTCTGGAGTAGCCCCTAAGCTCTTTCAAGGACCTTTGTCCTCATACTACAAAACCTGTTCTTAATTCTTGAGCTGCAGTTTCTGTCATTATTACTCTTTATTTGAATTCTTCAAAGATTTCTAGACTTGCTGACTTAGTCCCAATTCTGTGATTATGTAGTGCTGGGTTTAGTTATGTGTCATTTATTTATTTATTTTATGGTGTGATTTATTTCCAGCTTGATTATATTGTTTCCACTGTAAAGGTAACAATATAGACAGTCAAGCCGAGTACAAAGTTTATTTGAATGGGTCTCTTTTTAGTAGAGCTGTTTACTGCAGAATCTTTTTCCAACTAGAAACCACAGAAACTCAAGTGTACTAATTATATCCATTACCCTTCCTTCTGTAAGTGCTGTTAAGCAGTTTGCAGTGTGTATGTCCCCTCCCCTTCAGCAGTACTCTATGTTTACCCCCTGTGCTTGGGTCTTATTTCCACAACTTCTGCACTGGCCGTGCATGCCACCTCCCAGCTGAAGAAAGAATTAAATCCCTTGGGCCGCATTCATTCCTGGAGTTGCTCATTGAGCACAGCGCAGTTACACTGAGCGCAGATTTGGCTCATACCTGCCTCTGTCGGCATTGGCTGCGCTGTAACTAAGTAACAGAACCCTGTCATCGAGAACAGATGAATAGCTTTCTCTGAGATTATTAGAGCACTGAGCACCTTTAAGGAGTGCGGAAATCTGTGAAAGGAGGAGTTGGGAAAAAGGACACCGCTCCTTTTAGAGTCTGTGTAACAGAACTGATAAGCTCTTCCTCTGATGTGATTGAATGTGACTGAATGCTGCGGGCTCGTGGACTCGTACTCTGTAAAGCACACATCAGAACAGCACAGGAAAAGATTGGAGAGAACAGCTTCTGCTGCACTGAGAAAGGTACATATTCATATCTTTTTTTTTATTTCTCAGACTTGACACGATTTGTTACGTTAGATAATACCACTGTTTTAAACTGTACTGAATATGAAAGAAGCAGCGTTTTCCACGTTCTGTCTGGTACTCATTGTCAGGCAGCTGGCTTTCACAGAGGAGGACTAGGGACATGTTTGTGGGTAATGCATTTCTACTGCATTGCAAACCTTGATAGTTGAAAGGAACGAGGTGAGATAACCCTGCCTAAATTGGAAGAGTAATTTATGGCTGTAAGTTTGCTAGAATTTGCTACTCATTTGTACTTGAGAAAAAGCTGAATGCAAGTCAAGCTTCAGTTTGTTCATAATTGACTATGAATAGCTGCTTTTATAAATGTGGCACTGCAGCTGTATTTCATGGAGTTTTCATTTTCAAGCAGGAATTTTGTTTCAGCAAAACATCCATGAAGAAGTATAACAACAACAGGCAGTACTTGTGCCTGCTAGCCCTATTGCTGCTTATGGAATCTCTCTCTGATGTCCTTTATGGGCACCCCTTACCTTCTATTTATAAAAGACAAACTCTGATTTCCTTACACTATTAGCTGCACGTCGGACTGATGATCTTTATAAACAGCTGTAACAATTTCTGCACATAAGCTCACTGCTTACTCAGCCTCTTACTCCTCTAACAAAGCCCTCAGCTCACATTCAAAATCTCCTACAGCATTGCAGTGTTTAACTGTAGAGGAAAAATTACTTATGTACAGCTTTAGTTTGCTAAAGTGCTTATCCACATTAACACCGCAAACAATTTACTTGTCACTCAGGTTGAACAATACTTCTTAGCAGCACGGAGCTGCCATCGTCTTTATCTCTGCCAGTCCCACACTTAAAGCATTCCTTCAGGATCACTGGAATTAGAACCGATGGGGAATTTTCTGAAAAAACATGATTTTGGCAGGGGTCATTGAAACCAAAACTTATTGTGCGAGGCCATCCAACCAGTTTTGCTAAAACTTTCAGGAGGAATTTCTCAAAAAGCAATTTTTAGCTAAAACATGAGAAACTCTACACCCACTTCAGTTATTTTTCTGGGGAGGGCATTTCCCCAGGATTTGAATCAGGCTGCTTCTTTCCACGCGCACTCTGGTTACCTGCTGTGCTGTGGTAGTTCCCACCTTGCCTGGTCTGTTGGAGCAGTTTATATTCGTAGAGATAAACCTTCAGTTCAGCAGAGATTTCCTTCACGTTCGTTCTGAGCCCTCAGTGAATGTCTTTGCTACCACGTTTCCATCATTCACTCTCTCTGGCCCAAAGAGCAGCTTGTGCAGACTGGAGAGCTGTGCTGGGAGAGAGACAGATTTGCAGTAGATTAGCTTGCAGCCTTGGAAGTGTGTCAGGACGATACAGTGGGGATTTGGGATACTAGGGGTTCAGCCCTTGGTCTTTGTGATAGAAAGAGAGAGCATGATAGGATAGCAGTCTGTCACAGGTAGTGAACAGGGCAACAGTTTAGACTTTTCTCCTTCAGCCTTTTCTCACTACTGCCATGGGGTAGAGTTATTCAAAAGGAGCTTGTTTAATCCCCTGGGGAACGTGAAAACCTCATCTGGAAAACCTTTCCCAAGCTGATAGGGCAGGACAGAGCACTCTGAGCTTTCCAGGGTTCACTGCCTGCCAGGTGGGATTTGTGTGGTTCAGCTGAGCTGTGCTAATCAGCTGGCTTCAAGCACTTGGGCAAGTACTACAAACACATCTAGGGTTCTAGAGTGGGAGTGAGGACTGCAAAGGAAGTTTTTAAGTGCGTATCAATTACCCTAATTGAAATCTATGCAGGGAGAATGGAGTTAAATACTCTTCTGAGGTTTAGGTGCTGGGGCTTCTTGGTGTAGGCAGTGAGTACTTTTCTGTTCTTTTCCTTCTGTTCAGTAAAAAGAAACTTGTATTTGTTTGCTTTCAACCTAAGAAGGAGGAAAATGAAGGTGAAAGGACTAGAGTAGAAAAAAGGCCAGAACTTTGCACTCATAGAAGTCTGAATTTTTTGTAGTTGCAGTCGCTAAGATGGAGTAGTTTGGAAAAGCTTAAGAAGAGAGGAAATTTGGATTTCATGCAAGAAATACTTAGTGAAAATTGAATAAAATGTGTTCAGCTTGCTTTTGTGATGTCAGTGGAAAATCTGAATGTCTAATGCCCAGACTGAGTTTCCACTGAGGAACAAGCTATTTACTTTTGGTAATATTGTCATTATTCTTCACAGTGTTGCACTCAATTGAAAGCAAGTAAACAATAATGAAAGACTAAGAGGTAAAAAGATTATTATTATTTTTTTTACTTTTATAAGTTCTGAAATATGAAGCTACTCAGTTGTTTTCCCTACAGCAACAGAACACAGTGTGTTTGGCAGAAGTTAGTTGAAACTTTCTGATCAAAATACTCTGCCTCTTGTGCTCTGGAAAAAGATCAAGAAAAGCAAAATGTCACAAAACAGAGATTGCCTCAGTCAAGAGAGCTTAGGACAGAGAGTCAGGAGTTCTGTCCCAGTCGTGGCACAGATCTCTGCCCTCCTGCAGGAAGCAGATGTTCTTCCACGTGGCCTAGAAATGTGCCAACTCTTCTGCACTGTTTTCTCAGTGTTTCTTAAGCAGCTGATATGGCCTTAATGGTAGGCAAGTCCTCCATGTACTTTAATGCATGAGATTCTTAAAGGCTTATGCCTTATTCCAGCCCAAACTTTTGAATGTTTTCAACCTTCTTCTAAAGGTAGAAGGTACAATACCTCCTTCACACAGATGTGTGTTGGAGGGTTTAATGTTAATTTATATGGTCTTTATAGAACACCTCTGTTTGTTATTACAGACTTAGCAGCATTACCTCAGCAAGGAGTTGAGGCCCCACTGTCCCCAGGCACTCCATCGTTGTAATCCATTTTGATTCCCATCGACATGATCAGACTGATAGAGAGGTTCTTCTGTGGGGAAAAAAAAAGTGAAAGAGTATACATTTATCAAGCGCTTCCCATTCACCAGGTTGTGTGAGGTAATCAAGTCTAAATTAGATTCTAAGCCCCTTAGCATCAGAATGTTGAAGTACTGTTTGTGTTCTCGGAGTCTCATAATAAACTCTTGAACAACCAGCCAGCACTTGGCAGTTAGATCAAATGCATGAAAAATTAAGGCAGAGTAACATCCTCTCTCCTCAGAGGCCTAACGAATAAGCAGGCTGAAATCATTTACTCAAAGTATTTGAAGCAGTCTTTGTTTCTACATCGTTCTTGTTTTTCATAAACTCAGGACTAGTGATTTCACGTAGGTGTTTGCTATCTCTGTACCCCAGAATGGACCCATCTGACTAACACAGATAAAATCACTTTGTTCTTCCATGGCAAGGACTTTTCTGATAAAAAATAATTCAGCTTCCCAGTATTTCCAATAATGCTAATTTTTTTATGGCAGTGAAGATATAGGTAAGACAACTCACACAAGGTCAGATCAGATAACTATTGCCAAAAATAGACTCAAACCTAAATCCTCTGACTCGGTGTCACAAAGTTTACTCTCATTACAGTGGTGGCGAATGGTAGTCAAATGTCTTTGTAGAAGAGATCTTTTTCACTGAAAGGCCTTTACTGTAATCTGTGGTGACATGTCTGGAGTCACCTGTACAGGAACGTTCAGGTATAAAGCAGGATGCATTGCTTGTGCTCTGTCACATGGCACTGATATATTTTTAGAGAAATTGGAGATGCTATAGAAGTAACGTGGGTAGGAATCCTCCAACTTAACAACTATTGCCATAGTAATAAATGCTAGGTTTGAGCCACCTTCCTGAGGATTGTTTCGTAGCCACTGAAATGAGGGATATATTATTATAGGCAGCTAAGTTGGAATAGCAAATTCTTGCCATTTCTGTATGCTTCTTTGTGTGAAAGTGTGCTTTTAAATCTCTGTAGTGTGAAACAGGTACTCCCATTTAAATGCTAATAGTTTGATTGCAGTTGGCAAGGAAAACTGCTGAACCACTTGATTAAGTTGGAATTTGGTTTCATGAAGCCAACGAAATGAGGGAGATTAGAATGCATAAGAAAGTAATCCAGTGCCTCGAAAGACTTGCCAGTAGTTCGGCAGGTCTGGGCATGAAATTTTAATATTCTTTCTTTTAAACTCTGTCTTTGTGAAAATAGATTTAGTTATACGTGTTATCCATCCAGTTTTCTGTTCCTTCCACCATTTTTCATATTGCCTGCTATTTTCCACTTCAGATTTTAGTTTTCAAACAGATGGATCGCATTTTCAGGCTGTTTCTAATGTGCATAAGAGGTTGCAGTGCTAGCTTGTGTACTTGGAAACTCATTAAATCATAATATGGAAGTTAAGGGCCAGGTTTTTACCTTCAAGCATGTCCTTTCAGTGGCAGCATTAAGCCAAGTGACCTTAGTTGCTCCTAGTGTATCTTGCCCTCTAGACCCCCTCCTATAATTTGTAGCACTATTCTTCCTGAATAGCAGTTCCATTTGGAAGGCACAGCACCATTAGGACTGGACAGCAAAACTGCTAATGCATAGAAGGGGAAAAAGAAAATTTGACATTCAGGCCTTTGTGATCCTGTTATGACAAAGAACCTTCATGTTAGCTAGGAAACATAACTCAAAGCCTGAGAAGGAAGTTGTTGGTGTGCTAATGGTGCTGGTGAGCCCAGAAAGGTAGCATCTCAGGTCAGTCTTTGCAAGGAAAGCACTGTAAAGGAAAACTTTAGTATTGGTGACTATCTGAAATAAACACCCTCAGCTGCTCCAAATTATACTCAGTGCAACTAAGATAAGTAAATGGGTGAACAAACATCGGCTGTATTGTACGTTGAGCATGTCTCCATAGCAACTCAGTCAGCTTCTGAACTCAAAGTGCATTCTGCACAGTGACTCAAAATTTAATGCAGTGGTGTGGATTTTTCCCATGTGTAATGTGTGTGTGCTGAATCCCACTACAGAACAGCGGTCTGACCACCCATAACATTTAGGACTTTTGTGAGACAGTTCCAGGGGAAGCGAGAACAAGTATATCTAGGGGAATATTCGGCTAGTTTTGTAACTCCTTTACTTCTGGTCTTGGACAATTTAGGCAAATTCTTTGAGTATGTTGCAGTTCTGATGCAGCAGTAGTTTGCTGCATTAATGCAACTGCAAGTGGAAGCTGTTAACGATTTTTAGCAAGCTGGAAGAAACGTAATAGAAGCAGAGATTACCAACAGCTGAGTGTTACATTCTTTAAAAATAACAGCTAAAGAAAAAGCACAACTTATGTGAGCCATTGTTAAAAAGTAGCTTCTAAATCCTTTAGACCTGTGCTTGAATGTGAAATCAGACTTCAAGAACAAGGAACTTGGCATTCAGTCATCCTCATGCTCACTGCTGCACCTGCCGACCTGTGCTGCCTCCTGGTAAAACTGTCAGAACAACACTGCTGCCCACAAGCAGAAGCTAACTAAGCTATGTCCTGAGAGATGAGGTGTGCTTTGGGGTGTGTGAGGAGCTTCTTATGCAGAGAAGCCTCAGGCAAATCACAGTCCTTAGTTTGTAACAGTTTGAAAGGCCAAATCAATACTTGAAGAACACCCACTTACCAGATCCTTTGTTTCGAGGCTCCTGCATGGAAATAAATGTGACTTCTCTTCTATTGGCTTGTCTGAAATCCATCAATAAACGGCTTTGATGGGATTTATTGCTTGAGCTGTACAGGGTGACATGAATCCCATCTGTTGACGTTCAGATGTCCTAAACTCACAAACAGAAACACACGTACTGCCCATGCTGTGCACACACGGGCACTTGCAGCTGGCAGTGCATTTCAGGAGAAGAACAGGCACAGACCCATCAGGTAATTTTAGCTGGCCCATCAGAGGAATAGAATTTGCCCTTTTGCTACATCTCTTTTTTTCACGAACCTAGACTCTTCTCTGATTCAGGGATTTAGCCTTACATTTTTATAACCAGTGAGAAAGCATCTCTGCTATTAAAGATATATTGTTCTCAAAAGGGTCACGTTGTTGGTTCGCATCAGAAGTTTCTTAAGAAAAAGGCTGCATCATCTGCGAGCCACCCCTCCTGGCTCCCTCTGCTGCAGACTCTGAAAGGAGGGAGGCAGATGAAGTCCTTCAGAAATGTTCAGCTCAGCTTCTCTGCAGAGTATGCATGCAGGGCAGGTGCTTGCAAGGTCTGTGTGCTCAGTAACTTGACCTGGGGACTGATTTCAAACAGAATAGTACCTTTGCCCAGGGTCTGCTGATCCTTGGGTCAAAATTAAGGGCAAAAAGTTTCATATTTTCTTACTAAAGCTTATGTTTCCCAATGTTCAGAAATTAGCGAAGTGAGATCACATGCAGACTCTAATTAAGATTTTTAAATCCTTTAAAAACCAGTCAGAACACATTCAATGCGGAGAGGCTTCTCATGCAGTGGCATGCTTGGAGCAAGGACTGAGCAGCTGTGTGGGGGAAGGGACCAGAGCATTAAATAAAGCTACTTGTTGACTGCATGTAAAATTGGCTTCTAAAGGGAGTGCCACAGAGCACCATCCATTACCAAGTGACAGAGTGATTTCCAGCAACTCAGTACAGTATCATAATTAAACTGCGCGTGTTGCTGTTTAACATGATTAATATGTGCATGATTTGGGTCAGTATTTGTAAGAAATTATAGCTCTTCTCACAGACCACCTTAACTCTGGGCTTTTCTTTTTTTTTCTCCTCTTTCTTTCCAGATGCTGGAGAGCTCTTCAGTCCTTTTGTTCATTGTCTTCGTGCTGCTTTTCATTTTGTTGCTCTTTGTGGTACTCATCAGGACAAATGGCACAGCTGCCCTGATCTGGCATGAACTAATCAAGGAGAAAATAACCAATTTCATCATGAATCAGAGCAAAGAACAGAGGATTTTAAATTTTGTGTTGCAGAATGCAGTCCGAGGGGACCCCCGTAGTGTGATGGAAACTATAGATAAATACTGCTCCGAGAAAGAGTGGGCTATGAATGTGGGCGATGTAAAAGGTAACTGAAGTGGGGATCGGCACATAGAGCTCCTTCAGGACTAACAGAACACAGGACTTGTTGCTGCATACACATGGTCACTCCCCTCTGTTGCAGAGAAATCCCACCACAGCCTCGTGGTCAGCAGAGTAGTTCTGTAAACATCTTAGAGGAGGAGGATCTAGTGAGTAATCCAGGAAGTCACAGAATCAAGCGTAGTTTTGTGTGCAAGTGTGTAAGAAGAGGGTGACAAGAGATAGGAGAAATCTAGGGTAGAGGCATCATTACTTACACTGAGCACTTTCATATCCTTAACTGAAAGATACTGGATCTGAAAGAAAAGAAAAGAAAAAAAAGAGGGAAGTATTTTACACTAAGTTTTGTATCTGCAAGCATAAAGTTGAAGGGAGATCACAAAAGATCACAGAATACACAAAAGCAGCTGTCAGACATTGTTGCTACTGACCAAGTAAATAATCCTGTTCTTGTCTCCTAAGGGAAGCTATGTGGACAAAAGATTTCTTTTTCTTAGTTGCAGGAAAATTACACTCTATTCCAGAAACTGTAATGGCAAAATGTTAACACGTTCCCTTGTGAGTTAGACACAAAAATACCTCTTACTGAGAAACTGCAGTGAAAATGCTGAGTCTGGGATTAACATCACCAACAGAGTACAACTGTAAGCACTGTAATAAAAATGCTTCTCTGTAAGGGGTATATTTTGTGAAAGTAGCTCCTCTGCATACCAGGCAGGGTGGTTATGGCAACAGAACAGAAGGCAGTGGCTGGGTAGGAATTCTCAGAACTATTTGGGATTATATTCTTAAATATCTCACTCTAGTTCTGCTCTGAGAAAATGGCTTCTCCATCAGAGCCATCAAAGTTACTGTATCTTCAGTTGTGAAGATTTTCAGAACGAGCAGGTGATTTCAGGATGCAAGTATTAACACCACACTACTCATAAACAAATTACAGTTAGGAAGAAATCAGAAAATGAGATGTGTACACCCATTCAGACAGTCTGTGGCTCAGAGTAAAATCCTTTCAGATACTTTCTAGGATTAGCTGTCCAGTTTCTAGCCATGTAACGAACAGGAGGCTGTTTTTAAAAAACAAATTCAGTTTTTCAGAAGGACTGAATGTATGGTGGCAGTGCACCATCACTTCTTTTTGATAGCAACTTTTTTTTAACTAACAGTTGATCATTTTCCATCCCACAAGTTCATTTAGTAAATTCAAATACTTTGCAACTTATCACAAGACTTCTTTTTCCCTTTAAAAGCAACTGTTTAGACTGAGATGTTTTCTATCAAGCTACTGCACGTAACAGTTGCAACAAATACAAACATTCAGAAGTCAGGATTTAGTATTTCAAATATCTCCAATTTCTGCAACAAGTTCTGGAAAAAAACACTGCATTTTCCCCTTCTAACACTAAAAATACTTCAGTTAACTCAAGTACTTCCTTACTCAAAAGCATGTTGTGAAACTTAAGTTTCTTGTGTGTTTTTTTTTAGATGAAAGTTTGCATCTTGAATCTTCCAATGGCCATTTTTTTCAAAACCTGCTTCATTTTATTCAGGTGTTATTCTAGACAAGACAGTGGAAGAGATCAATCCTTCCGTTGCTCTGGAGCTGGGAACATACTGCGGATACTCAGCAGTTAGGATTGCTCGGCTGCTCAAAGCAGGTGCTTGCCTTCTCACTGTGGAGTTCAACCCCGAGTTTGCTGCTATAGCTAAACAGATGATCGAGTTTGCTGGAGTGCAAGATAAGGTAAATACCATTTATCCATAGGAAACAATACATAGAGAGCAGGAATTTTTTCACAGAAATAACATTAATGGGTTTAAGTTTGTTGTTCTACTTGAGAAGGAAGTACAACTCCATAAGAAAAACTCATGGTGACTATTAAGAACATGGGCCTGGAAAGAGGCTCCTCCGTCAGTTTCTTCATTTATTATAGTCACAAGGTATCAGCACCACACACAGTCCTTTTATGTAACATTATCAACCACTGTTGCAAAGTGGCAAGCTACACTGCCATTACTGCAATGCTAGACTGCCCACAGACTCCTCCTCTTGATAACCAGGAACCTTTCTACAATTTCTATCCCGCATTTATTCACAGACATTTTGTTTTCCTTTACTGTTATATCAGCAGCTCCTAAATGCAGTTCTGTGCCTAAATAATCCCTGATCTGTCACAGAAGTACAACTGAGCACTTCAGAATATTACCTCCCAAAAGCTAGACTACTGGTTTTCTGTGTAAAAAACAAGACCAGCATCAAGAGAACTTAAAGCCATAGCCTGTTCTTCTACAAAAGTTCACAAAAGAACAGTTTCATTATGTGGACATACTTCAGATGTGATACACTCATCCCTGTAATCCACCTCAGCCCCAGGCAGACACGTACAGCACATCACAGGGTTCACCCCCAAGAAGTGTCACTCTGTCAACTAGCCAACCAACTTCAACAGAGATGATAGAAGTATTGGAAATAAATCCCACCTTGAAGATTAGATCTTCAGAGGTGTTTCTTAACTTCCCGATGAGAACCTGAAGTAATATTGACATTTAAAATTGCATTTTCCCCCGTCTGATTTTATCTCCTGATAAAACTGTGAGTCATAAAGCAGACAGATTTCCTTACTACTTTTTTCTTCTACTTACAGAATATGGCACTTGCTTAACAGATCAGTGTGCAGCAACTTCTTCCAGCTTCACAGTACTTATGCCTATAAACTTGTAAGGGAGGTACAATAGGCTCTGTCCTTCCTCCTCTCCTGGCTGCATCTATTTTATATACAGTAGCTTCCAGATGTATTCTAAAGAATCCTATTTGTATTTTCCACTTCACTTTGAAGTACATGATTCAACTGAAACATAACTAAAAAAGTAATAAAAGTATTGCTTTCAACAGAATATTCCTGTCTTTCCACTCAAGAACCATATTATCCAACAAAAACAACAGGTCACTTTTTTTTCCCCCCTCTTTTTTTAATAATAAAGAAGAAAAATATTTTGGAATGTGAGTGAATTAAATTGACAAAAAAAAAAAGTCCACATGACCCAACTCTACCAAATAGTGCATCTGAGGCTGTACTGAACAAAAAGCACAATCACTGATGTCAAGCCACAGTTTAAAATGAGGTAGTCATGCTCTTAGTGGTTTGCAGTTTATCAGATTGATTTGCATTTCAGGTAAAACTCCTCCAAGGCCCTTCAGAGGTAATCATACCCCAGCTGAAGAAAAAATATGAAGTGGATACTCTGGATTTTGTCTTCCTGGACCACTGGAAAGACAGATATGCACCAGATACCATCCTGCTTCAGGTCAGTTCACACAATTCCAGTCTTAAAAAGTAAAGAACCAAATGTTTAAATGTTTGTGAGACCTATATTTTAACTGAAATACTTCCTCTATAAAATGAATGACAGCCAAAATAGCAACTGATTGAAAAACGAGTATTTGGGGACAGGATCCTAAACTTTTATCTTGGACATCATCTCACAGAACACAGCTCAGAACTTGCCAAATACTGTTGAGTCATTTTATTTCACAAAAAGTGGGTCTGTATTGGAAATCCCAACTGGAGGAGTACAGGGAGTGGATCCTGTGCTCCCTGGAAGGAATATCTCTGTGGTCTCGAAATGAAACACAGGATCCAAAAACATCCCAGTCATGGGAAGCAGGTGAGACTCAGGACCTGCGTATTGCTGCTCTAACTTACCTCTCTGATTTCCTCAGTATACCTTGTTCTGCTTGGGATTGTGGTGCCAGCAGGTCCTTCTGACGAAATACTATTTCGTTAGCACATATGGGTATCTTCTTTCTGGGAGTTATTTGATTTTAAAGCTACCTTGAGTAGAATGTAGACTGCCCCCTAGCACTTGCTAGGGAAGTTCTGCCAAACTTTTATCTGCAGCTCTAAACGTGGAAAAATTGTGTTAAAAAAAGCATTACCAGGTTGGCTCTAACAGCAGTAGGCATTAATAGGTAACACTGGAAGTGAGGTAACTACATACTAGAGTGCTTACGGATGGAAATATGTTTTCAAGTGTTCAACTAAGATTCACATTTGTATTTATCAACACAGCATACACAGACACTCCTTGCTTTGGCACTGCAGACTGATAAAACTTCCTAGAACTACTTATTTGAATGCAAGTGTCATTGTTCTCCTGTTCTTCAGTTTCATTCCTGTTTTCCTGATAGCTGCTTGAAATTTGGTGTTATGAACTGCCAGTATTGAATTTACCAGTAGCTGAAGAAACTGTTCCTCTCTTCAGTTATTTTGTATCCAGGGAATGTTTTCTTTTAAACTGGCTGTGCGATGATAACTGAGGTCTTCCCACTGGGAAGGGATAGCTGCGTCCTTATCAGAACTTAACCTTCACAACACAACCAAAACAGAATTTACCTCCAGATCTGTGATTTATCTGGTGCATCTGTAAGACAAAGTTGCTTTGCTTAAAAACTTAGAAAATTCATTGGAGAAAGATGCAAGAAAAAATCCCCAGTTTTTCTCAGATGTTAAAAACTTGCTAACTCTCACTTTCAGCATCTATCTCAGATGGCCCAGACAGCATTCCTCTTCATGCATGTCTAGAAAAGACTGACACAAACGTATTTAGAGATCCTGGTGCCAGTGGGAAATACTACACACTGCCACTTGCAGGCTTCTGAGAGCTGCACAATAGAAACAGGCCAGAGGATGTTTGCCAAAAAAAATCCCTTCTGTGTGCTGACTGGTGTTCAGTCATCAGAGACACAAGCAGTAAACTAAACAGCCTCAGCAGCACACTCATCACCAGGATTTGTCTGATCTGCTGGGAGTAACAAAAACACCCTACGTTTCAGCTGCAACTGGTGCCTGTTAGCACAGGATAGTAACTGGCCTGATAAACTGCAGACTGCCTCTTCTAAAAGAGCTGGTAAGCTCCTATAAGCAATTTCTACTAGACAAAAACACCTGTAAAAATTAGGCTTGTAGGTTTAATATGGATAAACCTGAATTATGTCATGTGGAAATCTGTCATTGATCTTCCTCGTGCACAAATTCTGCTTCACACCCAGCTCCCGAACAAAGCAACAGAAAGCTGTACAAGGTGAAAGGAAAACAAGCTCAGACCATCTCATTTATTGTGTTAATGGGTTTGGATTTTTAACAGGACAAGCCAATCTCTCACATGAGCTCAAGAGCTACTACAACATTTTAATGCCATATTTAAAAAAGGTGTCAAACTTTAGGCATGAAAAACAAAACAAAACCGTCTCATTAATCATGTAGATGTGGTTGGAAATGGTACCAGCAGCAAACTGCACTCCTCCACTGCACTTCATTTGTTATCTCAGAACCCAAATGACCCAACATTATCAGCACCTCTTACGTTCCACCAATTGTGTTAGCAGAAGTGAATCAGTGAATATTAAACATGACAACAGAGGACTGGACAGAGAATTGTTCAGCTTCTCCTATGTCTTTTCTTCCTTCCTTCCTTCCAAATCAGTGGATTTTTTGATGCATGCACTTTAACGTGACGTGGTTAACACAAAAGCAAATTGTATTCAAGCCAACATCAGCTTAACAGCCACCATGAAGCAATTTCTCTTCTTTTTAGGAATGCAGCTTGCTGCGGAAGGGCTCAGTTCTTCTGGCTGACAATATCATCTTCCCAGGAGCTCCTGAATTTATTAAATATATCCGCAACAATCCCCGTTTCCAGTGCAGTACCTACCCATCTCATCTGGAATACATGAAAGTGCAGGATGCTATGGAAAAGGCTGTGTTTTTGGGATGAAGACAGCCACTAATACTCAGTCTGTTTCAAATGACATAAATGCAGCTACACAGGTCAACTTGACTGTGCTTTATATTTTGCTTTTTGTATTTCGGTGCCTATCATTAAAACAAGCTCTGATGGGAATCATTTTTTACCAGAGGGAAACCAAGATTTGGAGTAAGTAGGGCATCCACTCGAAGGCCCATTCCACTGCTTGCTATTCAGCAAACCCAAGGTAATCAACATACTGTCAAACAACATGGTCTGTTACTTTGAGCTCCAGCTTGAACAACCATGGTTGTTAAGGTTAGGGTAACATGGGAAAAATCACTCAACTTCTTAAAACTTACATTCTAAAGCTATTAAGTCTTTATCATTCTCAAGTGTGAAAAAAGCATGCATGTTGCAAGAAAAGAACTTTTCAGAAACCCTGGTTATGCTGAGTTATTATCATGCCACTTCAAGCAGTGAAGGTTCCTATAATAATAATGTCAGATGCATTTTTGCATGGCTGCAAATGTTAATTATCTCCATGCTGAAGGAAAGGGCACATACTGAAAGAAGGAAGAGCTGCACAGTGATGGGAAAATGTAACAGAATTATGCATTAGACAAAGAAAAGAATATTATATCTGCACATGCAGAGATAATTGAAGAAGGAAGCATATTAAAATGAACACAGTAGACATAACAAAAACCAGGTTCTTTCTAACAGAATACCAAAATGACAAAATCACTGAGATCATGAGAAAATACTACTTGTCCCTTCAGCACACTTACTCAGTTCCCTTATTATATTGTATATACATAGTGCGTGCATTTGAGAGGCAGGAAAAATTGCTTACTTGTAAGTGTTAGGTATATTTAGTGAGAATGGGTTCTGCAAGGTGGGCCCTGCATACCTTGGTGAACCTGTTTGTTGTAGTTAGCATTGAATGGCAAGGTTTATTCTTGAGAAGATTTATAAAACCAAATCTGAAATTTCTTAACTCACCTGCACAATAAAAAAATCCACTGTCATTTCCTTCTATGTCCTGCTGTGATTGAATGAGTCAATGACTGCATTGATGAGTCAATGATTGCATTTATTTTATGAATAAAAACTAAACAACAACAGAGAGGACAAGTGAATTCCTCTGTCTTCCATGGATTCTGCACTACACTTGGGATTTCCAGCGTTGGAACAACCACAGAAACACTCAACAGTTCAAAATCAGGGGTAATGTCTCGTCAATTTAATCAGACTTTTACAGCTCACCTTACTGAAGTGGTATCTGCCCTGGCTGGGGTGCTACAGAAAATCCATCCTGAGGACATCAGTAATGGACACTGTAGCAAAGTACCCCACAGTATAAAAGGAAAAAATGGAAAAAAAGGAAAAACAGGAGGGCCTGACACAGTTCAGAAGTGGACCAAGAAGGCCATGGTGACCCAGACAGCATAGAATGTGTAAATTTTACAGGGTTAAGAGAAAACAATGTGATCAGAATTTCTTAATAATTTACACTGTCACATTTGGGAAGGATACAAGATTTACTGAGTTATGCAGAAGCACCTCCTTGTGACTTACTTATTCCGGTAAGGAGCAGTCCCTGAGTTCTGAAACCTCTATGGTATTTCACATTGTGAAACAAGTCTGTGGTTTATTCTGCGAACGTGCTTATCAGCAGGTCCTCTTGTCACTGACAGTCAGTTCAACATCAATGGATCAAAGTCTTTCAGGTGATTCCAAATGACCAAATTTATTTTTCTGTGCACCTAAGGTCACGTATTCAAAGATTCTTCTTTCATTTCTGCACCCGAACAGACATTCCTGCCAAACCAGGGCACTGAACGCATAATGGTAAGCAAACCAAAGCCTCAGAGATGCATGCTGATGGGCACCTAGGTAGGGACAGACTGCTTCTGCACTTTCACAGCAGAGAATCCTACTGCTAGTTAGGCCCAAATAACTAAGAGTCCATCAAGAAAATCAGGGAAGGAGGGAACTTCCAGAGTTAGCTTGGTTATTTCAGAAAATGCATCAGTAGACAAGGAATGTGCAGTATGTGTGCAAATGGAACAGCCACCTTGTAGTGTAAAGAAGACACTCCCCACGTGACAAGCTGTAAAAAGAAAACAAACAGTGTATCATCAGATTATTTACAAAATTTTACATGGAGGATCATTTTTTCTGCTTGACAGCACTTCTGAAATGCTTGTAATTATTGGTGACAAAGGATGAAAAGGAAAATGCCTGATTAGATGGACTGGCAATTAGGAAGAAGGCTTTTGGTCAGTTAAGCAAATATGATCTCAAGCCACAGTATAAAAATGTGAGATATCCCAGGGAGAAGGGTTACTTAGTCATGCTTTGAATTCTGTAAGAAGCAAATGGCAGACAGTCAATCTTCTAACTCAGATACATTCTAAAAACCTAGCAAGTGTTCCTGCAGTATCAACCTATTGTTGAAGACACATGGTACACCTGGAAATGTGTTTAAAGACTGCTGTGAGCATACCAACGACAAAAGTTCTGACTTGACAGAACTCTCCTGGCACACACAGCCACTAAGCAATTCTCACAACTCCTGTCACAAGTGACTGATCCCACCAAATGCTGTTAATTTTTATTCTGCAAATAACAGCTACTCTCTAGGCAGTCTTCAGTGATTGAGGCAAGACATTAAATTGAGGCCTGGTTTCTGCTGCAGCCTCTGTTACCCCAAAGGGTCAGGATGTCTTTTGAAACATTGAACTGATTCTTTAAATCCACATACAAGGGAAGTGGAGAATTCATGAGGAAGTCAAACCCAGCTGTGGTTCTTTTTGGTTTCTACTTTAAACCAAACTGAGCAGAATAGCACCCATGTAGCAATCCTTACAGAAGAAATTACCCTCCAGAGCAAATAGCAGTTATATGTTTTTGTTTTTCCCACTGAAACAGGTCACCCACCATCAGCTGTACCACAATGAGGTTCTGCCATTGCTCTTTAATTATACAGAGATCTTCACAGTAAGACACTGAGGAAGAGAGCATTAAGGACACAGTGTTCCCCCAAGACACTGTCAATAAAACCTGAACCAGATGAGGGCTGTGACATTTCCTGCCTGTTGTTACCAGGTTAACCTTTCACCTGCAGGACTCACTGCTTCCATCTGCCCAACCTGTGATAAGCTGAAAATGAAATCACTTTGACAGCAATAAAAGGTCAGTTGTAGGAACAGCATATTTGTTTTAGCTCAGTATCTTACCTACAGCATCTGCTACTCGTTATCATACTACTGCATCCAGAGGAAAATCATCAGATTCCGCATTTCAGTACAACACCGATGGTACTCTGGAGCAAGATGGTAAGCTTAGGAGCTCACATCTTACCACAGCACATTTGAAAACAGGTCTTCCTGTCACAGAAACAGCATCTGGAGATGACTTGACAAAATCCTGGAGATGCATGCATTACACCTGAAATAAGGAGGGCAGGTGAGCTGAAGATGACCCGCCCGATGCTGTCAGCAAGCATCCACAAGTGAACAGGACCTTACAGTACTGTGAATGGTACAATCAGGCATTAACATACAGCAAACTCTTGTGGTCAGCAATGGTTCATCAACCTTTAACTCACAGAAAATCTCCGCTGAGCTCTAAGACCCTGCACAACTTTCACATCAAGACTCGCAGGGTTCTGTCACATTTCACGAATGTCAGTAAGCATGTTATGTTTAGGTGTTGCCCCTACTGACTCAGTGCAGCTGAATGTGCCAGGGAGAGGCAGTCCTCAGGAGAATTACCCCAAAAAGATGTGTCAGTAACTGGCTGTTACTTGAAATACTGACAGTATATAGGGTGTTTTCCCCCCAACACAGTAACAAATGTAAATTGTTTGGGTCATCTCCAAAATAACTTTTTTTAAATGAAACCAAATCTCACGCATAGCTATGATGAACTTAAAGATTTTCTGTTCTTCTTTTGCACTCCTATTTGTGAGAATACTTGCAGACATTTGAGAGATGGGAAATCTCTGTAAAATTACATGAATTTTACAACCAAATTGGGAAAGGTTAAATAGCTTCTCAAATGGAAAAGACATCAGCAGGTTAGGTTTGTGGTCCCAAACGTGCAGTTCTCTGAACAGTGACTGAGATATCTTCCTCGGAGAAATAGGTTTATACATTAAAAAGGGGAAAAAAACCCATGACCTACAGTCCAAGGCCCTTACAGGACTTCATGCTACAACTACAGAATATGGCAATAAATCAAACATTTCCAGGCGTACTGGTTTAAAGGATATTCCAATTGCCCTCATTACCACTGACCTTTTACTAACACAGAGTGCTGACCTGAGCTAGTACTGAATAATTCCCTGCCACAGAAAACTGCTGTTGCAAAGCCAAAAGAATATTTGAGGTACCTGATATGACAAAAAGATAACCAATGGCACATGTATTCTTTCCAGGCATGGTTTATTGAAAACACACCAAATTGTTATCCTACATACCTGGTTTCTAACAAGCATTCTACTTGTCTGCATTATGGAAAGATCCTATAATAATAATACATTCTGTCACGGTAACATTTGTTCCATGAAAAGCATAATCCACCTTTTTTTCCTCTCCATACTGGTAAAATCAAACCATTCTAAGTGTTTCAGTTTATAGTACAGTGTAAATACAATGCAAAACCCCACCAGTCTAAACTACAGAGAGAATGTTGAGCAGTATTACAGAAAACACATTGTTGATTTATTTTTGTTTTTTATTCTCCTACCATGAAAATTTTAAGGCACATGATAGTTACAAACACATTAGCTACTAATTACCAGAAAGCTTCTTAGTCTAGTTACTTTGTTTTTCTGAAAAGTAAGAACCAGATTGGCAGGCCTTGTAGTATCTGCACTATCTTCCTCCTCATTTGCAAATGGACTTCCTAACATCCTACCCCGATGTAAAACTTAAGACAGAATAAAAGAGATTCGTAACAACTTTCCTTTAAATACACTAGATTAGTTACTGTACCAGTAAATCAGAGGATTTCTCTGACAAAGATAAGGAAACACCAGATTTTATGGGCATTAAAACAAAGACACTGTGAGAAACTATGCCTATATAAACACCTTCAAAAACTGTGAGAGCATAATCCAACCCCAACAGCACAAAACTTCTGGCTGAGCTTACTGGCACACTGTAGTTTACACTGAGTGAGCAGCTAAACAGCAGAAGGGACTGTAACCAGTCTGTAATGTGCTCACATGGCTCCTGAAGCTTTATTTACTCCAAGTGTTTACTCTTCTAAGTAGCTGAGCCTATAAGCTCAACTTTAAGGCAAGCAACAGAAAGTAACTCACCACCTTCAAGCTAACAAAACTGCTGTAGGAGTAAAAACTGTTTTGCCCAGCATAAACCGTGCATGCTAGAAATCATCACTGAAAGCTATTCCTCTGAGTTGGCAAGAGCTTATTAACTGGCTCTATCAAACATGCCATCCCCACTTCCTTAATGCATCACTTAACAAGTCAGTTCCTAGTCCGCAAGTCAATCCCTTTTAAGAAGTCTTGGCAAAGGAGACGAGATTTTACTTTCCTAATATACACATTTAGAATCTGTAGGTCTGAGTGCTCAAGAGTAAAACCAGGACACTCAGGTGTTTTGCCCATAAGACACTGGAGATCCGGACTTCTGGCTGCCCAAGCTGCTCCCTGGGGAACATTTCAAGCTGGCAACCATCTTTGATTTGTCAAGTTACACTTACAGCTAAATTGTTTTGATGCTCCAACGCAGAAACAAAGTGTCCTCATGTCTTGCCTTTCTGCTGCACAAACAGAATCACAGAGTCCTTAGAGTTGGAAGGATTAATCGCTCATCCACTCAACAGCCCAACTTGATGCTTATCTGGCAGTCCTGACACACAATGTTAAGTGACCCCAACAGTGTTGTTTTTTGGTGTTCAGTTTTGTTTAATCTCCACAGCCTACTGAATGTGCCTGGGCAGTGAGCAAGCCATCTCCCTGGGATGAGAGTTCAGCAATTATTTGTCATCAGAAATCTCTTCCATCCCCTGTTATCTCAGCCCTTACTGGGCCATCAAATTTCTTCCTCCTCTTTATCAGGAGTCTTGCAACACTATCTTTTCCTTCCAGAACCACCCCTCCCACTTAAACTTCTGCAGGTATTCATCTCTTCTAGCCCAGCTCTTTGCAGAGTGCCTCCAGTTTTCACAGTGGAGCCAGCAGGAAAAGAGATCACATACCTGAGCCCTAAAAAGCACTGCCTGCCTTTGAGCAGGAGCCTCTAGACCATACTGCAACATTAGTTACACACACTGCCACTTTCCCTTCTTAACATACTGTCCCTGCTGCCAAAACAAACTCAACAATTACTAGTATATTTACCCACATTCCAGAACAGCTCAACCAGCCCAGACACACTTGCATTAACAAGGAGAGAGGTAAGGCCAGGTGTGGACACACATCCCACCAATGCATTCCCAAAGTCATCACATGGCCACAGATTAAAAGGACATTGGATAAATCACCAAGCTAAGTTCAAAGTATCTTGCTAGAGATTTTGGCTCATGACCTGGTAGTACAAGGCGACAGTCTCATATGCAAGTCATTCTCAATCCATTTTCCTTCCTCATCATCCAAACAACAGCTTGGTGAGAAGAAAAAGAATAAACTCAGTAATGTAAATGATGCATTATTGGTTATTGCTACATACCTAGGAATTCATCATTACTGTAAGGCATGAGAAGGGCAAAAGTAAGATGTCATTTCCTAGGGGTACGTCTTGGCACATGGACTTGGTATTTCACCTCTTACTGTACTACACTTTGCTTTTTTTGTTGCAATAAACCATCTTCTCAACTCTAAAGTATCGGGGCTGCCAAGAATACTTTATCCCAGGGAAAAGGAAGAAGAACAGTTTGCTACAATGCGCCTAGGAAGCCAATTCCACCTAACCTGACAGGGAGGTTTGCTTGACAGAGGATGCAGTATAAATATGAAAAGGTCTTTGGAGGGGAGGGGGGGAAGCTGGACAGGGTCTGAATTTGCTTCTCAAGTTTCCCTTAGTGTTTTTAGCTTGATTCGCTAATGACAGAGACCAAAGTAGATAGCCATCCTGATTTTCAGTGTCCTGGTAGCGCCCCACTGAGAGCCATACAATATCTGGCACAGGAGGTCACGGACATAACTGGCCCCTAGGCATATCACTTCCCCCTTCCTGCAGTTTTCTCTGTTAACCTCTTGCTGGCTTTGAAATATTTGTACAACAACTAAATCACAAAGTCTTAGCAGAGACTCAACAGTCAGGTCTTTATTTTAATTGAACTTTTGCTCAGACTCCTTTGGTAAATATATGAAGTAGATCAGGGACAGACTGACAGCATGGCCCTTCTCTTACACTGCTCTAATTAGCTACAAAGCAGGTTCCATTGCTAATTACTGAACGTTTTTAAAAAAATCCTTTCATATACAAAAAGAATACACCAAGTACATAACCAAAAGTGATATAAAACGTTTCTGTGTAGCTTGGTTAAAAGGGTCTCCGCGTATTGGCAGAACAAGTATGAAAAGAGCACCATTGATATAATATACAGTCAGACTACGTATCTGGTTTCATTGCCACACTTCATGTCTACACAGAGAGAGACACCGCCTCTGACACAAGTGTTGATAATCACAGATGCATCTCTGCTTCCCTTGATCTGCTGAGCATCTTTGGTCCAACAGGACTCTCATGCAGGTGAAAACCCCATAAATATTTGCTATCTTAATTTGCTCTGAGCAACTTCACCTTCTCTATGATCCAGAAGTGACTACTGCAATGTACACAGAAGATGAGGGTCAAAAGGGAGGAGGGTGAAGGAGCATATGCGTCATCCAAATCACTGACAGCTTCTGGCATCAGTCTTTCCCTGAATCAACAAATGCTTCCCTCTCCTGCAAACTACTTTACATGGTTATTAACCTATCCTCTGCACAACAATATATATATAGATATATAGATTTATTTATTTATATATATGTACTCATGTCAATTCTTTAATATACTCATGAAGATAGAAAGCTCTTGGTACTTGCTTTTTTTTTGTGTTTTTTTTTTTTAATTTTTTTTTTTTTTAACAAAAACTTTGAACATTTACTATTACAGTAATATTTTGGGCGAGGCAAGGTTGTTGGATATTTCCCCTTTTAAATTACAAAGGAAACAGCAGGCACTGAAAACCCCACATGATGTTTGCTAGGCTCAAAAATGCGCTTTCCAGTCACACCATTTCTAGGAGCTTACTTAGAATTAAATGTGGCAACCAAACAAAATCAGCACAAGCCCTCTGATGCTACTAGTGAGATATTTGGTTCCTATTCTTTTCTGCTGCCCTCCCTTGACCAATGCCTGGAGAAAATCAGTGATCTGAAGTCACTTCATGGCATTATCAGATTCTGTATATGCGGCGCATATTCTCTGTCCTCATGAGGTAAAAATTCGGCCTTACCCAGAGCACGCCACGGCATCTAAGAGGAGAACGTCTGCACATGGATGATCTTTATACCACCTAAAATAATGCAATCCCAAAACAAAACCAAGGGAACACAGAAATGATGATGATTTAAAAAATGTCTAACCCGTTCCCTTTCCGGCGTTTTTCATCACCATCTATAGCCCAAAGCAAACACGGATAACAGTGATAAATTCACCATCAAACATAAATGACAGACCCATCTAAGATGTGTAGCGTGTTCAAAATAAGACATCCTGTGATGAAGCTTCTATTCCAACACGTTAACAGCTAAGGCAAAAGAAACTGTTAATTGTCATCAATGCAACACTGGTACAATTAAAGTGTAAAAGCTCCTTACTGCAATCTCTGAGAGTAAGAAAATAAAAAGCCAGCCAACTCCATTTCTCAGCATACATTTCTGAACTGGGGACACTAAAACCTTCATGTGGAAATAAAAGCAGAGCCATTACAGAATTCGGAAGGCAGAAGGACTGTACATCAGATTATAACAGTAATATAGCACTGTGATTGATATAGCTTACTCTTCTAAAAGCAGATTTATACAGCTTGCATCAAACTTTGTTATCTACTCTCCAGTTCGTTTGACCAGCACTTTATATTTTTTGTTCTGTATTTTCTCTCTTCATTGAAATTCAATTAACCCACTCAGCATTCCTGCAATTCCTGTTGAAATAATGAAGAAAACCTCAACATTTTTTCAAAAACCCTTTAAAAATGTTAGATTCACAGTTCAAAAGAAATCCCCCAAAACAAAAACAAAAGGAAACAATGGGACCCAAACCAGAAAAAGTGCTATTATCTTCATGACTACACCTAAGGTATCGTTTCAGATATTCACTTGTGAAGCTGTCCTCTTTGCTGCTGCACGACCTTTGCTTCTCACTCTTGGCACCTTCTGCACGTAAGAGTCACCTAAAAATACGGCCAACCAGATGGAAATTGGATTCTCTTCCCTTGCTTGCTTTATTCTTGCAGGAGTGGGAGGGAGCAGGGGCGGCTATGTCTGGTGGGAATGTAACTGATTTACAAAACAAGCTGTCTTGCTGTAAGGCATGGTGCTCTGGGGTTGGCAATGGCAGTCCGTTGTGTTTTCTCCCTGCATTCTCTGAGAATCCGCAGCGTTGTCAGTGATGCAGTGCCCTCCAGGTCGGAATGGCAGTGGTGACTGATGAAATCCTCGGTGTCAATTCAATGTTTTTTTCTCCCCCTCAATTAAAAAAAACAAAACACATGTGGTTGGATTCTAGCCCTGCAAAATAAAGCCAGAACTGATTAATACCAACAAGCAACGTGACATTGGTGGTGATCTCCATCACCTAGTGCTACAACAATGAACAGAAATCCCAATCTATCCCCAGTAGGGTTCGTGGGAAGATCTGACTGGAGAAGATGAATACAGACTTTGTTCAAAGTCCCACCCGTACGCATTCACTGCTAAAAAGAGTGCAGGACTGGAGGCATACTGCACTGCACATGTTTATCCTTGCCCTCTGTCTGGGCCAGCAAGGCTGACTACACAGCAGTGACAAGCTGCATGAAGCTAACAGTGCTGGAGCCTGCTGCGTGGCTACACAGGGTACCAGGGGTGTTAAAGACTGCTCTGGCCAAGCACTTCCAACCCAGGAAGGGAAACAATCTACGGCACTTATACTAGAATCTTAAAATGCCTAATTATGAGGGTGGATAGAGCTCCACATTTTGGAATTTGGGCCTTAAAGGCCTATTATCCACACTGATGGGAAAGCTGTCCAGTGCCTTCACAACCATTTCTTAGGTGTTCCTTCAGTTAGCTAGGGAAACAAAATCTGCCATTCCAAATGGGGCATCAAATCTGACAGTGACGGATGGTCTAACCAGGGCAGAGGACTGTTTAGCAAGACAGTGGGAGACACACCGGCAGTGGCAGGAGTAAAGAACAGCTAGTGACAGTACTAAGGAACTTGGCTGGTGGCAAAGGCAGAGAGCTAGAATGCGACATAAAGGCGCCTTTCTTTAACAACAGTAAAGGAAAGAATTGGGAAGTGGGAGTTGTGGTGTAACATTATTGTGTAACCAGAATCATCTCCCCTTGCCAAAGTAACTGTGTACAGGCAGCAGCTTCGCTGCAGATGGGCAGGGCCATGTAATTGTAGGGAACCTCGGGGGATGTCCATAAATAGAAGGATACACTTTTCCTTTAAGTCTCAGGATATATATATAATGAATCTGAAGGGGAAAAAAAAGGTTGCAAGTAGAAACACACTATTTAAATTAATTCCTGTGGTCTACCAGGAGAAATCTTTCACATTTTTGCTGACAACCAATCATTCAAGATACTTCTTCGCTGTGTAGTTATTTGACAGATTATTTTTTAATCAAACAGGAGTGCTTGATTACGTTTCATTAAAGACACAATGAATAATATAAATGCCATGTTTCCAAATGTATTTTCATTTCTCTAAAAGGACTCAGTTAGCAGTTAGCCTTGAAGAGATTCCACAGCTATACAGATCATGCACAAGACAAGTTAATCACTAGCACCAATTACCATTAAAATGACCTACCATGCATGCAAATTAGACCCAGGAGTCAACAGGCTGGGGTTTAATGTCACGAGCATCCACCAGATTCACCGAAGCCCTGTTACTCCTGTTAATGTTTTTCCTATTTGTGTCATTCTGCAGCACAGGGTGAGGAGTTAAAAGCAAAACAGAGCGGATTAATCAAACAAAACCACCAAACAAGTGAGCTCAAAGGAGCACAAGGGAAAATTAGTTGTGGAGAAAGAAACAAGATCAGCAAAGGCACAATACCAACAAGAGCACTTGCTGCAGCCAAAGGCTGCACTTCCCTTCCATCATTATTCAAAATGCTTGGCCACTCTTGAGCCTCGAATGGTTATTTACAGTTTACAATGGTTACTGAGCAGTTTACAAACCAGAAGCCCCCAGACTTCATTTTCACAGGATAGGGAAAAGTAGCAGCTACTCAGACTTTGCTCCAACTGAGAACGCACCAGAGACTGTTTTTGAGACAAGTAACAGGCTGAATTCAAAAAACTTTTATCCTTAAAACCAGGAGGCAGCATAGACTGTAGTGTGCACATTTCTGAGGTGAAATATTTTTTATCCTGTTCCTATAAAAGCAAAGCAGCTGGAACTCTGGGTTGTGCTTCACCTCAGATGTACACTGGGAATTTGGGCTGAGTTACATGATTTAGAAGATCACTTTCATGAATTCTGAGTGGCAGAAATAAGAAATGTTTGTTAAGACTTCTGCCTTACCCTACTTTCTTTGGAAAGACATCTTCTGTCAAGCTTGTGCTGATCAAAATATTTATGTCAATGCACCTGTTCTCACTGCATCCTCATAATACACATCAGAAGTGTTATGAGGAGAGTAGAAAGTTTATACCATTAATACTGGTTCAAGCTGGGCCACCTCTTATCCCTTCAGCACTGGAGGACAGAGTACACTGTGAATTCAGTGATCAGGTTATATCAGTTTCACCAAAAAATGAATGAAAGAGCACAATCACCTCCAAAGGACAAGGTGAGATTGTGCTTTCCTGCCTTCTCCAGACTCTGTCAAGCAGAAATATAGGAAGGTTTAGACAGAAAGGTGATCACTAGTTGATTACTTTAATAGGTGTCACCACACATCTGGACTTAGCAAAGAAGCTGCAAGATGACTGAACAGGAAAACTGTAATGGCTGTTCTCTTAAAGAACCTTCTGAATGACAGAGGCTTCCTGAACAATCTACAGCTGTCATATTCACTTACTTCTAGAACTGTTCTAAAGAGAAAAGGGGTGGGAAGTGAGCTACCTGCTGAATCTAAGACATCAGTGTTTCAGATCAACCACATTACTCTAGACCATTTACTCAGGGCTCCCTGGTTCTCAGTGCCACGTTTGGCACTGCAGAGTTGTCACAAGACCATGAGTGATTACATTAAAAACTTTAACTGGGCAGCCCCCAACAGGATGCCCAGAACTGCCAAATCAGAATGAACTGTGCTTAGAACTGCAGCTGGATTTAAGCCATTATCCAGAGTATACCTTCAGAGAAAGGGAGGGCACAGCAGGAAATGCATGAGCAGACAAGTTAACACAGGCAGACTGATAGAGAAGGATATCTTCCTGGTCCACAAAAAACAGAAAGCTTTTTCTGCAAATCACATTTTAATTTCTCTTCAATATAGTGTGTTTTTCTTTCAATTGACTCAGGTTTAATTGTTTCCAAAGAACACAAATCCCCTGGACTTTCTGACATCACCAGCAACGCGCTGAAGGTTATTAAAGACAGCTTTTTACAGACTAACAATAGTATTTCCTGTCGCTGATTCTTGGTTCACTGAATCTTTTTTCCCCCTCAGAAATGACCTACCCAGGGGAAAATACAAGCTCGTTTTGAGGCCAGGGAGAAGTTATGGCCACAGCATTGTTAGAAGCACTAAGCAACTTTTAAATCAAAAGATCTACTGAAACAGCATAGCAATGCAACAGAAATTAACAGAACCCACTAAGACACATGTGCACACAACCCTCAAGGCAAAACGCTTTGTCAAGAAAGATCGCTGTTGTTGTTGCTGTTAAATTAGAAAATGGTCTGAATTTGTTCTTAGAAGGGACACACTCAGAAGAATGCACATCTCTCCCTCCTCTCCACCCTCCTCGGCCCACGCTCATTGTCTGCAGTGAGGACTCTGAGTGAGCGCTGGTGAAATGAATGCTGCTCACCACACTGCTCTGGACAGATGCATAAGCTGACACGTACTTCTCACAGTGAAAACAATAAAGCAGCGTGATGTTTTGAAGTGACTGTTCTCAGAATGAAGGCTGAATGCAGTTATTCACTTTAGGGCAAGGGAATGCTGCCTGCACAAAGGTGACAGAACAAAACCTTTATTTTCTTACAACCTCATTCATTTACAGGAATATATCAATTGCCTGCATTTACTTCTCTGCTGGAAAGCAGCATTTTGTTTCTATTTCTAGTTAGCCAATGCTAGGTTAGAAAATGATGCTTTCATCTTAATATCAGACAAATGAAAAACAGACACCAAAAAAACTTTACAGCCCTCGAGTGAGTAACTCCCCTGTTCCTGCTGAGAACACCAGGCTGTTTCTTCTAAAGGCACTAACTAGCATTCAGCAATAAGGGGAATCTCACTTTTAAAGGTTCTTTCTCCGAGGCGTCCCCCGTGTTCTCGCTGGCCTTGTATTTGCGCTCCTTGTCCCGGTGATCGATGGTGGAGTACCCATCTAAGGAGGAACAATACCACAGTTAGGCACAAAGCACAGCTGAGAGCAAAACAGAGCTGATGCTAGCAGTATTCTTCAGCAAAGGAACAGGAAAATAAACCATCAAAATCCACAGACGCTGGCAGCCTGCTCCTCACATACGCTCTAGCTCTGAAATTTTACTCTTACCAGTTTAAAACAGAAAAAGCCCTTTTTTTTTTGTGTCACTGCCAGATGCTGGCACTCATTAGCAAGCAGAACTGTTTTCATCCCAACCTACTGCAGTTCTGTAGTGTGCCTAAGGAAAGCAGCAAGTTGTCATCTCAAGCCCTGTGGCTAATGAGCTCCAAATTCAGCTCAAATCCTGTGTTCCTTGCTTAGCAGCCTGATTAATTGGCTGTGTTCATTCTCTGAATGCTCTGCAGCATGTTCCCACTCTTCCTGAGCCTGACTATTAGCAGGACATAACAGTAATTTGAAATAGCCCCTTTCAGCAGATTGAGAAAGGGAGACTTTTGAGTTGGAAGAAATCGTGATGCAAACCCTGCTGTGCTAGGACTGCCTTTCATTCCAAAGCAACACCTGATAGTGCTTTTTCTCCTGACAACTAAGAAACCATATGAAAGTATGATTAGCACATGGAGGAGCAGTGCGAGAGAGTATCACAAAGAAATAGCTTTAAATATTTCAGAACCTCTGCTTTGAATCAGTTCAGCCAACACAAATCTGAATTTGTTTTCCTGATGCATCGGATCTCCCTCATTATCAGTTACAAATAGATCATCTCCTGCTCTGCTTCAGTGGCATCGTAATCTGGAGTAAATGACACTCAAATATCTGTAACTCCTATAGGCTTTTATTTTTACCTGTGTAACTGAGGAATTATTAATGTTTTCACATCCTGACAAACCAGGCTCTTAGAGGACCGCAAAAAAGTTTTTAGGGAACTACACAAAACGCTCATCTCTGGGCATATCACTTGCCTGCAAAACATCACTAAGAAAAAGGTTTTTTGTGGGGCTGCCTTGGCACAGAGAGGCTCTGTCTGCCCTCATGACAAAGCAGCTGGAGTGACTTGTACCAAACACAGTCACAGCACAGTTCTAAATGATGTTTATGCTGTTCACAGTGAAGTTAATTTTAAAAGAGCTCGGGTTTTTTACACGTCTCATGAATCAAAGTGCAGACAGAAATGAGCTAGCATCCATGGCATCACGGGTAGCAACATTACTTCACCACACTGCTTAAAAGAATTTCTGAGTTAAGCATTTAGTACAGAGATTTTACAGCACTGCTACACAGAACTTCACTCACAAGCATTTGCTGACAACAAAGAAGTTCACATCACTAGCTATTCCTTTTGAAGAAATAGTAAAGCCCAAAGCCTTCCACTTGCACCCAGTCACGCAGCCAGCATTTGTGGAGAAATGCATAATCAATAACTACCTCCTGAACGCCAAAAATGAACACTACTAGCTAAGTTATATATTCAAGATTTATCATTCATTTAGGAGTAAGTTCATTTAGGTATATGAGATGGGAACAGGCTGACTCCCAGTAATTTAAGCACTCAACTGAGGTGGCTCTTCACAGACAGATTTTAGTTGTACTCACAATGGTGTAACAGATCACTCTGTGTTTCTTTACTGGTATCAAGGGTGACCCCCAAACATTTTTAAATCAATTGCTCAGACACAGAGGGAAACCTTTAACCTACCCCCAGAAAGCAACAGCCATTAAGGTGAAGTATGGCAGCTGTAATATTTTCCAGACAACAAGGTCAGAATAAAGACATTAATCATGAAAAACTTAAAGTACGACAGTTCTTCAATACTTTAAAAGAAAAAAATAAAACCCCATGCTCACCAGGAATCTGACAACAAAGAATGGGCAAGAACTTTGTTTTTTGTACCCAAACTCCAAGATGCTGAAGCTCGTACTGTCAGCCCTCTGCTGTGTGGTCCACATGCTAATGGTGTCACACACATCAGTGCTAACGGTGTATGTGCTTTTGAGAACCAAGCACTGTGCTACAACTCGGTCAAGATACACAGCAGAGATGGGAAGTTCATGACTGGACCTAATAAAATGAGTAATGTCTTGAAGAAGGCTGCATCAGAAAAGTAATACCTCAGTCTGAAGGACCATACCCAGTTCATAGACAAAGTTAAGTTGGTTAGTAGAGGCACTTAGCATTCTTGGCTTGTTTATTCCTCTCTCACCTTTCTCCTTGTCTTCTGTATTGCTTTACCAAGTATCTGCCATTCATTCTGCAGCAGCAACATTTTTATGTCATCACAAGTGACAAACCCAAATGCCTTCTGAGTGTCAATCCATCTATGCCCTCATACATCTCTCAACTTACAAAGACCCACAAAGAAGGAAAGGAAGAAAAAGGAGAAGTTATGTCTAAAGATATGCAGGTATGAATGGAACTTCTGAACCATGCACCTTTCTTTTCAACAATTCTCAGCTCTCTAATGCTCTTGGCAGATTGACTGCAGCTTAACTAAGGCACAGGTACAGTTTTGGAGAACTCAGATTTCGCACACAGCCCTGAGATCACAGTTGTGCTGCTTCTGCAGACAGCTCAGGGTCACACCCACCCTGAGGCAGCACTGTGACTGTAAGCATCAACCATCTTCAGATGACTCTGTGCAGTCTCTTGTTTGGAGCTGATGAAGTCTGACAGACCAGAGCTCTCTTTGCACAAGGCTGCATAGTGCATCCCATAGTAACTAATAAAACATGTTTTTCCATTTCCCAGGGTAACTAAGCTCTGCCTAGGTGCTCTCGTTGCCCCACACAATAGGAAGCTGACTTGTCCAGTACTGTCAATGTGGAACACATCCTTCTGCATCTCTAGTCACATTAACAATGAATTAATTTCCTTTACTGAGAAGGATAACTCCCCAGCACTGGCAAACAGATAACAACAGCGTGCTTCTTTCTTCAGACTTGGAAAAGACACAACACGGGTTTAGCAGTAAAGGGCCAGGTACCCAGAGGGCTTAACCCTGATGGAAAGAGGCAATGATGGAGCAGCCAAAAGATAACAATGTTCTGGAACAAGCATGGTCTTCTAAACTAAAGAGGAGAAGGATGAACACTTCGGGCTCAAAGGATGCAGCTGAGTGGACGTGCAGCTCTAATGTGTGCAGCATGGAAACACACTGAATTCTGCAGTGACACATTCTGACATCTTTGGTACCAAATTACGTTGACTCAAAGTGGTACACCAGCATGGTAATTATGAAACATGGGGGCATCTGAATCGAATGAAATGAATATCACAAAGTTGGAGGCTGATAACTTCTAGAAGATGGTGAATATACAGTAGAAAGATTTCAAGGCAAATGAAGTCAGAAAGAAAGACAAGTGAAAAAAAAAAACACTACCAAAACCAGGGCACAGGACTTTCTGCAATAAAAATGAAAAGACATGAGCCGGGATGCTGAACAACGGTCTGATATTTGGTCATACATTTCCTTGGTAAATCTAAGTGAATTCAGTATCTCCTGAAGGCTCAGAACTTTGGTGAGGAACATGTGGAGATGCCAACAAACACCGTTCACAGGAGGCAATAACTCAGGAACGTGCTTAATGATGTTCTGTTCCTGATACCTGTGAGTTCACTCCAGAGTGGAAAATGGAACAAAAAAATCCCCTGGAATGTAACAATATCCACAATGGAGTTAAAATCAGAACATATATTCTAGATCATTTCCTCCTGTAAATATGCCCACAAGATACGTAACAAGTACCATTTGGAAGAGCACGAAGGAAAGAGATGAAGTATTGTTTTCCTAGTGTCCTGAAACTAAGGACAGTAGACAAATTCACGTACTCCCTTCCTTCTCAGCTGACCTCTGAAACCAGAGAAAGTTATAGCCATACTGGAGATGAAAGTACTCAAGAAAACTTCACAGATTTCATCTTTTAACAGTGATGAAAGAACTGCAGAACAGAATGGCCCAGGCCATCTGCCTGTATCACATATATGCTGCTAATTTGCATTCCTCTTGGTACTGAGATATATACCAGTAACTCCTGAAAGCACGAGGAAACAATCCTGAGACTACAAACGTTCAGCACTGCCCACAGTGCAGCACCTGCTTGCACACAGTTATCCTGCCATGCAGTCTTCCCTGGAGCCATTTTCTTCCATTGTGAGAACAAATGTTTCAGTGTTCCCTTAGGCAAAATACACAAGGACAGGTGATTCAATACAGGTGGTATCTCCTTTTCCCAAGGATATGAAAGGTAATCAGTATCTGTTATTCACCTTGGTTCTAACTTAATTTTTCAGCTACAATCACAAATAGCTGCATATCAAACAGGTTGATTTGGAGGCATTAATATAAATATCTTAAAAATAAATAAATAAATAAATAAACCTACCAACTGGAAGAACTAAAAATTCCCAAGTGATTAGGAAGTACCTCTATCTACCTCAGTAAAGAAAAACCTCACAATTCTGCAAGCCAGAAATTGCAGAGTTTATCAGTCTCAAAACATGACACTGGCAGTAGCTGAGAGTTCTCCACGTGAAGGACAAGTCAGGCTCAGTTAGATGAAGGCAATTGAAAAGTAGTTGGGAATATTGTATGTATTAACATTTTGTTGTAACCTACAGAAAACAAAGAACAGATTTAAGTTCATACTGAAGTAACTTCTCAACTCTCTTTCCTGTTTCCAAATCTGTAACACAGAATGCAGCTGCCTCAAGGGACAGAGGCTAGAATGAAAATGTATCTGTACTATGCTTAAAGTAGTGAATAAATTAGTGTGTGTGCTGCACACACGTTTAAGAGGAAAAAAAAAAAAGAAAAATAATGGCAACAGCCAACCTTTTGTAAGGCAACAATGTCAGCTTTGTCCATTTGAGAGAGTACCACTCAAAGAAATAGCTGAACTTTCCTGTAAGTGAGACCAGCTTTACTGAAACAGACAGAAGGTTTGATCTATGACGGAGTTTACCTGGGCCAAGTTCATCCATAGGAATCATATCACGACTCCCAGTTTTCTCATCTGTAAAAGAGAAGCATGAAGCATAACTACCGGAGTTACATTTGCTTTTCTCAGCATCTGGTACTTTTAAATTAGTCACAGAACCAGAGAGGTCGTTGAAGTACTAGATACAAGAATACTAGATGCAAGAGAAGGAAAACTACCCATATGCAGATACATGGACTGATCACTTTGTTACTGTGGGTTAAAAGGCACTATATAAATAATACGTTTACCCCTTCATGTCTTGCCCTCCCTTTCACTTCCTGTAACAAATTGTGGCAGATTCAGCAAGCAAGCGCAGCACCACACAATAAGTGGTAACTAACAGAACTGACCTTGACTTTTATCCACCAGTGGCAAAGTGCTGTCATCGTAGCCAGACCGGCCTGCAGTACCCTTGGAACTCTTTGGAGTTGCAGAAACAGACTTCAAAACAAGAATTAAGTAAATAAGAAACTGCTGCTCTGGGAAATCAAACAAGTAAAATAAACAGCATGAAGTAAGATCACTTATTGTTTCTAAATCCCCCTCCTGTTGATAGAATGGCTGAGGAGGTTTCTTTTTTTCATTTTCATATAGACTTGTTAGGGGAAATATCTAGATGGCTGCACTGCTGGTATGTTAAAGGAGCTCAACCTTTTCAGAAGGGAAGGGAAGGAGGCTGCAGTCAAGAACTAGCGACTGCCCTGGGCTGCTGCCTGACATAAATGCCATATGAGGAAAAAAAAAACCAACAAAACAGTTGAGAAAAGACATGCTAATTCTTCTCTGAGCAAAGCACACACATTTGTCCTACACAACATGGCATGCTTCCAAAAGCTAAAAAGCCACATTTCACAGACCAGTGAAAAACCTTATCCATGAGGGAGTGCATGATGCTATGACCAAATAACTATTACCTACAAGAACAGAATCAAAGTCTGTTATCTACCAAACATTAATATTTCACTAACTGAGGGCACCTTCCATTCAGATATTTCCATAACTACACTAAATCTGAGACCCGGCACCTTTACCTGGAAGTGTGATTTGTTCCAGCCATCTTTCTGCAGAGCATTTCGTAACTCCTTGTAGCTCCAGATCATCTGAAGAACATGAGATGCTGCTTTTGTTTCTCGAGGAGACTGGCTGATTTGCAAAATAAAATTAGAATGTTAAATACCAAGCAATATACGACTATTCATGTGTGAGTTTTAAGATGTATGTGAAATAATCTAATGACTTCACGTAAGTGGGTATTTGCTGACAAAAGAATCCAAGAAGAAAAACTCTGCAGATTTGTTTTCACACTGCATTCCTGGGTGAGCACAGAGGCCAGGGCTCTCTTTTCTTTTTGTACTAACAGAAGAGATGGATTCCATTCTGCTTGGATTTATTTAGAGAAAAAAAGAAACAAAATACAATGAACACACACACAAAGTTCTGAGCTGCCTTTAGCCAAAGCAGTTACTGCACATCCTTAACCGTTTTATTTAAAACAAGATTTCATCAATAGCAATCCTTTAAGGGATCAGTGACATATTTTAAGATGTCAAGTCCTAACAGGCTTTCACTCAACATTGTTTTTTTGAAGTTACAGATCTTCTAGAAGTGTGACATTTTATTGTGCATGTATTCATTCAGCTTTTGAAAGGCTAGAATGGCAAAAAAAAACCAAAACAAAACCAGAAACAAAAAAGCCTGCTGAGCACTGTGGTATTTTCAAATTTACAGTGAGTTCTTACACATTTTGCTTTCAACTGTTACTTACCTTGACTTGCTGATAGCTACCAGCTTCTGGATGCCCTGTGTCTGGATCAGAGACCTTGCATTTTCTGAGCTGTCAGTAATGATTTCATGAATTGTATTCAACACTGCAACCACTGTATCTTCTTCCAGGTTCTTTGCAGACCTCTGCTGCCTGGTGGGCAAATTTCTAACCAGCTCACCCATGGCATAACTACCTGGAGAAGTGGAAGAGATACGACTGCTCAGACCTAGTAATCCTTTCAGCTTCACGTCCTCAATGAAAAATTCAAGGGTGCTTGCCAGGACAAAAAACTTAATAATGCAAGTGTTTTGAACAACAAGACTGTAACTTTATGGAATATTTATCATTTATTATTTCAAGGTGATTAAGAGTTCATATTCAAAACAAAACTCCTTCCTCTTCATTCACTTTAGTGAATACTAGAAGGCAGAAAGGAAAAAACAGACTTTATTGTGATTTTACAGCCAGCATCTATCATACTTCACAATGCCTGAGGCAAAAAGCATCCAGTAGCTGCTGCTACAGCCACACATCCGTGCTAATGTATGCACATGGTTTACTCAGCACAGCCTTTTAATAGGCCTTCTGGGGCAAGGTGTGCAGCCATGCATTTATTAACCTTCCTCCAACAAAGGTAAAGTATTTCCTCCTGGGTCCAGTTAGCCTTCACATCATATAGTACTGGAGAAAAACCAAGGAGCCAGGAGTTTATCGCTCTCAGGTGTCTGTCTGTACCATTCGCCTAGCAACACCTCTGAACTATTAAAAGAGAAACTTGATGTGTTAGGGCAGAATTCCACTTGGCCACTTGGCTATCAACTTGAATGATAACCCTGAACAAATGCTGAATAGTTCCTGGCCTAACAAGGTCATAGTTTAAACAGACATCAGTTAAATGCAGAGGCATCCAGAGGAAAACTCAACTCACAGCTGAACGTGCACACAAACACATATTCACCCCATTGGAAAGGAGCTAGTGAGCATTACAAAAAAACAATTTGAAGGCTACATCTCTGGTAGGTCAGTTGGCATGCAGCTTCTCCTTCATGTCCCCAGGCACGCTCAGCACGCCAAGCTCAGGACTGCCACTCTAATCTCAACAGTGGGCCTAAGGAGGAACACACCTATCTGTAACCTCTAGCAGCCTACTAATAGGCAACTAGCAGCCCGGTGTGCCAGCTACAGCTAAGGAAGAGACAAGCAGTCTGTAAACCCACCCAGTTGTCTGGGCACATACACATGCTCTCCACTCCTGCAAAAATCTACATTTATTTTTAGGGATCTCCCTTAAACCATGGCTTGTTTAAATGGGCTGAAAATATATTCTGAGATGAAAACCTTTATTCTGCGTAGCCACCAAGTGAATCTTGGATAGCACTGATAGAAACTGCATACAAAATGAATCCTCCGCAGAAGTGACAAAGATGAGATGTCTCTAAAAGAGCATCCAAGATTCCAGCCTGCTAAGAGAAGTTCAGATGATACCTATGAGGTCTTTATTGCGGCGATCCATGGAAAGGTTTCTCAAGGCAATTGACACAGCCCTTACAACCTTGTCAGAGTCAGACTGGAGTAGCTCCACAAGCACTGGCAGGCCTCTCTCCTTCCGCACTGTTGCACGGATGTATGTGGACCACTGATCAGAACACAAGGAAAAAGAAACAACACAAAGTACTGTGAGCTCATACACCCATTCTTTCTTGCCTTCGGAATTTCTTTCAGTGCTGTAATTCATTCTTGTCTTCTCCAAACACAAAGTTGTGTGTGCTGATGCATCTGCAACCTAACCTATCACTCACGTTCATTAAGCACCAAAGAAAAAACAATATGGAGGTTCAGCCTGCAGCTTAGTAAGCTGATGGAGAAAGAGGACAGAAACGGAAGGAATTTCATCTCCCAGCCAGCATCTGTTCTGTACACATCACAGTGTGAAAACACATTCCCCTGGATTAGGAAAAATAGGTCATTTGGAGGGAACAGTACGGCATCTAAAGCATGTTATCTTCCTCCACCTTCAATTTTATGCTATTACTCTGTCTCACAATTGATTTTAAAATAAGTATTCAGGACAGTTGCAAAACACCACCCTGCTGATCTTCAGGCTTCTGCTCACCCCAAGTTTGCCATACAGTTCCAGAAGTGTTCAGGAATATCTTTGAGAATTACCTGATTAGTACTAAGGATAGCTCAGAAAGACAATCAGAGGTCACTTCAGAGTACAGTTTCTTGAGCAATCTGACAGTCTAATGAATTAAGTATTCACAACATGGCCATGTAACAACAAGCTTTCCTGAAGGGATGTGGCGACAGTTAAGTAGTTTAAGTAGTAAAACCAGCTCATGGTTACATTGTCATGAGCTCAGTGACATTTGCACATAAACACCATCTGCTCAGAAGATGCAAAGCATGTTAAGTGGGCAAATAAATTGGAAATAACATCTTCACCTTCTTCCTTTTTAAAGGGCGTGTAAACGCCCAAGGTAACAGTGCACCCACAGTGGATGTAGCTTTGCTTGTTACTTACACCAAGAAGAGAATAAAGAGAAGATTACACTCACCGTCCAGTTGCCAGCACTGAGATTCTGCAAAGCCCCTGCTGCAGCTTCCAGGGTGTTAAAATTCTGACTTTCAGTGAGGATGGAGAGGTACAGTCGGACCACATCTGGCTGGTACAGTAATTCAAAGCCTGCAGGTAGAGAAGAGGACAGCAGAAGCAAAAGTCAAGAAGGCATCTGTCAAGAAAAAGCTGTGCCACAGAAAGAAGGGCTTCTGCCATATTCAGGATATTTTTTTTTTACTCTTGTTGAATGCAGTGCACATGGGAACTCATCTACAGGACACTCAGCTGGAATGAGGGTCTCTCTGCTCGGTAGGTTGATCACTGAAGTCTGTGCTATGCCATATAACTGTCTAGCAAGCTGAGTGTATGTAGTGAATGTAGTAACAAGGTGGCATGAGACAATAGCTGTTTGCAATGATTCTTATTTTGCATCTGTAAATTGGACTGTAAAGTCAACTTGCATTCCTTTTTTTTTCATTCAGTTTGTCTCAGATACAATACCAGGCTTGAAGAAAGCAAGCTGCAACCCCATCATCCACCCCCCTTCTCACATCCACGTGAGGAAGGAAAGATGAAAGATGTCAAAATGGCTAGAATTCCTAACTGGCAGGAGCAAGGAGAAATACTGCCTCCAGTTCAAATATTAGGCAAAGAAGTACACTAGCATCATGTGACAGTGGAAGACTGCAGCAGACACACATCAACTAAGTGTCCCCAGTGTCACTGCTGCAGCCTTGCAATTTAAGCATGTCAGGAATGGGAACTATTTGCAGCTCTGCCACACATTTCCTTTTGTGATGCTGAGTAACTGATAGCAGCATCCATGTCTCGATTTCCTCTTCTCAAAGGATAAGGGTTTATCCATCTAACCACAGTACAGTGGGGCAGTGCTTTAGGCAAGGACTCCTAGTTCCAAGTTAGTAACAAATCATTGCGTATTTTCAAGCAATTTTACCTATCTTTCATCACTAAGTGTCTTACAACACTGAACTGATGAAGAACATGCAAGCATCCAGTTAGAGCACTTCCCGGAAAAACAGGATCCAGGAGATCATAATGCTGCTCAGAACATTTCAACAACAACAAAATAACTTCCCTAGAATTGTTCTGGTGAGTGCAGGAAGGCACAAACCACCTACGGATAACACAGACACAGCTACAGTGACTGCAGCTGTAAGACATTTCGGAGTCGATGGCTTCTGAGGAGTTTGCAATAAGCAGGTGTTACTTGTGAAAACATTTCTGAAAAATAAATAAATAAAGGCATGAAAGCAAGCATGAAGGTATGAATGAGCCTGGGAAGGAGGAAATGTGAAGCTCATCTTGAATAGGAGATTTTTATTTGTACAGACAAAAAGAATGTTTCTCACATAACAAGATGCTGCCCCATGAGCGTACCATAACTCAAAGCAAGTTTTCCACTAGCAAGACAGCAAACCTACACACACAAATCATGCCCTCTCTTCAATACTGCCTCTTCACAGATCACCTATTACTCAAATATGGATTTTTACTGTACTTTGGACATCTCAAATGAAACCTAGAAACAAGAAAACTGAACAATGCTATTCCATCAAATGGATATACTGTCAAAAACTTTCTTTTAGAAATCCTCTGTTGCTGAAGAGGATTGAAAAGCCTTCTCAAAGGAAAGCCTTACATTTCAGCTCTACTTTTCTCTGTTTTTTTGCTGTACTTGTAGCCGTGGGACTACGTGAGCCATGATCTCTCAAAACTCTAAGCCTTGTCAAATATTAACCATAAACACAAGGCCACGTTAACAGCCTTGGATGTAGAGGACTTATATACCCCACTGAAATCACACATTATTAGCCAAGGGTTTCTTTGCTTCATAGCAGAAAACTCATCTATGCATAAGTATCCACGAGCTCCACTGTGCTGCCTTGCACGTTCCCTGTCCAGCTTCCTCATGTGCATTCCAGCACAGCTGCATTCTTTTTGAACTGCTGGATAGTCGACCTGTGGACATGGACCTGTGACTGCTCTTACTGCCACCACTTGCTTGTTACATGACACCTACAAATAAGTGCAAGCTACAACAGCTGGCAATCCCCAAAGGCATCCTGCCAATCCACACCACTTTCTCTCCTCTTCTCCGCTGTCCTTCTCTTGTACTGGGATCACTGCCCCCTGTATTGAATGCTTAGAAAAACTGCACTTACATAATACATGAAGCATGAACAGTTGCAGTCTAAAATTTGCCCCTCCTGTTCCCTTTTGGTTGGGCATCCTTCCTTCCTCCCTTCCCTGGGCATGAATGCTGAGATGCACACAGGAGCAATAACCATCTCACCTCCACTTGCCGCCTGCGGACAGAGCTGCATTCCAGTCACGCACCTCTTGCTCACTTTCTGTCATTACATCTCTTCATGCATGAAAGCCTCTCCTTTTTCCAACTTACTAACGTAAGACCATCTCAAAGATGTCCCCCACCCCTGTTCAATAGCATGTAACATTTCTTCTACCAATCTCCAATGCATTTCTGCTTTGGGCTGTAATCCCTTAGCTAGTGCTGTGAGTGATTCCCACTTCATTCCATACAACCCCATTTTCTAACTACATCTACACTGCTCCATTAAACATCTGTTTTAAAAGGAGCTAATAAGTGCTATACACCATACGTGAGACCTTCTCCTCCCTTGTGTCATTCCCCACCTCGGGGGCCCCCCACCTGCAGCACACTTCCAGCACTGCATGTAATCCGTGCCACAAAACTGCAGGCAGGAGTGCTAAACCAAAGTATGAGGAACGACTCTCACGGATAACTGCTCATTAGCAGAGATGAGGATCTAATAGCAATAAAGGTACTTCTCCACCAGAGGGTTCTTCCCTCACTGGCAACAAGCTGGCACTTTTCATAAGCATTATACTCCCTTAAAAAGAAACAAACAAGTTCTGCATTTTCTCCATCTGCCTCCTGCCCTAATGAGTCCAGCTCTGCTATTTATAGGATGCAATTTGTCTGAATTATTCTAAATTTCCTTCCAGCAGTGGAGGCCTCACACATCTTTCCACAAAGCGCTTCAAGCATGTTCCTGGGAAGCACAGCTGCTCTCACCTCCATTAAACACCTGCTTCTCTTCTAAACTAATTTCCTTAATTTCAGGATCATCTTAATTATTTTTTTCAGGTAATGCTGCTTTTGTGCAATATATAGCTAACTGCTTATATCCATTTTTTTAAAAGAGAAAAGGAGGGTCGTTAGAAATAGGCAATACATCAAACGAGAAAAAATAGTAGGTGCTTTTCCTTTTAACTGTTACGGTTATAGCCCAGATTCAGCACTGCCCTACAAAAGACCATTTCTCCCAGAATAAATGAGACTTTTTCCTTAAGTTACAGATTTGTGCTGAGTTGCAATCTACACCGTTCCCTTCTGTAAAAGCACGGGGATAAACCTTTTATTGCTTCCCTCCCTGACTCTGCTGTAAAATGCAAAGCAACCCATTTGGCTGTATTAGCTTTTCCCTTTTAGATAAATGGAAAATGCCTCAGACACTGATGTCACTGTGTCGGACATTTTACAGCATTTAAGTGTTCTCCTCAGCCACTGGCATAAATGTGTATACAAAGAAAGATCTTCCACGTTAAGCTCACCTTCACCAACATGCTGTGGTCTCAACCTTAAGACAAAAGGAAGATGGACTTCTTTGCATCCAAGCTGATCAAAACTGGCCATGGGATTAGTTCTGAGTCACGTCCACCTTACCAAGCGCTGCCAACTGGAGCATCCTTTGTTTGCCCACAGAACAGTAACAGCACAGACAGCAATTTTAATCCTGAAGGTAAAAACCTGAGGAATGAACTGAAGAGCCAGCCTAAGTCATCCAACTCTCAGCCACTCTCAGTCACACGCAACAGTTCCTGGATCTCCTCACTCACAAATTCACTTGCTTTCATTTTAGCAATGATGACATTGTGCCTATACTTAGGTACATTCTGGCAATAACAAATTATTTCATCAGGTTCTTCTCTCTGACATACTAACCTAATCCCACATTTAAACATCTCTCTTTGGAGCAAGGTCACTAAATTTACCCTCCTTTACAACACATACAATTTAGGATTTATTATCACCCTACAGGCATGGGAATTCACACATGTACGTATATTGGTCACATTAGAGTCCTACTGCTGGAGCAGATGTGATGCTTCTGGCTTGCTGTTTCAAAACAAGCAATTTTCATGTAAACTAGAAAGATACAGGGAGCACCATAGGAAATACGAAACAAAACAGCTTAGCTGCCAAGGAACAAAAAAACCCAAAGTCACTTAAATGAACTCTGACAGTTACTTGTTCTAGCAGTGTTTACTGTGATGTTTACATTACTGTTTTAATTCAGACCACTTCTGAAGTACATTTCCCTATTGCCTGTACTTGCTGTGCTTTAGCTCCCAACACACAGCACTCGCAGCACCATCTGGACACATCTTGGGATGAAACTAAACCAACAGATGCACTCCAGGACCGCATCGAGGGTGTGCTAACAAGGAACACGAGCAAGTTCAAGAGCTACTGCTTGCTGATGTGCTCACTCACTGTGCTGGCCAACTCAGCACAGGATGTGACAGTTACCGGCAGATGGAGCGAGAGCCCAAACCGCAACTCCTCTGCAAGGTCACACACTAACAGAGCCTGCAGAAAAAAAGAAAACAGCTGCCTAATCAAGTAGGAAGCTACCAGCCAAAAGAAGTGAAGAATCGTGTCTCTAAAAGAAACTAACAAGTTGACTGTGAAAGAAATGCTTCACAGAACTTGGGTTCCTGCCCCCTGTTGCTAGCAGGCTGTAACCTTGGTACAAACCGTGCAGTTCATTGTTTGCAAGTCAAACAGAGTTCACAATCTTTTTCTACAGAAATATTTTCAGAACATAAGCAGCCAATCAGTCTAGCACTTCAACACCTCCCATTCCAGGAATGCCTCACCCTGCAGAATGTTTAAGAGATAGGAGGAGTGGGGAAGGCAGCTGGTTAGTGTTGTGAAAACAGCAATCAGATCCTGAAAACAATGATATTAAAACAAACAAACAATAACGCCCATCAGCTCCACTCCATCTGTACGCCGTGCTTCAGCACCCGGTGCACAGCTTGAATGCCAACCTCAACTTGCAAGATTCTTCTAATCGAATGGCTTAACAATAGTGAAAACACAGCCAGCTCCAACAGAGCCAAATGTGCGCAATAATCAATGGAGAATGCAGCTCGATACAGATGCATATAAGCATACTGAACGTCACACAGCAGAGGCATAAACTTGTTCAATGGAAGCAGTAATAGTCAGAAGGTTTTGAGCAGTCCTTGTAGCTTTCACTTCAATGTACAGTGCAAGGCAGGACAGGTATTATTACTGCAGAGATCAGTCAAGAATGCAGCATCCAGCACCGAGCAGGAGCTCTGACAGCGTTGAAAAGAACAACCAGAATAACATGGGACACATGAGACTCAAATCAGACTTGAGGGAATGTTTAAGAGATTTTCTGTTTAGAAAAGGAACACTGTAGTGTGTGACCTTCCCAACTGATCCAAGTCACACACCAGTTCTACAATTACATAAATGCTTCCCAGTTCACCACCTACTCCCAACAGTGCAAAAAGCAATGGCTTGCTAGCTAAAAGGGGAAGCAGCCCCCTCACACTGCAAGGATGTAGCAAGGACATCCCTGGTACTACAAAACATGGGGGTATGCAAAAAAAAACAAACAAACAATGAGCTATAGACTGCACAAAGGCAGCAAGGAAAGAGAACGGGAGGACAAGGCAGTACAGGAAAAACAAGGAGCCCTGAGAAAACTGTCTTTTGCTGTTTCTATTATTCTTCACATTTCTCAAGCTCCACAAGCTGTCTCAGGGTATTTCCTCTTACAGAGATTACTTCGTATAAAACCGATTGCATTTCATTTCATACCAAAGAATACGCAATTTAACAAAGAGATGGCTCAATTAAACCCAACCTGTCTTGACCTTGTGTGAATTCCAGGGCTTCTGGCTTTCTATGAGCTGATGTTTTAAGACTAAAACATCTCTCTCCCTTTCCAAAGGGCCAGCAAACAGTTCCTCCCAGCAGCATCTGATGCACTGCCCAATAACAAAGGCTTTTTCCAAGCCTATGCAGCTAAGTCTCTTGGCAACAGGAGATGTTCAGTTAACAGCTCTCTTTCCTCTGTTCTCTACTCAGTTGAGAAAGCTCTAGAGAAGCAATGCTTAATAAGGATCTGAATGCTGCTGCAGATAACTAGAGCACTACCCAAGCCACCAGTTCAAAAGGAGAATATGATGCTCCCCAAAAGCTGTTACCAAAGGTAAAGAAACACCTAGCAGCCAGAGAAGAGTGAACTGCTAGATGTCTCCATCAGAAGCAGTAGCAGGCATGATGGTGAACTGTGGCACATTTCAGCTCTTGTAGGTCACCATCAGTGGTGTCTTTGAGAAACACCATTATTGCAAGCTACAGTGCTGCGGATCCAAAGTAAACGTTAAACCCTTTCGCCGAATGATTAAAATGAATGGCTCCTGTAAATAGCTTCCCTTACCCCAGCCCTCGAGGACTTGTATCTGTCCTTGAAGAATTAAGTATGGTACAGGGCATGTTAACACTGCTTTAGGTGCTCAGCTGATCCAAAGTTATTTGTTATTTACTTCCCAATGATAACAGAATGCATTTTCTTTTGAAGCTAATAGGACAGACATATCATTCCCTAAAATCACACACTGAACACCATTCTCTCTCTCACGCACAGCACAAATGTTGGGAGTCTTTTCTTTATGAGCTACATAACAAAAGCACAGGTTCCCCTTTTTCCACAACCTGCTTACCACGGTGTTTGTAAGCCCTCCAAATCTCAAACTGAGACGTGGATCAAAATCCTGGCTCACACACGCAAGAGAACACAAACAGAATTCTCAGCAAAAGTCTGCCAGCTCTGCCATGTTTCACTACTCTTGTAAGGGTATCATACTCATGGTAGCTCAGGCACCCCTGGGACTCTAAGCTGTAAGTGAACGCTCTTGCTTAGAGAAATTCTGTGTATTATGGTAAGTTTTATGGGCTGCAGTTTACTCCTGCCTCAAATGCTACAGAATTTGAAGACAGGAGACAGATTAGGCTTATCACACTGGGGATCTCGCCGACAGCAGATCAATACCGTAGGAAAACAGAAATGCAAATACTCCTGGATGCAAACAATCCTCGTTGCTGCCTCCAGGGAAGCTTCCTCCTTAAGATACCAGGTTGGACATGTGCCTCTAACAGCTGACACCAAAAGGACAGCGGGCACAGGGTTGATGCACATGGCACTGGGGACTTCTTAATCAGACAGCAATTTGGCCTGTGCATACAAGATCAATACAAAGCAGACCATCGATCACATCATGTTTCTCTTAGAGGGAAAACTTAAATTTCCAGACATTATCTGCTGCATAACAGAAATGTCAGAACAGCAGTGGACAAGGTCAAATGTCCAGGCTTATTCTTTCAGATCTCAGAGATGCTGCTGCCATGACTGACCACGGGTGCTCCTGATGAGTCTATTCATGTCTCCACTGCCATCCAGATATGCACTTGACTGACTTGTTAATTTTTTTTCTCCCTGAAAGGACCCAGATGGTAGTGCTTGGAGACTGCTCACATGCCCTGAGGGTCATCTCCTTGTGTGCGGTACCAAACAGCTTTATTTTGTCTCCCTCCTATTCTGTCATAGATAGCAATTATAAGGACTGCAATATCAAGCTATAAATTAGAACACTGCCCAGCTAGACTGGTTTCTGGCATTTGGACCAGTTTACATGAGCAGAAAAAACATGGAAGTCCTTAAAGTTTTAAACACAAGTCAAGAACACACAGAGATGCCACAGACATCAAAGTCCTGACTCCCTCTTCCAGGCTCATGGCAGGTCAGACCATGCAGGGCAATCAGGTCTTCTCTTCCTTTAAGCATGGTGGATGCTGGCATCGGATCTTGAGCAGCAAGGCAAAAACAAATCCTCCGCCACCATGGAATTTACAGAAATGAGACTACTTTGTCAGATATGGGACTACAGAGGTTTCCAGTGACTGCACTTCAAAACACCATCCTGCTGCCGAGGGACTTGCTGCTCTGGTTTGAAAGCACACACACTGCTGACAAGTGGCTGAATGCATCAGCAGTGGGTGCAGCTTCAGAGCTGCGACAGACAGGGATCGACAGACGCTATTTCCACTCGGGCTGGCACCTGTCAGGTTCTCCCCTTCACAGCCTGAGCTTAATCTTCAGTGCCAAGGGGAAAGAAAAATCAAAGAAGAAAGATGTATATGTATATATTTCAGTGCTCACACACTGAACTACACTTAGAAGGCAATTTGAAGGCTTCACTTCTGCGTTACTCATGCTTCACTACGTCTACTTATAATTCCACTTCTCATCATGATTTTTATATAAAGATCTCATAAATGGTCATAAGCCATTACACAAGTATTTGGTTATTCTTATCAGTTCGGTTGCTTGCTAGAGGGCTGTCTGCTTAAGGCAGGGAGGGCAGCAGAACTGTCTGGCTTGACTTATTTTAATAAGAAAGAAGAATAAAATCTGTTTATTCTCCAGTGTATCTACCCTCACAGAAATACCAAGTACTTCAAAATACTCTCCAGTAAGACAATATTTGGATCTAAACAGCTAACCTTTCTTGGGGAAAGGTTAACAGTATCCAAGCTGGGAAGAAGCTAGGAGACCCAATCTCAGCCAAGAGAAACTAAATGTCAGTGATTCTTCATCATCAGGACTGATACTGGAAGCCTGTTCAGTCCATTACAGGCAGAGTCCTACAATCTTGTCTTTATAAACACGTCAGCGGCAACTACCAGATGGAAAGACACACTCGTATTATTAAATAATTTATTATACGCAAACACAGACATCCTTCAATCCTGTTTGTGCTCTGAAATTGCTAATTAGTTCCTGCTGCAGCTTCTGAAGTCAAAAATGTGTTTCAATTTCTCTTTCCACTTCATGAAAGCAGCCACATGCACCCAAAGGAAGCCCAGTGCCTCCAGTAATCTGTCTCAATTATAGTCACTATACTGCCAGGCAATTCAAACATCTCCCAAGCATCCAAGGAGAAGAATTCCATTCTTTCAGTGTCGACTAAATGTCAGGCTAAAGTGGCAGCAGCAGGAATTTTTTTTTTCCAAGTTTTCTAACAAAAAATTTACCCTGAAGCCCAAGTTTTCAAGGTACTGTATTTGGGCAGCTCATTCTTATGGATCTGGCATAAAATGGAAGCCTTAATGCCTTCAAGAACAGAGATTTTCCAACAATCCGCAAAGCACCTCATCTGTTCCCAGTCTAAGGTTACAGATGGTGAGAGGCAAGAGCAGATGTCGCTGCTCCTCCCTCAGCTGGGCCGGGATGCACAACACCAAGTTGAGGACCGAGGGGATACTGTCCTCCTTTCAGCCAAACTCTATCTTCATGGAGCACCTTGAAGAGGACTTCGGAGATGCTTTTCTTGCTCAACATTTTCAAGCTATCTGCAGAACAAGTTGCAATTATGATTGCAGATTTCCTGGTTGCGATTTCGGAAATCTCAAAACAGAATTCATTAGCATAAATGTTCTTCCTGACTTTGTATGAGATGGACATGAAACCTGATATTTCCAAATGGAGTGGCTTTGCCTACCTGGCTTGTTAGCGTGAGCCACCAGAAAAGACGCTGCTTTAGGAGTCCAGTAACTTCAGCACTCTTATGATCTCTGCCACTGAAATGCTCCGTTACTTTGCACAGTTCACTTCAGCAGTCTGCTCTCCTGACACTTCCACGCTGTCTTGTCTATCAAGAGCTGGCCTGTTCACACAGACTGTGAATACCAGGTGGCTAGAGACTATGAAGTTGCTCTGTCTCCTACAAAAGCAACGATACGTTCAGTAATGAAGACCTCAGGACATGTAAAGAATGGCTGAAGTGGACACGAGATGGAAGGATTGCTTCTATGTCCTCACTGCAGATAAGCCTGAACCACACTGTATTCCTAAACAGACAAACAAAATCTAAGCTATTGTAGACTTTCAGTTTTCCCCCATCATTAAGATAGAAAATTCAGGGCTGAAAGAAACTGCCTGAGAAACTGAAATAAAAATGTTCTCCTTCCTACTACATACTGATCAACATTCACACTGATCATCTGAAAACGTGGGGGTCAGCGACCAAGCTCTCCATAGGTTCAGAGCAAATAACAGCTGGATTGACATTGCTTTCCAGACCATGCAGGGGTAAGATCCTTCTCCCCCACTCATCCTAGGCTGACAGGTAAATTTAAGTGTCTACTGTACAATGTAAAATGCCTGCCTCACAGTTCAAGGTCATTTTTCTTCATTCCACAGCTAGATGTATTTGGCACATTAAGTCACATCATTCCCCTGTCACGGTGGAGATGGGAGAGCTTTTAAGCCTGCACAGAGCACTCAGGGTTATAGAAATAAATATGACTTTGTAGCACAGCTTTCACGTTCCAGATCTCTAAGTGGTTTATAAAGTAATGAGTCTGATAACATGACTGCAGCAGCTGTGTAGGTAAACGTGCTGGAAATTAATGTTGATAAGAGAGAATTTTTAATTTTTTGAGTTTCTTTATTTGCCTATCTGCAAAGCACATCTGCAGCTTCAGCACCAGTCACTTCTGTAATTTAGAATGCACAGAGTGTATGACATTCTGGTTTATTTTAATCTTGAGATTAACTCCATGATTAACGCTCTCCATTAACTCTAATAAATACTGTTCAAGCAAAGGAGGAAAAATAATAGAGACTTCTTGTATTTCTCCCATATGGGCTGTGTTATTATTAGCCATTCTATGATTCTCTGAGAACCTTCCCAGATCTCAAGTACCTCAATTTGCAGTTAGTTCAGAATTACTTCAGTATTTCATTTTCGTTGCTCATTTTTGTTGGGCAAATGAACTCTCACATTCTTCCCTCCTGAGCTGCCTAGCTAGCTGCCCTGGATGAAGGCATTTTGAAAAAACAAACAAAAAATAACCTCTTGTCCCATGTAAGAAGAAAAATCTGCAGTTTCTTTGCATGCAGACGTTTTCTGGCTGACATTATCATCAGTTACAAAAAAAGAGTCAGAGAACAACTAGGCTGAGAGTGTGGGAGGTCCCCGGGGCAGCCTCCTGCTCCAAGTGGGCTCAGCACTGAATTTGGATCAAGTTTCCAACTTTGTCCAGCGAGGCCCTGAGTCCCAGCAATGGCAGAGCCTTCTTCAAAGCCTCTGTCAACCTGTTCCAATGCTTAATCTGCATTTCTGTGTGCAAAAGTACTAGAGCAGGTGGCAGGTCCATCCAAGACAGACCGTTAAGCAAGATTTGAGAGCTATCAGTCTAACAGTGAGTTCAGAAAGCATCTGAGTCATGCAGTCCTCTAAGAAAGCCATCCACGTGCCTGTTACTCCTTCCAGCACTGCCCTCACAACACTATCGTGGAGCTGTAATGACCTCCTTTCCTTGCACACACACTATTTCTGGAAGTCTGGCAGGGGATTTAAATCCACGTTATACAATTTTTCTGCCTCAGCTGTTCTGAAACTTCCTGCTGTTCTCTTAACTTGTTAAGGAGCTTTGTCAGCAGAACCTCACTCCGGTATTTTTGATGGACACCAGAAACAACTGTAACTTTGTGCAACTAGGTTTCTGTGAATAATTTTGACGTGAAATCTCATTTCTAAGTTCTGACCAAAGCTGAATTCTTCCTTGCTTTTCATAATAAGACTGTGGAGGCAATCAGGATAACCTTCTGACTTGTATTCCACTTCAAAGTATAACATCTCATCTTCTGCACTTATGCCAGAAGGGAGAAAAAGTCTGTGAGCTTCCATTGTTGTTGTTTCTTAACCGAAACTGAAGAAGTGATATGGCACAAATCTGACATAATGCAGCAGTTTGGGACGGGCAGACGGATAGAATTTTTCCACTGAAATGACTAAATCCCAAATTGAAACGGTTCCAATCACATGGGGTAAGCACCTCCTCACCAACTCCTTTTAATCCTGGCACATTTTCATGGCATATTTTCATTTTATTAATAGTCTCTGAGAAGCATCTGTATAATGAGCCGTGTGCTCTGTAGTAACAGACATTCCGTTTCTGAGTTTAGAATTAGAACTGCTTATAGAACAGGAATGTTAAATGAGACACACAGAAACCTATGCACAAAAAGGGTTGTGAGGAGAATATGAAAATCCATGCTAAGAAAGTAGCCATTAAACCCTGAATGTGCATTGATGCGCATTACAGCTTTTTAAAGGCTGCAGACAGGGTACTTAAGGTAATTAAAATTAAACACTTTCTATTAGTTAAAAGTTGCCTGAGCTGTTCATGTCCAGAAAAGTAAGTTATTTCAGACTCATTCTTTGCACTGGTGAAAAGATGTGTCAGGGCAGAAACAAGGTGAAACACAGTCATGCTGCAGCACCCACTCCTGGAGCTCCAACCCACCTTCCAGCTGCACCTCCCCATGAGATTTTTCAAACCCTTCAGTTTGAGCCCTACACCTAAAGCTTATGTTCTGTACAATTTAATTTGATAGATCCATAAAGATCACAAATAAGTGATTCCATATGTAAAGTACAGCTCAGAGGACCAGGAAGCAGTCCACTAGCACTGAACAAACAAGTGGCTCAACATAAGAACTGTAAAACACGATGAAAATAGGAGCAGAGCATTCCAGAATAACCGGACTTCTGCTCTGCAAGCAGAAAGATACAGAAAGACTGAGCATGCAAGAAAGGAAGAAATCCACTGGTGACCACTATGAATTCCTAGCAGATGTAGGGAAAAAGAATTTACAGGCATGAGGCTGGAGAAAGGTTGGAAAGGGCAGGCCACGTCAGGGAATTTTCCTATCCAAGATGATAACTGCTCCAATTCAAAGCATTAAGAAGACAGATGAGAGTTCTTTCAACTGCTTTGCAAATTAAGAAAAAACACATGGGACCAAGAAGAACGCTCAGTATAGGAAAAGATATAAGAGATACTTAATTCTGACAGGAATTCTGAACACCATGCATGAAATGCTAAAAACACCTTAATAGAAGATCACATTACCTGCTCCTGCAGACATGTTGTCAGTCTCTCTCTCTCCACGAGCACACACAGTAGGGGTGGGATGGTGCCATTTACCAATCAATCCTACTCACTCACAATACAGCAATCGTAATTAATGACTGAAGCACTAGAGTCAACTTGTAAAGTTTTAAAGAAAGCAAATAAAAATGGCAGTGAAACGAGAACAGAAGCTAATCTTAATTACAAACAAAGTCAGAAGCTTTGGTGAAGTCTCTCTCCCTCTCTCCCACTACAGCACTGCCTTTAGCTGAAGACAAATTGCTAGCATTTTCGTAATCTGCTAACTTAAAGTCATTATCCTGACAGTGCCAGGAAGTCTAATTTCCTGGAGCGGTAACACAAAGATTTATAAGTGAATTTAAACACTCACCTTCTGGAATAGGAAATCTATCATCTGCATTGGGCTACATGAAAAGTGGCTGAGCACTTGAGATAACAGAAGAAATTCACCTCCTGACAAGTCCCCTACCTACACAGGATACTGATCAGGGCAAGATCGGGGTAAGTGTATCCACAAGGCTGAGCTTTTCTGTCAGGTCCCTGCTACAACAAAATGGATTTGCACAGCTACGAGCAGCTCTACTGCCAGTACAGTATTTCTGCACTACTCTCTCCTCTGCTTGCATCCCCATCGAAATGCAAGTGAGCCAAAACCGAAAGGAAAAATTAATGAACACTGTAGTAACTGATTTAAAGGAGAAAATGAGTTAGCTTGCCCACTGGGCTGACATGTACCTGAACATGCAGCCTCATGGCTGAAACTTCTGAATGAGATGAACTGAAACCAGAGCTGAAGTTCAACACTCAAAGCATCTTAGAGTGTCCTCTTTTATGCCATAAGATGTCTGCATGCATACACAAGAAGTCGAGGGATTTGTGTAAACCAAATACCACACAGCCTTGGATTTAATTAGGAATAACTGACCAATTACACACAAAATACAGTTTTGCTCTTCTTTTCTCTTCCCCATTGTAGCACTGATGAACAGAGATGAACAATCCCACACCCTCCTATCAGGAGGATTAAACATTACAACCTTGGTTACGCCTTCAGAGGGCTGACACATATCAATGCTGATTCTTTTCAGAAAACCTTATCTCGTAATCTACCACCTGAGACATGGCTTTCCACTGCACAGATATGATTAATCCTTGTCCTTCCCCTACTGCATGGGTCTCCTGTTACTGCTCTTGCTCAGGAATAAGGACTCTGCTAACAAAGCCAAGGAATTGTACTATGCTACGTATTCAGTGTGCACACAGGAGAAATCAACATTCACACCAAGGTAGTGCAGAAAAAACAGGCAGCAAAAGAGAAAGCCAACACCACTGCCACTGACCTACTTTATGCAGGGAAAGGGATTTCAGCAAGGCTGCTTTTTCTCACCGAAGAAGGAATTTTTGAAAGCACTAAATATAGTGAGGTCCCAAGGACAGCACTCGCAATTCCTTGTTAGTGCTGTTCCCTTCTCATATGGCTCTCTGCAAGCTCCTATTTCCCCCAAATTTATCCTTTCTCCCTGTCCAAAATACGCTCCTTTCAACAAAGCAGAAACAAGATGCTTCTCTTTCACAGTCCTTCCTCATGAGGACAGCAGTACTCTGGATGCTGCCAGAGCATGTACACTTTGTTTTTTAATATCAGATGAGACAGGTTCTGAAAGCACTGCAAGATCTCTCATCTGACATTATCCAGTTTGCTACAGATGATAACCCTGAACTGGAAGCATTCTCCTGCCAGAATGCCTAGGACGTGAAATTACTAAAGGCATAGAAATGGTTTCAGGGCTGCTCAAATGCTACGCTGCAGCAAAACCCGATATCCAATAAAAGCAACAGGAAACAAAACAGCAAGAGAAATCAGAAGAAAAGGGATCATTTGAAGCACCCATTTGAAAAAATAAAGGATCTCCTTTCATTCATTCCCTCCGCCCTGAAGAAAACAAATGGGAGAAAAATCACTCAAATTTCAACACTTTCAACATGGTAACAAACCCACGTTCCCTTTGTTCTGTTCAGGATGTGAACATATCCATGGCCCATCCTGAACAGAGACTGAAAAAGCCTCGGCCACCAAAACCAACAAAGACACACCCACATCATTCCCCTCCAACTGGAAGCTACTAAAGCATCTGCTTTTCTATGTTCACCTATGTGACAGTGTCACCATTCATTTTGGTTTCCATTACAATTTTTCGTAACTAAAATAATTCTGAGACTGAACAAACTTTTCAAAGATGATTCTTCCCATCAAGTCTGAACTGGTTCACAGGCTCCAGTTTGGAGGCTTTCAAGCGATCATAAGCAGAGTACCAAAGAACCTCAGTCTAAGATTATTTCTGAAAGAAATCCCATTGGCATCTTCCCAAAGCCACTCATCAGACCAATGAGGTAAGCACCACGGATGCTGACTCAGGTCTACATGAAACTTGCAACACTGCACCCCAACATTCCATTAACTACATCAATGTTCCATCGCTGCATGGCATGAAAAAAGACTTATTACTGCAGTTTCACTTGCCTAGAAAGATTCTAGCTGAAAACTCACTTTAATAAGACTTTAATAATACATGAAAGAGATTAATCTATAATTGTTGATTTTTGAAATAGCACTTAATTGTGTCACTCAAACTGAGAGCCTTTGATCATTAAAACTTGCCTGATTTTCCAGCCTCGGTTAGAGGATCTCTTTCAGCTGAGAGCTGATCTCATCAGAGCCAATTATCCTCTACAGCACAGATCTGACCCAGGCTTGTAAAGGTTTTAGGACTGCAATTTTATTTATCTTACTGTACAATTCAAAGTCCTAGCGATCTTATGACATTCAGGAACTCTCACTTACACTAGATGTCCTGCAGGAAACTGCTGGCAAAAAAAAAAAAAAAAAAAGAATAGAAAAGCATCCTAGGTGTGTTTTTCTTCCACCTCTTTGAATACATCAACATATAGTTCTCTTGCCAATGGGCTTCTTTCAAAATACTGAGGAATTAATCAATCTGGCATGAGATATGTCGTTAGATTATAATCTGTTCCATTTAGATTAAATGACAGCAACTCAGAATTGTCAAAGAATACCTCAAAGTGTGTGAATTCTAGATACTGAATACATTAATGAGCTGTATAAGCTCAGACAGATGTAGCTCCCACTAAAAATGCCACACCTCTACCATAAGAAAAAGGCACATCAAAGAGTTTAATCTTAAAGAAAGTTATGCAGGATACATTTCCTTGTAGAAAACCTTGATCTCTTTTTTCCCCTAAACATCACTGGAACCTTCATTCTCTTCTAAATATGACTGGAATGTAAGAGTTGAAGCCCTTGCTATATTTTGCCTTTATTTTTTTTTTTATCATCCTTAAAAAGTCATCTTCCTCTGAAACGTCAGTGCCTGGCACTGAACTGATGACATTAAAGCAAAAGCTGGTTATGAGATATGACCAGCAACTCCCAAGATATGATGGAGCTGTACCTTCCACGGAGTGCATTAGTATCACATGTAATAATGCACCAAATGAAAACCACTATTTAGATAACATCCTAGAAACAAAAACAGCCTGGAAACCGTAACCACTGTAAAGGGTGCCTCTAATTTCAAGTTCACATTCTGAAGAATGCTCAGTTCTTGCTATTTACAGATCACAAAGGTGAGGGTGCTTGCAGGAGAGCTTTTCTGCAAGGCCAAGCGATCAGAGTAGCACTACAGCAGTTGCTATGACAATAGCTGGATCTGCAGTGATATTGCACACAATTCAAACAAAAACTTGTGCAAGTTTCAAAACACTGTCCAATGCTGTAAGTAGTACAACAAGACCCAGATAATCTAGCATTCGATTAAAGACAGCACCACATATTCAGGATGGAAATAAACCAACGGGCAGAGCTATGAACAGAATTCTCTACTCCCAGCTCTCTGGTATAATGTCTTATTACAGGTGTAACGAAAATTATATGGTATTAGAAACCAGCAAATTCTAAGCAATTTTTAGAATTCTAAATATAACAAGTCTTCCACAGCCTTTAGATTTAGTAGTTATTTCAGCAACCCTTATTTCAGGCATGCTTCTACGAGACTCCAAGCATTTGGCAGCTTAATACAAAAGCTGCCTGTGTCATGTGTTACTGGGTAAAAACAGGCACTGACAAATCTATTATTCCAATTAACCAGTTACAAAATAAAGATCAGTCTGATAGGTTCATGTCTCAAGCCCCTGGCAAAGCCTCCAGCTCTCATGCTACTTGTTATTTCCAAAAGCACAGACATTAACGTTACCTTTTGCTGTCTCAGACCGCTTAGGCAAATCAAGTGTATCAAAATTCCTGTCCAAATCTCCATTCTTCTTCCCTGTGCAAACAAAATAAGACAACAGATGGTGAAGACAGTCAGCATGCTATCAGGTAAGTTACAGTCATTTGCACCTATGAGAGAAGATATAAACTCAGAATATAAATCACAGACTATTACCAGTATGTGAATAATTGCACATATGTGACCTACAATCCAGCTGCATAGCTGTGGAGTTAGCTTGAGCAATTTAGGGACAAAGTTGTGCAACTGAAAGGTTGATGTGCTAGTATGCTCAGCACTAGCAATTCCATAGGCCTTAGGAGTGCTTAAAATCTTCACAAACAGTGAAGCTATTCCTCTTCTTTGCAAAGTTGTTGCCCTCCCTCGGATGCCCATTATTTCCTTATTTCAACAGAAGTTTTGACCTGAAGCTCAGCTTAAGCAGAGCAGCAGAGCAAAATACAACACGCTTGCTTCCCAGCATCTCTCCTCACTGCAACCACCAAGTAGGAAGCCCCAGCTTTAATACATCCTATAGACAGCTGCCAAGAGCTTAACCCTTGAATTGCCTTCCAATCAACAGTGCGATTTCAGCTATTTATTAGCAACTAATGGAAACAATTTCATGTTTTTGCTAAGAGAGAGAGAGAGCTCTAAACCATTATGTAAGCTTTAATTTAAACAGTCCTACACAGAAAAGTGAAAAAGCACACTGACTTTAGTTTTAGGCTAGGGATTCAATGCAATGTATGCAGCTGGGGAGAGAAGTGGTAATTTTCTCCTCCCATATCATGGAGACACTCCAGCTTGGGTAAGCACACATGAACCCTGCAGGGTAACCAAGCGCCTTGCCACCTGGAAGTCCTGGAATGGAGGAGAAGAGATTCTGAAGGAAGAGCAGGAATCTACATGGCCTCTGAGGGCAACACTGTAACATTTAGCCATCCCAAATTAACTTTAGGGGAAAATCTCATCATTTAGTCCTTCTCCCTCAAGAACATAGGAAGAAATTGCTGCTGCAAATGATGGGCTGAATTCACATTCAGTTTATCTACCAGGGGCGGCTTCTGAACAGAGACTCTACCCGACTCATCAGGGAAGTCTGCAGGAAGGGCTGAAAGCTCCACGAGTCAGGATGCTTAACAGCAAACAGGAACAACACTGCTTGAAAAATGCAACACAGAAGCTGGTCTGGCTCTTGACTGGAACGGGTCACAAAATGAGAGCCCAATCTCTGTCCTGTTATAGCAGGAAGCTGAATTCCACGAGCCTTCCTGATGAATGAATAAACATATGCAGTACAGAGGAGAAACTGTGCTTTTAAATACTACTATGAACAGTTAGAAACAACAGTAAGAGAAAAGAGCCCTCAGGATAGACAACATTACATCCCCATCCTTTTTTTCTTTAGTTTTGAAGCGTCAACACAGCATCAGCCAATGGCCGTACAAAATAACTCTCATCTGGAAGTTCTGTTCCTCTGAAGTCATTTGACTGAAGTATAGCAAAGAGCATTATTCTCAACTGCCCAAAAGTCATGGAACCATATACAGCATGCCAGACCTCTGAAAGGCATCTTTCCCAGAGGAAAGGACAGGACTCGGCTCTAACACTGCAGCTCTCCATCTAGTTTCAGTTTCTTTCATGTAGCAAAAACACGTTGCTTAGAGAACTAATACCAGAAAAAAAATGAACAGCAAAGGACGCTATGTTCCATAATGACAGCTGAACCCTGCTGGTGGCTGCAAACCCTTGTGCACTGTCTGAGCAGAGGGACTGAAAGGAAGTCACTGTTTATGAAAGATTACAGACTTGGAACAAACCAAGAAATGGGACTCCATCCTATCTACAAGTATGACTAACTCCTTTCACACACACCCAAATTTCATGTCTGGCATTAGCTAGTTTAAAAAGCCTCAGAACAACTGCTGCGAGACGAACCTGAATCAGTGTAACCACTCATTTCAGTAGTTCCCCCTATAAAGATATGAGTTTACCTGAATCAGTGTAACCACTCATTTCAGTAGTTCCCCCTATAAAGATACGAGTTTGCTACTTCTATTAGCCCTGAAGATCTGAGATGGTTCAGAAAGAAGTAGGATGCCTTCAGCCTGGTGCCCTGCTCAGTGAGCTGTATGTACTCGTGCACAACCAGTTAAGAAGAGACAGTCCAGGACAGCAGCACAGGCTGCAGCATCTTTCGGGCTGGCAGTGCAGAAGCAGCTATTTATTAAAGCCACCTTTCCACCCTGTGTTCTCTGATCTTCAGTCACAGTCTCAATTTCTGGGTCAGACTGCATGTACTGGCTATCTTTTAGGCAGCCTTTACTGGTTTGTCTCTCAGAGAAACTAATCCAGCCCTCAGGCAAAACCACAGCTCTTTAAAACAGAAGCTGCCAGCTGCTTTCTAGTGGAAGAAATTCAGGAGACAGATTTCTGACCAACGGGACCCCTGCTTGTTTAATCCAATTCAGCAAGGGTCAGGTTCAGAAATATTCAAGGCACCTCCATTTCCAAGGCTTTCCTATAGAGAGGAGATGAGGAACACGAGAACTAAGCTGTAAGAAGACTCCAAAATAAATCCATCCAGAAGGCAAAGGTGGTGCAGCTGCTCCTGTTCCCATCTGATTTCCATGAGACCCACAATATTGATTTGGATTTTCTAACAAGGTGACAGCATTCAGCAATTTCAAGAGCCTATGAATTACAGACCTCTCAGCCATCACCTACCCTGAATGACATCATGAGAAAACCAGCTTCGCTGACAGCCACTGCAGCTCTGAATATCACTCAAGACTGCAGCTTTGTTAGCACACAGGGATGTTTAAATGACTGTGCTAGGAGTTTAAGGCATGTGTTTTGGACATCTCAATTCCTGTCCTTCTATACATCTCCCTCCTCCCCAAGTTTTACAGCTCTAAGAACAGTAGAGAAAAGATTATGCTGTTGGATGGAAAGCAGAGCTCCAGACTTGGCCAAGAGACAGACAGCTTTGAATGTGCCTGCTGACAGGTCTGTTTTATGAGACCTGGCTGAAGGAATTGGCACAGCAATCTGCTTTGGGAAAACAGCCTGACATGAGACTTGATTGTACAAGAAGCAATTTACAGTCTCTGAAACAGTAGGATTAAAATTCTTTCCCTCTCCCCCCCAACTACTTTCATGTAAAAAACAACCAAAACATGACCTCTGGCATCCTCACTGTCAGAAACTTAATAAGGACTGTGAGATATAACCCAGTGTTATTAACCAATAGTGCTGTTTACCATCTTCCTCAAATATCATTTTGTTCTCTTGGATAATCAATACAGCTATTCAGCTAGACCACTCTTGCTGGAAGATTAATTCCCATACACTTCTGGTTAAAAATAAAAACGATAGCGAAGAGATTCTTCATGACACCCCACAACAGTCAATACTGTGCTTATTAGTTTTGTTAATACACTCCATTGCCATTCAGTTCCTTCGGCGTCAGCAGGGTTGAGCTCTGCCTCACTGCATGCCCACCTCCAGAGGTCATGAGCCAGCCTGCAAACAGCATCTCCCACAATGCTCATGAGCAAAATTTACTGGGTGGAGCAATTTTTTCAACATTTTTATTTTGGCTTGACTTTCCCAGGACCCACTGATCTGAAGTAAGCGTCGCAAACTGAAAAATGAGCCTGTCTTTATTCCCCAGTCAGTATCAGTGGAAATCTCCAGGGCACTGCACAGCCAAACCAAACTCCCAGCTGAGGAGTAAGAGCTATCTTCATCCAGCTAGCCTGAATGTCAGTAATGAAGATGCAGAAGCCCAGGCACGCATTCCCAAGCTGCCAAAATGAGCTCTAAGAGTACAATTCCAAGCAGCCGAGCCTTTACACTTACTGCTACCCAGGTCAGTTAGCAAAGCTATACTATGACATGACAGGCTTAGCAAGGCAACTTGCACACTTACCTGTGCCCTCCCTCATGGGATTATTAGGCCAGTTGCAAATCAATTATACCAGGACTGAATAAAAATGTGTCACTTCTTCTCTTAGTGTGAGAACAAACTGAAAACACTCTCTCAATTACACAGCGGATTTCCATGCCTGCTGGAATGAAGAGGAGGGAGCAGAGCATGGGGGGCAGCAGAGAAGGTGAACGAACAGGACCTTAATCTCAGCTCTTTGCCTTGCATGTAAAAGCTGAACAATGTAGTTTATGGTGATGATGAAAAGAAAGTATTGCAACGACTCACCTTGATTGAACCACTCCTCTAATTACCAGAAAAGCAGCAAAAGAAAAACAAGAATTTACAGGAAGGAAGAAAATACAAAGGAACAGTCACAAAGAAGCAGAGTGTCACAAAATAGGTTTAAAACCTGAGTCTTACAAGAGAACTACGAGTTTTCATTGATCAAGAACAAAACGTAAACCCGCAAGAACAAAAAGCAAACAAACAAACAAAAAGGAACAGGATATTCCAATGTCTTCCCTTTGTTCCTGCTGAGAAAAGTCCTTCCCTGCAGATCCTCCTCTCCCCATGGACAGGGGCTCAGCGCACCGTGGGGACGGTGCCCGCCCTTGGCAGGCGGCTCTGAGATGCTATGATCGATGACCATGAACTGAAGTAAAATAAATATGGAAACACCGCAAGATTAAGTGAGCAAAAGAGGGAGGGAATTGAAGCGACCTATTTTCCAGCCCTTGGTCAACACCATTAAGAGAGTTTCATCCTAGGTATTCACATACATTTAACAGCGGGGAAAAGGAATTTTCTACTTCTGACTTTGAAAGCACATCCGCACGCATGGCCGAGCCCAAGCTGTCCCTGAGCGCCCGCACCTGCGGGTCGTCCTCGTGCCACATCATTTTGGGAGCAATTAATCCAAAAGGACACGGCCAGGTTCCGAGGCCGACAAACAGAAGCTGTCCAGGCAGACCGATGCAGCACACGTATGTGGGCCGGGAGAGCACCTGGCAGAGCACAGCCACCTGAGAGCGCTCTCCTTTCACAGTCACCAAGAGGATGACGACAGCTCTTCACTATGCTCCCCTCCTCCACAACGCACACACAGTGTGACACACATAAATCGTCTGCACTGACTGTGGCTTTCAAGCGGCCAAACAACACGGCGACAAGTGGCAGGAAACAGGCTCCAGACAACACGCACCCCAGGTTTCTCGAGGATATCACAGTGAAGTTTTAGCCATTCACTATGAGAACAGGATGGCCAGACAGACTCCATTTGTTTGTTCACTTTTCCCCCAGTCATTAGAAGGTTCCCATCAATTCATTTTTTGTTTTTTTTTGAGTGCAGACGTCTCTGCTCACTGACTGCTCTATAAATGCGCCTTCACTCCGTGACGACTTCTTTTAACACATACAGAAACACAAAATGTTTTCATAACATGCACAGGTCACGTGGAAGGAAGACCCCTGTGCAGAACACAAGCCTCTCAAGTTCAAACAATTCCATGAATCCCCTTCAGCACCAAAACCTTCCTTAGATCCTGGCCATGAGCAGTAAGCCAGGATGCAAGTGCACAAACGCAGAGAACAGAGCCCAGGCAAGAACCAGAGTTCATTACCTCTGAATTCAGACTACAAGAGCCATTTCTCAAAAACACCAAAGGAAACACGAGTTTCTTTTATACCCAAATGCACTTCACTGTCTCTTTTTAAGAGGAAGATGGAGGCAGGGTTACTGAGACTATTAATCTTTACTTGAAATGAAAATCATTTGCAACTTTCATGCCCCAGAGGAAAGAACAGGTTTGAAAGCGACTGACAATTAAAAGCTACAAAATCGTGTCTGCAATTTAAATTAGTGAGTGACAGAACTGGGAGGCCCCATGCCTTGGTTGCAGGTGAGAAGACAGTCTTCCAGTTTGTTTTCACACGTGGGAGACTGAAGGCACAGAACACAGACAGGACTCCCATGCATGGAGGTGGACGCGTGCTGGCCTGGCTTCCAGAGACAGCAGCACATGCTCTGCAGCCAAGCAAGCAGAATAAGCACAGATCTGACAGATGCAAGAACACAGCCAAGAAAAGGAGAGCACATCCACCATTACCCAGCAGCAGCATCATACAACAGCATGCAGCACTCCTATTAAAAGCCAAACGGAAGCGTAGCAATTGTGGAATAAGGTCCCAGATACGGAGCAGTAACACAGCAAGGGAGATGACCACGTGCCACACCACTACAGACACGTACCTCTGCAAACAGCATCACTCTAGCATGAAGAAAGGGCTCGCAAGAGCAGAACTAAACAGCACAATTCACCCCAGTACATTCCCAGTTTTTGGATCTCTTTGAGACATACCTTTAGCTTTCTTTCCACCAAAACAACCAGCATCATCTTTCTTCTTTTTCTGAGAGCCTCCTGTGCCCGTAGTCTGACCAGCATCAAGTTCTTGATACTTATCAGCTCCAGGGACCTCTTTGTGGACGTGATAGGAAAGGTTCCGCATGATGCACACGCAATTCTCCACGGACTGTGACAAAAAAAGTTGTTAAAAATAAGCACTGTATCCTTCTATCTGCAAACTGTTATATTACACAGTGGAAAGTGTGAAGAAATAAAAAAAAAAAAAAAAAAAAAAAAAAAAAAGCCACCCACCCGGAAAAGAATGGCACACTGAACAAAGTTAGTGCAAAAAGCCAAGCTAATTTAAGGTTCTTCTCTGTTTTAAACCATTTTTTTCTTCAAAAGTGAAGTACTTCATAAACAGTACCCATTCAACATGAAAACTCTCTGTTCAAGAATACAGGCTGATCGTGCACAAAGAATACAAATACACCAGAAGATCAAACGCACAGCAGAAAGCCATCATTTAAGGTTCTCATTTTAATACAGGGTCTCTCACACTCATCCAAGCTCTACAATCCCCAGGAGACTCTATTTATTAAATTTCCTCTGAGTTAAAATGAAGGCTGTGTGAGGAGTTCAATGAGAACACACATTGCTCTATAGTAACAGCTGATTCAGAACACACAGCACATCAGGATTTGACATGAGCAATGCTCTGTAGGTCGCAATGGAAGCCACCAGGTGGTTACAAAATCCACTTCCAAGATACCTGATTAAGTGACAGGGCCTTAGAATTCCCTTATACACTCTTATTATATGGAAGGACAAAAAAACCCCAATACAATAAAACTGAAAAAACCTCTTCAAAATGAGAACTAATCCCTTTGTTGATGTTGTGCAAAGCACAACACAACAGGACTCAAGTCTGATTTGGAGACTGCACTTCCAGAAGTTAATTACGTAATGCAGAACCACAGCAATAATGCCACCAGGACAGGAAAGGACTATTCTCCTCACCCATCACAGCCCCTTGCCTTTGCTCACCTCAACAGCCATGCAAGGTAATGCAGCAGCACACTGATTCTCAGTCAGCACTATCGTGACTATCATGACAGAGATGAGAGGAAGGCAATTACTGTGTTTTAAGAAGCAAGCACAGCCCCATTCTAAAACTAGCAAAATAAAAGTTAGACCAAGTGTAACACTTCAGACTAAAAGAATGGAAACACCATCCAAGTTTGAATGCTCAAGCTCACCTTATTGTCTGTATCTTTCTTGCCAACTGCAGACTGTAGGGCATGAAGGAGGGCATCCACCAAGCCATCACACTCTCTTAGTCTTCTGCGTGCTTCTGCTCCATCTGAACTTACATTCCTAACAAGAGAGGTTTAAAAGAAACTTCAGCCCTCTGACCTTCAACCACAAGGCTGGAGGAGCTCAATGACACACCTTGCTCCAGACACACTCCCACGTCAGATGCCGTTCTGTCACAGTGTCCCTCTGCTGCCATCTGTCACACGGCAACAAAATGTAACGGGATATTGTTGGGAAGGTTCAACCTCTGCTGCCGTACCACCAACATCCACCTCTGATGTCATGGGCCAGCATGATGAAATAGGAGGCATTACTTTTGGAGCAGTCCTCATATGATCAATGTACCATAACCCAATTTTTAGGAGAGAATGAAGTGACAATACAGTTCCCAAGCGCGTTCATCACCAAGCCTACATGTACATTATCTCCCACCTGAAACACACTGAGTTAAACACCACCACAGTTATCACTTCAACTTTCAGGCTCTCTGAATTCCGCAGACCCACGTAAGGTCACCTTTCTGAAGCTCAGGATGCAACCATTAACTTCTGCTACCAAGGCAGCGTGGCCAATTTTTCTCTCTCACTGAGGGGACTGCCAATTTCAAAGTAATTAACAGCTCAGCCGTAGTCCGTACTCTCACCACGCAGACAGGTTGCCATGTCAATGGCATCACTGCAGAAAAAACATTTTCTCAGAGACCTCTCAAAACCCAAAGACACTTAACTGTGCGCTGCTACAGCACATACACCTGTAATTAAAAACACATAAGGAACGACAGATGAAGGGTCCTTCCCTCCACACCTACCACGCAGCCTCAGCTCCAGCACTGGCTGACACAGGGCACAGTAAGTGGTGGTTCTAATAGGACTCCACAGGATATTTAGAACAGAGAACATGTGCTGTTTCTTCATCTCCAGATGTATTCATTTAGTATTAGAAGCCTAAATGTGAATTTTAATAGAAAGTTTTCACCAAACTGGAAGCAGGATACAAATTCTCTTTGTCCAGTTCTGGATTAATAAACAACTGATGCTCCACCTCTAAGTGCATTTATTGGAAGCAGAACATTACTGCACTTGAGTGATAGAAATACTCTAAAAATGGTCTACTGGAGCTGCACATCACACCTCCTATTCCCTCATTAATTCTTAGAAATAGCAAACTAAAATACACGAGGAATGATTGCAGACTTTGAAAGAGAAAATCTTACAGAAAATGCCCCTTAACACCTTTCTTGCCACTGCAGATCACTCATGACATTTTTCTGTGGTGTCATTTGTCACTGAACTTCATGTGCTTTTACACCTTTGGTTATCAACAGCACTACAGGACTTTGTACCCTCCTTGTCTTATTTCTTCATCTTCATCTACCACAGGTTTACCATTAAGGTACACACTGACATGATTATGACAGAAAAGATATTTTACAGTGCATTAGTAAGCACAGCTCGTTGATCTCTCTTGCTCTATCTTAACCCGTAGAAAAACTTACTGAAAATTGATGTCACAAGAAAACTGTCACACCTGTATCAAATATAAATAAGTGTGAGAATTCTGCAGGGTCAAATAAATAGCCAATTAATATTCTGGCCAAGCTGTGAGGCACCAAACTTTACAGCAGTAATGTTATAACTCAGGCTAGGAAACATATCCCTATGAGTATCTCACACAACCATCTGCTCTGCAAATGCCCGACGCTCTCAGGATTTTGCTAGTCCTCCTGAGGATTTACCTGGCAACAACAGAATCCATTTCCCTGTCTGTCACTGCAACACAGACACGCTGCAGAGCTCAGCTCACATCCCTCACCTCACTGCAGTCAGGGCAACAGAAACCCCGGGGAGGCTGAGAGCACGGAGAACAGCTCCTGCTGCTGCCCTGAGTGCACACAGCTCCCAGGGGAACACATGCATTTCACATATGTGCACAAGTATGCCCTTAAGTGCCAAGGAGAGGTGGGCTTTGGTAAGCAGTGACCTGGCAGTCCCTGGAGCAGAGCTGTGCAGGAAGGCCCTGTGAGCACTGCCATGCTGACTGCACGCCTCCTGCTGCACCCACAGCTGGGGAGCAGAACCCTTCCTGCAGGACTCCTTCCATTACAAAGGATACAGGGCTCAGAATACATCCTCTGACGGTCTCTTTTGGCCTTCAAAATGAATCCCCTCATAGTTTTGGGGGGAACATTCACCCCTGGGGTGTGCTCACCAGGAGAAGCTCGCTCTGCCTTCCCTGACACCTGCTTCTGAATGCATCCCACAAGTCCACTGAAAGAGAAAGCCACTTCAAAACCAAGAATAGAATCTCTCTCACATCATTCTGCAAAGGGTAACAGAAAGCTTCCCAGTGTGGGTGCCATTAATATACTCAGTGCACCCTAAAGAGCAATTCTAGGCACAATCCACCAAGTTACTGCCTGCATTACTCTAAGGGCATAGGATGGAAAGCAACGGCATGAGTGAACACACAGCTCAGCCAGGGATCCGAAAGCCTTCACACAATCATTCCTCAAATTCCTGCAGTCCAGCCTTCAGACAGCACTAAGGAAAGAGGATTTGCAAGGATGATTAAATGTATGCTTTCCCTGGGAAAACAAAACAGAGGGCTGCTAAGTAAATGTTAAATGAAAGCAAATATCTACCAGCAGGGAAACATATCAGACCAGGAATCCAATCAGCAATAAGGTCTATAGAAAATGATGGGAAACATGTGAAAATCTGTTCATACTCTGGATAAGGTTATCATTAACACCAAACTGTCTTCCTAATGCAAGTCTGAATGCAGCATTTACATCTGCAGAACAGAGTTGGTATTCACCTCTAGGACACGTGAGACACTGCTATTATCAGTGCCACACACCAAAATAATTCAAGAGAAAGGATTTAGAAGTAATTAACTGCAAGGTGTTTAATTTGCAGGACTTCAATACAAACCATGTAGCGTTGCCCCCACTGTGCTCTCTCTAAAATACCAATAGTTAGAACTGAGGAAAAAAACAACCAAAGAAACTCAAAAACACAAAGAATGAGGAGGGTTTTTTTCTGGACACTTAAGGCAGCATTTCTGAGCTCAGTGCTGTGTGACACTGGGCTGTGAAGGGCCTGCTGCTGCCACTGCTGCACAACAACTGAAGGCCGGAGGTTACAGCATTACCAACACACTTCAGATCTGCAGGAGTAAAAAGCACTCTGCTTAGAAACCCAGCTGGGGACAAAGACAACAGGTTGAGGACTGGGGGGACTTTGTTTTTTATATAAATAGAAAGCTAAAATGGAAATTTTTTAGATATCTTTCCAGTAGGAGCTCCTCCATCTTTCCCTGGAAGAAGCATGGAGATGCAGACAAGCTGTGGCTGGGTCAGTGATAAGCTCTTCTCAGCAGCCTCTCTGCTCAGACTACAGGGCCTCAGCCCAAAGTAACCCCACTTTTTTACAACTCTAAACAATCTCAGAGTGATTTTTCCATTGCTAAGCCAAGTAACACTGGCTCCACAGTCCCCTCAGCACTGTCACAGGAGAGGGATGCCCACCATTGCAGCACTGCAGTGCCAACCACCAGCGTTCCCCAGCAGGTTCATGGGCAGCTGGCACAGCACACACAGCAGTATGCCCCAATAACAACCCCATTTCGGCTGCCTCAGCCAAACCAACACCTCTCCTGGAAAAAGAAAGGAAGGTTTTCACACGTCTAATTTAAATATTCCACTTGTTACGTCCACCTTCTCCAGCAGCCCAAATCCTCGCTTCAGAAAATCCCCTCCACACCCGCGCTTTGCTCCACTATTAGGGATTTTTTATTTGGATGCCAGCCAAAGGAGATCGATAAGTCACAGCTGCAGCAAACGTACTCCATTTCCGAGTGCATTTTGAGTTACTGAATGTCCCAAAGGGGGAATGCAGAGAGGTTTAAAATCGCTCCATCATTTCATGCAGAAACACAATGAATTCCATACTTCAGTTCACATGAAATACCAAAAAGTTTAATTGGCATTAAGTTCATTGTTCTGAAAATAAGAGAGAAAAAGCAAGAAGCTGCCTGTGACATGAAGATAGCCTAATCCAGGCCTGACTGCTGAAAGGGACCTACACAACAGAACAGAGTTTGGCAGCAGACAGCTGAGTCAGACATCAAGCAAAGCATACAATAATGAAAGAGGGAGACAAAGTCCCAGCAAAATGAGTGGAAGAAAAAGGTGGGGAGTTTTCGTGATGGTGATGCTGGCAGGAGCAGCTGTGTATTGTATATGGGTGATCTCACTGCCATTTCTGCTCTATTTAAGTATCTACTTACCAGCCAGACCCAAGTAAGAAGTCCAGCAGCTCTCACTGCCTTGCATGCAAACCCCCCTTCCAGCTACTTGAATAGAGAGACTGGTTTTGTTCAATTGCCCCAATGTCTGTAAGAGGACATAACAAAAGCCACCCTTCCAGCCTTGAAAACCAACTTCACCAGCTAGAGCTGTCGCCCAAGAAAACATCAGTGTAGAGCACTAGGTCTAAGGGATGCTGTCACGACTGAGAATCACATCACAGATGCTTCTAAGATCCCCCAGCAATAAGCGTGGGCTCAGACACCAGCAGCACAGCTGAACAACACAGATGTGCATCCCAGCTTCTGTTATTTGGGGCTTTCTACACCCAAGATGCCATGTAATGCTGTTTTAGTAAAACACTGGCTGGTTACCTCCAGCATGACCTACTTGGAGGGCCTTCTCTCTCTCTCCTGTAATGCAAAACCACACAGAAACGCACTACAGAAGAATTCCACAATACCCAGCAGCTACTTAGCTTTCAAATTATTCCCAACTCTGCTTGGAAGGAAGGCTTCATCACATACGCTTGCTGCAACGCTAACAGAATCTCAAAAAAAAAAAAAAAAAAAAAAAAGGCAGTATTTATCTAACTGAGGATCACAGCTCACACGCCTTCCAAAGCAAACCATGGTCACCACACTCTGCAGAGAGCTCCGTTTCCATCTCTTCATCCCACCACAGCAACAGACATTTCTGTAGGTTCCCTTCACTGGCAGCCCAGGGGGAAGGGACCTATATTCATTCCTGAGCAGTGACAGAAGGCAATAAGCAAATGCACAACTTTGAATTTATACCTCAGATTTCACTGTAAAGCATTAAGGTTGCATGTAAGTAGGTTATGTCTCTGCTGCTAAAATCTATGCATAATTTATTTATATTACCAGCTAAACATCAGGAACTGTCAGGAGGAACCCTAACAGCTCCTTACTAGCACGAATTAAACGCTCTGCTCAGCATATAAGCCCCAGGACAGCCATATGCTGTGATCCTGCACAGCATCAGTAAGCTAATTAAGAAACCGCCTTCGCTTGCTCCTCTCTACCGAGAGGTGCGGGTTTTGAATTCAGGTTGTTTTTCTCCAGTCTGGGTCAGGCAGATAAGCTTCTCCTCTTCTGTGCTGCAGAATGCAGATTCACGGGCAAATTTTTGTTCTTTTTTTCCTTTTTGGTTTGGTTTGTTTTCATCTGTGATAACTGTTCTTTTGATGAAATCCCAATTCAAAACTGCCTACACCAGAGAACACCAACAGCCCCACCAGCTCCAGCAGGTGCCCAGAGCTGGCACACACATGTGACAGACACCAGTGCAGCAGGTATGGCAGCATCTGCCCACGTCCCTCATGTGGGGAGGCTGTGATAGGGCCCAGGAAGGCCTCTGGGTACCAAGGAAGGGCTGCCTGGCACAATGCATCCCCTAGCTCACTCCTGCTCAGAACCAGGCTGTGCTCGGCTGCCTTCCTATTGCTGCCCCTGGCAGGCCAAGGCGGATTCTTGTTCTCCACACAACGAAGACAAGTTTAAGTACATAATTAAATGGATCACACTTCCAAAGCAGCCTGCACCGAATGCATTCTTCACCTCTCGGGTGTCTATCAGCAAATATCAAACAACATAGAAATACAGAAATCCGATCCCAGATTCTGTTCACAATTCCTGAGTATTAAAAAAAAAAAAAAAAAAAAAAAAAAGCACACACACATATATTAAACATTCTGTCTTCTTCAGAAAACACTACATTCAATATGTTAACCATTTATCACAAAATACCCATGGCCCTATTTCCCCTGAAGTAAAATGTGCGTAACTAGAAACTGCACACACTTACACACCACTTCCCACACTGGAGAGAGGATTCCTGTTTTCTGCTCCCCATCTACTGTTTCCTTACTTCATGCCAGCAAACACCATTTCACACTTGCCATAGCTCCCAGCTTTTGTTTTCACAGAACAGCATTTTTATTTGTGTCTACTGGAGGTTTTAATTCCCTTGTCTCCAGGACCAACCACCTGACAATATTTGAACTACTGCTATTCACCACCTTTGCAGGATGCTGAGGCTGAAGAGCAAACCTCAAGCCAAGGGAGGAAAAGCAAAGACAACTGCTCCCTTCAGGTGCTTTGGAGTCCAAATTTCACCCAAATTAGAAGGCTGCAGCAATGCTAAGACCGCAAAAACAGCTGATCTTGCTGAAGTTATGTCAGAACAGCAATTAAATCCATGTTTCTCCAGTCCCCTGTTACTCCCCTAAGCACAGGTCACCCTTCTCTTCCCAGGAGCTGATGTCAAGCAAGCTGCTGCGTGCAACTTCAACCTGAAGAATGTATGTTCAGTGGAAGTCAAGTGGGTGCAGGCTGTGTTTGTACACGCACAGCCACGTCTCGGAACCTCGGGGCTACTTGTGAATGTGAATTACTGTGTACTTGGAGAACTGACAAGAAACGCTGCAACCACAGATGGTACCCTGGAAAAAAAAAATAGAATACTTTGCATCTGTTTACTATGCAAATTAATTCATTCAACATTTGTTGACAGCAGGTCAGTTTGGAGCAGGAATCAGGCTAGAAAGCTGGCAATTTAGGAACCAAGTTCTACTCCGTCCTCCTAAAACTGAAAAAAATCTAACTGAATTGAAATTAATTAGGCAGAAGAAGCAATTAAGCCCAAAATGAATTTAACTTTTCAATCATTAAAACCTTCACTGCTTCCAGAAAATTAAGACTTCTAGTGGATGTACACAGAAAACAAAAGGTTATGTGACTGCAGCAGTGCTCCCCAGCCCACGGACCAGCCCTGAAGCAGAGCGGAGCACCAGAGCACATGTGAATCCTTCTAGATTGCAAACGTAATCCAAGAGTTATTTGGGAGAGACAGCATTTGAATGGCACTCTGGATGATGCCATGCTAAAGGTAATTTCTCATTTATTTTTTAAAAGATTGTTTTCAATCCTTTTGAAACAAGTGCTCCCAAGACTCCATATTACCAAATGAGAGACCTATAGGAAGAACAAGGTAAAAATCAGAAAGCAATGTAAAAAACCTGCAGACAAATGATTAAGCAGAAGTTCACGCTGTGAGCCAACACAGCTGCAGCTGTTGATAAACTTCAGTAAAGTTACTGCAAAACATAAACTGAAATGAAAGCAATCCCACACACATAACACGCCTGTCTCATGTTCAGATATCCAATCCATAAGGACATCTGAAAACTCAGAGTTCAAAGATGCTGTCAGTTCTATAGGATGACAACGTAGCACGTTTCTGGACTGCTCACAAAAGGGACAAAGCAGGCTGGCACATCAGGAGGACGAACCTCCCAGTTAAACACCAAACTGGTGAGCAGCCCGTGGTCTGCACCAAGCACAACTCATGGGAAACTGAATTCCTCAGAGCTGCTGTTGTTTGAAAAAGACAGGAGCAGGCAGAGGGTCTCCTGAACACTGATGTCTGTTTGAGAGATGGCTGCAAAAATATATTCTCTGCTGGCATTAGTCATCTTTTCTTGCTGATGCTCTTAAGAGTGAGAGCTGCAGGTTTCCAAACAATGCTAAATTATTTCCAGCAACAGTAATAATGATTATTACTTGTGATATGTTCCTTTTTTTCTCTATACATGGAAGTGGTTCTGCAAAAGCTATGTAATACCACCCATAATGTAATAAGAAATACAGTCAAGCGAAAGGCAGCTCATCTCTCTCCTTCTTCTGCATCTTTGTCTGCTGTCCCAGACTCATTTAATCTTACTTTCCTTCATAACGAGGAAACAACAAAGCCATTCTTCCCACACAGAAAGGATTCTCTCTCCACAGCATAGCAAATAAACCACCTTTTACAGATTACCTTTCCCTGCTAACCTGCCATCAAGCATCCATTTAAGTTGGGCAGTTACTTTCAGGTATGAAACAATCTTGCCCATCATCTGAGTGAACCTTCAACTCTTCCACCAGGAAGTGCTTCGTCCCACACAGCTACAACAGCAGAGACTACTGCAATACATCCTCCCCTTCAGCAACAGCAGTAGTCACCAATCTCTGATTACCTCCATGAGGTAATTGAAGTGACTTTTCAGAAACAAGACCACTCAGGTGATCAGAAGAATTCTCTAACTAGCTTACCTTAGTAATGCTGTGCTTTGCACCCCCCTCCACTAGCCTTAGGAAAAGGAAACAGCTAAAGTGGTACATGCTTTTTTCATGTTCCATAGAACATGTACCTTTCTTTAAAAATATGTAACTCATGGAATTTAGACTTTCAAGTGGATCAGTGCACTGCACATACTAATAAAGATTTATGATGCGTATTAAGTTAGTCTACTAACAATCAATCTATTGTCTGCTCTTCTTGGAGAATCTCATATTCATTCAAATAATCCTTTTATTCCCCCCATCACCACTAATTTTCTCTTGTGGAATGCCATGAGGCACTAGTAAGGAAAGGCCTGCGCTGCTGTGTTGTCTGGAACCTCCTAAAAGGACTGCAGTCTCCAGCAGGATGGCAAATAATTTCAGCAATGGGCCCTTGCAGAACACATTCATTAATCTTCTTCATTTCTAAAGTTACTCAGGGGAATGGTTATTGCAATTTAGAGAACTGAAGGCCAAGAAACAGATATGAACCAACTTCTGAAGATGCATTAATCAGTAGAAATCTAACAGAAGAATACTTCAGAGCAACAGAAGGAACAATGCCAAATCTTCATTAGCTTCACTCAAAATGATTGATTTCAGCATGAAGCTGAAAAAAAACCAAGGGGACATCTCCACTATTTTATCTCAGAGAGAAGCACAGTGCAAGAGCTGTGGGGGAAGAGGGAACGCTGGTTCTCCAGGCTTTTCTGACAGCATCAGGACTCCTTCAGACCACAGTGCAACCAGCACGTACTGTATGAGTCTCATTCCCTTACAATAAGTAAATGAAGGTACAATTGTCAGTACATATGGTACTGTTTGCCTTGGAAGATGCTTACTCTGCACTCAGCAGAATTACAGCTCCATCTAAAATAAAGAAAATCCTATAAACAGGATATGGTGAACAACAGATTAATACTCCAGAGTTCTACCTCACCGTAAGCAACCAGAAGTGTTCTTGAAGACAGTTGTCCACTCAGCATCACGAGGCTTGGAGTCCTCGTTGGGCTCGCTCTCCCAGCCAGAATGGGGTATGATCACCTCATTGGTGAGCGTCTGCAGGCCGTGGTTGATGATGACCATCTTCAGGGGCTCGTAGGAAGATAAATTCCACAGAGTGCCTTTAGGAGAAAAAAAGATTAAACAAATAACAAGAAAATATTAATGACTTTAAATTTCTTGATTAAATAGAACCACTAAGTTTACGGAGAATCGCTAGAAAGCTCTACAATAAAACTAATAAAGATATTTGGTAGAAGCACTTGATGAGAGGCCAGATGAAGCATACAGCTTAGTGAACATTCCCCAGCTGCTGCAATGGAAGAATTTCCAAAGACGTGGAAGCACTTATCAAGCCACAGATATGTTTCAATTTATTAAGACCTACTATTGAGTACATAAACATGATGTGCTATTGGAGATTAATGGGGCATTTCTGCAATGCACAAATTTTGATATTGTTAAGTCTGGCTATACCTCAAAAAGCAAAAATTGATCCAGCGAAGCAGAAAGGTCTTCAAAGTAAGTCTTAAAAATACAGCTGAATTTATGGAGGGTCATTGATCTTACACTCATTCGCTGCACAAAACAGTATTTCACTCAAGTCTCCTCTCTATTATTTGCTTTCACATCTTGCTGTCAGAGGTAATATCTGCGTTTGAATCACCACGTGCCATAGGCACAAAATTCCTTGAAGCTGCTAATCACAGCTGCTCTGCTGCCTTCCCATTCTTACCTCACTTTGGAGCTCAAGACAGATGTCAAGCATGAAAATGACACAACAGCCTTACAACTGCAAAAACATTCAATTTTAGATACAAATTTCCAGCAGACATGCAGTGCTGTGCAGACTGTTAAGGCTTATGAAGTCAGGATTGACAGCGGTCAAAATGAGACCATCCAGCACTGAACGAGACAGGTATGTCCCATAAAGTTATAGAGGATGAACGAGGGATCCTCTGCTGGGTGGTGGATGAAGCATTTGGTATCTGCAATGCTCTGAAAATGGCAGCAGCAGAAGATGGCAGTGACTGAGGAACCAGCGCAGCACTCACAAGGACACCGTGTTTCTTTCCTTTTGAAACAGAACACATTTCATCTGGAAGCAATGTGAAGATTCAAGTTCATCTATCTGTGGAAAAGTTTTAAAAACTGACAGCCCTTTGTACTTAAGTGCTCCATCCTTAAACGCACACATCTCTCCTGCATCTGAAATGGGATTCTGCCCTTTCCTATTCCCTGAAGAAGTGACAAAATTTGTTTGTCTTTATCATGAGACTACAAAAGCAGATTTCAGTGCCGAAGGACTAACAGGCAGACAAATACTTAAAAAGGCAGAAACACCTACAAAGCTTCCACAAGCTCTGATTATAGAAACTATTCAGGAGTTTTTCCATGCTCGAATCCTTGGTTCATTTTCACACTTCATGTCTCAATTCTAGTACCTGCAACCCAAACCTACACAATAAAGCTGTCATCTCCATATTCCCTCTCTTCTGTACTCTCATTCTCCAGTAGTTATTCCAAGAGACAAAATCCAACTGTGTTCCAGCAGCACTCTCATGCACTGTAAAACTGAAACACCACAGCAGTGCCAAGCTACAACCACATGACTGAATCCCACTGAAGTTACTGACACCATCCAGACCCCACACGCCTATGGACAGCCACGGACGCTTACAACAGACAGTACATCTGATCAGACTGTACGTTTGAATAGTGTAAGAAAAATCAGTGTAACAGAAAACCCAACTGTAAATTTGACATCCGCCATGTAAGAATCCTTCCCTGCCTCTGTTGGTATAACATACTAATGAGCTAACAAGCTAGAAACACTGTTTTTAAAACTCTGAGTTTAATCAATTCAAGCAAATAGCACTCAAAAGCAATGAAGTCACTTAACGCAGCAGCAGCATAAGGGAAAGAACGTTATCAAATTTTCCATATGCTTTCATGAGGATCTGCCTTTTTTGACCAGAGACTGGAAGAATTTTAGGACATGATAATGAATTACTGCTTTTCAGAAGATGATCACAATCATGATAAAGCCTTTATTATATTCTTAAGCACTATTTGCAGAGTACTTACATATTTCTAACTGCAATCATTACCTCTACTTTTTCAGCATGCCAAGCAGGAACAACAGCTACACATTTTCATGATACTTTTTTTTTTTTTTTTTTTTTAAATAAAAGCATCTCAAAAGTACTATAAGCTATAAACATAGCTATACAATTCATGTCATATTAGGAGTGATTAGGGCCATGGGCAATTTCCTAAATCTGCCTCCTTGGAGCTAACTGCGCAAAGATTTCTGAAGACATTGTGCCAGAGTACCAACGATGCTATTACCTTCGAAAATCCAAAGCAAATCTCATACTGCTGGGCTCACTTACTTGCAAAAATCCAGCGTCACCATGAAATTAGCTCAACTGAAGAGTTAAAACACCTTATTGTCTACACTGAATCATTTATCATTTGTGGGAAAAGCAGCACCCTCCATTACACTCAGCACAGACCTGTGTGATGGCTCTGTATGAGGTTAACTGGGCACACACAGACCTGCCTGTGTCATTCCAAGTGCTGAAGGGTGGAGCTAAATACTTCTTGAAGCTAAACACTGGGCAAGGGAGAACCTCAACATGAGCTAATGGGGCATTCTCCTGACACAAAATGTGATATTCACGTTCAAGACAACACAGTACTTAAAAAACAAACTAACATCATATCAGCTACCAGGACCTTAACACAGGAGCAGCCAGCAGGTGCGAGTGCTGTGTGAGCCAAGCCATCTGAAAGATGCTATTATAGCATTAGACCAAAACATATCCTTCACACAGCATTTCAGAGGTCAATCATTTGTCAATTAAAACCAGCCTGGCAACACAAAGCATCAGGAAAATCATGTTCTGCACCACTTAAAATCTGTGCAATGTCATTAAACAACAAAATTACTTTCAACTTTCTCACAAAGAACAAAATTATTCATTAATACCACCAACCTCTGATCACTTTTCAAAGAACTTAATAGAATTTTGGTCTTGCATATCTGATAGGAACATTTGTTCCACAGGAAAAAAAATCCCTTATCACTCAAGATAAAAAACGCTTACAGCTTTCCCAATCAGAACAGATTTCACTCCTTATCAGCTTAATCCTCATTTTCCTCCAGTTATCACGAAAATGATCCACTGAGAATTCAGCAGCATAGTGCCAAAACAAGAGAGGGACAGCATGGCATCACTCTGCAGAACATTTCTCATCACAACACAAGTCATGATTTACTTATGGACACGCACACAAGCTTTCCTCAGTGCAGTAGATGGAGCCAAGTGAGACCTGTGGGACTTTATGATTCTATCTTGAGTTCTGTGGGCACTTTCAAATGCTTCATGTATTTGTGTGATCTGGATGGACATCATGCTTCAGTGCCATTTGCAGATATATCAAGAACAGTTGGTAAAACAGCTGTGACATTAACCTAGATGTTTCACCTCCACTGAAAAGTGTATTATCTGAAAGAAACGCTGCAGACACGCTTAACCTGACAACAGTGCCGTATCATTATACTCAGTCTGCTTTCTAACTCACACATCAATATATTTATGTTCTCCAAAAAGCATACTGTGGGCAGTCAAGCAAACACACTTCTGACACACTAAGTCTCATGCACCGTGCAGTGAGCAGCACACTCACATGGCTCCTTCCTCACACTGCCCTGCAACTGCCTCCACCTCTCCTGCCCGCACCGTGCTGCTCTGGCTCTCTGCCTGTTAGCTGCTGAGCAGTCCCAGCTGCTGCCACCACTCACACTGCTCTGCGCAGCTGTGGCTGCTGCATCAGACCACCGTGTTAACGAGAGGTTCTGGAGCTGCAGAAAAACCAGGGACTCACAAATCAGAGGGTGACACACGCTTCAGCCAGAAATCATCCTCCTCAGCTGCAGAGAATGAGCCCTGCAGTAAGCTGCCATGTGCCTCCAGTCCTGTGGGCCAGGGAACCAAAACCTCAAGACTGGATGGAAGAGCTCTGCATTCAGGCGTATGAATTATTTACATCTCTTTGGAAAACAGAATTATTTCATCAGTCATCCATATCTGGGATAACTTGCTGCTGCTAATTCAGCTTTCAAAAAGCAGCCAGCGTTGGGTTAAAAGAAATAACAAAACATGGAGAAGTCTGTGCCCACGCCAAGCCTGGACATGCTGCCTTTTGGAGCTGGTTTCTGAGTTCCACACTATCAGCTGGGGTTCAAATGCTGGCTGCAAGGCACTCCACCATCAGTTACAGAGGCATTGTTGGAATACTTTTCTCTTCTATACTGATGCTTGAATGTCTCACACCGGATCTGGTGATGTCATTTTAGAAGTGAACTGAAGCCATTCCTGGTTAGGCGGAGATTAAAGGCGTATCATCTGCTGCTGGACATCTGTTCAGGTTAAGGCCCTCAGTATTCCTGGTGCTTCTCAGGAAATGGAAATAAAAAGTTTTAAATAGCAAAAAAGGAGGGAAACAAAAATCCTATACTTAATTAGCAGGAGGTACTGTCAAACCAAATTTATTTGAATTGTAGATCTAATAAATCAACTGGAAATGGAGGCAATCGCCATTTAGAATAACAAGGGAAAACGACCAGTTTGTTTCTGCTGTCTCAAAAGTGACTGATTACCACTTAGCACTATAATGATGTTCCTTCAGAGTAAATTACAGACTGGTTTCTCCTTTCTCAAATCTGAAGAAATAAACACACTCCTTCCCAGCACTCCACAAATGAGTTTTCGGTAAACTAGAACAGTACATAAACAGAAACTGTTTTGTTTTTCAATTTAAATAAAGTCATCATACCGAATGAGCGCAACAAATGGTATATAAATGCTACCTACAGAGCTCCCACCTTAAGAGACAAAGCACACAGAGCAACCAAAGCAACGCATGCTACTGAGAGCTCTCCTCTCACAGCTTCTGGAAAAGAACTGGGAGAAAAAGCCTGCACTGTATTTATGTTATAAATGGTGGGGGAAGAACAGTTGGAACACCCAAAGCCACTGTTCATCTCGGAGAATGACGATCACCAGTAAAAACCTGGACTGCTGCCATATTTTTGAGGCGATTATAGAATTACGATGTTTACTTCAAACGGTTTAATCCACATCTGCAATAGGGTCTGCTTGGACAGTCCTACACTGATAAGGTAGCTGGACAGCTTCAGTCCTGGACACATTTTTCTGTGGCAAAACATGCAATTCTGGTACTGAAATCCACTGCAGCTGTCCAGGTTTCTCTGCTGCTTCTTAGAAAAGAAAGAGAAACCCATTTCAATCTTCACGAGTTATGGGAGACTGAAGAACAATATATTTCTCCTTAGCTTAAGAGCTGACATACTTTTCCACCTTCCTCCACTTAACGGTTGAACTTTGAAACTTGGCATGTACTTTCTAACTCCTCTTGGACCACATCCAAGACCAAGCTCAAATAAAAACAGCCTGAATAACGGAGTTCTAAGTGACTGAAAAATCCCTGGAAAGCATGCAAGACCCCAGTATCTTAAAAATATAATTCTCCCTTTTCCCAATTGTAACGAACAACCCACACATCCCCCAGAGCATCTCCTCACTCTGATGTGCTGTGGTTTATACGTAGCCTCAGATGGGCACCAGGGCAGAACACACTGCTGAACAGACCTATCAATACAAAGCAGCTGAGATATGGCAGCAGGATTGTTTTAGAAGAGATTAACATTGAAAGTTTTAGATTAGCATATCTTACCTCATGAGTGATATGCACTGAAGCCAAGGGCAGTACAAATTATCTGTCAGTGGCATTGCTATAGCTCATTGAAGCTTCAGTTGTTCAACCACACGCTACATCCATGAAGCACTCAAGAAAAACAGTGTGCTACATATACAGATGATTGTGATTTCCTCCTAAAGGAGGCATAAGCCTTAGGCTTTCTCACATCAGCTGCAGCCAGTGATCTAAATCCAACCTCCTCTTCTCCAGAAATTCTTGTTCTTGAAACTGGAAGAACTCCTCTAAAACAGTAATTTATTAAAGAAAATAGAGACACTGACCTGTAATTAACTCTCTGACTTCCATGTCATTTGTTTTTCTCAAGAGTCTGATCAAAGCAGGGATCCCATCACAGTTCTTTATAGCCACCTTGTTTTCATTATCTTTCCCATAGGAGATGTTCCTGAGGGCCCCGCAGGCTTTGCGATGGACCTCTGGCTTTGGATGATCGAGCAGACCCACCAAGATCGGGATCCCTTTCAGGTGCCTCACGTCCTTCTTGATTTTATCGTTCTCGTAGCACAAGTGCTGCAAGTAGGCAGCGGCATTGGACTTGACCGGATCGATAGGGTGGCTGAGCATGGCAATGACTTCAGGGAGGTCAGGGTCCCTCCACCTGGGGTCCTTACGGATGCTGTCAATAGAGGGAGAGCGCTTCCCCAGGCGGTCGATGCTAGCCATGCTTCCCCGCTCCGGCTGTGCCAGCGGTGCCGCGTAGCCACCGTGGAGGTATGGGATCCTCTCTTCCACCATCTCTGTCTCAATGGGGTCATCGTAGCCCCTGTAAGAAGCAACAGCCCCGAGAGAAAGAAAGGAAAAATATATATAATTAAAACACTCTGTGCCTCTGAGTCAACGTGGAGATTTCAGCTGTGATCAAACCCTTTAATATCACGAACATCATCAGGGACAACATATTTACATTTTCAAATTATTTATTTCTAGAAACTGGAAAATTAATCATAGCTGAGCACTCAGCAATGGGACTACGGCACGGTGTTTGTTTGGTGAGCAGTGAAACGATGACAGGAGCTGCACATCAAACAGACTGCTTTCATTTTGGTCACTTAGCAAAGCAATTATGTTAGCACTGGATTACATTTAGTAGGAAACACTGAGCTTCATTAATGCACCACTTCTGCAACAAACCAAAACGTTAACTGAAGGTGTTCCAGGCCGGGCAGAAAGGGACCACAGACAGTTCTCAGTAAGTCAGAGAAGATCCACCACGCTTCCATTAAGACTCAATGCTCACACAAATGCACTGTGTGGGGGGTGCACCTGCTATGAGCTGCCACCTAAGCTCGGGAGATGGAGCAGGGGAAGCCTGCAGCTGGCTGACAGCGACCTCCTGGTCCTCAGAAAACTGCTTGTTTGTCTCTGTTACACGTCCCTGAGGGCAGCAAAGTGACCACTGCTGGCAGTGAGGGGCAGCCCCATCCCATGCCCCCAGGCCTGGCCTCGAGGCTCAGCCCCCACCTGAGGAAGGGGAACACTGAGGGCAGTTACAGGTCTGAGTCAAACTTCCCATTCACTCAAAAGTTATAAACCCAGAAAATTCTTCTTTTCCTCCTCCCATCCCACTGCTCTCATCTCATGCTAAAGCAAACTGACTTCTCCCATGTTAGGTTTATGTCTTCTTTCGCTGCTCAGTAAAGCTAACAGATGGGAAGAATTAAACATAATTAAGGTAACTATTTAGAAAAGTCCTACAGAACTGAGAAGCGCTCATCCTTTACAACGGGTTTTAAACATATCCACAGCACACATACTCCCAGCTGCAAGCACAGTTATTCGCCCTTCTCCTGACAAGCAGCAGTTAACCTGGGCAGACATCAGCTCCTACTGCAGCACTGCAGTTACCTCAGTCAGGTACACACCTTTAATTGCTACACAAATTTTTTTTTTACAGACTTCTGTTTTAAGCACTGGCTGATGCTACTGAAGTCACAGATGTCAGAATGAAATACAGAGCACCAGAACTCAAAGAAAACAGAGTTCACTGTAACTCTAAAGCAACTGCTATTTAAACTGGACCCCAGGGAGAAGCACAATTGGAGGAGGAGACTGAACTCAGTATTGGACCATTAATGCTTCTGATGTTAAATGCAACGAGCTGAACGATGGGACAAAATGGGCTGGTATCCAGAACTCAGAATGCATCTGGAGAAGCCCTTGTACTGATGCAGTTATTAGTGCATGTATAATTCATTACCTGCTCTGCACAGAGGTTTGCCATGTCTGGACATAGATGAACAAATTAACGACTTGAAAATATTTACTTTTGTGCACATACATAGGGCAGAAGTAGCAACAAAGCCCCTGAGCTATATTTTGTTTATACATGTGCAAATCTGGAACAACCAGCATTAAAACTATAACAAAAGCAAACTTTGCTCACACTCAGCCTTATATTAAATTCATGGTGACTGCATAAAAGTAGACTAATAATTGTCCTGTGCACAGCTGTTGCCTGATTCGGTACCCAACAGTACTGCACTTCTCAGCCCTCAGAGCTGCCTACACAGTAACCGTGTGCTACCTCAATCACACCTGCGTAATTAGTGCTTCATGAAACAGCAAAGTGAACACCTGGATACCTGGCCCTTCAACACCAGAAAGAAGTATCTAGAGAAACTCAGAGGTTCTGGAGTGAACTTAAGGGCTGAACAGAAAGTTTAGTGAAGCAAGCACCACACCAATTCAGATTCACGTGACTAAATAGAGCAGTCAGGCCTGGAGAGGATGAAACACCACCACCACCCAATCCAAACTGAAGAAACCTGAAGTATCTTGCAAGAGAAGGACCGAACGTCAACTCTGCCATTGCTCAGCAGCCTTGAAGGGAAGGAAGCAGGTTACCAATGCAGATCGTGGGCGAAGAACAAAGTACCTGGCACAGCAGCATCATGTGAACGAACACAAAGCCTTGAGCAGACCTGGCACAAAGGGACCCCTGCTCCTGGTGCTGTGTGAGATGCTCTGGCCCACGTTAAGCTTCATCTCCTCTCCTGTAGCAGAGGAGCTGAGGCCAGAGAAACACGCAGTGGGAAAGAAGCTACACACAAGTATTAGCAGGGGTTAAACACATCCAGCTTCAGAAATCAAACGAGTAAAATCAGAAACATTCACAACTGGAAGGGCCAGGTGAGCTTTTTCACTTGCACCACAGCTGAGTGCTCTCTCAGAAAGGCAAGCTGCTTGGCACGAGAAGAGGAGCGACAAGAACTTCACCAGGAACAGCCCGCCATGCTCACGAGGCCACGGGCTCTTCACTCTCAGGACTGGTGGTGTGCCAGGGCTGCTGACTGCCAGCATCTTGCCTTCCATCTCCCACAGCAAGTCAGCTGAGATTTTGGGATGCTGTAGGTCTCACTAATCACCTGCCTCAGGGAATTGATCAAAACGTATCCCAGCACAGATAAAATCTGGGAAAGCGTTTGTGGATTTATCATCTTGTGGCTTCAGTACAGGCATGTTTGAGTAAACAGGTGAAGGATTTCCACATTTAATCTCCATCAATTTACACAACAGCTACACTCATCACAGCTTGCAGCTGGTGTCTGCTTAGGATATAAGACCAGAAAGGCTTGGGCTTTCAGGAGGGAGCTCTGTGCCAAAGAAGAGGAGATGCAAACACTTTGCAGAATGAGGTCCTACTTTTGACCACCCCTGTTTCCCTGATAGGAAGATATGCATGGGGGTTCAAAAACTGGACTGAATTCCCTGTTCAGGGAAGTCTGAGCTCATGGCTGTGTGGTTAAAGCACCTGAAATCACCTCACCTCATCTGGATCAACCTAACAGCTCCGAATGGATGAGCTGACCCATGCTGCAAACTGCCACCAAAAACTCAGCCACTCATCAGTCTTCTGCTATCTGCATCCACATCAACTAACCCATAACAACTCAATTCACTCTACAGAGAAGCCTGAGAAAACAACAACAAATGCTTTCCAAACTGATGGCAGAATGGAGTGAGGCCAAAATGCCCAGGTACATCTGTACGCTCCTGCCCTAAACTTCCCAGCACCAGTGCTAACTACACTGTGGCACGTTTACATCTGGCTGCTAAATCAAAGAGGCTGATTTCCAGGGACAGACCTTTCCCCAGCTCTAAGAATCCCTGCATATGTGCTGCTGGGAGACCAGACTCGATGCAGGTGGTTAGGCCAGAAGCGCCAACTGAAAGCTAGTCTGCAAACAGAAGTAGAATGTGAAAAAGGAATGTGTGATACCAATATTCCCATGCTGTGTCTACATAACAAAGCAAGCGAGACCTCATGTTACAGCTACTCCACCTACAACCTGGCCCGTTTCCCAGCGACAGCCGCTTAGATCATGAAATAACCAGCAACATGTAGCATCGGTCTCTTAAATCAGACTTCTGCCATAGAAAATTGAGAGCAGAAAGCTTTCAAGCTTTCTTGTTGCTAATTCCATTAAAATTAAAAATTCACATCCTGTCTAGTCTGGAATACGCAGCAGCAATAGCTGCTCCCAAGTTTTAGGGAAAGACAAACCCCATGAATGCAAGCACAAGTACAAACCATAGAGATAATACTTGGGATGCCTTTTGTGAATTGAAAATACCCTGTTAATTCCTGCTTCTCTTTTAAAAAGGGCAATATACAAATAGCCCAGAAACACCGCAGGACTATGTATCTTTTAAAACTATAATAAAAATAACCATTGTTTAATGAATACAACCTACTCAATGAAGAAAAAGCTAATTAAAGCTATGTAACAACCCTCACAAATAAATCTGAGTACTATTAGATCAATATAATACACCCAAATGCCTTTTCCTCACCATAATTCGTTGTTCTTTTTCAGAAGAAAATGTTACAGCAGAGACTCAATGCAAAAGAAAACAAGAAATAAAGCCAGCCACAGGCGCAGAAGACCAAGCGGATGCAGCATTAGCACTTGTCTGACTGCAGATGTGTGGAGACACCCAATTTTTCCCAGTTCAAAACAAAACACAGGTTGCTTAAACTGAGGAGCACAAGAGAAAGGCATCTCTGTGAGCAGTCAGAGCACGACAGAGAGGGCAGAACAATCCACAGCTGTAACTCACCCGACTAGGATCCCCTACAGACAACACCTATCACACGGGGACAGAATTCACTACCACAGATTTGGATGAGAAAAGGCCATTCTGTCCTCTGAGACAGAGCATCACCAGCACTAGTAACTGACAGGAAGGGCACTCATCCTGTTTTAATCCATGAGAAAATGAGAGCAGCATACTGGGAAGAAAATATCTCTGAGGGAAGAAGCAGTAACGTTGCTCCTGCAGCAGCTCAGCTGCTACCAACCTACTCCACACATACCAACATTATGAAACCAAAGGTGCCATCCATTTAACCACACTAGTTTCATCACGTCCTCAAGTAATAACCTTATTCAAAAGGAACCAAACAAAAACTAGAGAAGATAATCAAGCAGTAATTACCCTCGCCTAGCACAGTGCACTACTTGTTATCATTAGTCTCCGGCAGATCAGTAGCATATCTGAAACACAGGTTTACTGAATTGCTCAGGTATTTCTTTGAAATGTCAGAAAGCAGTACGTCTGAAGACGACCTCATACAATCTTACATTCTCAGAGCTAAGGTTTGCTGCCGCAGTCAGGCTAATTGCTTGTCAAATCCTCTTGATCATATTAAATATGGAAAACCTCACAACAAAAGAAATGTAAAACAAAAATTGTAAATTGGTCCTATCCAAACTGCAAGGAACAATAAATCAAAGGGATGCTTAAAAACTACACTTTAAAAATGCAAATGGGCAGGTTCTAAGAATGCATTCAATTATTTATCATGAATATATCTTGAAGAATGTGAATAAAACTTCACAAGCACTGTTGCCTGACTGCTTCAACAAGAACTGCAAACTTAGCTCAGATGCAGAGGAGCAGATACAGCAGTCTGATAAAGGGATCAGGGCCTTGGCACCTGGTGGTATTCACTTTAGCCTCATAAAACCTCAATGTGGTCCCAATGGTTTGTAAGCTGTCAGGAAAAGATGCCAGAAGGGACCTCAAGAGGGTTCCAGCAGATAGGCCTTGTCTTTCTGTTCTTTATTATTTTTTTTTTAAGTGTACATTAAAGTTTGCAGGTGCTTGATTCCTTTTGAAACAAACTTCCAGAAACATGAAGGGAAACAGAGCTACAAAAGAATGAATGAAACCATGAGCAATGTCACTTCTCCAAGCAGGAGAGCTCCCTCTGAACCCGTTCCCAAAGCTCCACATCCTTCCCGTGCAGGAGGCCCCAGGCACAAGCCCCAACACAAGAGCTGACAGCACAGCACAAACAACTAACAGCACAAAACAGCACGTCTCTTGGGAAGGGGACTGAACCAGATATAATTTGTGATTGGTCTCTTCAGTTACATTTAGTTCAACACGGATGCTCTTATCTCCCCTTTATTTAGACTGACAGGACAAAATAACAATCTGATCTTACAAACGCTGAAGTACTTTACTGAGGTTCAGCACAACCTTGTCGCACAGCTGAGGGTGTACGATAAGCACAGGCCCAGGAGCTGAGGCTGTCAGGAACATCACCAGACAGCTTCTCGATAACATGGCATACCTTCATCACCAGCTATCAGCTCATCTGCAACCGAACAGCTGTTCAAAATTACTGTTTGGCAGATGTGCACACAACCAGACCCACCTGAAGTCTCTAAGATTACAAGACCCTTTTTCACCTTGCCAGTGTGAGGTAGCACTGGGAAAAGTCAGAGCAGTCACACTTCCTCTTGAGGAAGACAAAAACCATCCCCCTTCCAGGAAATTATCTCGTCCTTGCTAAATTCAGCCTAAATGAAGTGGTCCAGAAACACACTGAGAAGGATTCTGAGCACTAGAATCATTCTCCGTTGTATTTCATGCACATTTTACAGTTACTTATTGGCTAATGAAATGATTCATTCTACCTTGTTCACGCCACAGTAGGGCAGCTCCCCTCTTCTCCACGTAGGTGAACTCTCTCTTCCCGCTCCTATATTTAGGACATGCTGGCTTTGCCTACAGTTGCTTTTGAGAAATGCTGATCTAGCCAAAATCACAAGTACACAGCAAACCCAAATTGGTTTATTTTTTGTCTCTTGTGTAAGATTTTTCCCCCTCCATCCCTCAGTTTTCCCATTTATGTGATTTTAAGATGTTTATTTCATTCTAACAATTACGTTGACCACAATCCAACAGTGGTTGGGTTGTTGGTATTTTTTTTTTTTCTGCCAAGTAACTGTGACCTTACCAGATCATTAAGGGCTCAGACATTCAACTCAGGAAAACAGCTACAGATAGCATAGTAAGAAACAAGTGGATTCTTACCTTCCTTTGTGAGGTCTTCCTCTCTCAGGCACACCTGCAGATGTCCTTCGGTTCACAGTAGAATAATCAGGATCCAGTTCATATCCTTCATCATCCACTCCAAGGCTGCGGTTATCATCCTCCAGCCCGTAGGGCTCTGGCTGGAAACGTTCTGGCTGAGAGCGATTCAAGTCAACATTGCTGCCCACTGGGACCTGAGGCTGGGCAACAGGACCATAGTTATCCCTTCTGCTTGGCAAAGTGAAGCTCCCATCGTCCGGCCGGTAACTGTTTCCTGGCATGTAGGCGTAGCGAGGACGGTAGTTGACGCCACGAGACAAGCTGCCATAGTTATCTGCCAGATCTCCATAACCATCGTGACTGATGTAAGGACGATACTGGCCCTCGTGGCTGTCCGGGTAGGAATCGTTGTAGCTGTTGTAAGATCTGGTTAACGTGGACGATGCCTGTGGTGTGATGTAGCGCTCCCCGTTCTTCATATACCTTCTGTCTATTGAATCTGTGTAGCTGCCCATGGGAGATGAGCCATCCATGGAGGGCAGGCCATCGGGCCCAAGTGGGACTTGACGTACTGTTCTAGTGGTGACTGTTTTGACCATTTTGGTAACCTGTGAAGTAGTAAATAAATATGTTAATTTTCTCTTTGATGAACAATGTAATGAGACTACGGGAGCTAGAACAGTAAACTAACACACATAAGTGGATTACGCACTGGGAAGAACACACAACAGAACTGTTGGCAATTCTGGGTTTTCAGTGCAAGTATTAGAGAGAAATAGGCACATATTCCTGGGCGGCTCAGTGGCTCTGGAGCCCAAGTAGGCATTGCAACCTGTAGCCTCCAATTCAAATGCAGAGACTGGCACCAGACTGGACAAGCTGCTACTAAAGAAAACAATCAGAGCACACCTCTTGAAGCAGCTCCAGACATATCTCTGTGGTGAGAGGAAATTCCAAACAGGACAAATTCACCCAAACAGTATTTCTTTTCCTAGAGACATCTGTGAGCAAATTAAACTTCATGCTAATGAGTTAATGAAATGCTTGCCTGGAGATGGCAAGCAGCACAAATGGCTCTCCACCAACAGCATAATTAAGTAGCATCACGACGCTGAACAAAGCATAGCCAGGTACCAACACAACCTCAAAGTCTAATTTGGGCCACAGCTGAAAATTTTCCTCTTGATCTCAAAGGGGTTTGCTCAGTAAGTAAGCTTCAGAAAAGATGCTAGTTTCCACCCCCACCATCTTTTAATTAAAAATGCTTATTTTAGATACTACAATATAGGAATTAAGAGCTATAAGCCAAACCATTTTTGACACAGAAACCAACAATGGCTTCCGCTCGTTACCTGAGCACTGTACTCCTGCTCTCCATTCAGCATCAGCATGACTGCTGCCGTGGCATTTATGAAACTGGACATTCAGGGATGAAAAAGATTTGGGGCAGCTTACAGTAGCTCTTTGTAATGTGGACATAAACAAGGGGAACACAACTCAGCATTCTTCTACTGAGTTTGAAACAAAAGTTTTATTCAAAGTAGTATGCTCAGAAGTGATCTTTTAGTAGGAGAAAAGGCAACATTCTCAGCCCTGAAACACGTGAGCTTTGCAAAAGAGGGACAAAACTGGATACACAACACTGGGCTTCAACATTCCTGAGGTTGTGAACTATTAAGGTGAATAACAGGAAGTAAGGTTGGATGAATTCAACAGTTGGATGAATCAGAAACTGATACTTCTGCACAGTAAGGAACAAAAAAGCAGCTTTCTCTGTGCCAAGAGGCGTGCTGGTGTAACCACACAAAGCCCTTTCTTTCAGCGCTACTCAACAGAAGCCAGACATGTTAAATTGAATTCCAAGCTTTCCTCCTCAAGGCATATGCTGCAATGCATGCACAGTTTGTCACGTGCCATTTTTCACAAGATTTTCCAGACCAGATAATGCAAGATACTTGATACACTACGAACACTTGCAGCAACAGCACAAAAGGAACAAGCTTTGACCTTTCCCATCCCTGGAGAAGCACTGCAGGGAGCTGTCACTGCGGCACGTCTTCAGCCACCACCTCTGCTGCCAGTTTGGACGCCAGCTCATTTTATCCTGTTTCACTTTGATAAAAACAACAGCTCTCCAGAAAGCAGGATGGGGCAACACACCATGGTCACACCACGGCAAGAACAGCTGCCTACAAATATTTGGTACACACATACAGAAAAGACTATGTTCCCATTTTCTACACTTGGAAAATCTGTTCCTACAGGATTTGCGACTTCACATTCACATTTAATCAAATCGAAGAGTTTTCCCACCATGCTCCAGTACCCTACAGAGTGCAGAGAACACAGAATGCAAGATTCATTTGCACTTTTTCCCCAGTTTGCCTCCTTTTAGTATATTTGAGGGCAGACAAGTTTTCAGCAGCTGTGCTACTCAGACAGCCCTGGCATCAGCCAGCAGACACAAGAACAAGTTGACAATGTCAGCACAGCTAACACCGCTGAGTGTTCTCACAATTAGCAGCAGAAGGGATAAGCACAATCAAGAAACCCTCATCAGAAACATAAAAAGGAACATTTCACCCTAGCACCAAAATACACAACTCTCACAGCACAAAAGCATCCAATAATGCTAAAGGCATTGTGGGAGGAGGGGGGGGGGGGTCAGATCAAGTCTGTTCATATTTTGAGAGAGGAGTATTTGCACTACGCCTCATTTGTCAAGGTTGGGCACCGAAACAGAAGATTTATCATGTGATAAACAGACGTTGCTGCCTACAGGACGATAAAGGGGAGCTTTTAGGAAGCAATTAGTCAGCACACAGAGGAAGGTCCATTTATTAGGCTTCCAAGCAAAAGAAAACAATAAACCTTTATTTCAGGAAATCCAGCTCAAGGGAATGTTTCAATTATATTTCTTAAAAGGAGAGGCAGTCTTGGATAGCTGACAGCACAGTAATCTTCTCTCCCAACATTTCTGTGGTTTCCTTAATACTAATACATTAGCCAGAGAAAACAAAGCAATTCCAAACTGGAGACCCAGCAGACTGTCTTATCTGCCACCTGATCCTCCAGATGCATCCAATTTATTAGCATGAACTCTGCTCTGTAGACATGCTGCAGCAAACAATTCAGAGATACAAGTTACTCAGAGATACGGCAACCTGCCTTCCTCCATTTATCTGCAGACAATCCATCCAAAGAGTTTCTTCAGCTGATTACAAATCAAAGGGTGCTCAGCTGCTTCAGTGCTACAGTCCACCACACTGCCAGACACGAGCCTCCGACCACCTCTGCAGAAAGGTTACTTGAGTGTGTTTAAAATACATATTTGCAATTCTCTATTTCCTACAAACTACACAGAGGTTTCAACCACAGGAAAAAAAGAGCAAGTTCCAATATTCCAACTTATTAAAGCCCTCTGGAGCCCAAATCCTACAGCCATCACCCATCTTGTTAAAGGGACAGCAGACGCGTGCCTTCAGCGCTTTCCTCTGCCCCCAGCCAGGAATATAAGCACACTGAGAGCTCAATGACCTTGCCCCACAATCCCACATGGCAATAATCTTGCTCATTAAATAATTCCCCTACAAACCTCACAATAATGTCGTCATTAGTTTTGTTCCTGGAAAGACATCTGTCTAAAGGATACAAGGAAATATCATACATTTGAAACAGTTTCTGTATTTTTCTGTTACTTGACCTTTTAGCTGTCTTAAAGTGACAGGGAAACAGAGCTGAAGAAACCCAGGACTGGGCTTCCTGCTCACGTGTACAGGTGGTACACATTCCTCCCAGTGCACAGTGCTCAGACAGAGGGGGAAAGAGTACTGAGATTTCAGTGGAAGTGTGCTGTCACCACCAAATGCCATCATCTTAACAAGCACTTGCACTTCCCACCTTCCATCTCCTTACGGAGGGCTTTTGTTTTCCACTTCTGTATCTCCCCCCCCCCCAGCACCGCTCCCCTTTCTTTGATGAATTAAGTACCTCATAAAACCTGATTGGGCTAAAAATTTTGTTGAAACTCTGCCATAAGACAAAAGCAGATGAGAAAGAATGTGAAAGGATAAAGGTGTTCTGATGTTTTTTCGAGAGCTCATTTTTCAACTACGGACTGTAAAAATTCATCACCCCAGGCAGGCTGAAGGTATTACCTTTCTATTAAACACTGTGCAAGAACTCACCCCATAAGTTTTCAAAACAACAGCTCAGGTTTTTGCTCTTCAGTTTTAAGCTTAGTGCTTCACTTTTGCAAAGGACCCTCAACTTGGGCAGAAATCCATTCCAGCTCCATTACCTCACTCCCCTCCAATTTTCTGCAAAGTTTCAAAGAGCTGCACTTCAGTGCAGCTGGCACCAATACAACAGAAGATTTCAAGTCACGAGCACCTTCCAGTTACTGCTGCTAGGAAGGGAGAGCAGCAGTAATCACTGCTGGGAAAGACCTGGACTTCTTGAGTATTAGAGAAGACAAGGCAAATGGACGGCCTGGAAATGAAGCAACTCTGTATACTGATTGATTTTACAGTTTGTCACCATAAAAACTTCATTTTCAATGAATAAAAGTAACCCAGAGCTCTCAAAATCTTTTTGCATTTCAACAACGATAAAAATAAAAGGTGCCTAAAGAAAGAAAAAAGCAAGCGTTAACAGGAGCACACAAATCCTGTTTGTTTTACTCCATTTCTCTTCAGCTGCTTCTAAACCTTCAGCTCCTCCGACACGTCAGCCTCCCAGCCCCGACGAGCAGCAGCAGCCCTCTCCCCAAGGTGACTTTCACTGTTTCAGCATGATAGGTATTTGGCTTCCAGAGAGATTATGGAGCTGAAATGAAGCATTATGTGATACATCTTTTGTGCAGTGAATGTTATGTAGGGACTTAGCCAGCACAGTAGTAAGATAATAACAGTTTGGGGAAAATTACTCAGATATCTCATTTTTGAGAAGGCAGATGTTCTCTATTTAGAATATGTCAAATATTACATTCTGTTATGCTTCTTCTTGCTTCCCTGCTGCAGGCATCAGCGATATAGGGGGAAAGCACAAACCATCAATGCTTCTGCATTCTAGCGGTTTACTGCATGTATTATTGGAGAAAGGAACCTTTGTACATTATGGTTTCCAATCAACACGGGGGGATTTGTAAAAGAGAACAAGGAACAGCAGCATAAAGGATCATATACATCTACAGCTCTTGCCATGCTACAGCACAAGGGGAATTGTTTATAGGCATTATTTTGTACAGAGCAGCAAAAGCAAACAACAGCTTTCTTTGTCAGGGTCCAAAAATACGCATCAAATCACACGGAGTTAATTAACCTGCACACAGGGTATGCAGCAAGGAAAGCACACACCTGGGCAATTCCTCCGGTCTCTTCAGCTCTTAAAAAGATGGCCTGTTAACTCTGCCAGAGGAAGCGACGTGCAGTACCACCTCCTTTGTAAAAGAAGGTTGGAAAAAGTGACTGCCACTGTCCAGGAGAACCTCCTAATTACAGAGATAACAAAGACAGGTTCTAAACCTTCCTCCAAAGAAGCAGAGTGCAAGTGCAACAGTGAAGCACAAAACTTTTACTAAGCCAAACACGTAAGCACAAATGTAAGTAAGCTCAGATAAACCATCCCCTCATGAAGTAACAGATAAGATTACTGCTGAAAGCAGGCGTGAGGATTCCCATCATAGGAAATGCTGCTCCTTTACAGAGATAAAAAGTATGGATGTCACAAGCAAGGCCACAACTTGTCCCACTTGTTACTGAGCTCCATTATGCATACAGCCACACAAATGAACCATCATTAAGTCCTAAAAGGCAGCAATTGTAACAGCAATTACCTGCTCTACTGGGCAGATGCTAAACCAGGAAGGATGAAATCTCTGCCTTAAGGATGTATTTTACTGACTTAATACACCTGACAGCCAAGCTTCAAGGTCATCATTTCAGCAGGTCCCAAAGCAACGCAGAGCTAGTGGGTACACCCTGACTGCTGTGCTGCTTCAGACAAGAAACAGATGGCCCAGGAGATGGAAGCTGCTCGAGTACCCCTGTGAGTGCTGCAGAGCACAGTACTGACCAGGCTGAGCCCTTGCCCCACCTACATTCATCACAGGAGGAGCACTGCTCCTGCAGCACACTACGTGCCCAGGGGATGGATTTGTACCTCACACTGCACAGAAACTCTCCTTCACTGTCCTCACCTGAACAGCAAGGTCAGAATTTTGTCACCACGGAGAAGGTGCAAAGAAGTTTTATTCTCCCTGCAAGGCACTAACACATAATAGCATGACCTATAAAACACACCACGATGACACCTATTAAAAGTGATAGTAAGTCAATGCCAATTAACTCCAGGACACTTAACGAATGCTATGTTCTCCCATTGACAACAGTTTGCATTTTCACATTCGCTACCAACGTTAAACACAAGTTGAAAAGCACGTGATTAAATAAAAATATGAAGAAAACCTGATCTTGTTTTCATATCAAGGAGGCATTAAAACTGTGCCACATTATCACAGCAAGGAAAAGTCACAACAAAACCAGAGACAGAAACAGCTTCAGCAAAGACTCAGGGCCTCTTTCAACAGTTAGGGCTAAGCAAACCCCATCTGTGCTTTGACGTTTCAGAGGATCTTTCTCAACAGCTGGATATATAGATACACAAACCTGTATTTATATAAAGAGTTGGTCTTTGTAGCAACGAAATACTAGGGAACAGCTCCTGACAGCAGATACTACCATCAGCTGTGCAGCAAACAAGAGCTGCATGCCAGACTCCTAAAAATCTGCACCAGCGGAGACGATCCACAGTCAGCACTGCTGCACCAACCACTGCTCACTGTGCTCACAGCTGCTGCTTGTGCCCACCAAAGTTCAGTCAGCAATGGTGAGTGCCTCTGACAATGGGGGCCCACACAAGAGCACGAGGTACCACTTCTGGAGCAGCCCTCTGTGTATGTAGGGGTCAGCAGAATTATTTGAAACCATACAGAAGCAGAGTAAGACAGCCACACGCTCTCTCCCTGTTCTTAGAGCACTTCATGGCCTGGAACCAGCTACAGTTAAGAGAGGAAAACACTGCTCTCTGAGATGGAGAGGACACTGTAGGGATTAGCCATTCCTCCCCACATTCAGATGTAATGGCTTGTTTTGGAGCTACCCCTCCAGGAAGATGGAAAACAGCAGGAATATTGCACAGGAGAAAACTGCATCTAACGAAGGTGCCAGCTCAGCTTCCAAGGCCCAAAAGTCAAGTTGTAATACTGTTGCAGAAATACCAAAAGCAATCACAAATGTACATCATCTGCTCAGCAGAGATCAAAAAATTACCTTACAAGGAGGCTAGAAAAGGGAGCAAAAATGTGTGAGAAAATAAGCAGATCTGTGATCTGATGTACAGGTCACTTGAGAACACACCTAACTTTCCCTATGCATCAGGAGCAAAATCCCACTCACAGGAATGTTGTGGAAGGTGAACACTGTAGCTTTATTTAAATATGATGTTCCTGGCTCTGAAGATAAAGTGTAATTGCATATTATCATTACAGATCGTAATTAATTTGAAGACATGTTTCCAAGCACATTTTCCCCAGCAGCAAAGATCTTTTACTCCATGCCATTCCATCTCATCTCACTCTCACAGTTCTGTATGTGTCTGCATGGCAATGCTGTGAACTGTATCAGTGAAATAAAATGAACTTTAAAATAATTAGCAACCTGAGAATGGGTGCTAGTGTTTTTGTTTGTTTTTTTTTTTTGTTAACCTGGGTAATTCCTCCTGCTCAGTTCCCAGCTCCAAGAACAGCTGTATCAGCACTGACTGGGAGCAATCCAGACAAACTGACAGAACACCCCTCAGCTTTGCTGTCAAAGAGCACACGAAAACACCACAGAAGATCACAGTACCATGATTCTCACCACTCACACCACTTTCTTTTTCTTCCTGAGTAACTGTCATTTTCCCTTTTTCTTTGTTGGTTATTAACCTCTCACCTTGGTTTCAGTTCTCCTTGTTGTTCCATCCTCAGAAGTGACAATAGACACGTGGGAAGTGGGAGTGCCTGGGTCTTCCTCAACAGTCACTGTTTCTTCCACCATTTCCTGAGGTTCTTGCATCATTGCTATAGATGTCTGGTTACTGGGGCTTTGTTCCTAAAGAAGCAAGCAAAGAATTTATTTCTCCCTTCTACCATCACTGCATACACATCTTACTAATCTCATCTTTTTCAATGGAATAACATGCTTTACCCAACAACTTGCAAACAGAGATGCAGAGAAAGAAGAATCCAGAGTCTCAAAAAAAAAAACAAAACAACAAACCCAACTAAGCAAGTATGGCTGAGCACAACTTAGTAAATGGAAATCATGTGAGTGTGCTGTAATGACCTTTGTATTTATAGGCAACCCACTACAGACTACTGCCTCGTATTTAAGCCTGTCTTAAGCTTCCTCTCCAACGCCCAGTGTAGGAGGAGTGGAATTTTTGTACATAAAACATCCTTTCTGCTCTGCACTGAATGAGACCATTGGCTTTCAGAGCAGTTTATCTTATACGACATTCAAAGTTTAATTCCATCTGATAAAATACACTCGGTTTCAGACTACAGAAGGCTGTAAAACATCAAGACCTACTATCAAACAGACACCTGCCAGGAATTGTCCAAAGCAATGATAAGCTAAAACGGATAGCTGAAAATTAACTGCTGAATTATGTGGACCGTTGCTCTTCTGACATCTCCTCTTGCTAAGCGCAGACCTACACAGCTATAAGCTCTTTTAAATGTGTTAACAGACAGACAATGTACAGAAACGGTGCACAGAAAGAAACGAGAGCAAAGGTCAGTTGTTGCAAGGATGCTGCTGCCCAAAGCGAGCATTCCAGCCTCTCACAGCACAAACATATGAACTTTCCTTTCTCTTATGCAATTGTTCCTCAGCACAGCAATCAGAGAAACTCCCCCTTTGGTATATAAACGTGTTTTAGAAGTTTCACAGCAAGTGGCCAATAAAGAATTGGCTTCCATACTGAGAAATAAACCTTTTCTCCAGCACGAGGAATCCTCAGCTACATGAGACAGAATGGCAGACTGTTCATTGCACTGTAATCCCTGAAGCTATCATGCTACTCATATCTCAAAGCTTTGCACATCCTGTCAAACAGGCATACACAGAAAAGCTCTCACTAAGGAATATACACATTTATTTATATGTGTGTATGTATATTTTAATAATGAAGAAGAATGACACAGGACCTTAATTTAATACATTTTTTCTAAAGAAAACTCCATAGGCAAATCTCATGTACCTTTCCACATCACAGGAAAACAAAATGACTGGGAATTAACTGTTGCCATGCAGGAGCCAGACCTGATTGCATGAGTGTTTAAATATTCTCAATTTGAGAAAGCCTCCACACCAGAAAGCTGTAACATGCTATTTTCTAAATGAAATGGTACAGAACTGCATTTTGTCCTGACGTGGCTTTGGCCTGCCCTCCTCCTGGCTGTGCTGTGTTCAGTGCCAGCCACGAAGGACAGTATCCTTCAAAGCAACTTTTCGCTGATGAGCACGAGCAATGCTCTGAGGTCTCATCAAGGGAAAATGTACCATTTAATCCTTGTGCAAGCAGTAATTCCCTTCGACACAAGCCAAGATGCCCTTGATCAGTTTCCATTATTTACAGCTACGTTCTTACATTCCAAAATTTGGACTTGAGTAAGGCAGTTGTCTTCATTTCCAGGTAAGTAATGATGATAACACCAAACCACGGCAATAAGCTTCAGGCAGCCATCTCAGTCAAGATGCAGAACAGACAACCTTCAATGGAGCGTGTGCTGCACCACCAGAGATGAGATAAGCGGACACCACTCCCATTTCTATCAAAACCCAAAAATAACCCGAGCAACAGAAATAACCAGCCAGAGTAAGGCATCTGAAATCCTACCCAAAATCATCCCATTCAACATCCAGCAACTCAGGACACACACATAGTATCTTAGGGTAGAGTTCAGATGCCAGATTCTGTCTTCTGCCCATAGCTTCAGGAGGCAAACGAACTCCTGGGGCAAATACATGAATCTGTTCTTTATCCCAAAGCTATGAAATTACAGCTGCAGTTCAGCTTTCAGCAGTCCACTGCACAGCTTCCCTCCAAACAGAAGAACTTCCACAGTGCTGCAATATGGTAGAGCCTAAAACCTCCTGTTATCTTTGTACAATCCGAGTCTGACCACAACCAAAGACTTCAGTTAACACATACACATTTCTTCCTTTACACTCTGTCCTGGTAAATCTCCTTGCCATTTATGGGGCATCAAATGCCAGACCTGATTCAAGGTGTGACTTACTCCTTTTGCATGCATGCACAGACATACCCATCTTGATCATTTCTAGCTGCACACTGAGCTGATGCCGTGAATTCATCTATTTTTCTTCTTCTTCTGTGTTCTTCAGAGGAAAATTCTGCTTTGTGATAATAAATCTGAAGAGATTTCAGACTACCTTCCCTAATTTGCTCCTTGTGCTTCTGCAAAACTTTATAAAAAACAAAGTCTCCCTTTGTATTCAGACTGCCTGTGGGCAAAAAAAAACTTTAAAGCTGGGCACTTAAACACGAGCGAATTGCAAACTAGAGCATATTGACTTTAAATGAGCACCAAGACAGATTTCATCCCAAGGCTGCTTCTAAAATGAAGTTTCAGGTACAGATCTGCACTCCTACAGGAGAAAAGCAGTGTTAGCATGAGACTGTCCCAGGCGTCAGAAACAAACGCTTCCAAAGTTCAAGGCAGACATCCTAACACAGATAACTAACCAGACTGCGTTTTCTTGCACTTCTCTCTTAGTATGTGAGCTACTGAAGAAAGCAGTGAGCAAAGAGAACAGAACACCATCCAACTTGCTCTTCTCTGAGTTAGCTTAAGGAGGCGGCTCTTTGATCTCCACAGCCAGTACTGTTCCTCACCACGAAAGCGTAGCTGTCACAAAACAGCACTAACACAGAAAAAGATGCAAAGACTTTCTCCGTTTACTTTCCTCCATTATGGATTTTAGGTCATCACAAATTGCAAAAACTGGGACACATTACCCCTCTCATCCACCTTCAGCGCTCAGCTTCTAAGCCTGTATCTAGGGCGCTCCTGTTAAACACATCTCAGTATCTCACATTCCAAACATTTGGCAGCTAAGCCTAATTATTCAAAATAAAGCATAAAACATTCCAGCTAGAACTGGAATACAACACCCCTAATGAATAATCCTACTGGTAACTCCCTTCCTGCCAAAGGCATGTAACTCCAGTTTAGAAAATGCTCTCCTTCGTTCAGCTCACTGGGGTTTACAAAGCAAAAACAAAACAGTGATCCCCCTTCCCTCCTGCAGACACAACCCTACAGCTTATCAGCACCCCAATTGCCCTGAAGGACCTCTCTGCACCGCTAAAATGGCAGCAAGAATCCTCTTGCAATAAACAAACAAATTTTTGAGTGTAGCACCTTGATGTAAGCATTACCCATGAGATCCCCTTGAAATAATGGTGCTTGTCTCCTTCCATGAAAACCACAGAACATTAAGGTGTAAGATCAGACTCTAATTCAGTTAGACCACTGGATACCAGCAGTCTTGGCTCTTTTCCTTCCTTTTGGAGAGCCACACGAATCCCATTCCATCCCATCCCCTTCACTTGCATCTCCAGCACACTTGAAAAATGCCAAGCTATTTAAATAGCAAAACAACATCAACCACCGATTTATCCCCAGCCTGTAAAAGTTAAGTGCAGATGAAACAGCTGAAGACCTTGTAAAATAAGCAAGAAACAAAATAATAGTAATTCTTGCTTTGTTAAAAAACAGAGTGATTTACCATTTAGGGCACATATCTCCTAGGGCTTATTTTGCATTAGAATACTACAGCTTCTATAATCATCACCATCTCAATTCCTGGAGTTACACTGCCATCAAAGCAGCTGCTTTCTATCTTTCCTTAATAAAAGAATAACCTCCCCTAGGAGGAACAGACATTCGACTTTAAAACAGTAAGTGAAGTTCTTTATTCTCTGCCTATGAAACGATTTAAAAGAGTCTGGAAATAATATTAAATTGCAGGAGATTATTGCTTCCACTAAAACAGTCCTTCTTCAAAAACAAGGAAAACATGTACATCGAATCGTCATTCTCCCAGACGTGTCCTTTGTTCAGCAGACTGCAATGCAGACTATTCAGGCTACTGTTTACTCCAGGCTACTGTTAGATACAAAATTCGAAGGGTTTTGCAAAGCACAAAAGCTGGATTCTACATCAGTGGACATACTTGTCCTCGGTTGGCCCCAGCATAGACAAAGCTCAAGTGTATCAGCTCCTCTGAAAAACATCAGAAGGCTGCTCATAATTAATGGCACTGGACACCAGCACTAATTGAATCAAATAGGGATTCTCTCTCTTCTACTCTTCTTATACTTTGCTTAAATCACTTATCAAAGCTTCCCTTTCTGCAAAGCATTAGACGACTTACAAGAGCAAAGCAGGGAAGCATCAGTTTTGTCAGAACTGGGTCTCAGACCAATGGTCTGTCCTACTGCTCCCCATCTAACTCAGGTCTGCAATTCCAGCTCTGACGTTCTCAGGCTGTTATCTGCTGAAGGTATGTGGAGGAATAAAAAAGGAAGAAAAGCAACAACATCACCACGCTCCTGGTTTGAGAATCTGATTTGATAATCACATTCTCCTGTTCTGTCAAGCTCTGTTGGTTTGTTTTTTCAACTCAGACATCCCTGCCATGCCCACAGCCCCAGTTTGTCCAGAGAGCCTTCTGTGGACTTCCACAGTTCAAGAGCTGAAATCCAAGCCTGGCAGCACATGCTCATGGCTCAGCCTGTATTATCTGAGCAGCAGCGACAGAGGAGACTGCTCCTGGAACATGACTGGAACAGAATGAGAAGACAAAGAAACACAAAAGCCCTCCTAGTGCTGGGGCAGGGCACCTTCTTGAAGAAGGCAGAGGCCTTATGTTCGTGGGCTGCCATGCACTGCATTCCTTCAGTTCTAAGAGACACAGCAGCATCCAGGCCGTCAGCCCCAAGCATGGCCACGTGGTCACAACTTTCAGGACTCTTCACAATGAAAGGACTACTGCTGTACAGCCAGGACCTACTGACAATACGTTGCTTCAGCTCCAGAACAACAAAAAGCACACGGACTGGGCCATACTAAAACCTCAGCAGTGTATGACACTGGAAAGAGTTTGCAAGACAGGCAATGATTTCAAAATGAGAATGCTTAAATATTTACTTCACTGCTAATCTCCTCTTGGTACGGGTACTTCTCTGCTTAAACATAACATGAAACAAAACGATGTACCAGCTTCAACATGAACCCAAATACACCAACCTGTACCAAGCTTCAAGCACTCTGCTGGAGCTGTCTCACCCCGAGGCTGGCCAGGTCCTGCTGAAGGAAAACATCAGCTCTACATGAAAGCAGGCTGCCCTGGCACTGGTACCAGAGTGAACTCAGCCTGAGCCGTTTCCTGAACGCTTACACACTTCCTTTGTCCTTCAGAAACACACACAACAAGTAACTAACAAGTAATGCCAAGAGCTTTTTAAGCGCCCGGGTTAGAAAGAAACTTTTCAGCAGCTGAAAAACACCTCCCCCTACTACAGGGGTTGTGAAAAGCCACAATGCAGCTTTTTTTTTTTGCAAGCAACTCAGCATCTGAAGGCATCACACCTTTCAGGGAAGGCAAGAGGCGGAGGTGAAGGAGAAGGAGTCAAACCCAAACAAGGCCTGCAGTAGTAATATTCATCCCCCAAACAGTGCCAAATACACTAGGGTTCTGTTCAGCCACACGGTAACTGCCCATCAGCAGGGTGCTAGCCCAACGGTCAACAAAGAGAGCTTTTATGCTATTTTAAACAATCTGAAGTGTCTCAGTTAATGGAAGACCGGGCAATTGGCCCTCAACTATTTCTAATTGACTGGAATGATGGATGAAGCTAAAGGGAAAGCTGACCCACTGAACTCTTCCATACAAAGCTAGAAAACTGAGGGAGATTGTAAACAGTTTATGAGAATGAGAAGTGGTAGACGCAGAGTCCCAGGGGCCTTGCTCCTCTCAACCTGCTGAGAAGTTGTTTTAGACCGACGAAAACAAAGACCTTCAACTCAGGGCAACGTACAACAAAAAACACTGTGGAAGACCTAAACTAATAGGGTATTTTTCCCATGCTCCCCTCCCCTTTCCCCTGTAGCTACATAGCTCTGAATTGCAAGCTGGTCCTTTGAGTCAGGAAGGGCAATTTGTCACTTTGACAAGTAAGACATCTCTCAGGGCTCTGTATTGCTTTGCCCTGCTTCAGATCGACTGGGTGTTAACCAAAGATGTCAACCTCAACAGATGCGATAATATATACTTAAAATTACATGTTAACAATCCCACTACAATAAAAGTAATGCTCAGCAAATCGAGAACGCCAACTGATTTTCAGAACAAAGCAATCACTAATAGCTCAAGCACTGTGAAAGGACAGTCCTACCTCACCCTGACAGAGCAGTCTGCTGACCTCAACAGTTCCCAGGAGGGAACACTGAAGACATCCTGCAGGTAGGGAAAGGGACGCACAATAGGTTCAAACAGGCAGCAGCTACCTTCAGGCAGCTTAAGGAGGTACTGAAATGCATGGTAACTTGATTCTTCCTCTCTAGTCAAAAAGAAATGGAGTTTCAGAGATCAATTCAAATCTCACAGACTGAGTCATCTCCTTGTACACGTCCAGCTCTTGACACCAATTACCTGTTGAACTGCATAAAACCTGCGATGTTTTGAAAAGCACTGAAGCTGGGGGAGGAACCCAGGTCTCAGAGTATACATAGTGAAACCCAAAACTGGATGAGAGCATCCGTGGTCTTTTGGCAAGATCATGCAGTAAAACAGAAGGATAAGCCACACTTTTAATATGAACATGGTCAAAATAAATAAAATAAACACACACCTGGAACATACAGTGTTGGGGTTAGCCTTATTTCTCTTAGCTGTCAACATCGCTCATCTGGAAAACTTTCCCAGCAGGAAACCATACTAAATGAGGGGGTAATGACTGTTTTTCACCAAGAGAGTTCAATGCAATTTGCTGTAATTTAGATCTGTAGTTTTTTAGGTCAATCCTCCGCCCAAAGACAGGCAAAATGCAAATCTATGTTTCTAATCTTTGGCCGAACTCAGAACAGCACTGACTTGCTTCCTCTCTGGAGTCTTTCAGATCAACTAACCAAGTCTAAATTAGGGAGATTTTTAGTGGGATGAGGTTACATCATGGATTACAATTTTCCAGTAAGCTTTTTCCTCCATCCCCACCTGCTGCCTCTACAATGCTGGCATTAACAGTGGTGTGGGATGACTCATTTGTACATTCCTTTCTGCAAGACAGGCATTCAGCTCCCATTTCTCCTTGACCCCACACAGTTTTGGTCATAAATTAAACTGGTGCATGTATTACTGGATACCAAGACCACAAACTTACATGCACACAGGAGTCAGAAGTACAAGCTAGGTCCTTCATCTACAACAGAAAAAAAGAACTGTCAGTTCATCAGAGTACAGTAAGTTTCTCTACACACTCTATATGTCCCAGACTTTACCCCAGCCACCTAAACACATCACCACTGTGTTAAACCAAGATCTGCCAGACGCAGCCTGCCAGCTTCAGCACTGCTACAGCAGTACCTTCCAGAACTGCATTCTGACCTTCAATGCAGATGCAATTTCTCTCTGCATTCCCTACCTAAATTACGACCAGGACTGGAACACTGTTTTAGTGTCCTAGCTGCCATATCTGAACAGTATTAAATTTAACTAATCTCCTCATCTACCATAATTCTGCCTGTAGAACTGGACTACACAACAAGAAAGCTGCTTTTGTGGCAAAACACATGGCCACAACACAAAAAGAACCAAAACTGCTTTCATAAACTTAAGGGAGACGGAAATAACAAATGGGTCAGGGATGACAAAGCTTGAATTCCAAGGAAGTCATTTCTTAAATAAATTATTCCTCACTCCAGGGAATACAAAGTGATTGACAGTAAATCTCATCACCCATCTCCTAGGAACACACTTGTCAATGTCTCCTACTACAAGGCATCAAAGCAGGTTTGCTTGGCATCAAGACTGCCTCAGTCCAAACAGCTCCCAGGAGGCTTATCTACTTCAAATCACATTCCACTTCCCTTGGCATCTTCCCCCCTCCCCTTCCAGCCCCACACCATAGGCTGTGGTCTGACCAAAACACAGCAGGAGATCTGCAAGCTGCTTCTGGCACAGGTCTAGCTCTCGGTATTAAGTATCCCCAGAGACCAAAAAATGTGACAGCAGGAAAGAAACTCTGCGGGAGGTCTCGTTATGACTACAAGTCCATCTGAACACCAGGAGACAAACAAACCAACAAAGCCAGAGGCCACTGCATCTGCTGTAAATCTTCTAAATGGAAGAGATTCCAGCAGAAAGGCAAGCTTTCCGAGCGCAGTGCACTGCTGCGTTATTTCAGCTGCCCAAGAGAGCTCTCTGATGGCTTTTTTCAGTAGCCTGTTTACTTGACACATTCTCTGTGTTTCTTAGGACTGAGCTTACAGCCTTAACTGTACACCACCGACTGTCTTCACACAGACTGGAAGAATAGCAGAGAGAGCTGTAAGTCAGTGCTAAACTAGCAGCAAACAGTAGATAGAGAAAGAAAAGAAAAAAAAAAACAAGGGGGGGAGGGGGATGCTAAGGAAGAACATTTCATCGCTATAAATGCTATTTAGCATTTATTTGCATAGCCACTGCTGGAAAAGGCTGTTCAGCTCCTGCACCCACAGCCAGGAAGGATGCAAAGACAGTGCAAGAGCTCCAAAACACAGCTGACAGGAGAGGAGCAAGAGAGATCAGAACAGAACAGCTCTAAGATCAGAAAAGGCTCTTGTCCAGCCCTAAGGTCCAAGCAATTCACTGTACAGAGAAGGTCAAGGGATGATCTGAGTACAGTTCAAGCGCCTAAAGGAGTATCTTAGCTTCAGCTGGGACCTGCTGGGTTAAACCACAACAAGGACTGCGACAAAGCTCAAAGAGAACCCTTCAGTCTCACAGGTAAAGGTTCAATTAGTCCCAGTGTCAGGAAGCTGCAGGCTTGCAGGGTACTTTTTGTTTCATGCTGGAGAAAGCAAGAGCGAGCAGTGCAAGGAAGAGATATTTTTCATGCTAGTATTATCTTCACTACTTAAAGATTAAAAACCAAGATCCTATTTAATCAAAAACCTGACAATAGAGAGGTGCTCGGGTGTATGCACACAAACACACCTGATTGTCACACCCTTCTGAAGACTATTCATCCTAATACCAAATTATTCACAGCTGGTTAAGGATTCCTCCCCCTCACCCTCAGAAAATCATACTTAAATGCAATAAAGAGACTGCTATCAGCCAGCCAAGCAGAAGGTCTCAGTCAACACTGGTTTTCCTTATGGATTTTCCTCTCCTCTCACCAGTAAGGCAGGGAACTACCATCTCAGCCATGCCAGCAGCACTGCAAATAAGGTCAGGCACCAAACCAGAGCACTGCAGACACTCAGCTGAGAAATGGGGGTCACCAAGGCATGATGTCTGTCCCATTCCCCAGCCTTTTTTGATAGCTACAACACAGCTCCCCAGACCTGTTGCTCTAGTGTAACTGAGACGACTGCAGAGCAGCAGGAATGGATAACTGCAGAGAAGAAAAGAGGACTATTTACCTGAGACACTGCCACCAAGGAACTCCATGGGCAATACTCAAGCAGCAAAATAAGAACAATGGATACTTGCAGTTGGGTAATTTAGCACAGGCTGCTATTACTGCATGACGAATGTGAGTCACATAAGCTAAGGTGAAAGTCACATTTTCCAAAGTAAATACTTTCTCTGGATTATTAGTATATTAGTTCCCAATTATTTTTGGATAAATGCGGGTTGGGGATGTTTCTGTCAGCTGTGGTTAGGGTGCTCCTCATGCTTTCTGTCAATGTGGCCACTCCTATCTGAACTGTGTACATGAGAAACACTCCTGGATTGAAGCATTTAACTGTAAAATCCAATCACGTTAGCCAACCATCCAATTATATGCACTATGTCTGCTGTTTTTTTTTTGTTTGTTTGTTTTGTTTTGTTTGTTTTGTTTTGTTTTTACTATTATTTCTGTTGTGTGTACATTTGGCACTTCACAATGGAATTCAAACGTGACAAAGCTCAGGACAAAACATAAGAGCTAGTGATCTAAGTCACTTGTTTCAAACTGTTCAGAGATTTATTTCTCCATGAAACACGCATATAACAACAAGAGATGATACTAGATGAAATGAAGGACTTGCTAATAACTGGCATCAGAAAGCCAGACTCACTCTGCAGGCCGCACTCCTTTGGCCAGACAAGCTGCAGCACTGCTGTTCCAACCCGGGAACAGGCCAGCTGCACTCTACTCCCACTCCTTGTTGTGGTTTTGTGCCAGGAAAGGGAATCTTTAATTTACTGGAGCAACCCTATAAAGCTGAGGCCGCAAACGGGATGCAGTGTGTTAGCATCCTAGCCAGCTTGCTCATACGCTGGCCAGAACTGTTCAAAGTGCATAATTCCCTATGCACAAGCTGGCAGCAGGGACTGCCTTGCCTTGATGCCAGTAAGCTTCCTCTGTTATGCCTTTTCTGTTACCCAGGATGGTACAGGATACACTGTTTTCATCTGTTCTTGCGGAATATGCAGCAGTCAATGCTTTCTTTGCATTAAATAAAAGGATCTGCCCCTACAGCCCACCTCCTCCACTAATACTTTGGCTGAAAGAAGCAAATCAGAGAGGAAAAGCCTATGGAAAGCACGAGCAGTTCTTACACCAGCTTTACACACAGCTGTCTCTCAGAGTTAAACAAAATAGTTTCACTTTCCTTCCAACTCTTTACAAGCAATCCAAAAGGAAACAGCCATCCCACCCACCCCTACAGGACAGTAGGACAGATCCACTCAGTACCAATTCAGTGGTGAGCACAGAGCAGGGATGAACACTCGGCCATGAATGCGGTTCCTGCCTCCAGGACTCACTCTGAGCCACAAAGTTCCTCAACAAACACACGTTAGTATGGTTTGCTATAATTTTTCTAGCTTTTGGATTTGCTCTGAGAGGAGTGCAGTGCCCTACAGTATGTTCCCGGAGTCCTCAGCAGGACAGAAGTATCTCCAATAGGTACTGCTGAACCAGTGAGCCAGGTATGCTTCTTCGGACTAACCCACTGTTCCTATGATCTTAAAAAATGAAGACATCTTCAGTAACAGTCTGACAGAAATCCATAATATTCCACAGCTTGAGCTAATCGATCAGGGGCAGCACAGTTACCAAGAGATAAAACAAGCACATAAGTGGGAACGAGTTTGGCAGAAAATAGATCCAAAAGCAATGCTGGGTGCCAGAGGCACCCCACGAAAGACAACAATACAAAAGGTCAACTGCTAACCAGGGAGGGGAAGAACAAAACCAATAGGCATGGCAGGGGCATGGCAGGAAAACGAGAGAGGGCAGAACCTGAGTACCAGAGAAATAATTCAGTCCTTAACGCCATGGTGTTAACAGTGCTTTAGCTCACCATACAAATCTTTTGACACAAAGTCGGTCTCTCTGCACCTGACAGCATAAAGTTTCCTTTTTAAGGCTTCCCAAACAACTCCCTGTCATTCCTTGGCTTTTCACTTACTTGCCTAGACTGGTTTTGCTGCTAAGGACTCATAAGATGTGCAAGGTGTCCAGCTTCCTACAGACAGGGAAGAGAATACAAAACACAGGAAACTTAAACGAAATCTCAGCATTCAACGTTATGGGAGTAAAGATGTACACTCAACAAGTAATCCTTACTTGTGGCTTAGCAATATGTACAGGCACATCAATGCAGTGGTGTAACAGCAGCACGCTCTCTGCCAAAGGACGAAAGGAGCTGCACGAAAGCATGCAGGTGAATGAGCAAACAAACAGCACATCTTCACATTTCTTGGTGCTGCCTAAAAACCTCAACTGAATTTCTGACCTTCTTTCTATGAACAGGCTCCTGTACAAGAACTGCTTCCACACTGCCAAGCCAGAGCACACCCTCTGTTACTGCTGCCTGCAGTGACAGCTCGTTCAGCTGTTGAGCAGTCGCAGGAACTCAGCAGAGCTTTCACAGAGGTTGACTGTACCTGAACTGCTAAATACCAGAGCATGAGCAATTCATTTAGGAAAAGCCTTTGGAGGACAGAGATACCCATATCCTGAACAGTAAATTCTGTAAAAGCAGCCAAGCAGCATGGTGTGGGTGAAAGGCAAGCCTGACTCTACACTTAATTCAGTCACTCAGGTCAACAGCGACCAAACACATCAGTATTCACATCTTCCCATCAGTTACCTGCTCTTAGGTGCCTAAATTACACCAACTAGTTCTGAAGGAAAAGTTGATTAACAACAGCTCAGATCACACAAATTAAATACAGCAGTGTGAATGCCAAGAAATTTAAATCCAGTACAGCTCCATTTAGAAAACCTAAGGACAACTGTATCATTCGCTGAACAAAAGTCACTCAACATATTTTAGTCTGCTCTCAAGCGTACATCTAAAATGTGTTTGGAGAATACATCAGATAACTGCTCTATATAGACTCAGCAGTAGATGTTAACAGCTATTCTTAATTCTAGCATTGTAAACCTTGTAGACACAACTCCCTGTGCTTTTGAATTCCTAATATTTTGCAAAGCACTGCAGTTTGCTGGCTTACAAACACGCTCTGCTGGCTCACTGGGTAGAAAGATTTCTGCTGACTTCATGTACCATTTCAGCTGCATTCATCAGGGCTTAATGATTTTCCCTACTAAGAATCCAGGCTGCAAGTATTAAGCAGAAAAGGTTATACGTGTCTGACAGACTGGTGATATTTTAATAGGTGGTATTTGACTATATCCATAAAGACACTATAAATAAATTATACTAATGAAAACCAGGGTCCTCCATTAAAAAGTGAAAAGCAGACGAACAACCCAGAAGTGACTGAACACTGCACAGCACTGCTTAGAATCATGTTCTGAAATAACCAAATCATTCTTTATTTACTATTCACTGTAAGTGCATTCAGAGCTTTTGCTCGAGAAATGGGACATGCAGCAGCTGTTCTACCATACTGATTTATACACAAATGCAGATACTCAAACATTAATAAAAGATGCATTATTCTCAACTAATTAATTTCATAGATTTCAAACTTTTTGACAAGCTGCTGAAGTAAGCCCTTCTCCAATCCAGATGTCTGCTGCTCCTCACGAGATGATTTAACTCGGAGCTCCCTGCTTTCTCCAACCCACAGTACTCACGAGGCTCAGGTCACACAGCAGCTCCAAATGTGTGCTGGAGTAGGCTCACATCAGGCTGCTTCTGGAGATCAGCCTCTTCCCTACTGCCTCCAGCCCTACTGCCTCCATCCACTTCGCCACTCGCTGCCATACAGAACAGTCAGAATCACAGCTGATTGGACCTGCGATAGGAGACCGGGTTGTGCAGTGCTAATCGTGCTCTGGAAGTTCCAAAAGAAAAGCTTATAACAAAAGCCAAATAAGTGCATGCGGTGCATGAGTACACACAAAGTTCAAACAGGATATTTTAATCTCTTTGAAATGTTACTGCTCTTTAAAAGGCACAGTTGATAAGATAGGTTTGTTATCACTAATTAAGCCACTGCTTCATCAAGTAGGAGGGAGAGCATCTGGCAGACTGCTGTATTCCTTGCGGTTTTTCATGAAGAACCCCTCCTCCTTCACGGAGCTGTACAGAAGAAACATGATGTTTTTTAAAAAAGAAGACAGTATTTCATGTAATGAAAAGAACACAAGGAGACATAATGGAAGATTACCCTCACCATTTCTGGTAGGATCCCTTGCCAGTCAGCTCACACCTCCAGAACATCACCAGATCTGAAGCACTGCCATATTTTACAACGAAGGCAGTTTTCCCTCACAGGATATCTGCATCCCAATAATAGGCTTCCATCCTTACTCAAAGCAGAAGATACGTAAATACTGATAGGAAACCACATAATTATTTTAATAGAATTTCACATGGTTAAAAAAAACACCTTCAGAACAAATCACTGAAGGAATTGCTTCAAGCACAGTAACTGCACCTGCAGCAACATCAGGACGACCACTGAAATCATAGCATTAAGCACCACCTGCACTTTCACCAATCAAGCAAGTTCAAATGGTCAGCAGCAAACATTTTGTAAACCATTTACATCTTGTGACTGCTAAGATTCACAAGAGAACTAATTAGGACCAGGTGTGCCAATCACACGCTACAACACAAGCATTACTCTGTTGTTCTCTCTACTGGAGCTGTATGATGTCAATGACGGATAAATGCACTTTTCTCCTAAAAGAAGATTAATTAAATGGAGGTTTGTAACTCGGCTCAATTGCCTTACATGTCTGTTATGCACTCAGTCTGCAGTGCTCACGTCAGACTGGCACCACACCGAGATGCAAACAATGCTGGCTGAAATCAACAGGAAGGCACACGTACATAGAGGAGCTCCTTGGTGCAAGCGTACCTGTGTGCTTTAACACATAAAATAGTTCTATTCAGAGCTGGCAATTCCAGGTGAACAGGTGAAGCATGGTCCTTAAAGAGGCCACAGACTGACAGGAAGCAGTCAACCTCAGCTTAAGCAGTCCACAAGGCAACAGTGAAAAACCAGCATGTGTTAACAACAGTTCCATGCAATAAAGCTGGTGCCTGAGGCAGCTTCTGCACTCAGGGCAGCCTGCTCTTCTAGGAGCTGGCAGCAGCAGACTAGAGAAGGCACTCCCAGGCCGTGAGAGAAACACTGACAGCCCAGGAAGGCAAGTCTGCCATCCATTCACACACGCATGCAGTCTTGGGCCAAGGAGCAGATGTGCTAAAAGGCTTTTCCTCGGAGGATGATTGATTATTAATTAATATCTGTTCCATTAGTGGGTTTCCATATGCTCTGCCATGTTTGTAAGACTGCAGCCCTACAGATGCTGCTGAAAGGAGCCAGGTGTGGGGATGGCCCACCTCGCTCACTGGGCAGCCCATCATGGCAGGTGCTCCAACAAGGAATTAAAGCCCACCACAAAGCATTTACCCAAACAGAGTTGTGGTTACCACTGCTACAGAGGAAGCTGCCACTGGGTCATGCTGGTGAGAAAACAGAAGGGGCTATAGAAGCTTCAAATCACCTCAGTAAAAGCCCTTGCTAATAACTGTTTCTTTATTTTTTATAGTCATCATATGCCCATATAATTAAAGTTGGCTTCAGCAAATAACTTTTGCTGTGAAGCAGGCTGCAGATTAGAGTCAGCAGGATCTGTGCAACCTGGCCAACAAGCATATCAACATTTTATCCCGAGCCTATGACAAGCAAGACCTGTGAAGCCATCAGTATAAAACATCAGGGTGCAGTGCAGTAGATACTAATGCAGCAAATAACAAGGTGGGATGTTTCCTCCTGTCTGAGAGAGGAGCTTCAGAAAGATTTGCAACACGCCATATGGAACTGGGAGCAGCACTTCATCTTTTCAAAAGCTGGCATATCTTCCCCAAAGCTACGAGCTGCTCCTCTTCACGTCAAAGTATGTGCCCCATCCAATGATTAAATCCTTTGACATTTCATTTAGGAGCGTGTATTTCTATTTCAGATGCTAGTAGAAAGCGGTAGACAAGATAAATGATAAAGGTTTGGTTTCCAGCCACTCTGTTACAGCACAAACCCACACAGAGCACTGAAGTGGCAACCACAGAACCCACAAAACCAAGTCAGTGTAACTGCAGCAAACCCTCGCATACAGCCTGAGCTGTTCCTTGGGTAACTACATGCTCTGCAAGGACCTGGGATCCATGGGATCCCCTCCATGCAGATCACTATGCTTTGTGTCACTACCTCCTGTGCAAGTAGGGAATGCTTTGTAACACACTGTCAACCTGGAGCTCACCAAGGATTCATTTCCAAGCAGATCAAATACCCTCAGCTCTTGGAATTTATCATTTCATTGTTGTTTTCTTTGAAGTAAAAGGAATAGAAACATGGTGTAAGATCCAGCTGGAGTCGCTCAAAAACAGCAGTGTTTCTCATCTGCAGTACAACAGCTGAGGAGCCAATGTTTCTCAACAAGAACTGTGGGTGAGGACAAATGGCTTTGCGTACACAAAGCATGTGCCAGCTCAGATCACAGGAGATGGTTCCTTCCAACTTCATCCTCTATCATGCAAGTTTACCACCACACAGTGGATTAAACTACAAGCATGCCTTTATATGGGTTTTAAAGGCATCAGAGTAGGTAAAAGATGTGAAGCAGTGATTTGTATCACCAAGCTCACCCCTGGAAGCACAAAGGAGGGAGTGCAGGGCCTCCAGGTCCGTGCTGAAGGAGGCTTTGCACCCCAACACCAACCAGGTGGTGGAGGAAGATGACATCCAGTACAACTCCTTGCCCAGTCCTTGACAAAATGTCAAATTAATTCTCTCATGTCTGCAACGCAGCTCCAGGGAACTGCTAAATATAGTCCAAAAAGCAACTGACAACAGAAGCAACGCTGTGCGAGGAGCCAGTGCAGCCCCTTACACACAGCTCTTCTCTAAAGGAATTTCACAGAAACCAACCCAGGCAGTCTGTGAGAAGCTAACACATTGCAACTGCCAAAGCATGAAAGCATCCAACAAAGCAGGCAGGGGTGGGGAAGGAATACCAATTAGGTAAAAAGGAGACAGCCACAGTTATAATTCCATTTCTCTATAAATCCATGATTTGTGCAGTCAGTGGAACCAAGACATTTGATTTAGATTTACCTCCCCCATCTGTCTCTGCTCTGAAGAAGGAAAATATTGTTCAGACTTTTCAAGACAGAGTTAAAAAGAACTTCCCTGAGAGATCTACCCAGACAAAAAGCAACTGACTTATAGCAAGATATAAATAAACCAACAACTCTCAGAAAGTTTCCGACTCCGGCTTTTCCTTCACAGTACAGGCTGTCAGAAGATTGATTTCTTTTGTAGCTGTGCATTACCTAGAAGCTGTCTGTAAGGAAAGAAACATCTACAGATTCTCAGAGTAACTCCTGAGGCAAACGCTCCGTTCTGAAGGAAAAACAAAACCCTTCTGGAATAAAATTAAACCACAGGTAAAACAGAGCAATTATTCTGGAATGAAGCCACTTTCAATGATAACAAAACCATGCAAGGACACCTGTAATGTATAACATTTACGCTGACATGGTCTACAAAGATGAGCAGAGCCATCCCAATGTTTGTCTTCGTCAAATTTGCATAATATTTCCTTAGTATAAAGCATTCCCCAAATGCAACAGCAGCAGGACAAGCTTGCAGAGAAAGGCTTGCAATAGGAATCCTGGAGAAGACAAGATAACCTTCCACAGTCCCACACATTTTGCGTTCTATCTATGAAAACGCTGACTTAGAGACAACAGATATTACAAACACCAAAATCAGAAGACAAAAAAAGAACAAGCAGCAGTGCCACGGATTGTGCTTCAGTGCTTTGTTTCCTGCCTGAAGTTTGCCTCTTGATGGAACAGCCCATAAGGATGAGCTGATGAAGAGCTCCACTCCTCCAGCTGCCATGCTGCTTTCCCAAGACATTCTGGGAACAGAGAGAGATAATCTTAGGAAAAAGTAGCTGCATGTGTGGGGAATGTAGAGCACCAAAGGCTGGAGAGCACACTAGGACTGTTTCAGTAAGGAGTCAGCTGAACATGTACACATGGCATGCAATCAGAGACAGAAAAAAGATCACCTTGATTAATCTGATTTAACATGGCTCAAAAGCAATTTGCAGTTAAGGATCTACCAGTACTGTTTTTCCCAAGACAGGCTTCACGTCACAGCACCTTTACAAAGAAAACCTGAGCAGTGTACACACAGCAGCAACTGCTCCTGCAGTCACAATTTCTTTACTCTTTGGTCCCCTTGTTCTTTCGAAAAAGAAAACCAGGCAGTAGGCAGCTCTGCAGGCTGACCGCTGCAGTAGGAGCTGGAGCTCCAGGGAACACAAATAAGAGCTCAGAGAATGATGCAATACAGTCACGTACCTGTACAAGTACTCTCAAGCAGCACCTAGTAAATCTGTTCTACTGACATCAACTGTCCCGATACTACATACAGATACATGATAAATCTCTGCTATTGTATCAAGGACCAAGAAAATTTTCTGCATCTGAAAGACCAAGAAATTATTTTCACAAATTGCATGCAAGTCATGAAGAGTCTCCAATGTCTTCCACCCAAAGGAAGCAGAACACTGTGCTGTCTTTCCAGTAAATGCCACTCCATTTTTCTGCACTGGTGGCGTTCATTCGTTTAAAATAATAAATAAATCAGCCTTCTTGCTATTGTGTAGCCAATAGTAGAATTAACTACCTCATTCATCTCAATATCATCAGCTCCAAAACCTGCAATAACCATTTAAGTGTCTGCTTTGTTAATTATTTCCCTGTTTATCTCATTCATTATGACCATCTAAACTAACTCACTCGTTGTATGCTGGATCAGAGGAACTGAAGGCACCTGCTCCACCACGGCCCCCTGCCCTCGGCAGCCTCACTGCTGTCTGCCCCTGGCTCTGCAGCTCCACACCACCCAGCATTAGGAAGATCCCTCTTCCTCTCTACCATCAGCTCCTCCGCAGCCTCTGTGTGTGCTGTTGGGTTGGTCACCCTGATAAACCAGTATCATTTCAGGGTAACGAGCGGCCTTCTAACATGAAAGACAGTATTACCCAAAGGAGAAAACGCGTCAATTATCAATCCACTTTCCTTCTCCTCACCCATTGCTTTTGAGCTCAGTATTTTGTGTACAGCCACAACATCAAGCCATCTGAAAAAAAAAGATTTCTATACATATGTCACAGAGCTCAGTTGGGGAACAAAAGCACAACACCTTCAAGAGCAAACAAGGCATTGCAATGGCACCTCCCGCCTGCCCTTTGCTACATCCACCATCCATCCCTTCCACAGGGCACAGGACTTGTGATTTCCTCCAGACAAACAATAAAGGTTCATTTCACCTTCCTAAGCTTCACTTCCATCCAGCATTCATGTAGGCTCAGAGGACAACTACTTCTTTTCTCTGTACATACAGGAAAGTGCCCCAGTTTGAAGGGCACTTAATCCTCTCTTGGAGATGGAAGTTCAAGTTTGTAAATGCTGTGCTCTAAGGCTGCACGAGCAGCTCACCATCTCCATGCACGCAGAGCACGGAGAAAAACAGAAGTGAAGTGACTACGAGCCTTTTAACGAGACAAATCCACATTGGCTTTCACCCCAGACGGGAAAACACAACTGAAACCAATGGGAACGAAGCCCAAGCCATGCTTGAGTTCCTGCTCAGGGGGTGGTGCTTTCAGGAAGCGATTCCAAGCAGCAGTCAGGGCAGGGCAGCCCAAGCCTTCGGTACTGGCTGTTTATTTGAACAGACTCCTTTTAATTGTCCTTCCTCAGTAGCAGTTTTAAGCCATGGAATCACCTGTGCCCTAGGAAGGGGTGAATACGCACCGCTGGGATCACAATTACAGTGCAGTTCCCTGTGTCACGCTTTCATTTTGGAAATAAGAGCTTCTGAAGGTAACAATGAAATAAAGCATGACAAAGCAGTGAGACCACATCGTCCATTCAGCAACAGCAAAGGAAGTGAACAGCATTAAACAGATCTTGACTGTTTACTCAGTGCCTGGAATGACGCAGACCATTACCTTCTACCAGGCACCTCAGATATCAGCCTGGAGATTTACACAGGAGGCAAAAAACCATGCTGACACAGCCACGGGGGTCCAACTGCATGTGTGCCAGTTCTATCCGTGACAATGTTTTCCTCTCAGGAACTACAGTCATCGAATTTCTGAACATTTTGCTTAAAAAGGTCCTTTGGCAACTTCAGACAACCCAACTAAGGGCAATACCACCACAGACGTCCTGGGAGGAAAAGCCTGAGCAGAAAACACAGTGATGCAAGACAGCATTCAAAGGAAGCCTCATTGAGCTTTTAGCTACACCAGGCACAGCTCCACTACATCTGTATCATCACAACAGTACAGCTGCAGGAGCACAGTGTTTCTGCTGGGATAAAAGCCATTAGAAGGAAATAAAAATCAGGGGGAAAAAAACACCAAATCTAATTGGATGCTTTTATAATTTTTTCTTTATCACTGCATATCTTTCTAATCCTGGAATGGTTGAGGAACTCCAGCTTGGTTCAGGAACTCACACAAACACATTGAAAAACATATTTGAAAAGACAGAAGCGTATAACAGTTTGTCCTGGAGGCACAAAACAGAACTGGGTCAGAAAATTGGGTAACATTTGACTTGCTCGGGCCAACACAATCAGGCAAAAAAAAAAAAAAAAAAAATTAAGTTTTGATTGGATTATGTCCACGCTGGCTTGAAGCAGTTATCTCCTGTGCTGACTTCAGTACTAAGTGCCTTGAGCAATGACACTATCGTGTTCCACATTTCGAATGGGATGTGCCTGGTTTCATCCCTTCGCGTTTGCACATGCACAGCATCCTTGACTCACCCACCAGCAAAGAGAAGAAATCTTTCATAACCTTTTCCTGAGCTGGACCAGAAATCACCTGGTAGCTGTCAACAGGAGCAAGAGCAGAGCACAGCAATGCCATCTCAGAGCAAGCACGTGCCTGCTCTGACTCCGATCCCCTCTCCCACACTGCAGGAGCTTGCCCAGGTTGCACCACGCAGCGGGCATGGTTGGGCCCTGGCTTCCTATTTGTTGCCAGAACACTTTGCTAATCATCTCCATCAGTCCACAAGTACTTTAGCTCGAGATAGCTAAAGTATGGTTAACCTAGCACTGATTTACCTGTTCCAAATTTCACAACACTCCTCTGCCACTAGGAATGTTCTCAGGGGTAGAAGCATTCACATCTGCTCCGATGCATCGTTTCGCTGTCGTGGACTGGCTTTTCTTTTTTGTAAGGAAAAAAAAATGTTTTTCTCTCCTATAAGAGGAAAGATGACTTACTGCCCCCCCCCAAACTTCTTAAGCAAGACAGCTGAAGAGAGAGAAAAAGCCAGAACGCAGTGGGAGGGTAGTAAAAGTGGATAAACATGGAGGTGAAAGCAGGAGGGTGGGACCCTGCTGGCAGCCAGCGTAAGAGCTATTAACGCCACGCAGTGAAAACCATGTTTAGACAAACCCTGAGGATACACATCTGGATGGTATTGACAGAAGTGACCTTGCTACAAAGCGGGGACAGCAACAGCTCTCTGGTACTGCGGGAGACATCCCAGGCAAACAAAGGCCCTGCTTTTATTCATATTGTGCAACCTGTAATAATTCAGCGACTTGCCAGCATTTTACAGTCTGCAATCACCACCTTCTCCACGCTTCCAATTCCAAAATTTCAAAAAGTACTCTTTCCTATGGGTGGGTACATCACAGAAGAGGAAACTGAGGCACCTCCTGGTGATGGATTTTCCCCTGGTTACATGGAGCTTACACGACACATCAGCTCTCGGCAGCAGGGGAGCAGGGCTCATAGCAGGAGCCACCTCCGCCCTCTCTTATCTTCCCAATCTAGACTCCAGCTCTGCAGCTTTTCAGGTCACTGAAGAGTTAGGTTGGTTACATTCTTTTTGTGCAGCAGATTTTGCAAAACACCCCACAAATGGAAGGTTGTCTCTGGAACTCATTTATTAGGAATTTCAGCAATGCTGTACACAGATGTTGCTTATCATTTTAGGCTGCTGCTGTAACGCAAAACGTTGCTGGACTACAAGACAAAGGATTTACTAGGCAGGGCTTTAAACTGCAGAACTCCCGCGAACATTGGCCACAATTCCCTCACACGGCAATGAGAATGTAACAGCATATAACGAAACACCCGAAGCACAGAACTCTCAGGTCCTCCAAAGTCGGGCAGGACACGCTTCCCAGGGCCCCCAAACTTCTGTTATCTCATTCTCTTCCCCTCACACTATTTCCCCTTCCATTTAGCTACAATTCAGGCAGTTTTGCTACTTCTCCTAAGCATTCCCCACGCCAAAGCACTTGCTGTCCTTCATACTGAGTTGATTTTCTTAAGTCCTCAATGAACTACCCTTTCTGGAGAACAGCACTTTTAATCTCCCTCAGTGTTTTCAAACATCATTCTCTTTGCTTCTTTACTGCCCATCCTACCTTAGTAACTGATGCTCAGCATCCACCTCCTCCAGAACGTGCCTGAAGCACCCAGCTTCCCATTCAGTATCTCTGAAAAGCCGGCTGCTTGACTAATACACCAGCATGAGCCATCCCTTCTTCCCCTTTCACAGCAACCTTTTATAAACATCAGATACAACTCAAAAGGAGCACTGCTGCACAGTTATTAATGGTCCCATTCAATCTAAGCCACCAGGCCAAAGTAAACCATGCCACTTACTCCTACAGAACTGCTGTCCATCACAACTCTTACGGTACCCAGGTCTTCTTTCCATTGTATTGTAACTACTGCTCATTAGGAGTCACATGGAACAGGATGCTGAAGCAGGACACCAGACTCAACCAGTGTGGCAAAACAGCCTGGAGAAAAGGACTGGCATTTATAAAGGAGAATGTGTATACCTATCTTCTTTGCAAGATCAAGTTTCAGTAATTTGCAGTCTTACTTCCACACAAAGCCCAACCTCAATTTTTTGCTAAAACTCATTTCTATTAATAACAGCTTCTTTCCTCCTGGGAAGCATCAACACAATCATCTCTTAAGATGCTTTAATATGAGCTCACAACAAGGCAAATGAACAACAAAGGAAACGACAGCATAATTCAGAGTAGCTTTAGAGAAGTTCTCCACTTTTAGTTGGCATGCAAATGAAAACTGCTTCTCCAAAGGTAGATCAAGTATTTCGGAAACACTCCCTGCCCCAGTTTTCTTATTTCCACATACTAAGAGAAACCTTTTCCACTGGATCAAAATCCTGCAGTTCAATCTCCACACTGTGATGAACTTCTGAAGTACTTTCTCCTCTTGCAGACCTATCCACATGCATTTACAAAAATCTTTTCCTCCAAAACCACAAACAGTTCTTTAGTCTCCAAACCTCAGCCAGCTCTACACTCCCACAGGTCAAATCTCAAATGCAATTTCTTCACACGGACACGAAGAAAAGCGGGGCTGTCATAACAAATTCCAAGCCTGGATAATTCCTCCAGTCACGTGAACATGAACCTTGCTCAGACAAACAGATGGAAAACACAGCACTACTTAAGGTTTTTCTTGCCTCAGAGTCCAGTTTGCCTGCAAGCTGTGTACAGTGATCATGCACTGTTCCTAGGAAGACTCTTCTAGCTAATTTTGTAGCTCACCAGCTCACTGCTGCCTTTCCTTTACACTAATCCTTCTGGGGGAAGCTTTTTTTTCCTCCTTGCATCCTCACTGCTGATTTCTGTATTCATTAATCAATAGCCAGGGCTCATAACGAGCAATCTCTGTTATTAAGCATCTCAGCACAGTGCTGGTCCTGCCATCTGCTGTGCTGGTGGGGCTGGCTCCTGCACAGGCACTGCTGGCAGGCTGCACAGTGGGCAGCCAAGGAGCTGCTGGCCCATCATCAGCCCTCCATTAAAGACAACACCTCCTTCTTCCACAAACAGGGCAGCTGGTTGCCAACCGAGCCATTCAAATCACTCTGCTACATCAGCATGGAGAAACAAATATGCACACAAAACTCTAATTTGCTACTAACCTGATGCAGATGTAATAGTCACTAGGTAGCTCTGGACCAGCCATCTTCAAACCTGTCAGGAAGCATATTTGCAAGCACCTAGATGTCCTGCTGATGCCCACTGTTTCTCCCAGCAGTGCCAGTAGATACACAGCTCTTTTCAATACAAAAGGGTTAATCTGCTTGCAACAAGTAACCAAAGAAACCCTACTGGAACAAAAGATTTTGTCTCCCACGCACAGGACACAGGGCATGAACAAGGCAACCACAGCCTAAGGAACTGATAAAAGATGGAGCAGAGCTTCGGAGCCAGCTTCCACAGCAGCAGCCCTCAGTGACTCACATGCGCAAGCAAATGTGGCTGGCACCCAGGAGCAGCAGCTTGAGCCAACCTGTGTATGAACACATCCAACAGCAGAGCACTTAATAAACACAATCATCTTCTGTCGCTCTCAGCCTTGCAGGGACCAGATTCCTCAATGTGATTACACAAAAACAGTAGGGAGGACAATGACTTCAACGTGGTTGCATGAAGATGACGCAGCATGGAAAATCACACCCTGGCCACTTTGTTGTGTAGTAACATGAAGCACTCCTTCACATTAGGACAGGACAATCTTAGCAGTGCAGCGAGATTTCAAAGGAATAAACAAAGCAATTTATAAACGGGGAAAAAAACCCACACTTTTAACACCTGTACTTGCGAAAAAAGATAGCTGAGAGCAATTCCACTGTCTACTTCAGAGACCTTAAAAGAGCGTCCTGTGATTTCAAGTCAAACCATATTATGGGGAGGGAAGAAGGGAAAAACAGTTTAATTTCCTCTGCTCATCTGAGTGTGCATCAAATGAGCCCTTCCATAACCTCATAAAAATGTGCAAGATAGAAAATAATTGGGGACTCGTTTAGAATTTACTGACTTGGCCTGGGCATACAAGTAGATAAGATATCTCATTCCCAGTATGCAAGTGGGAAAAATTAAATTAAAGCTGATCAGTAAAAACTGACAGGTTATCTTTAAATGGAGCTTAAAAAACAAATGAAACCCCTGATCTCTCTTTGAAAAAATACGCTCTGAAACTCCTCCAAATCAGCCATGTTTACTTCAACAGAATTTCTTAAACGAGAACTGGGCTCCAAACCATGACTGATGGTAGGCACAAGGAGCAGTGCTGAAGAGCTGTGCCCTTGCTCTTTTCTCAGACATTTCAAGGTGACCAGCAAAAGCAGGAGGAGAAGGACTCAGAACCACCCACTGACAGAACTGCACTGCCTCCCGTGTCAGTTTGCTTCATTTATTGCCTCTGTGCACAAAGCCATGTTGTGGTGATAGGGAGAGGGCAGATGCTGATTTATTTGCAAGGTGGGCAAACATACCCCAAAAGAAGTCTGTTCAAACACCAAATGTGCAATCATTGGCTTTCTACTGTGCAGCTATTTGTGCTTTCCCCGATCCCTCCCATCACACAGCCTGGAAGCCAGCAGCTTTTCCACAAGGACAACTTGTGCAATCAGTGTTTCGCACGGTCAGAGCCCAAGTGATTCACTGCAACTGGAAGGTTATATACTCACTTGAATTATCTGAAACCCTGATGGGATGCAAGAGCTTCAAAGACAGAAAATGTATCAGCTCTCAAAGGCTTAAGCACGTAACTCTTATGATGTGCTCCTCTTTGACTTGGTGCATTTCTGAACCCTCAAGGCATGTGAACCAACACACAACAGGAGATCTCAGCATGGAGAGGAGGGACAACACAATAAAACCCAGACACGCTGCTCTCCAGCTTAAGTCTGGAATATGTCCCTCTGAATTCAACTGCACGTCAAGAGAAACAAATGAGAATACCCAGTGATTTTTATTTTTTATTAATTGTAAATAAACTTGCTAGAAGGAGGTGGGGAAGGAGCCCTGTGTTGCAATAGGAAGCTCTCTGCCTTACAGCTAGAGAGAAAGCAATCAAATCGCTTACAAAAAATATACACAGCAGAGTACAAACATAGCCAAAAGCTCTTGAAAACCACCAGGCACGATGCTTCCTTGCTCTCTCTTGATTAAGGAAGAGGCTTGGGATGCTCCAAAAGGCACAGAACATTATTGCAAAAGGCACCAGCCCATCGCTCACAGCAGGACCAGCAAAGCCTGCCCCAGGCTCAGTGCTGAAAGGCACTAAGCCCAGCAGCCCAGCCCAGGGCCTTATTGCAGCCTCCCATCCAGTGCAGTTTAACACACTGCAGCGTGCACTGTAGTTGGGAATTGAAGTCTGCAGTCAAAACAAGCAAGGGAAACAATTGGGTCAATTATCCCTAGACCTTGATTTCAGACCTACAATCATTTAGTTACACACATCAGCATTCATACACATCCCCAGCAGCCTCTGAAGCATAATGCTCAGAGGGCTAATGTGGCTAGTGCAAGCCCAGACACAGAGACTGAAGGAGGGACCACTAAAAAAAGGGAAAAAAAGCATTAAACCACAATGTGCATGATGTTTCAAGGCACATAGCAAGGCTCTAAGTGAACACTTTGCTAGTGTTTCAACCAAGCCACAACCGAGAAGCCCATTTATCACCTGGGATGGGATCCAGAGCACCCCACGAAATGCTGCGCCCCAGCAGAAAAATAACGCTGTCGTCGCTGGGTGACTATGGCAGTGGGATTGTTTAACAATTACAGGAACAATGAAAAGAGCAACTTAGACAGCAATGCACTGATGCACTGCCAAGCCCCTGTCCAAAGAGATTAAACAAAAAGGCTGACACAGACAAAAGTGTCTTCTGCAGAAGGTTTCCTAACTAGATACTCATATTTCTGTGCAATTCCCTTAAAGACAGTATTCTGCATTAAAATCTGTTTTAGATAACAGAGGCCCAGTGAACAAATAAGAAGCAAAGAACACTGAGGAATTTCTCTCTTCTAAAAAAGAAAGGATGCTTCCCTTCGCTCCACAAGGTGTGACTTGGTAGCCCAAAAGATAGCTTCATTTTGCAGTAAGTGGTCAAGGAGGCCCCCAAGCAACATCTGGAGGAGTTCCTGCTGCAGCAGTGGCTTTGATACAAGGAGACCTTGTAGGCCCTTACCAGGGAGCACTATGCAGCAAGGACAGGAGAGGACAGCTCAACAGAAGCACTGTGTGGATGGAGAGGAGGGGTCACAGTATTCCATGCTGCCGAAGCTACAGCACCTGGTGCTCTCTGAAATAGATCTGTTGAACAGAAACAACTTACATGGATAGGCCATGGGTGGCTCAGGTGGGAAGGCACTCCTCTGGAACAGGGAAGGAAAAAAAAAAACAGCTTCTGAAGAGAAATTCAGACAGTTCACAGGCAGGGCAGATGAACATTTTTACAAACCACAGAGCTTTTAGCTCTGGTTGATTTATTAAATGGGTCGTCCTCTTTTTACTATCACTTCAGGCAACAGTTGAATTATTCAACAAACTCCAGTTGACTATGTTGTTCCTAAAACACTTGGGCCACCTCTGGGAGAGGAAGACAGAAAGCAAAAGGGAATAAAAACACGTTTAAAAGTTAAGGAGTTTAACTGAAGTGGGTCCTATTCCTTTACAAGAAGTCTCAGAAGCAGAGGGCAGCATTTCTGCAAGCTGCCTGCTGAAGGAACCTGTATTACACAGGCACAGCAATGAGCTGCATGTACAGCTCAGCTGCACGTCAGAAAATGAAGACAGCCTTGTCTCCCTACTACCAGGGCACAGCAGTGATAGCCCTTCTGCTCCAGCAGAGTAGGACACACTGCTTCAGCCCCAGAGATATCCATACAGTTTTGGAAAGAAATCCATACTTCTCCCTGGAAGCTCTGCACCCTTAACAGAGCTGTCAGAGGAATTCCTCCTGCAGTCCCATGGGGTGGTGAGCTGTTTTCCAAAAGTCTTCTGGAGCTCACAAAAATGCAGCACTTCCTCACCAGCCCGAGCTAGTTCTCACTTGATCTGTGAGCACAAGAACAGAGTCAGGCCTCCGAGTGAGGCAAACAGCAAATCATCAAGCTAATGAAAACAGCAATCCCCCGAACACACAATTCCCGATGGGTCACCAACTCCAGGGCTCAGCTTCACTGCTGCTCGAATTGTGAAATTCACAGTGGCATCTGAACTCATGAAAACACTGTGTGATGCTCATGAGATCAGTGGCTGGTTTCCAGATTTCAGCAGTGGAAGTGCTTGGAGAAAGCAGTAGAAGAGGTCTTGCAAAGCGTTCCCTGACCTAGCAAAGAAGATGCATCTGCTCCAGGAAAAAAAAAAAAAAAAAAAAGCAGCTTGCTGGAAGAAAGCCTGTTGGCAGCAGGGAATCCTGTTGTCCTTCGTGCCTACTCAGTAATGAGAGCTAGTTGCAGGAAAACACAGGAATCAATCAGCGTGTCAAGAGAATGAGAAATAAACCAAATTAAAACACATACAGAAATTAACGTCATCAAAAATGTGGAGGGCCTGGCAACAGCTCACTGAGCCCCAAACGAATACAGTTCTTCATTATGCTAAAAATGAAAAATCAAACAGAAAAAGCCCCAAACCACCATAAACTGTTGATAGTTTACATTCTTATGGCACAGAACACTGCTGCTGCTCCCCAAGCACAGTTCTCTTGCAAACCACGCATGTATATTTCAAAACCAAGTTATTTATGGTCTCTTTCCTCTTCTAAGATCACAAGCAGCTTACATACACCTATATATAAAAATATGAGCAGAGCATTCCAACCTGAGCAAGTTACAGGATTGTACATACCAATCCATTTCTAAGTATAAGGATTAAAACCCAAATGCACAGTCAGCTAACAAGCCCCTTGGACCTTCATCAGGATTTAGCGTTTTAGCATCTGTAAGAGACTACCATCCACAAAGACTTCCAGACTTCTCCCAGTTCTCAACATCACTGTCCCCAAAAGCACAGCTTACATCTACTCAAAGGGATCTTAAAGAGGAATAAATGAGGAGAACCAAATCACAAATTCTGACGTTCATTTTCCTTATACAGACGCAAGGCAAGAGTCAAGCCTGCTGGAAGAGATCAGGTTCAGATGTCTGCCCCTTTCCATCTCAGGCTTGGTGCTCCACACAGCAGAGCTACCCACCAAAGCAGCAAAGACTGACATTTTCTGCCCATTTCAAGGAACAAGCCAGGAACTCAAGGGCCATGTAAGATCACCTCTCCAATAGAAGGTTTCTGTTGTATTTCCCCATATAAAAACTACAGGCATACGGAAGTGATGTGACAAAAGAATGCTCAATTTTCAAAACTGCTGATCGTTCTGATGAAAGAAAAGCTTCCAGCTTCCTTTTAAAGTCATCCAATCTTTTTGGGAATCGTGACATTGTTTCAGTCTTAAGCTTGAGCTATTTAAAGTCTGCAAACAACTACAATGTCAAAGACAAATCTGAAAGACAAGGAAGCAAGCAAATTTCTCAAGAACATATAAAATTGGTAAATGATGCCAACAGAACTAGGAGACATTTAACACAGGGCAGGGCCCAGACCCCATAACCTGACAGCCCTGTTGAATACCATGGACCTTACCCAATGTAACAGCCAGTGTAAGTTGTACCAACTGCACGCACACTATCCCATCGCACCACCACACAAAATTAAAACTACCGTTGTTTACATTATGATTAAACACACCACTTCCAAAACGAAGCCCAACAGATGTAAAGGTAGGTGCGTTCCTGTGAAACAAAGCCATGCCCAGTGGTTTACTACATTTAAGCTGATTCAACAACTATATACATACACACAAATGCATCTATAAAGATGGGGAAGTACCATACATATTATCCTCTCTGAGACAGAGTATGCAGCCACTGGCTCTTCCACATCAAACACATCTCAATTTAGAAGGACTTGCCCTCTACAATAGCATGCATCCCCACAGAGACTGGTTATTGAATCCCACCTCTTTGCCCTTAGGTTAGATGGAGATGTAATGGTTTATATGTACTTCTCATAAACTACTTTCATTTATTTAAAACATTGCGCCAACTTCATCCCAGCTGTTGCATTGTCCAGGTATCCTGATTTGATTCTTCCTCCTACATGGTTTTGATAACAAAAAAAGTCAGACTCAAATCTTTCCATCTTTTCTTCCTGTGTCTCAGCTATCTTATTAAAGGCTCTTCCTAGCTTTTCCTCTGGCAGCCATTTGTGCGTTGTACAGATAAGTCCGTCCATTCCAGCAAAGCCAGGCTCTCTCATTACAGCAAAAATAGCACTGATGCAGACGTTTCAAAATGCTTTTTAGTTTGTGTGCACTCACTGAGATGACTATTAACACAGCACAAGAATTACACGTTACAATGAGTTCAAAAAGATGCTTTAATAGCCTCTACACAAAAGCTCAGCTTTCTGGATCAACTAAGGAAAACAGGCAAGTCTACTCCTCATTTTCTATTTCTTACTAAGAGTCATTGAATGGTTTGGGCTGGAAGGGACTTTTTGTTGTATTCCAGTAAAGCTGCTTCACTGTAACCATGCATATTGCACAATGCTGATGTTCAAGCTCTGGTGTCATCAGGAAATTCTCTCTCGGGTAACTTCCATTCAGTCCCACTCAAGAGCTCTGCAGAACGTATTGTGCTGACCTGCCACTACCCAGAGAGCAGCACCCTGACCCATCCGACAGTCAACAAAGTTCACTACATGTACCAGAAATACAACATCGAGGACACACCTCTGAAACAATCTGGAATGCCACCACAGGGAGAAAACTGCTTACCAAAATTGCTTGTTTTCCTTCAAATTAAGTACACAAAAATGACAAATTATGCAACAGGATAAAAAAGTCTCATGTAAAATAAATAATTTCTTCTGTTTGCAACAAGCTGAGAGCATTTTCTAAGAGCTTCCCCCTCATCCTCCCTTCCATTACTTCTAAAATACAACTCATCTTAGCTAAGATTTCCAGAAACATGACCCCCTCTCACAGCATCCTCCAATAATTGAACTGCACAGCACCAGACAAGTCCCCTCTTTCATATGGGCTGCCATCAGGTTTTTGATAACAAAGAGCAGTAAGGGGCAAGAATCTTATCCAAGATACATGACCTCTCTGCTGGTTCCCTTTTTACCAACCAGTTCCCTCAGCATGTCACATACGGTCACATTTTCCCTTCACAGTCAGCAGAGAAAGAGGGCTGAGACCCTGACAGGAGAAGCAATTGTGTTCAAAGTGGAAGTTGCCTTCTATCAGCCTGGCAAGAGAAGCTGCATGCAAAAGCTCCTTAACAAACAGAGAGAACCGCCAGCTTCTGCTTGCCAGGTTCACTCCTGTCCCCATTGTTTCTCTGGTTCTCATTCCTGCCTGCTCTTTCCGACTGTACATTTGTGGTATTGAGGACTCCAAGCTTCCTGGGGACCAAATGTGACACCCATTCGTGCAAGCAAAGCTCATACACTGGTGCACTGTGGGCAACATTTACCAATGTGACGAAGGGACAACCCAGCTCCCTGAAGGGGACCTCATGAGATGCCCAAATATACCCTCTCTTCATATTTCTTTGTGTTACCTAAGGCTTCTAGAATGTTATCTGGAATTTAAGCCAGCACACTTAGGTCTTCGCCAACGTTGTGAAAATCGTGCTGCTCGGGGAAGAAGAGCACAACTTTAATTTATCCCAAACTCCTGAAGGTGGCATTTTCCTGATATTCTCTTGGTCAACAAATATATAGAATTCGTTCCACACTGCTATCTTACAAGATCCTTCTGCAAGCAGCACAGCAGAGCAGGGTTCCCCAAGAGGAGAGCCAGGACCAAACCCTTTTGTAGCCCAGTAATTCTCAACAGCAAAAATCACTCTAAAAACAAGAAAAAGAAAGAAGACGTGCAACATGGAGGGTGGGAAGAGGGCAGGAGAACAAACCAGACAGCCCTGGAAAATTTTCCAACTATTTCTCTAGAATAATAAATAAAACTGGGGAGCAATATGGCACAGAAAGTTCTGAATGTGCTTTGTAGACCTTCCAAGTACAGCAAAGACAATCAAGGACACGAACCCGGGAGGTAACAATGTCAACGACTGCATTCCAAAACCACGGTGCACTTAGGTCACCTTACTGATATATCAACATCACACTGCAAACTTGTCACGTCAGAGGAGAAACGTGGAGCTGAAATTATTCATTGCTGCCAGAAGGGAAATCTCACCTCAGTTCCAGGAACAAGCAAAAGAAGCCCAGCATCTCTCCACCCGATCAACATCTGTCACTTTTTAAAGGCAGACAAAGCACCCATCGCTCCCTTAAGCTCTGGAGCACTCACCAGGAGCATTCCCGCAGCAAGGATCCTCCTGCACTTGGCTAACTTACTTGCTGCCATTCCAGACACCTCTGGAAGCAGCAGCAGAATCCACACACCGCAATTAAAAGCTGGCTTGCACTCAGCTACAGTGCTCAGCTACCAAATGTTTGCTCTCCAGTTACTGTTCAACAACTCCCTCTGCACAGATGCTCCTCCACTGCTGCATTCATCAGATGCAAGGGAGGAAGCTTGCACGAGCTGTAACTCAGTGCATCACATTATGAACCAAAACAGTTTACCAAACGTTGTATGTTTGCCTCTGTAAGCCTACAGCAATTCTGATCCAATTTCAGCACCAATTCATTTAATCAAGACACTTCTGAGCACGGATTTAAATCAAACTCTGAAGTCACTAACACTGCGTGAGAGCTGAAAAACTCAAGGCCTATCTCTTCTCAGTTCTTGCTGCCACTAAAAACAGATGCAGGATTCCGATGGGATTTCTGCCTTTGCTTCCAACTGCAACATCTCAGCGCTGTTTTTCCAGCTCACTTTGGTAATAGCAAACCCCAATTAAAAATTCTTTTTATCTTTCTCTGAAAGAGTATATCAGCATTCAACCCTAAATTGGGAGGGTGGGAATCCTGATAAAATACACACACTGGTGATCCGTACACAAGGTGAGAAAAATATTCCACATTAAATTATACATCACCTTGATGGAAGGGGCATCAGCCATAAAACTAACCAATAAGGAATGAAGCCCAAGCTTTGATATGCAGCTCTGTGAGCTGCCAACATGAAAGGAGCTGGCAGGTGTCTGCATTTTGCATCTTCACTCACTGGCACCTTTCTCCTGAAGTCTAAAAGGACAGTGTTCAAAGTACTTATTTTGAACTGTGATGGAGAAGAAAGAATTATTAGCATCCCATAAAAAGTAAGAATTAAAACAGACCACACCATTTTCTCAGTTTAGCAACGGAACCTTCCTATCTCGCTGCTCTTCTGCACAGCAGCAAAGTTACTGAGGTGACACTGAATGAGTTATATTGGAAACTAACAGACCCCTACAAAACTCAGTACTGCTTGCCTCCAGTGGCATGAAATAAACAAGCAACCTTATAAAAAAACAGCTGATTGTTTCTAACAGTGTCAGCCGAGCTTAAAAAAAAGGTCTGCATATTGTTTTTTAAATAGGCTATGTCTGAAATTTTTCAGCTCTTCTGGCATGCTCAGGGCATTGTTTTTTAACTGTTTCAAACTGAAGAATACAGTTTCCAAGCAGTACACTGAGGAACTTCCACTAAAAGCTCAGCAAGCTTCCCACTCAGGTCCAGCTGAGGGCAAAGGCACTGCACACACAGCACTGCCTGGCAGTGAGGGCTGAGAGAGCTGAGGCTGCTCAGCTTGGAGGAGCCTCACCAAGCAGCTCATCCACACCTACAGCCACCTGAAGTGAGAATTAGACAGAGCCAGGCTCTTCTCAGCAGTGCCCAGACACAACAAGGGGCAGCGGGCACAGAGTGGGACAGCGGAGGCTGTAGGAATCAGATAGCTGATGGAGCACAGGCACAGGGTACCCTGAGAGGCTGCACTGCCTCCTTACTCACAGACATCCCCAAGCCAGCTGGGCACAGCCCTGAGCCCCCTGCTCTGGGTGGCACTGCCTGGGTAGGGCGTGGAACAGATGGACACACAGGTTCCTTCCTGCACCTCTTCCAAGCAGCAATCCTGTTTTAGCCACCAAAATACATCCCGCTATTTTTGAAAGTGCAAATCTGCATTTCAGTTCCTCTCGAGACACTCTCCACCCTAAGGCAAAGCAACAGGAAAAAAAAAAAAACACCACCTCAAAGGCTTTCTGAACTGCCTTCCCCCACATTCAAACCCTCAGCAGCTATAAATGCTCACGCAGTAATTAGCATCTCTACTGGGGGCTAAATAAGGCAAGCGCTGCTTCTGAGACAGAAAAAAACCATGAGTCTCCTTCTGCCCACCAGATAGACAGGTACAGATTTAAAAATGAGGCTGGAACACTCTAAAGGTTTGTCTTTCAGATATCTAACTCAATCCACAACACGTCTGTCCAAATAACTACATCAACATGCCACAATCTGAAGTAGAACGGACTAAAAACATGGAATTCACCTGAACACATTTCATATTAAAGCCTATCCCAGTTCTTTTGATACACCTCCAGGTACGCCCTGAAAGTTCAATTTCTCAAATGCCAAAAACACCCGATCGTCCCTCAGATGATCCTGAAGTTACACTCCTTGATTTCTTCCCAGCACAGCACCCAGGAACTGCCTTGCTGTCAGTAAACAAGTGTAGGCAACACCTGCAGAGTGCATTCCTCTGGGTGAAACAGCAGAAGGATTTTTCCTAAGTCACCTTCAGCAGGTGACCAGAGGAGCTGAGATTCCTCCACGCATGCCAGCTTCCTCCTCTCCACTCTCCCCATCTGTGTAGGGTGGTCCAGCAGAAGCTGCCTCTGCACGCCTTCACATCCTGCTAACACGATTGCTTTAAGAAGCCAAAGCATGCAAACAGACACTCTGCAATCCTTCTTTCAAAAAGCTCCTTAGAACCCATCACTTCATCAATCATCATTTCAAACCTTCTCCATTCTCTGCCTATGTGACCTGACTTACTGCTTATACGGGCATTATAACCATTCTATTATTCTGAGAAGTTTCAGATGCCTCAGTCCTACCAACCAAACCCTTAAGGTCTGGTACCGTGAACCACACGGTCCCACCTCTGGGCTAAGGGGCTGTTCTCACCTGTGTGCTCTTAAGTCTGCAATATATTCTGGAGAACGTAACTAAGAATTGTTCCAACACATTTCTTCACTTTTAATCTTTACATCATTGTTTTCTGCAATTATTTCCACTAGGTTCTCTCCGTGGTATTAACACATTGCCCCATATTATTACATCTCATAAGTTGATGTTATGAGGAAAAAGGTCTTCAAGTACATTTTAAATCAGAAGTCACAGTATAACCTTAACGTGCTTCACACTAAACTGATCCTTGACATCATCAGACACAAAAAATGCAACTGATACATTGCACACAATCTTCATTCATCACATTTCAATTCAATTTTGCTAATAAGGAAGGACTGAATTTGGGATGGCTGAAAGTTCAACTCAGCGCCAGTAAAAATAACTTGTTGTGCTATCAACACCTTCCTCTCAATGGTCTGCTGGTATTGTTTTGGCAGCAGCTCACTGCTCCCCTAAGATAACACAGAGCCTGGATCTACTCTAACGCCTTGCAGCATGTAAGCTGCCTACAGGGCCTTTTGGACTGTTAAGATGATGCAACATAAAAAAAAAAAAAAAGTGTTTTCAAATGATTTAATTCCTCAAAAAGCCTTAAACAGCACTACCATACCATGCATGCTTCTAACAGTAGCTCTGCTATTCAGCAGTGGCTGCGAAGCACACCCAGAGGTGCTTACCACCCAGCATCCATTTCTAAGTCCAACGCTAAGGAAACCTTCAAATGATTCCCCATTATATTTTACCCCTTAAGTGCGAGCCCAGAAACAGGCGGCTGATTCTTCTGCTTCACAGTAACAGTACAGAGGGATACCACTGACTTTCCCGAAGGGTCACACTACCTCAGCTCATTCCTCAGGCCCCACTGCTGAACCTGAGGACAGCAGAACCTCCAGGCTGGCCCCACAGCACCCAAGTACTTGGGTACTCATATGGATGACTTCCAATGCCGGAAAGTTGTAAAGAAAAATGACATTCTAAAAAGCATGCTAGAAGGCAGGCATCCAACAACTCTCACACATTCCTGATAACCAACAGCTAACAGTCTGCACTTAGAAAATCCAGTGTTTGGCTGTGTTGTACTGCTCTTCCAAAATATGGAGTACCAGACAGAGAGGTTTATCTCCTCTAAATCTTAATGGACAACTAAATATAGTAAAATGGTGATTATTTAGCGCATCTTTAAAGCGATGATTTCCCTCTCAATTAATTCTCCATTCCTTGGATTAATTATCTACTCAAATTTTCTTGATGCACCCACTTCAAGAAGCTGAACGCATTTCCTGCAAATTAAATTGCCTTCAGAGATAATGACATTCCTAGAAGAACTTTGACTACGCCAAGAAACAAATCCATTCCACTGAATGTGCCTGGATGGGTAGAAAGGAGAAAAGTGAAAACTACTGTCTCCAGTGACTTGTGGAAGTCTGGAGTTCAAACCTGAAGAATGAGCTGCTTTCTCTTACCCTCAGAGTGACCCTACCATAATAACAAGTAGGAGCTCTTCACTAGCCCAAATGAGAATAAAGTGCAATGCAGACAAAAAACTCCAGAGATAATCACTACCAGTGACAACTGGGAGCTGGTACCCAGGAGTCTTTAAGGTCTACCGAGCTGCAAATGGTCCAGACACACATTTGTCATGATTAGTGACAAAGATCCAACAAATTTCTGTAATACTCGATTGGGAACTTCATCAGAGAAGTGGCAAGCAGAGCATCAGAGATGTCAAGTAACTCCCATTCTGTGTCAGACCAGAATACGATACTTCACAACTGTATTCTGCAGAGCACAGGAGCAGGAAAAGAAAGTACAGGCCTTTGTCCTCCCTGAGACTGGAAAAAAATCCAACAGTTTCTCATTTTTCCTTGGAATCTCTGCCCTACTGTGAGAGCTGCTCATAGAGGGGCAGTGATCCTGACTCCCAGGAACACAGCATGAAAGTGGGCCAACCTCAGCACCTGTTAAAATCCAAGCCAGCAGTCATACTGAAAGCACATCAGGTGGAAGAGCAGCCACTGGTTTTTACTGCAATGTGAATGGCACCAGAGGTGCTTCTCCTTTCCTGTGCAGAACAAGGTGCCCACAGCTCCCCAGCACCTGCTCAGCCCCCACAGCAAGCTATAGAGGTGATGGCATCTTGCTGCTGACAGTGCTGCTCAAGCAGCAGGTGCAGCAACAGCAAGGTTCCCTTCCCTAATTTCTTACAGGTTTGTTTGTTACTGTTGAGCACCGGAATCTTGAATTCTGGGGACACGTGCCCAAAACTTACTACTGTACTCTATGCAGACTTGGATTTCCCAGGATGCCAGGGCTGAGGCACAGCACACTCCCCACCTAACTCTAACAGAACTTGCACTGAAGCAGTGTTTAAGGTCTGCCCTCATCTTTTATCCTACCAGCATGAACCAGCATTGCTTCTGTGTCATGCTAGAGGTGTGAGTCGACAAGGAGATCTTCCCACAGCTACAAGATATCAGAACAGAAGGAAAGAAAAGGTTCTTATTGCTCAAAGCTCTGCCATTTGAGCACAACAAAAGAGAACTATCAGAACAAAGCATGTCTAAAATCAAGCATCTGCTAAAAGCTTACACATTTCAAGCCCACCTACCCTCCAAACTAGGTGTGAGTGGAAATGGACAAACCTGAATTTTAGACCTTCTGAATCACATGCTCCCTCAGATATCAGCAGCTATCCCCAGACTGACCAAGGGACACAGCTGGGGCAGGCACACAGTGCTGCTGTGCTCATCCCCCAGAAGCCAGCAGCAGTACCTCCAACCAAGAACCCCCTGGTCACAGATGACCAACACCACGTCTTGCTCCACAGATACAGAGACAGACAGCTCTGCAGCACCTGTACAGCACACCAGAAGTGAAATTCACTTGCTTACTAGCAATGGAGAGATATGATGAAGATCTAGATAAGAACTTATGAGGTCAACATCAGTCTAGGCAGTCATTAATTTCTGGGATAAACCCAATACAGGACTATGGTACAATTTATTTTAAGTATGTTATCAATCGTGCAGATATAAAATATTCAAAAACGTTTCATGGAAGTTTCTCTGCTCTCCACAACTATATAAAGACAGAGCTGCATAGCTCTGCTGCTATCACTGGCTTCAGAAATAATTGGATTTTAATTAAACCCAGAAGACGAATGAAAAATTGATGCTACACCAGCACAAGTTTCTGCTTAATTTTTTTTCTTCCTCCTCCTAATAAAGGTGACACATTCATACCATTTTTACAACCTCGAATAAAACAATTCCATTCCTGTTCCCTGCTGCTCCACAGGATCCCCTGACCCAAGAGTGGCAACACCCGGACAGCAGCAGCTGGGGACCCTGAGGGCACACAGGGATGGAGAGGAAGAGCACCCCAGGTCACCAAGCCACAATCCCTGCAGGTGGCCAACACCTTATTTATTCATTCCAACTTTATACACCTTCTGAGTAAGTTAACTAAAAAGAATGTCAGCACCAAAAGGGGAATTAATGATACTTTATGGACACACGGGCTCACAAACCATCTCTGTACTGTAAGGATTCATAAGAGCAGGTTGCATTCTGGGACATGTCAATTAAAATTAAGAATGAAATAACTCTGTGCAACGGTGCTGAATGGCATTTTCTTTCAAGAGACCACAAGTTCAAACACAGATTTCAGCCCTGCAATCAGGTTCTTCTTAACTCTTTCATTTCCAGTGCAAGTGACCAGCTCACGACAGGCACTGCTCACCCAGCCCCAAAGGATGGCAGAGCCCTGTGGGTCTGAACTGCTGCTACCTCCTCAGCACAACACGGAGTGGAGTCTTCAGGAAGAACAGAAGTGCCCTTTCCCACCTTGTTGTCTACCTAAAGTAGCCATCAGTATCCATATCACGCATTTAAAGAGCACACGTGTGTTGCAGAGGCACATCTCCAACGCCAATTTTAAAAGATGTTTTAAAAAAGCACTTCTCTATATTTTAATCCACAGGAAAAAGCAATTTTTTCTCTGTCCCTTTAAAAGAAAAGCTGGGATGTCAACGAACAGAACTTCGGGGAGTTTTAAATACAGGAAGGAGAGAAATAAGCACATGGGTGAAGAACTCAGTCTTCAAACACGTGTGTGACTCCACTTGCCAAAACAGTATCCACATGACACACCTCCGCCACGATTCTTTGAAAACAAGAAAATCCAAAGGGCAACAGCTCACAAAACACACCCACACACCTGCAGCGTATTTATACAGCACACACATCGCTCCAGCTGCCACAGGCACGGCCCTTCGCTCAGCATCCTGCAGACGTGGGTCCCGGCAGGGGAAAGCCTCCAGACCACAGCACGGCCACGGCACAGGGTTTGCCACGCCTCACACTGCATGCAGCATGGGGAAGAAACTCACATTTTGAGCTCTGAAAACTTTGCATCAGCATTATTAAAAGCTGAGATTGTAATGTGTCAGCGTAGTAAAAGAAAGTAAAATACAATCAACAGATCCCGTGCAATGGAAGCAGAAAGATGATTTTGACCAGAGTCCCAAAACCGAGCAGAAGAAAAGCTCAGGAGGTTAGAATTAAAAGCACCTTGCAGCCAGGTGTTTCAGCTCCACCGAACAGCATTACTGTGCTCTTTGCACCTATTGCCATTGCTGTGGAAACAAATAGGAGACACTGCTTTCAGAGTAGCTTATATACTTCAAAATCCAATCCATCTGAAAGGGTGAAAGCATTTCCAACAATTGAACTGAACAACACTTTGTCTCTGCATTTTCATAAAACTGACAGAATATACTTTTTGTAGATTAAAGAGAAGTTACAGCTGCCAATGTAAAACTCTTTCTGTCACTATTGCACAAATAACAAATCAGTGCTTCTTTGCACCCACTGCTGTGGACAAAAGAACGTAGTGTCACCTCCTGTTTGCTCCTTATTTACTGGATATTATCCAAAGAAGCCCTTTTTCCTCATTGCCTACATCTAAAATGAGCTATGGCTGCCGTTTCTGATGTAATAACAAACGTCTCTTCCCTCCAGAAATACTCTGCTAAGAAGAATATTGCACCCCAGAAGCACAGCATTACGCTTTCAAATTGCTGAAGGTGCACATTAGAGTGCAGCCCTGGCACTGCTGTGCCACTGCTGCTGATGGCTGAAAAGCTGAATAATAATAAAAAGAAGAGAAATGGGAAGTGCTAAATTCCTGCTGTAAAATACACAACAAATGTGCTGCTGTGACCAAGATTCATTCCAACCTCAGGTAACACAACATCACATCACGTGTGACAGAAAGAATGACCCAGATAAGATGAAACTGTTAAGGACAAACATGAAGTGCTCCTCATCAGGCATACATATGTTTACATATATTTGGTTATATTTACATATGCTAATGTGTGGAATTCAGTTTATTAGAAGCCTTGTAAATATATCATAGTCCACTCCTTTTGGTCAAAGAGCAGAATTAGGAGCCAGGAAGTACAGTCTCCTCGTTGAAACCACGAGGAAAGGAGTTGAGATGGGGATTGCAGCTCCAGGTTCTGATACTGTGCTATTGCTAGGGCACAGTCACCTTGCAGAAGTGAATTAATGCCATAACTAGAAGACCTCAGAAAGATCCTGTATATTTTATTAAATACCTAGCATCTTAGCTGCCAGCTGAGAAAGCAAGGACAAGTTTTCTGCATAACAGACTCATTGAAATTTCATCCAGAAAGCTCTACATTCTTAACTCCTTGAGCCAGGCAGCACTATCCAAAACCTGCTCCCAACATCCCTGCTCACTGCCTCCCCTTCCCCACAGCAAAACACAACTCCACTTTCTCTCCTGATCCCCTCTATTCCAGTTCTCTGGCTGGGCACCATTCCTTCTGTCAACAGCATGCAAAGGGAGTGAGTGCTTTCAACAGCCTCACTGCAGCAACCCAGGTTTCATGCACACACAAACCAAGGCATGCTCATGGCATATCTCAAACATTTAAGTTTTGGGAATGCTTCAAGAACTGCTGTGATGCTGCCCCAAGGAAGTGGGAAGGCTACAAACTTGCTGCTCAGGAGCAGAGCGTTCAGCTACTGCTTTAGACAATGGTTTCCTCTGTTTATTTTCTTTACCCATGTCAGAACACCAACTAGAAAACACCTCACCCATGATGCCTGAAGACCTCTCTCACAAGCATTCAAGAATCAGGGTGTCTCCTGAGCTGGAAGGAACCCATAAGGATCACTGAACCAAACTCCTGGCTCCTCACAGGCCCACCCAAAAATCAGGCAGTCTGAGAGCAATGTCCAAATGCTGTCTGAACTACAGCAGCCTGGTGCCAGCACTGCTCCAGGGCCTGACCTCCCTCTGGGGAGCAGCCCCTTCCTAACACCACCCTGATGCTCCCAGCACAGCTCCATGCCGCTCCCTCAGGTCCTGTCAGTGTCACCAGAGAACACAAATGCTCATAGGATTCGAGGACAATTTCTCCTCCACTACTGATATATAGCTGTACTTATAAGGACTAGCAGCAATAAAAGGAAAAAGCAACTAGGCAGTAAAGAATTTCTTTTGCAGCACACCAGATCATTTCAAAATATTACCAACACAACAGCAAACAACCAAGGCATGGCAACGCTCAGGCAGCATTTAGGGGAAGTAATAAAACCACGCAGCTTTTGAGTTACAAGCAAAAAATAACCATTCCCTTTTAATTAAAGGCAACTCTTAATATTATTAGTTACTCTTAAAAAAAAAAAAAAACAACAGAAAGTCTGCCAGCAATCCAGCAGTTCAAAGAGACATCTCACAACCAAACGCTGTGGAATCAGTGAGAACTATACTCAACATCCATAAGCAGTATCAACACTTTTAGGAATAAGAACTACCACTTACACAGCCACTCCCGACATCCACAGCATTTAGCATTTAAGTTGAAATCTTTCACAACCCAGAAAAAGATTACATCTAATTATTGCCTCTTTAGGGCATCAAAATGATCTACAAGGAGCTGCACTCTTAAACTAGCAAAAACCTTATGTTAGAAGACATTGGAAACAGCGAAGGCATCACCAAAACAGCCCAACTGGGCAGCACTGGTGTCCCAGAACATACTGCCACTATCTTCCAGATGAGCCAATAACCAGTGTGATGCCAGTAATAGAAAACACTAGTGTGCTTTGTTCAACACATCACAAAACAAACCAGCTCAGGTCCACACGGTGCTGTCTAAGTTGAAAAATGTTCCGAATGTTCAGCGTGATTCTGAGCACCATTACACTAGGTGTGTTTAAAGCAATGCTGCTTAAATCAAATTGCATTGCTGTAGGCACAGCTCTGCAAGCAAACAGTACAAAAATAAGCCCTCGCATTCTGGTCCCATCTCAGGCTTTCAGGAACATCTCCCTCCCCGAACAATAGTTCGGCTGTGGAAGTTTTACTAAAAATAAAAGTTCAGAGCTGTGCCAAGTGATTTAGCTTACAGAGGCAGAAACTCCCAAGCTCAAATACTCCCCACGTCTACTCAGAAGAGCGTTCACTTTATTTTCTGAATGCCAAAGTGGAGGTTGCGATGTGAAGGAGAGATGCGTGGGATTAGCCAAAGGGGAGAACTCAGGCGTTTCAATTTCCTCCTGTAAGCAGGTGTGGGTTTGACTCATCAGAGGGGCAGAGAACACCACTGGAAGTAATGAATTTTCACATTGCTGCAGTGCACAGGGAGCACTGACTCCATGCAAAAGCCACCTCAGTAGGACAGAAGAGATCATGCCTGCCCATTTGTAGATACAAGATTACAATTGCCCAGAGAAAGCAAGGCTTTAGCTCCTACGTGCTCATAAAGCTTCTCCTAGGTACAGATACATTTGCTCACTGCTCAGGCATGCAGACAAATGAATAAAAGAAAAACAAAGCCGGGCCACAACCTAACAAAATACGTGAGACACAAAGGACACTGTGAAATTCAGAACTATCTAAGTTTGAGTTTCAGTTTTCCTTTAACTAGTAATTCAAAGCACTGTCTAAGCTCCGGATTTAACTCAGGGGACTCCAATCACTCTTAAACTGCTCCTCTTGCTCTTTACTCCACAGCTGGGACATGGGGAGGAATGAGCAGCTCCCCACATCCTTAAAAGGCAAAAACAAAACCCAAGTACACCTACGAACAAAATTCTACATTCCATTTTTCACTGGAAATAAAACCTTTCAACATAAACCAAACACCAGCTCCTTCTACGTGAGCTCTGTTCCCAAAGGCACTGCGATGGCCATTCACATCTCATGTCTGCTGTCACGACACACTCCATGGCAGAGCCAGACCCCCAGAGACGCTCCTGGCACTGCACTCATTACACACAGCCTGCACAGGCGGCTTCCCATGATCACCACCACCACGTTTTGCCCATTCCATCTGTAACGGCAGACATTCCTTTGTTATGAATGACATTTCACGCACATACTTTTTTTTCTCCTTAATCTTTTATTTTTAGCAGCTGCAGCACAACCAAAGCAAAACCCGTGGTCAGCCCTGCACGGCCCCTGGGACAGGTGGCTCAGTGACAGCCCCAGGAGGCAGCACCAGTGCTCTGCTGCTACAAGCTGCATTCACACACGTACACAAACCAGGCGTGATAAACCCTGTGTGCCTACAGCTCCCATCAGCGCTTTTAGAAGAAATCAGTACCGATCCATAGTAAAAGTTAAGTTCCCATCTCACTTCTGGTAGGATTCATGCAGCTGAGCGGAGAGTGATGATGCTGCCACGCACCATGCCTCCGAGAACACGTCTTCCACAAGACTTCCATGGCTGATACAGAGCCCATCGGGTCAGTCATCAACACACTGCTCCATTTTTCATCCCCACTTGCTCACATCAGCATCATCCTCCAGCAGAACACTCCAGGGACAGGTGCTGGGGAAGGGCAGTCGCCCGCACTCAGGGCATGAATTAGTCATGTCTGCAAAGTATTTTCTGAAGTAGAAATAGCAGAACTGAACAGTTTTCACCAGAAGTCACTAGGTGACTCCTTTCCCCTTCACAACTTCATAGCCCCAAGGTAAGCCAGCATCTGAAGTTTCAGGATCAAAGCCACGCTTGGTACAGTACTCCAAGCACATTTTAGCAGACGCAGATTCCAAGAAAACTCCAAATTCATGAACTCTGCACTAATAAACCAAGAAATTTCAAGCACGCATGTACTAAGGACAAGCTTCAGCAGTCTCCATTCACAGTCAGCTCAGCAGCAGAAAGAAGAGCCAAGGCAGAGCACAGGACACACCAGCTCTTCCAGCATGGCCACAAGAACTGGCTTTCCACATGCATTAGCTCCACCAGCCTTCCAAGGTGCAATGCTGTTCTGGCAGCCCAGAACTTCAGGAAGCGTGGCTGTTCTCATCAGATGTACAGAACAGAGCTGGAAGTCACCCCTGGTCCTCTGTAATCACAATTCAACCATCATCTTGGCGTGGGTTATAGATGTGAGGAGTCTCTAAAGGCACTGAGTTGATGTGACAGCAATCTCTCCAGCCTTTGTGCATAGGGACTGCGTAGGACTGCCATTCACCTTAACCATTTATCCATTTGGCTTAATTTCACTTAATTGTGATCGTTAAAGTTAAAAAATTACTTTCTAAAGGCTCTGTAACTACACAATAAATTTCTCTGACAACGCAGTTTAGAAGCGCTGCCTTTCATTAAGCAAACCATTCTCTAATATGCTGTTGCAGCATCAACTCGATCAGTTATGCTGCAGAAAGGCCTCAGAATAAATCAAGAGCCCATCCTCCACCAGAAAAGATAAACTAACACATCTCTGTCTCACCCTCAGCTGCAAAAGCAGCATGAAAATTAAAACCATGGGCATTTTTTTTTTGGTTGTTTTGATGTGGAAGAAGAATTTACAAATTAACTGCAATGCATGACCAAAAGTGATTAACAGTAATCTTCCACTCACTCAAGCTTCTCCTCCTATCCAAACAGAAAGCCCAGAAGATGAGAACACAGCTCCACGCGCAGAGCAGAAGGCATTAAACATACTGCTAGCGTTCTGCTCCCTGCTACACTTCTTTTATTCAGAGATTAAAAAAGCACTATAGCTGCCATCCATCCAGGTACACCAAACGAGCAGCTCGTGGCACATCCCTGCACAGCTCAGGGCCTTCTGCCCCAAAGGGCACAGGGACATGGGATGCAATGTGGCCGACCAAGCCGGGCCCCCAGCAGGCAGGGCAGCCACCACCACTATATCCACAAGGGAGTGAGCACACAGGCCCGTCTGAAAGGGCTGCTTTCTCCCTGAAGAGAAACCCACACCCCATTTGCATCAAGAAACAATTCAGCCTTCTGCTGCTGGGATGGACGAGCAGCACGCCTGCACCAAGCTGAAACACCTCGCTTCACCAGTGAACTTTGAATTCAGGGATGCACTACCAGTGTGTTTTCCATCCCTCTCCCAAAACAGGCTATTTTAAGGGGAAAAAAAGAGGGGGGGGGGGGAGAAAAGGGTATTTAAAGAAGCCTGCAGCAGCCACCCCCTGCTCACAGTGCAGCCTGGTGTGGGGGCAGCACAGCGAGCACAGGAGCCTGCTGGGCTCCCATCAACCTGCCACAGCTTCACTCCGCAGTGCCAGACGACAACCCAAGGCAAAGAACACACGTGAAATCTCCTCCTGCCAAGCTCTAAGTTCATTATTATCACAGCAGAGCGCTACGGAAGACTTTCTGTTTAAGGTAACGTTTAGAGTAAGAAACTGAAGTTGTTTCCTTGCTACGTTCAGCAAGGGAATCAAAAGAGAACGCAGCACGCTGTCTGGGAAAAAGCAAACACTTGGCACAAGCACAATAGCCAAGCTTTCCTTTTTCAAAAGCGCTATTTCTAGCCGCTCTACGTCAAAGAGTTCCCCCAGATTTACTGAGCAGAACGAGAAGAAAAAAAAAACAAAAAAAAAAAAACAAAAAACCAACACCACAACAGTTGGTTATTCCGAGCGTTTCACCAGCACGACAGAGCCGGCAGCAGAACCCGAACCCCTCCGAAGGCGCGGGGCAGCCCCGCACTGACCTGGCCGAGCTCCGCAGGCATGGATGCGCCGCTCCTCCCGCGGCTGCGTCCCCACGGCCCGAGCCCATCCGGGGCGAACGGCCCCGCCGCGAAGCGCCGCCGCCCTGAGGGGAGGGAACCCCGCTCGCGCGGCTCCGCTCCGCAGCCCGGGCCCCGGGGGCGGGACCGAGCCGCGCCCGGCCGTGTGGGGAGCGGGGCGGCCCCCCCGGCTCAACCGCGTCCCCCGGGCCCGCCCCGCTGCCGGGGATCTCCGCTACTGTGCGAGACAAAGGGGAAAGGGAGCAGCGTGTGAGCGAGGCTCCTCTTCCACGACGGGGAAGCGCGAGAACGGAAAGCGCGCGGCTTGCGTGCTCCTCGTACCTCGCTCGGAGATTAACGCCGTTCATTCCCAACGCATCGGCGGCACAGAAAGGTCGTCTGCGATCACGGCGTCCTCCCTCCAGGGTCTTGCACAGCAAGCGAGGCCGATAGCTCCAAGTACAGCCGGCCTCGTTCTTTACAACGGTTCACCTGCGCGCAAACCCCGTCCCGCGTTCATTAAAAGACCGTCTCGCCGAATTACCCGTTAGCGTTACGAGTGCCCGAGGTGCCGCACCTTCCTTCCCCCCGCCCCGCCGTGCCCCACGCCCAACTGCCCGCAGCTCCCGGCCCGGAGATGGAAGAGAGCCGTCCCCAGCGCCCAGCCCGGGGCCGGAGCCCTTCGTTCTGCCTTCCCCGGGAAGCAGCGGAAAGGAGATGCGCTGATAAATACACGGAGACATCGAGCGGGACACGAACGAGAGCGGGGCAGGCGGGCACGGAGCGAGCTCAGCCGGACCCGAGCGGAGGGGCAGCGCAGGTAGGGCTGCTTTTCATTCCTGTTACACCGAGCTCCGGCAGCAAGTCAAAGCAATAAATAAATCCAAGCCCGCAACAGCTGGCGGCTGAACAAGGGTAATCGGGGACTGAAAGCTGCTGGAATGAAATGAGAGGCTGTCCCTGGAAAACAGGGCTGGTCAGAGCCGGGAGAGCGAAAGGAAGGAGGAGCCCGACGGAGTTCTCTAACTCCCACAATAGGCACCTCAGCACAAAAGGGTTTTTTTCATCCAAGCCTCGGCTTCCCTGAGAATTCTAAAGCATGCTTCCAGTGTCGGTGCAATTACCGTGTCAATTAATACAAATCTCACCAGATAAACATGAAAAAAAGCGGCGCTGAACATGGGCAGGAACGCGGCACACCTATTTAATCCTCATTTCAGCCTTCCTGCTGCAGCCCACGACAGAGTTCCAGCTCAACGTCGGAGCCAAGGTTTTGTATTTTAGAGGCAGAAGACGGCAGAACTGCGTTACCCAACCCTAAACCTGATCTGCTCCAATGCGACAAAGGCTGACAAAAGCTACAGTAGTTGTCCCACGAGGTTTAGCTGAAGTATTTGCTATAATGGATGGAAAATCATCCGAGTCTACCTAAAAACAAATAATTGAGAAGCAACTGGTAGCAGCCCTTAATAAAATACTTAGAAGTCAAAGCAAAGCAAAAGGAATGCGTTTTTTCCAAGTGCCCTGCAGTTGTACAGCTCTCCCCCTCCGCTCCCCAGCTATTCTTCACTTAACTAACAGAGCTCAACTTTTTGTTGAGGCCACACTGGCACAGAAAAGCGCCATTGAATTCAGGCATGTACGTGGACATGTGCCAGACCTCCTTACACTGTCAAAGAATAAAACATTACAAAGTCCATATCCATAGGGCGCTGTGGCAGCTCCTCTCGAATGCAGAAGCACGAAGCTGAAGACCTTCCTGCACGGACGTGCCAATTCTCACACTGTAAACCCACCGCTATTTCTGCAAGCCCTGCAAGATCACCAGCACTGAATTTTCAAGTCCTGCCTTCTAAAGTCAAGAATGGTAACTTCAAGTCCCCTGATTTCTTGGGAGCTTGCAATATTTTGGAGCTTAAATGCTTCTAAGCACTGGGATTTGGCAATACTGAAGCAAAGTAACTAATTACCTAAATCAGAGTTATGGCTTAGATCCCTAAGGTGATGCTGAATTCCCAAATTCTGGCAACAAACACCCTCCATCAGTATCAAACTGCTGACTACACCCAAAAGTTACCCCTTCCCTCCCCACTCCCTTTATGAACACACAGATAGGAACAGCTTTAATGCGCTGGAAGATGGACAGGCACAGTACCCGGGCCAAGTTCTTTTTATTTCCTCCCATTACCCTTACAAAAATCTAACTCAGTAGTGCTGCACTACAGATGGATCTGCTCTCAGAGGCACTGAAACCAAAATGGTTTACAGCTCAGCCTGGAAACATAACATATGGCTCTGGCGATATGTAACCTCCATAAACCCAACTGAGCGAGACATCACAACAATCCCAGCTAACCATAGAGGCACGAATGCACCCACTGCAGCTCTCAGCATCAGACAGCTCGCGTTCTCGTGGGCTCCTTCCACGCCAAGTTACATTTACTGCTGCTCCAGGAATTCCATGCCACAAACAGATGAGGTAAGTGAGAGTACTGAAGAACAGGACACCATGACGTGTCACCGGGCCGCACTGTGATTACTTTTATGTGGGCAAACAAAAACAAGAAATTACACTCCCAACATACATTTTGGAACCTCTCGCTGTTATTTCCATCACTGTTAAATGTTTGAAAAGCTACACTAATCCCTTTGAAGCACTTGGTCCTGAATTGTTCGCCTCTACTAAGACAAATCCACCACAGCACTAGTAACATTTTCAGCGTACTTTTCAGAATCCTTTTCCTTTCATATGGCAAGGTTGGAAATGGAGATGACACCAGACAGCCTTCATCAGGGAGGAGGCTGCGTTCAGATGGAGGACACTTCCACATGTTGTTCTGTAAAGGGCGACATGAGCTACTGCAGTAAGTTCAAAGCATCATCACTTGTCAACAAACTGCTTCCATCTTGCTACATCTAATCAGTCAACTCCATTTCATCCAAGTTGTCATATGACAGGATGAGAACGAGGACGGTCTGGTGACAGCGCTGCTTCTACGAGAAGTAAAGGACAAAGGAAGCTACATGTCACCACATATAGGTCGCAGTCGAATGAATGACCTATGTTTCTGCCTAGCAGCTTCACAATCAACTCCATCCTACAGGATTACAAATAGAAAAAGATAACCTCCAGTTTTAAGAAAACAATTAAGATAGCATTCTATTTATAACGGAATGACAACAGCAAGGCAAAAAACTCAGATTTAAGGTTGGGACCGTGGCCATAATTTCATACTGTAGTAATTGGAAAGGAAAACAAAGACACTGAAAAGCATGGAAGACCCAGGGCTGACCATCTTCTGTTCCTGAGACGTAGCTTTATTCCTCCCCTCCCTACCCTCAGATTTTCCAGATGAATTGTGCCGTATTTCAGGCTGAACATTACAGTCGCTCGCTCAAAGGATGCAAGATCAACACATGGCATTCTCTCATTCAGAGGGGGGAAAAAAATCTGCTTTCTCATTAAGGTACAGGACTGATAGATGTCAATACAATCAACTCATTTTTATGATCCTTTTCAAACTAATTACTGCCTTCCTCAAGCCAAAACTTGAACACATTTGGGTGTTTTTTTCCTGAAGAGAGAAGCATGGTCTTCGTGTACAACATTTTCTTCCAGAGGAAGATTCTTGTATTTGAAATTCTCGCATACACAGAGTAAGGCAGCAAAAAGAGCCAATCAAGCCGGTTTAGAAACAAGGACACGGGAGATCTTTTCAGTCTTTCAGCTACAGAATTCTAAGAACGCTCCTCTGCCAGCAGCTAAAGGCACATTTTAGCTTCAGTGCCTACAATGAGCTCAGGCAGTAACCTATAGCACTCCCAATCACCACAACTGTGGCTAAAAAATAACCTCTTCAGCTTGTAATTTGGTAGCTTAGAAACAGGAAGCAGCCTTTTTTTAAATATACATCTCTATATATCTATATATATACACACACCTCAAGCATAAACTCTGACATTCATTTAGATGAAGGCTATAATTACAGCTGGCACTCAGCCTCGGGCTGCCCACGGCCATCTCCGGCCGCTCTGCTCTCAGTCACTGATGACTTCAGCGAGCGAATCCACAGCCACAACAAAGCAGGACCTCACGATGGAGCCAACAACAGGACGGCCTAACATGGCACAGCCATTATCAGCAGCATCAAAACCCAACTGCTGCTCTTTCTCAGCGTAAATTCTTATGTGTACAGACACCCAAGACAGCAGAAACGTAACCGAAGAAAACCTTTGGTTTTAAAAGCCTTCAGGTCCGAAGCTCAGGGGAGGAGGAAACCTCCACTTTGCTTGCTATGGTTTGCACAAAGCACTCCTGCTGTGACACGGGGATCCATGAGGGACCGGCTGCCCTGGCTGTGCTGCCTGGCAGGGATGAGGGCACGTGCATAGATCACAGCCCACACCAGCAGCAAAGTCCTGTCCAAGAATTGAGAGAAGGACCCATCCTCGTACATAACTGTGCTCAGGAACCGTCACATGGAAGAAATACAGATCTTGAATAGTCAGTAAATTTATCACATTCTGCCGAGTGAAGAAATCAACTAGTGGCAGAAAACAAAAAGCAAAACTTTAAAAGGCAACGATTTCATGTTAATTAGAAAAAAGCACATGTGGTAAACATGACTAAAAACCTGTTTAGGAAATGCTGTCAAACCTGATAATGTTGTTTTAATGTTCACATTCTAAAGACCATTTAATAATCTCTTGGAAGCCGGACTGACCGACCTCGCACATCGCACACCACGCAAAGGATCAGTGCTCGCTGCAAGCTGAATGCGTTTTTAATGTTCCTCTTCTATGTAGTTCTAAAAGAAAACATTTCTATCAGCAAAGAGAAATGAAGTAATGGAAAATTAAGGGAAATTATTATGAAACTGTGAATTCCTCATTCCAATAAAGTCTTAAATTAAATCTGGCAATACTCTAAGCCAAAAAAAGGTTAACAGTTGCAGCAAATTATTCTCACTTTCACACATCTTGGCAAACAAAATAATACCCTTGCCTTTCAATCGCTTCCAAAACCTCATTCAATTAAAAAAAAATATCCCCCAAAACAAAGGAAGTTGAAACTTTCCAAGTCCAATGAAACCACAGAAATATTTCTGAAACCATGAGGGAAAATGCAGTCATTGCTTTTTATAATCCTCTGCACACTCAGCTGCTCTCCTGCTGACAGACATTAGATGGCACTTCGGAATTCAGCAGTTGCCATACAGAGTCACAGAGCACGTACTTTGGAGAAGCATGAACCAGGAAGGTGAGGTACTGCTGACCATGAAGATGAGATATTCTGCAAAGGCATCTTGGGCTAAGAGGCACGTTCCCAGCCTGCCCATATGAAAATATAAAGTGGTATGTAATTATGTTCTGAAAAAACATCTCATTTTGTTGGAAAGAGGAAGATAATTCCTCCTTCACCAGACAGGATCTGCCTCAGCTGCTCAGTTCTCTTTTTAAAAAATTTAAGGGATTCCTTTGAGTTTGGCTTTTCAAACTATACTTGCTGACATAGTTTTAAACATTTCTCAGATAACGTCTCAGATTTTCAGTGGATTCTGCTGCATGCCAACAGATTTGAGTCTCAAATAACCTTACTAAGTGGGGGTTAGGTGCTCCTCTGTCCAATCCCTCCTGGAAGGAACTTCACAGGTTCTGATGCATTTGGTCAAGTCTCCTTAGTTGTAGCTGAAATTGTTCTTTTTTAGCCCTGCACTCTCACAGTCCTCCTGCAGTACTGGAAGCAGGGGACTTGCAGGTTGGTGTCACTACCAGGAGCTGCGTCGCCCTAAGAGTCACATAGACCCCAGTAACTGCAACTCTTTCATCAAGTTCTCTAGGAAGTGGTTATAGGCCTTAAGCCATAGCTGCAGAAAACTCATGCTTCATCAGTCCTGTGGATGAGGAAGTGTATTCTGAAGCCATTAATCAGGCACTTTGCACAAAGGCATTTGAAAATAAATAAATAAAGGTGAGCTGGTCCTTTCCTGTAAGGAAAAATGAGTCACATCTCCCACCATCCCTACTAATCAAGAGGGTAACGACCCCTCCAGCTTCTCCCAGCTACTGTCACACTTTCAGCTTAACCACTGCAGCTACACCTTCCAAGTGAGGTCCCATACTCAAGCATCTATGTGTACAGAGGCATGGCAGCTATTAATAGGAACATTATGCTAATGCACACAGTGTCAGTGCTGGCCTGAATGCAGCTCAGTGCAGGTACAGCTGTAGCCTGGCACTGTTGAGAAACTGCCATTACAGTCCCCATAGCCTCAAGTCTCTCTGAACTGAACAGTGTTTTCTCAGGAAAAAGACCTTCACAAATGGTGCTAATGTTTCTGCATGACTTACCTTGCACGTCAGAGTAATTTGCTAGTTTAAGTAATCTGAAGATGCAAGTAGTTTATAACTGCAGTTAAAGAACACAAATCAGACAAAACAGTATCTGGAAAACTAAAGCTCTGACAAAGCTTAAGTTTGCACCATTAAAAAAATGTCCATCATCCCAATAAACACAAAACAAATTATGAAGTGTTCCTTACACAAACAATGAGACTTCACAGGAGGGAAATTCCTGCTTTTCATGCTGTCCTCCCCGTTCAGAGCCCAACTATTTCTAATGGAAATTTTGTTTGCTATTGAGATTATGATTCAGCCGTGTTTTGCAGTCACCAGACCATTGCCATACTTACAGCAAGGGCACAGATTTAAAGGAAGCTGTGAGGATCTCACTCAAGGACGCACACATTTTACCAACATCCCACGAGCTAAGTGGAAGCAGGAGCACCACCCAAGCCAAGGCTCTGAAATCTGAGCTATCAAAATAAGCAATGAAACGTATCAGGCTCTTGGACATCAGAAGACAACCTATGGAATGAAATGCTGATGACAGACAAGATGCACCCGACTTTCTGGAATGGAAAACTCTGCAGTAGGTGAACTCTAGCAACAGGTGAAATGAGCAGGCTGTTACCTGCAGTACAAGCTGCTGCCAGGCGGTTGCCAGTGGCTGACCATTGCCAATGTTGCAAATGCTCATTCGGTCTGCTGGCTGATTGGCACGCTCAAGTTGCAAGGAGACATTGCGCCGTTCTTCCTCAAGTGCACGGGTAAGCCGCTCAAAACGAGCTTCTTGCTCCTTAACGGATGCTAAAATGCTGGCAGCAGACCTGATATCATAGTCATCCATGATTGTTTTCAAATGCTCCCGCCTGTTAACTGACACGGGCAAACGGAGAGGGTTAGGTAAAGGGGTGGGGAGGACACGGGTCAGAGGTTAAGAATAAAAATGCACATTGTTAATAACTGTACCAAAACTGTGTTCACTCTCCTACTCTTTGAGAAAGCTTCCTTCCTTTTCACCGATTCGAATTTCAATCTAAAGTAATTAAGCCAGTGCTTCTCTGTGAAGAAAAAATATACGCTCACCTTGGATAGACTTGATATTTAATTCCTTTGATCTTTTTGCTAAAATTACTTGACAGGAATATTCCTCCCTCTTGCTGAGCTAATTTCACTATGCAAATAGTAGCAGACTTAAAAAGACACGAATGGGAGAGGTGAGGAATACCACCTTCCTCACTACAGACACCTGAGATGTTTGACTCGAACAACAAATTACAAGAAAAATAATTGCATTCATTTCTCCAAGCGAATGGAATCCCCTCAAATTTAGCAGACAGCAGCTGAAAATAGCCATTTTAAGTTACAGGAGTATGCTGCAACACAAACATTTAAATACAGACAGCACAATTGCAGTTGAAACGTGCTTGATGATTTCAGCATGGGAACCAATGAAGCCAATGGAGCAGTCCTTCATGCAGCTGCTTGCTAATAATGTAAATGAAAAAGCTCAACTCAAACATCTTCTACGGGAAAACACACAGGATTACTTCTCTCTTAGTGCAGGAGAAAGAATTCAGAGATGAACTAGATGTGTGTGCTATACGTCCTGCCTTCTGTCTTCAGTATCAGAGTTATGAAGGATTTCACTTAAAACTTAAACCCTATTTCCACCTGTACGGTGCATAGAGCAAAACTCCCCCTCAAATCCACAGATCTATCATTTGAACATCAGTTGTTTTCATAACAATATAAAATCAGCAACAGAACATAAGCTTAAGTGGTGGCTTCAATGGAATCCTTTTCACTGAGGCTAAACCATTACTAGTTTAGTACTGTGTGCTAGTCACTACCTGCAGCACTTTGGGGCAGAGCACACTTCAGGTCCTGTAAGCCAAGAGAAGTTCACACTCTGTGCCAAGAGTTACACTATCTAGAAGTGGCTCCTTCATGTGTATCAGAGGCAATACTTCCTCCCAACAGAGGGATAATTTGCTTTCCCCACCTATCAACAACAGTTAACATCAGCACTGGTGATTACAAAGCTTGGCTTCCAGAAGCTGAGCATTTCATTGCTCTGTGCATGATTTGAAATCAATGCTTTTTCCACATCTGGTACATTTATCAGGTCTTTTTCCTGTGCTGAATCTATAACAGTTAACATCAACATTTTGTGGTAGTCCCAAAAGAGAGGTATTAGTAGGTATTACATTGCACATTATCACACAAGTTTGCTGGGAACTTATAAATAAACCTTCAGTTCTGTCTTCTCCTGAGCTTATCCAAAAGGCCCACAGGCCACTGGAGCAGAAGCAGCTGACAAAGTCAACAGCAGATACATTGATTTCATGGGAATCAATGTCAACAGCTCTGTGGTTCAATGTTAGTTCCTAAAAAGTTGCCTTCGAAAGAAATCTCAGCATCAAGAAATCACGTTGGAAAATGCAAGGACTACCACGTATTAATTTCACAAAGTCTACCATCGTGATTTCAGCTTCTCATGCTTAGATCAGTAGGCAGAAGCGTAACATAACAGAAAGGCTGTTCTTACTAATGCATTGATTTAACTCCTGTTGATATTCTGAAGGAAAACCAAAAACCACCAAATGGTTTCCAGATGCCACATACTGGTCAAACACAGACCACGCTGTCAGCTTCAGAGAGCTTCCACTAAGAATCTTATTTTACAGTGTTTGTTTATTAAAAGACCATAAAACCATCAGGGGGCATTAAGGTTTCTGCAAAGGAGAATCACCATCCAACAGGACAGTGAGCTCACAGGAAGCCCATGCAAGGCAGGACAGTACTACAGGGCTCACTTGCTGCATCTCAGCAAGACTGAGCCCCAGCACAGCCCACACGTACACACAGCCATACTTTCCAGACCCAAGCTGTTTCACATGCAACCACTGGCATACATCTACTTCTGTGCTTCCCTACTTTGCACAGATGGAGATGGCTCTGCCCCCAGCAGTACAGACATGCTCACTGGATGTATCCATAGCAGATGAAACAACAAAAATCTGATGCAGGATGTAACGTTTCTGTTCCAGGTTCAAAATCTGGCTTACATGTCATAATGGTAAGCCCACGTGTACACAACAGAAGGAAGGAGAATCAAACTATAGGAGTCCTAAGCATTCCTCTAGCAGGAAAGGTCAGAAGTGAGCTCTAATAGAAAGCAATCACTGTAGAGCTAATCATACATGCTGTAACAATTTACTGCTTTTCTTCACGGAGACAGGAGTTTCACCTTTAAAGCAGAAAATGCACTAAAAATTACCCTCAGAATGAAGCTTAATCTAAGGCTGGATTTAAAAGACTCTCTACTTAAAGAAAAAATACCTGAACCTCACCTGAGAATACGTAACTGCAAAACTCCTTTGTAAAACCATCAGATTAATCAGGGAATTCGTTGTCTGCAGCTAAAGCCACTTTTTCCTCACATATGACCACAATATCCATTCTCTTTTGGGAGCTCCATGAGCTGGTCAGGTCTATGGGCTAACTTCAAAACACGAACCAATTAAGACCGAGGGAGGAAGACAACAAGATGTACACTACAGTAACTAAATTCACAAAGCATGCTCCCTTTAAAATATATACTGAAAGTTTCTGTTCTAAAGAAAGGCATTGCAAGAGCAGCACATAGAACTGTGAAGCACCTCCTCTGCTACACATTCTGAAGCAGCAATAGCTTGAATACTTGAAGCTACTTCTGATGACTTTGCTGACATAACTTTCCAGTCACATTCAGAGAACGTGACAAAGACACCATCCTGAAAATTCTGAATGAGCTGTAAGAACTTAATGCCACACGAGAGGTCCCAGAAACTCTGGGTTCTCCAAATGGTACAAATCTCTAGAGAGCTATAGAGATCTTCGTGCAGAAAATATAACATTAACTTCCTTCCAGACATAAGTATAGCGCTCCTTTTCTCTGCACAAAGAAAAACATAAGGCTGAAAATAAACAATATATTTTCAGATGTACAATTAGTGACCATAAAACTCCTAATTGCTTTGCACAAACAGCAGCAGGACCAGTAACTGCCTTTAAGAACAGCTGGACAAAGACTGACTTCTGCATTTCTAATGATTTATTAGCAGATAAATACTTGTTTGCCTTTGATTGCACTCCCAATTATTTACTCAGGGCTTCAACAATTTACATTATCAGCAGTCTAGACTATAGACTAGAGGAGGAAAATAGAAGTACTGACTCATGAGTTACTCAGGCCACCTCTTGCAATTTGCTGCAATTTGTGGCTAAATTAAAGTGCACTGAAAAGCCTATGACTAAATGAAAATATCAGACCTATAGCAGCCAGGTGAAGTTTACTCCTTAGGCTGCACTTCTAAAAACAGCAAACACTTTCCTACAAGGTGTCAAAGGCTATGCTGACAGCAGCAAATCTTCTGCCACCTGCCTATATGACTCTAAATACATTATTGTGTTGTGTTAGAGTTGAAGCCAAGCAAGAGGATCTATTTTTTTTGACTGTTCATGTAAAGATTTAGCACACCCAGTGGCCACCTATGGGTCAATAGCTGAAGTGTTTAATAGGGACAAAGATCACCCCTGTGCAAAGAGGCAAAAATGGGGGACCCATGCACTGCTAATGCCCCAGCTCATGCTCAGGTTTGGAGGATCTTGGAGACACTGGCAAGCCTAGGGTCACTTGGTCCTCTGCACATTAATTTTGGTAATGCAGGATGTAGCTGATGGTCAAGAATTGTCAGAGCCCTTGACAGAGGGTATCGGTTTGTGTGATATTTGAGCATCTAAATTGAACAGTCCTGGAGAAGCTCAAATCCCAGCATTTCTCAAAACGCTCTGCCTTTCTGAAGTAATCGCATTCTTGAATGAGGTGTGCTTGAAGAGGGCAGCCCAGAGCATCACAGAACCTTCTCTTGGGAGAAGGGGAAGTACCTCTCAGGGTACAAGGAAATGTCTCAGCTCCAGTAGTCCGAATACTGAGCACTGCTATAGCTCTTCTCCCAGCCCAGTTTAAGTCCTCTAGCTCCTGCTAGCAAAAAATGGTACTATGATGAGAAACGAGAAGGTTGTACGTACAGCAAATTGACAGCTGTAATAGCAAACATGAAAGCCTGTGAGCATGCATGGGAACAGCTGCTGTGTGCTTCTACAGAGAGGAAAACCGTCAGCATAAAAGCAAAAGCGGAGCTAAAATAATTTGTGAAACTGAAGCAGAGCGCATGCTAATTATGTTTTCACCCCGAAGTGCTACAAGAAATGAGCAGCTCAAAATGATTGTTATCCCCCATGCTATATTACAAAGCATGCAGAGAAAACCAAGATACACACCTAGTGGATTACTGGGGTCTGAATGTCAAAGGTGCTGTGACATCACTCGCTAAGACAAGAAAAGTACGAAGTAGGACAGCAGCCCCAAGCAGAACCAGCTGTATGAGAGGAAAGAAAAGAAAGAGTTAGTTAATAAAGTATTACAGCCTCTTCTGCATACAGTCACTTCCTAGGTTCTTTTTAGAATGTTGAATAAATTATTTATAATACTGTTTTGCTTTTAACTTGGAAGAAAAAGAAACAAATAACATTCAAAGGAAGAAATCTTGAGGCTGCGAAGGACTACAAAATAATAATAATAAAAAAGTTCATGTCATTTGTCATCAGCAGTCAATACTTGCAATTCCTGAGAGTCTGCTAAACTGGGGAAGACTGAATTAGAGCACTGAGTTAGAGCATTACAGAACTGGATGTTGTAGACAAACGTTTTACAACAGAAATTTAATGTCACACCCTTTAATTAATAGGGATTATTTAGGTACACAACTCTGGGTCTTGTTTTTAAGGTATGAGACCCTAAACAGATCAGGATTGTTTCATGGATACCCATCAGAGAGGGTAGATTCCTTCCTTGAAGATGCATCCACCACAATAATTTACAGCCACATTCTTTACTCCATTTGTAACCTAATCCTATAGGAAACCCAAGTGAAAGCTCTAGGCTGTTAAGATTTTTTATGTAGCTTGGTAAATCTGACCTGTTTTGACATAAAACATTTAGCAGCACACTTCTCTGGGTCACTGGTTGCTGTGGTCCTGTTTTTGCTGGAAAATGTAGAGAACAGAATCCATTCCACAAAGGCATGGTTCCATGAAGCAGCATATCCAGTTTCAGGCTACCACCATGCAGAAATGCAGCAACCACACGGCATGAAGCACACAGCCAGTACAAACTTACTTTTCCAGTTCAAATATTTCAGAACACTTTCAAAGAGTAATTTTGCCCCAGCAGACTTCATGCTCGACCAGGTAACGCCTGCCTTCCTGAAGCCAGAATAAATGCTATTTCATATCTTCCTGCCAAGCTACCAGAAATAGGATCCTTCCTTTGCATTGATTCAGTCTCAAAGGGCAAGGAATTGCCATGTGAAAGAGAAACAATTCATTTTCCTTAAACCAACAGCAGTAAATGTTGTGCTCAAGACTGACTAGATAGAACAAAACTTGCAAGGATATGCCTGAACACAAAGGGGAGGACGCAGAGTGAGAGAAGCACTAATGCTGAAGGTAAATGACCAGGGGAAGTAAATTAATCATAATTCAGCTTCTACAGACAGAAGAGCAACACTTTGCAAAAACAAATGCATGTTGCACGTAACAAATTCCAAATAAACTGCTTCTCAGATGGAGAAATTTCTCTTGAGCATGGCTCCTCTCACTGCTGCTCTGGTTGAGCGAGTTCTAATTTGACCCTTACGTGACAATCTGCACCGATGAATAGCAATGAGGACTTCACAAAGAAAGCTATTTCAATATAGTTCCCTCATAGGCACAGGCAGACACGCTGTGTTGGCATCAAAAGAAACAAAAAAGCTGGTCAGGGCTCTTTTTATTATTATTCTTTGGACAGAAGCAGTGTGTGAAACAAGGCTTCCACCAGGGAGAAGGCAAGAGGAGAGGAAATGCCACACCTCCTTCAGAAGGAACTTTGCATCTGAAAGCACAGCCATCAATGCAGAAAAACGCGTGTAAAATGTTTGAGAATCACATCAGTAAGAGATGTCACCATCACCTAGCAGGAACCATTTCACAGAAACAAACTGCAGTTACAGAACCAGCTCCACTCAGGGCTTGGCAACATGCACAGAACCAGTCCAGGCACACAGACACTGCTGTGTGCTCTGTGCTGTTCTGACATCCCACTGACTACAGAACAGTCTCATACTTCTGGACAGGGCCAATCTCAGGTCTTAATCTTACATTTCCCCAACCGTTAAACAAAATACACCCAAATTAACTTAATTAAAATGACTGAGATCACATTTTATTACCTTATAAAGGATACGATTCCCAGCAAAACAGAGTTTAATTCATAATCACAGCATCCAACTTCTTCATAAAGGAGGTGTTCACCTCGTGTGTGCGGGACAGCAGAGGGAGCACTCAGGTTTTGGCTCTTTTTGGGCAGAGAGAGAGAACTGTTCTACACAAACCTTCAGCACATATGTGTGATAACACAGAATGGTTTCTTTAGGGACAATAATTCATGCGAGAAGTATTCATGTTTGTAAAGCAACGTCGTGGCCTCAATCAAAAAGCTTTTGAGTAGTACTTCTATACATATTTAAGCACATATATTGATGTATTTTATATAAGTATGTAATATTAATAACATAGTATTATACTAATATATATAAATGTAGGACACATATATAAAAATTATACTAATTCAAAGCATTTCTTGCATCATCATGCCTGTACTTAGGAGCTCATATATAAAAACAGCACACTGACCAAAGCCCTCCCAGCATGGACGCAGCCTGCTGGCAAAGCTGCATTTTCATTCACAACTTCAGTCTGCAAGAACAAAGCAAATCCTACAATTCTACCAGTGCCTCCCACTGTCAGCAGAAATCTGCAGCGAGACTTCCACCTTCATCTGTCATCTAAATACAGATCTTCTACCCAATCTCTCCTGATTCACCGGTGCACATGTAAATGACACCTGCCATGGTCCTTCCATGGACTCCCTTGGAAAATGACTCCTCACTTCATAGGAGTGTGCTACTTGGAATTCTTCTGGATTTTCTTCCAGAACCCCACACAGTGTTTTCAGGGCTTGGTGACACAGCAGGCCCGCACAGCTTTAATTATAGTGCCACTATGTCTCCGTGCTAAGATACGCTTCTGTTGCTACAGCGTGCTCCCAAAGGGGGAGGAAAATAAATGAGAGCAACACAAAACACCTCTACAACCACACGCGTATAATAACATAAATAATTCAGAAGAGCATTATACAAAATTCACTCTTGTAAGGATATCTCAAATATGAAGTAGTCTTAGCTTATGAGTAGTTCTACCCCAAAGTTCCATTTCATTCTGAAATTTATCACTCACAGACCAGAAAAGCATGACAGTGCCTTCCTGAAGCACAGCCCTGGCTCCTCGGGCCCTCAGAACTTGTCTGCGCTCAGTACACTCAAGTGCTCAATCACAGAGCATTCGTTATGCCACACTTCCCTCGAAGATCAGCGTTAGTGTTAATTAAGCATAAAACAGCACAGCAAAGTGGCACCGTGTTCACTCACACTAAGTGTCCACACTAAGGTTTAATGGAGTATGTGATGGACTCTAAGCTCACACTGCGTGCTGTAAATTCTCTGCACAAACATCCTCCCCCTGTATTGTAAATGAGGATTTAAGTGAAAAGAGTTTTTTAGAAACCACATATGCATCAAAAGATGGAACTGTGCAGAGACAGTTGGATTCTGACTTCGGTACAAGTCTGCAAAGTGTGAATGTGACAGCCCAAATCCCCTGCTATTGTTCCACCTCACTGAGTGCTAATTCTACCAAACTCAATCAAGACCGTGAAAACACACCAGCATCATCCATTGTTTCATTCCCACCACAGAAACAATCACTGGTTTGTGGAACTTAATTTCTATTTATCCACTTAACTCGGGTAGCATTTGAGAGAGAGTGCTTTTTCCCCCCACATCAAGAAGCCAATTCTGTGAAACAAAAAGCATTATCTGCTGCTTCTCAGACCTCTGACGCACTTTCTTTGTGGCTCAGAATTCTGCAAGTATGATTGCTACTGGCTTGATTAGTTCACGGGGCAATCACTTTAACACCCTATAACACATGCCAGTGCATCCTAAAACTGCTGCATGCCATTGATTTTTCAAAGGTCTCCCCCACTGAAATCAATAAGTAGCTCTACTTAGAAAATGGATTGCACTTTGCGGCTCCTTTCTGATTCATGTATATTCAGGTTCCTAAGAATTCTCATAGCTGCAGTTAGCAGAAGCTATAGGTACTGAGCTGCAGCACTGCCCTGACCCCAGCCTGGCTCTCACTGATGCAAGATGCCTTAGTCCCTCTGCAGCTATCTGCATCAACTCATACCTAGCAAAAAGCTCCACCAGTAAGCAGAAAATTCCAGTAGATTACCAATTCACTGCAGTACTGCCTTCCACACAGCCAGGACAAAGCTCTCCAGCAATGAAGCCTATGTGAATGAGATAGTTCCAGGTGTCACATTAACTACCAGTGCACTAGCACAGCTGTCAGCATTGGACTGTATTGACAGACCTGGTCTCATCCATTTTCAACAGAAATACTTCCTTACCATGCTGTATTGCCTTGCCATGCTACACTTGCAAACAGTATCACCGAAAATCAATAGGTCTATTCTTAGAACAGAGCTATTTCAATGAGAAAGAGAGATAACTAGATCAAAAGCAGTGCATTTCATAACTTCACTCTCCAGGCCCTTCTGTTAGCACATTAAGGTTCGCCTCCATTCGTGTAAAATCATGTTTGGCCATAAATAAGTCAATCACACAAACAAACTGCAATAACATTATGCAGTTCTTTTTACACAGAATGTGTAAAGATTTCACTACACAATGCAATCCTACCCTGCTCTTTCCTGGCCTTCAGATGTTTTGCACTTTGGTAAAAGCTATGGACAGCAGTGCAACCTGGAGCTATCTGCATGCCTCCTGCAGCTGGAACAGCCGTGTTTACAACCAGCGAATCCCCATTTTCTGAAGAGCAGGAGCACAGAGGCAGTGGTAGGCAGCAATTTCCATAGGCAGACCAGTTCCTCATTGATAAAATGGAACAACTGAAACGTTACAGTAAGGCTGGAAAATCCTGCAGATGGTTATGATCATCGTTTCATAAAAGATATTACTGTGGTATCTTCTAACAAAGATAAAATAACAAAATGGCAAGCAACAAAGATCGGGGCAGCTCTGCAGTTAAGCTGAATAGCAGCCTGCTTTATGGCTTCCAAATGCTACAGTAGCAGCAGACAGCACACTGCAATCGCTGACACTGGAAAATGGTCCTTTCAATACACAGTTGGAGAGGAAAAAATGAAACCGTGGCCCCACAAAGCGGGGAGCACTTTAAGCTCAGCAACAGATGTGTCAAATGACTTATCCCAACCAGGAGGAATTAATTGATGTTATAAATAGTGCTCTGAAGAAAAAAAGAAAAAAAGGAAAAAGGCCAAAGCCACAAAAAAACCTCCCAAACAGATCATTCTTGCATCCAAAACACACTGTACAGCTTCGCTTTGGAACTATTTCCCTTTAAAAAGTGGGCTTGGGTGCTTTACATGTAGATTAACACAGAGATAATTTGATTTCAGGCTGCTGGGAGATTTCCTTTCTTTCATGCTTCGGAAGAACGGGGCTGCAAGCAGCTAAATGAGATCTGTAGATTACAGTAGAAGAAAGGCTAATAGAACTGCACAGCTACATTCCTGGGTAATAACCAGTGTTCAGTAATCCAGGGCTCCAGTCCCAAGGTTTATAAAGGCATTTCCCATAAATGCTTTTAAGATTAACGCAAATAAATACATAAAAAAGAAACATCTTTTAACCCATCTGAATCAAACACGTCACATTTTACTCCGATAAACAATCTGTCCTTGCTAGCAAAAAGAACTCACAACTCTTGTGTTCAAAGCAAGCATCTTTCTGATTGTTTTCTTATGGCTTTCAGGAGGGAAACAAACAGCAAACCTTCCTGTCTTGCTTCTGAGCACGCATCTTGTTTAACTCTCACTGTCATGTGTGGTACGTTGTGTGGCTTCTGCATCACCCCAGAAGGAAACTGAAAATATTTGTACGGACAGGAAAGATGAAGTGTCAACATTCGTGTTTAATTTCTGAACCTGGTAAATCAAATGAATTTTATTAGCTGCTTACCAATCAGTCCTACTGCATTACTCGCTCACATTTCAACCTCTCATTAAAACCAGCCAGATTTAGACCCTGCACTGCTTTAAATCAGGACCAGTATCAATGAAAAGGAGATTAAAGCAATATGAAAAGAGGGAAGAAGCAGAATGAGGCCCACTAGCTCTAATTCTCTCCAGTAACATCTGTCTCATCCTAAATCAAGTGAGTTTTTTTTTCCACCAAGCTAAATATGGAAGCCTGAGGCACTAAGTAAGCCTACTCAGACAAGAACTGAAGATCTGTTTTCTGCAGTTGGATGTGCAGATAAAGATGGCTCAGATAGACCCTCTGCTGTTTCATATCAATAAGTTTAAAATGCAGTCGAAGTTCATTTTACCCCCCATAAGTTTAGGTTGAAATTCAAGTTTGTCATGGTTAACACCACAGCTGTTTCAGTGCTACAAGACAAGCACGCATATGAGAACTGATGAATAATATCTGAGCAAAATAGAAGTATTGAGCTTATCTTATGTCTTGAATTGTCACGCAGTTAATGCATAAACATGTAAGGGCAGGAAAAACAGATACGTTTTAATGACAGTCTCAAAGAGACTCTCATCATTCCATATGATGGATTTTGGCACATAACATTACTAACACTGCCAACAGAACAGCCTTTGTTACACGTTGCAAAACATCCTCCTCCACAGCCGTGTGTCTGAGGGGCAGAAACACCACCACGAGAACTGCTGATTTACTTCTCTGCATTCATGTGCAAGGCATTGTTTCATCTTCAAAGCAGGAATCTTATATCACCCAGAAGCATTTTCTGTTCTATCAGCCAAGCATGTTGTCTTCTTCAGGGTTATACCAGCAGTCAAAACAGCCTTCAGAGAGTAACGTTCAGGACATGACATGTTCATATTGCTGAGTAGATCAAGAAGCCACAGTAATCCCATTGACTCGTGCACATTCTAATGTTCTTTACTAATTTTGTGCTTTCACTTGCATGGAATAGAAATACAGTTCTACTCTTAGCATACTTTGTTACATTCATCTGTTCATCAGAAAAGATGACAGCACTGCAAGTAACAGTTTTCACAACTAAGATTCAATGATGTTTTTTTTAAATTAAAACTCTTATAGTAAAACAAAAATACCTTGACTTATAACTAGCATCATTTGAACATCCAAAGTTTTCCCTGACAGATCTTTCTCTCAGGCTCACTTCCTCTTTTAGGAGAACTCTAGCTAGAGTTATTTGGCTGTCTCTCATTTCACTAAGAAAAAAAATAAGCACGTGCTTCTTGCAGTAATGGCTCAGAAGACAGGGTCAAGCAGCTTGCTATCAGCAGCCCCACAGCTGCCAGCACAGTGCAGAGGTGCTGGATGCTGCCTCTGTTCAGCTTTGCATGCAGCTCAGAGGCTGCAGAGGTCACCACAACCTTGCAACCACTAAGATTCTGACACCATGCTGAACCTCAAAGGATCGCCCTCTTTCCTATTCCTCCTTTCCTCCCTATGAAAATCTGCCTCATCGTAAGACTCCATCTAGACTACTCCTGCTGTGCTGACACTTCTGTTGTTCTGAACTGCAGATCCAGGAGGAAACTTCATGCTTTTGCTGTTGGCATCCAAGCAAAACAAAAGTAAGTTTCTGAGACAGGGAGAAAATGAAAGGTAATGTAATATAATGTAATAACTAGTCCCTCAGAAGATAAATTGAAGTCTTACAAGATAGCCCTAACTACAGGCATGTCCTATATTTCTTAACACTGAGATTCCAAATATCTGCATCACTAAATTCTTCCCTATCATAGCAAAAAAGAACCAAAGAGCTTTAAAACCAATCAGTCACAGGAAGAAGTGATACAGATAACTTCCTTAATGGCATGCTGAATAAGTAAAGATTTTCCTTCTGTTCTCCTAATTCAAGACAAGAAATCCAGTAGTTACAACTGAACAGTCTGGTACCAGACATGGGAAAATATTGATAGTAGAGGCAGGAGAAATCTCTGCATTTGATTCTTCTCTAAAATAGCAGAAACAGTTGTGCACCTCGGCTTCAAAGCCTTTCAAGTGCATTCAAGTGCTGCACTTGAAGGTCCTTCTGTTTGTGGCCTGGTGACACACAGACTCAAGAAAGCATTTGGTATGACTGAATCCTGGCATGGGGTTGACCCTGATCCAAAAACTAGTAGGAACTGGGAAAAGTACTGCACCAATATCAGGTGCATCAATATCAGTTGTCATTTGGAAAGGTTATTTTCTTCCAGATAGCTACAAGTTAGATACTGACTTAATTCCTGTCAAGGCAATTCTACTTCAGTATCTTTGAAGAAATCTTAATGCTTTTTGTACTTTATGTTGCCAATCAGTACTATTTCCTCTTTCCAGGAACGCACTTATCACAATTGCCTAATTACAGTTATTTGGATGCAGAAATACTTCCAGATCATTAAATATCTGCTCCAAGAAACAACTTTCTACTCAAACATCCCTTTTTAATAAATATTCTGCTGATGGGAAAAATAATAATTTTGCTTCAACTGTCTGCCCACTTCAAAGTTTAAACAAGTTCCTTCTATTATATCGAAATCCTGCACCAAGGAGGAATGCCTTCCAGCTATAACACTTCCAACGTTATTAAAATTCTAGAGGCAAGAGATAAGTAGCAAACAGTTCAAACACCAAGGGCAATGTAATCTCTGCCCAGAAACCTTCCTCCCACAGGGACTAGAAATAGTACACACCTTCAGTTTTGACATTTATAAGGATGACAGCATTTAACATAAGAGTAATTAAAAGAGAATAGAAAGCTTTATTAAAAAAATCAGAAACATGATACTTCTAGTTCAGAGGGCTATTTTAAAAGAATGCTTGGCAAAAACCATAATCTACCTATACTGAGAAAAATCAAATACTACACAGAAAGGAGTGATATTTCAGGAAAGCAAACAAAAGAGAACTGCAATATTTAATCCCATTATTCACCAAGGAAGCCCCAGGTTTAAAACAGACACATCAAAGTATAGATGTGAATCCACAGCAGCCATAAATGCTTGTGGTCATCCTCTAAGCAACCACAGGACAGGCCTTTTGATCTCAAGAAAGGCAGCAGGGTGTGAAAAGAGAGAGGAAGACATCTCGTAAGTGTGACCCCTACTGCAGAAAGAGGAGGGGTGCAAATAGTCACAGACACCAGTCTGGCTCGTTGAGATACAGAAACACCTCAGGAAAGTAGAACAAGCTGCAAGCAGCAGGTCAGGAACGGAATGCTTCGAGTCCACTCACTGTAAAAGCAGCTGTAGGAGAAAGTCCCATAGTAGGAGATGCTTCCTGTGTTGTGAGGGTTAGAATGAAACTAAATGAGAATTTTGATGGTAGAAAGAGTAGAAACAAGGATCAGAGACAGTGTGAAGTCAAATAAACAAACCACTGCCATCCATCTTGCCATTAATCAAAGACATTTTCTTACCTAGCACTTGAATTTTACTCTCAGTGCCTGAGCTCTGAACACAAAACAGAATAACAAAGGTTCCAGCCTCAGCATCACATTTTTAACATTTGCCATCCTACCACTATTTGAAAGCCAATTTTAGTTGGCCTTTAATAGCCTACTAATTACTGTATTTCCAACAAGTGTAAAGATAATCCTGAAAAACAAAAGTGTGATGTCTTAATAGCATACATAGAAACAAAGCAGCAAATTACCGAAGAGACACTCGGTAAGCAACTGAAGAAACACGATACCTTTTATAGTGTTCTCTTCTTGCAGCAGCTTTACAATGGAAATTCTCCCTTGATTTGATGATAACTCTGTCAGAGAAACAAAGAAAGGAAAAAAAGACACTTATTAAATCTGGGGAGAGTAGGAGGGAGGGAGTACATTTAGATAAACGATACTGTTGACAGTGTACAGGGGAAATCTGTTACTTGTCTTCACTTGATTTCCATTCCCTGAGTCATGCTGGTGTACAAGACTCCTGTGTTACTTCAGGTATCTACCTCACCATCACCTGAGACCCTCAAAGATCCCACAGAACTGGAGTACAGAACACAAGCTCGATAGGACGTGCTCTTAGCTAAGATACCCTTCCAATCCTCTCGATTTCTGTCCCCGTACCACCAACATCCCACGCATCAAATAGTTCTAAACACAGCACTTAATTCAGAGTGCATTTAATTTGCCACTGATTCATAGATTCAAAGGCAAAAAATGTTTCCTTCATAAACACACACCACAGCACTTTCAGTCATTCAGGCCTAAATACCAACTAGCGACTCTAAAAATGTCAACTGTGGGTACATAAATACATCTCATACTGCCTGACATTTTAGCAGTAGGAAATGTGAGAAATCAGGACAGGAGGAAATTCACCAGAAAGAACTCAACACTTCTCAAGATCTCTTCTTCTGTTTGAGCTCCAGGTGCGCTCTCTGGACAGGTAAAGCTCCCTGCTGTACTCAGTTTGCTTACTGACAGCTTTGCACAAAACCACTTGTGAAAGATGCTTTCCTCTCCTGAGCAGCAGAATACAAAATGATTGATACATGGAAAAAAAAAAAACTACCTGCAGAACCATTGCTCCCACACCTTCACTGCACACAATCAGCCCACAATCTGGTATTTTCCCTTAAAGCAATAATTATGCAGACAGTATAATTTTGGTTAACAGCATTGTTACGCAGATGGAAATGAGACCAGAGAAAAAGAAGTCACTTGGTTCGGAGTTAGAAGTGTCAGTGTCTTGACTGTATTGATCAGAAGAAGCCCTCCAGCTGCATTTGCCTCAGCAAGGACTTCATCACTGAGAAATCACTGGGAGTACAGCAGAGCTGAGCTGCATTCCTTGTGCTATATTCCACACCTGCTGTGAATTGCTTTTCTTAGCCAAGGGACAAGGAGATGAGCAGAAGGAATTTCCTGCCTAATCCCCTTCTTCCTTCACCTTCCATCCTCCTTTAACAAATTGCTGTTCTGTTTCTCTGGGAAACGTAGATGACTCTGACTGACAACATGGCTCTGCTTTCATAGAATCGCCAGACAGGAAACACGAGGAACCTCCACCACACGGCTCCGTGTGGGCATGCCGTCTGTCACAGCTTGCATCAGACACATCAAACACCCATGGAAGCACGAGCTCTGCGCTGGAAGATGTGACACAAACACAGCTACGGTGCCACATTTAACAGAGCAAAACTCAACACTCAGCCTAAGACTTCCCACCCAAAGAGGTGAACGACCAACTCCTTGGTATTCCAATATTTACACTCAGCTGTCTTTAGAAATTCATTTAAAGCAGCCTTATTTCTGTGTTACATACCAGCCTGGAGTTCCTTTATGAACTCCTACTCAATTATAATGTAAATCAGTGGATCAACATCAAGCAAGCAACCATTAACTAAATCAGCTGATAAAAACACAGACAAAGTTCGGACAGAAGCAGTGGCAAAATGCCCAGAACAGCAGAAAAAACCCTCTTAACAGCTCAGTCAACACAGATAGATACACGGACCTTTCAAAATAGATGCTCTGGGTAATAACAGTCACTGCCAGTAGGCTGTACATAAATACTGCAAAAGAGGTAAAAAGCCCATGTATCAGTACACAGCACGCCACAGATAAGAGCTGTGGCTTTTTAAAGTGTCAGAACTGAAACCACCACGGGCTGTGAAGCGTCACTCAAATGGTGACATGCGAAACAGTGGTGTAAATCATTTACCAGGGGAACGATGGTTCAACTAGGTGCAGATAGTTTGCCAAAGCTATCTCCTGCAGTACATGACTTTAAATGTGCCACATCTTTATCAACGAAGATTTAACACACGTAACAGAAACCAGCAGGTGATCACTTCAGCATGGTACGATCCTTCATTGGAGGAAGCGTCATAAACCTTTGTGCATTTGGAACATGAGTATTTATGAGAAGCCCAGACAACATTTAATATAGGACTAGGATTTCTTCTGAACAGAGCTGCATTAAAACTACAGTTTCTCAATAGTCACAAATCTAAAAGAGGATACTTCCAAGATTTAGGTCACACAGATTAGTGAACGTGCACAACTGGTGAGATGAGCAAAATCCACCAGGTAGCCATGAATTACACTGTGCCAACACTACTCAATCTCCCTACCACAATGCTGCTGACAGCATCACACCACTCTCATCGGACACACAGAAAACAAAGGACAGGCAGGAATGCACAAAACAACAGCACAAAAACATGTACTCTACGTGACGTGTAAAGAACAAGAACTGCTCAACGTGGTCTCAAGTACATTGCAGTAACACCGCTAAAAATAGCTGAATGCCTTTTAAAAAATTCAATTCAAAATTTTACAGCTTAATGTGCATAAGAATTCATCACATCCAATTAAATTAAAATGCAACACTTGATCACTTTATGCAAATCTGAAAAAGGAAGCTTGTTACATAATACGCTAACACACAGTTTGAATTCAGCTGATCAATTACCTGATCCTGTTCTCCAGCATAGTATGGATATCCCCATTGAACACAGCTTTTCATGGGGGTAACCAAATTCATCTTTGGCAGTGAAAAATCAGGCTTCTTTCAAATGCATTTGCTGAAGAATGCTGCAGTCAGTGTGGATATTCAGCCCAGTCAGCCCCAACCCAGACATCATGGAAAGCCAAGTGATCTTTGCTTACTGAAGGCTTCAGCTTTACACAGCCCTTCCCAACCCATCAAGGAGTCCAACAAAGACTTAGAGTGAGGGAAATGGACTCAGAGCTTCATTTCTTAACTCAAGGTCATTGCCTTTGCACAGGGGATAGGCTAGACAGAGAAGAGTGATAAGATCCTGAAGGAGATTGAGAGAAAATAAGGAAGGATGGATCTCAGAAGGAAGAGACAAGAGGAGGAAGAAAATGGTTTAATTTGTAAGTAGATAAGTTCTACACTGTCTTCAAGTGAAGAAATTCAGCAGATTCCAGCTGTGAATTTAGCTGAAGGTTTGTACTTACATTTCTTCAGGCAAGCTATTCAATTCACTGTTATGTTTAATTGAAATAGTAGACCAAAACAAAGAGAGAAATTAAGCTCTCCCATCTGGCCCCTATTTGAAAACGTTTTGATGTAAGGAAGAAAAGTGTTGCCTAAAGAAAAAGATAAGTTTAACGTGCGTGTGTCACTCTAGCAGGTTTTAAACTCACTCACTTTCCAGTGGCTTTCTAAAATGTCAATCTTTGTGGGCAATTTTAATTCAAAAATGAAAACTGAAATTTACAATTATGGCGGTACTGCACAAGAACATTCAGAGTAGCTGCAATAAAACAGCACAGGGCAGTAACAGTTCCATTGCAATTACAAGAACCAGAAGCACACTGCAGCCAACATCACCAGACGCCTCTGGGTCCATCTCACATCCTTCTAGCAGGTGAACAACACTGCTGCAGCTGCCAGTGGCTAACGTCCTCTGCTTCAGCAACTGAGCTGCAAGGTCTCAGTGCTGAACAAAGAACAGTTACCAGATATTCTGTCAAGCAAAACTTTTTTTTCCCCCATTTTCCAGAACAAAAAAAGCAGCTAAACAGTAGCATTAACTCACAGAAATGCATGTCTACATATTCACAAAAAGATTATGCAAGTATCTATAATTTTATGTTATGCCAAACACATTGCTTAACATATCTTGTTCCCTGGTGCTTTCAATTCAGTAGGGTTAAGAATGGTGGAGTTGTGTTTGTTGGGTATTACCTGGGTTTAAAACACTAAAAAAGAGTTCTGGCTCTTATTTTAAAAAGGCCCAGGAGTGACAGCAGTGGGAATCTGGCTATCCTGGCACTACTTGAGCAGAGTTATCTGATTTGCCATGCTATTTCCATTTTTATGACTGCTCTCATCTTCTTTTTCCCCCCATATACTACTTTCTCTCCGCCAATATAGAAAAATTTACTATGATTCTGCTGTAAAGACACTGAAGCCATTTCCTAAGAGGCAGTTTTATATTTATCATTAAGGTCAATGAAGGGAGATTAAACTAAACCATGTTCCTAAAACACTGGCAAGTAATCATCTTTCTATCTGTGAACAGTTTTCCCTGTTGCTTTTTGTAAGAATTGTTGTGGAGTATGAGAAAAAACCTGAAGAAGAAACGTTCAGAGAAAGCACACGCCAGAAGAAAAGAAAGGAGAGGGCAGATCACTGAAATTTGGCAATTACAATAAACCAGTTAATCTATAGTTCAGTGACAGCTTGACCTTACACAGTCCCAAATAATGCATTTTGTTAATAGTGGAGACAAGAGATGAAAGGTGTCAGTGGGTCAGTAACCCACTAAATATAGTGGCCACAAAATGGAAGAGTATGGCGCGCTCAAGAAAGCCTAGCAGTGAAACATGCTGACCCCAAATAAATTGGGTGAGTAGGAAGAATACAAGAACCAGCAAAAAAGGCACCTGAGAGATGAACACATCCAGTGTGATCAGCTGCAGCCGTGCCAATTCCAAACTGGCAATAGAAGCACATGCCAAAATGCATTTGGAGCTACATCCAGGAGCTTCAGAAAGCGCCTGAATAATTATGTTTCTCAGTCTCAGTGTACTCATCTTGTGGTGGCTGCTTACATAAATATTAGAAGGCAAAACAGACATCTGAAATTAATATTTCTGATATAGACTGCAGAGAACTTTTGTTCCTCAGCAGGGGGAAAAACAACCAAGAAAACACACACAGAAGCACAGAAACAAGGAAAGTATGGTCATAGGGGAGGCACACACTATGTCTGTATCTACAAAAGACAAGGGAAATATGCAATTAATACATAATATAATTAATATATAATCAATATAAGAAACAGGTGAACAACTTGCAAAAAATGTGAATCATGCTGAATCTGCTCTTGCTTCTGAAACAAAGAGAAATAAAACAAGAACAAAATAAATCAGAGGGACAAAAGGGGCACAGGATGCATCCTAACCACGGATGCACAATGCCCTCTGTCTTCATGACCTCAGATGTCATAGAGGTATGGAGTCCTGCAGAACCTTTCTGTCAAAGCACACTGCTTGCAGTTCTAATTACCCCTCCACTCATCAGAATGGAGCTGGAAGAAAGGAAAGCAAGATGACACGAGTAACCACAAAGCAGGAAGAAAAGCTGGCAGACCTCACTTCATCTCTGCCAGCCCAGACAGCCTTCTCCTACCAAGCAGCAAATGTAAGAAACCAAGGAACAGCAATCAAGGACTGTCAAAAACACAAAAACAACGGCTCTACCACACACGTCTTATTTGCGTTTTAAACGTTTATAATCCTCAGATTTAAGAGAGAGTATGGCTGCACATCTGCTGTTAGTCTGAATGCAGGCCTTTTAATGCAGGCAGCTAAGTAACTGCAAACACAACGGAGCCACAGCAGTTCTGGGGGACTTGGAAGCCAGCTCCCAGTCTGACTCCAGCATCGGAAGGCTGTGGCAGACCAGTACTGCTCAGATGCTCATTTTCTCCGCTCTAATTATATTAATCTTTCTGAATGATTCAGAGACATCTCCAGTTTCTGTGGCATTAAAAAAAAAAAAAAAAAGCAGTGAAAAAGCTGAGGCCAAAATTCTAGACTCAAAAATCCTTAGCTTGATACATCATTAGAAAATAATACATGAAGGTGTCTTGGAAATATGCAAGATATTTTACTTGCCAGCCACAACAGGTTGTAGGTGCTTCTGAAGACTGAAAACATACAGATATGAAACAGAGCCTACAAATACCACATCAGACATGACACTGAATCAGCCACGCAAAATTGCACACAAACTTATGTCAATAACTCGCTAGAATTACTGGAATCCAAGAACAGTGTTTTGCTTGCTGCCAGAAAGAGGTAATCATCCCTAGCAGGCTGAAAGAACTTCGCAGAGCTGCTGAGCATTAAGCTGCCCACTGAAGGCTAACACGTCCCCATGACAAAACCAAACAAGCTGCCATCCCCTCCAGCCCTCTGATGGGTCGTAGCAGTCCTCAGAAAGGAAGACTGCCTTTTCCATCTGTCCAAACACTAAGAGTCTCCACCCTCCACTGAAACCATGTTATTAACACACTTAATTCACCACACTAAAGTCAGATTGTCCAAGAACTGCATGATTCCAGGCTAGATGGTAACTAAAAGAAATCAACAATCCTATGCGAATTTAAACTGCAAACAGATTCAAAGCTCACATTCAGGAAGAATCAATCTATGGCTGAGGTCAGAAACAACTGAAAAAGTACTCCACTGCATTCACTGGCGTTGAGACTGAAAACTGCACTTTGTTAATACAATTCACAGGCACTTTTTATGAAAGCTGTTCAAGAGTATGATTGAGCTTTCATTAAGTCTCTGCAATTTACACTTTTGAAGGGCAGATTTTAATTGCATGTGTGCCAATCGTAAGCTCCATCCAATTGTCACAGAAGCAGTCATCCCAATGAAGAGTCAGACTAACTCAGCTGCTGGAACACAAGTTTTATTGCTGCAATTTAGTAAAGCTGCCTGGTTTGCATTCATCATGCTGAGTGGAATGACAGCAATGGCCACGCTGCTGGACACTGTGCACTGCCAAGACTTTAAATGGATTTAGATTTTTGTGTGGGAAAAAGCATTATTCTCATTGCATTTAAGACAGCATGATGTTACAGGGTGTGCTTCATTCTGGAAGACTCCTATGTTTTTTGTCTGTTTCTCTTCCCAGCATACTTTCTGCCTACAGACACGACTAGGAGGGTTAATTGAGTTAACTGAGAACTTAAGGCATAAGCAAACCACTTAGGCTTCGTGCACTGCTTTGACAAGTGCTGCAGATTCCTACAGGGTAATCACAGTGATTACTGCTACATGTTTGAGAGATGGTTTTGAAAAACAGTCCCAGTGGTTTGGTCATGATTGCTTTCCCAAATCAAGGAACACACACACTTAGCTGCCATCGCTTGAAAAATCTGAATACAGAAGAAGCAGTTTTTGTTTTCAGACATCCAATCACCAGTAAGAACTCAGCATTAACATCACAATGCAAATATTGCGTATTTAAGCAGCTTTCTCAACAAGAAACTTCAAGGTATTTTACAAGGCTAAGTGAAGTTACCATCAGAAGCTGTAACAGACGACGTGCTGTAATGTGTCAAGTGTAAAGCACACAGCAAAACCAGGAATTAGAAGTAATTTTTGTGCTTCGATACCCATGCTGCTATGCTTTGATCCTCGTGTGTATCCAAAGAGCCAGAGTAGCTCAAAAGAAAACTGAAAAGCATCCATTAGAATTCAAAACCTGGAGATAACGGAACGTATTACGGATTAATGATTTCCTGCACACACACAACTATGTGTGTTCCCACACCCTTACAGTGATTTATAAAGCTTCTGTGAAAACTGACTGCAGTCACAGCACCACAAAGGCCTCAACTTCTTCACATCCTGAATAACAACTGCAGTCAAACACAGGCTTACTAATGACTGCACTTCAAACTTCAACAGGAATGCAGAATCCATACGCAATTTTAGAAGAGAAAGGTGTCTACATACCTTTAAATTCAGCTCCTCCATTTTAATGTACACAATATTCTTTTTAATTTATGCACTAACAGCAAGATCACATCAACTCATTCTGCTGAGAAATTAAGACTGTTAATTGGCTATAAACCAATTAGGTTGAAGAAACTATACAGGCTAGCTCTGGAAAACTGCAAATGTAAGAAATGGATTAAGATTTTGTGTACCAAAGCAACGTGACAGCAGCACACAACTAGATGGAACACTACCTAGTACAGAAACAGGCATGGGCAGGCGGTTATCTGGGTAGGGGTACATGCACATGGTCATCTTTTCATCCCCACTTTCACACAGAGGTAAAGGTGTGAGGACAAATACTCACATACAGAATTAAGCACAGAGGTGAGAAGGGGCAGAATGAAATACGGTCGCAATCTTACTCAGGGAAGTGGGAAATTAGAGCAAAATAAAAGCAACCACAACTGCCAAGCCGTCCCCAAATATGTGGGACTTTTAAAAAATCACAGTTAAATGGAAAAAATTAAACTAATTTTAGGGGGCAGAGGAATACTTCTTCACTGCCTGGAGAAGAATGCCCTCAGTTGAAAGTGCAATCACTTTATGTTTCCGTGTCATTAGAGAGGAGGTGATTAAATCAAATAGCGTAAACCACATACAGTGTTCATCTCGAACAATATCTGGCAATATAAGTTACCCAGTCATAACCTTGAGATTTCATTCCCCCACCACTCAGCCCTACTGAGTCTTTACATCCACTGTAACAGTCTGCAATATCCACCTGGTTCCTCCTGCACATAAAACTGCTCTTCTGAGTCCAACTGAGAAAGAAATCAGATCATTAAAAAAAATCCTCTTTATACAGAAACACATGAACAAAGCTGAAAATGTCACTAAGTGCTGTGCTTTCCTTCCCGTTTATTATACCAATTCACTCAGAATCGTTCACTATAGGCAGCCCTCAGACTTAAATTTCTCCACTCTATTAATAAACATACCGCCCAGGAACACAGGTACTACACTGCAGACTCTCATTACACAGAAAAATTCCCATCTGTGTAAAATTTATGCATAAGTGTATAAACTGTGACAACATTTACTTTGAAGAACAAGCTGTGATAGTTAATGAGTTTCATTAAAGAAAAGAACCGATGCAGAATTGTGCTCTGTATTCACACTATTAGACCCACAGGAGTAAAGGGATCTGCCATGCCAGTGCTGCTGCCCTCAGGCCATGGCTGGGAGGGCATGAAATTTCATGCTGCAGTATCTAAAAATACATAGAAATTGGAACAAATTCAACTTCAGACTGCCCTTAACTACTCCAGCTATTCTAGTACTCCAGACTTCTACTTGAATGGCAGCCAGTGCCAATGCCAAGGAAAAACACAGACAAAACTACAGTGCTTCTTTCTCAGGATAACATTACACACAGAAGGAATGTGGGCTTCTACCCTGAACAGCTCAGCTAGATGTTTTGCTGCAGCAGTTGGAAGGCATCTACAGCAAAGGCCAAATCATATAGAACAGCACAGCAAGTGATTGCTGAACTCCACACAATTGCAGTGAGATCTCTGAATGCTAAATCCTTCCATCCAGAGATCCCTTCTGAAAAGGGAAGGCAGGGAACTGGAGAATCCACAAAGGACTGGAAATTATGAAACATGGGAATGCTTCAGAACACTTTTAAGCACTGAAGGCATTAATTTTCTGTGTATTTCCTATAATACATGATACTAGGTTTCTCATTGAGAAATTGGCCAAGTGTCTTTGAATTCATCCTTCCCTCCATTCCACAATGCTCAGCCAAGAGCTCTCATTTTTTCCTTTGTAATCTTCAGCAATCAGCAATGTCATAAGCCTCCATGACAATGCAAGAAGCACAGAGACTGGGAAGAGAAATTTGAGACAGATTTTGAAGTATACCATACTGTAAGTAAGCAAAGCAGGCCTAAGCCACATGGTCCTATGTTTGAACACAATGCTATCTTTTTTCTTCTTTTAAATAACCTAAGACGGTTCTTGTTTTTTCTGTGTTTCGCACTTCAGATGTGCCTCCTGTAAGTGTCTGTTTTGCCTGCAACCACAGTTGTTAATTCATTCTGGAAGTCATCCAGGATTCAGAGCCATCATCTGCAAACATCACTTGGGATTTTCGTAAGGCTAAGCATAAGCTCAACTGCTGCACGCTTCACCATGGCTAAAATTAAAAAACTCTCCTGTAGCAGTATCTCAGTATTGTAAGTCCTGCTTCTAGGAAGACAGAAGGATTGAGTTTAATTACACTGTCAGATCACGTTTGGATCTCAACTTTCATCGTTCACAATAACTTCATAATATTAAGAGTTCGGTGATAAACCCCTGCCTTGACAATCTAAGTGCAGTTCTGGTCCATGACTGGGCAGGAGGAGTGCTTATCTATCTGAGGACTTCATACCTATTTTGATAAACAAAATGGAGGATTAAAAAACCCACAATTTTTGTACATTAAATCACTTGTTTTTATAGTTATATACACAAATACACATACAATACATTCATCACAAGCACTGCTCAAGATGTCGTGGTTCAGGCAGGTTAATGCTTGCTTCAATCTATGAACTTCTGTTCTGTTGGTGCCTCTCATTTAAAACTGATTGCTAGTTGTTTATTCCATCTCTAAAACCGAGATCATCAAGGCACATAACACAACTCTCCCTGTACACTTTAGTCATGAGAACTGTCTAGTGAGGAATGAGCTACTGCTACAGAAAGAGGCACTGAATGCCCAAAGCAGAACTGCACTTGTTTGGGTCAGTTACTAGGCAGGTCTGACTGGCACAGCAGCAGGTTACTTCACTGAACTCACTGCGTGTATTTCAGTCCTGCACACACACAAATCAGCGATGTTCAAATCTTGTTACCTGCCCCTGTAGCTTCAAAATATCTTACTGTGCAAATTATTACTGTATCCCTTTTGATTTAGTAGGCTAGCTGTGTTGTCTCTTCATAAAAATATTGTGCACTTTTTTTTCTCATTTCATAGCTTATAATTAAGAATCATTTCCTAATATCCCCGTACCTGTCAAGCCATTAACCCCACACAAAGCAAATGAAACAGATCTGCCAGGAAGCCTGTTAAAACAGAGGAGGATGAAAATTAAACTCTCGCAGCAAATCTTAAGGCTTCACTTCTATGGCAGCCACTTAACATCTCCTGGGCAAACTGCCACGAGAACGTTAGCCCTGAAGATCAAACGGCCTGTTTTAGAGAATGGCAAAAATCTCAATCTTCCTCTGACTGAATGCCCAAGATGGCCCCAGCGCAGGCTCCCCAAGGCATGTGGGACAGTCTCTCCTCCTCTGGAGAACACGTGCCCTCCCCTGGCAGATCCAAGCACTGTTCCAGCATGGCTGATGCATGCCAGGATGAGGAAAACCCAGCCTTGCTGCTCCTAGAACCAACACATACCACCCCAGTGCTTCTGTTACAACCTTTTTATTAAGCCTTCGTGTACCATTCACCTTTCTTGATGCTACAGCAAATATATCAAACACACGTGCTCCAAATAACCCTGCGTTTTCATTGCAGGTCCGGCCTTAAGGGACAGACAGGGAAATCCAAGGCAAAGAGAAAGTCTCGGTCATCACAATATCCATTAGCAACCAAGAAAGGAGGGTGGGGGAATGCAGAATAAGTAAATGAAGAACCACAGAAAGATTTGTCTCAGTTCTGATACTTTTAATTAACAACAGGTATTATTTCAGAGGATTCATAGACCTTAGATTTCCATCAGATTTCTTACTCTTGAATTCAGTATTCATTCAGCTAAACTGAATGACTTCCTCCATGAAACTCATGCTACATTTTTTCTTTACCAAATTGTCACTCACAAGCATACAGACAAAGCAGAAGAGATTAGGACAGGACAGAAAAGCTGCTGTTTAACACTGAACAGCACAGGTCCATTGGTTAGGGCCTTGAAGTAGGTTCTACCGGGCAGCCTGATAAACCCAGGGAGAGACACTTTGAAACCACCACCCCCCTTTGAGGGCTGGGCTTACAGAGCTGCTAACATCTAAAGCAGAGAGACCAAACTGACATGTGAAGTGCTGAACTTTGAGATAATAATATGGAGATGTTCCCTGGAAGAAATAAAGGGATGAACTCTCAGAGGACAGAGGCCTTTGTACCTCCTCTTCTCATCACACTGGTGGATAAATGTGATTCACTGCCAAAAACATTGCAAGTCTCCTCTAATCCGATAAGGAAATCTAAGAACTAATAACACTGATTCTGGAAGTAAGATTTCAACAGAAAAAAAACCTGCCAGGACTGACCAGGAAGGAAAGGCTTTTTGGTTTAAGATCTCTATGAAGATTAAAGCACACACTTTACCAAAGAGTTCCAAGCAAAGATTTTTAAAGATCACTGAAAGTGGAATTACAGTGGAAACAGGCAAAACATGAAACAAATTTTAAGTATAGCATAAAAAAAAAAAAGCATCACCTTCCCTCCTGGTTGAATTGCTGTCATGACTTGTGTAGGATCTATGAAATAGAAGGTACAATCTCAGACACACCACAGTTTCTCGTACTTCCCCTCTCCTACAGCCCCTTCTGCATTTTCCACAAGGACATTGCTCTTGTTTGCACACTGCCCCATATGGAATTACAGCAAGTAAACATAAATAGAAAATGAATCCACTCTTGCAGGGACATGCTGCTCTGAGAATCAGCAGGGCAAGGACTGGTTCCAGTGGATGCTGGACTACTACTAACTTGACACGCTGCAAACACTGCAGTTAAAAGACAATAATGCATCATTAAGTGTTACTGAAGTGACATTTCTGCTTCCAACTTGTGTGCTTTTCTCTGTCCCTCCTTTCCTCCCACTACTTCCAAGACAGCGTGGAATTAGGTCACCTCCATGGTTAGAGAGGTCTCATTCCAGACTGTTCTCAGGATCCGTGCCATCCATCCATTTCACCAAATCAAGAGAGGATTATAATCCTATTTCCATCTTCTCTTCCCCAAGGAAAAGTGAAAAATGAATAAATGTTTTTCACCTCATCCATTTCACGTTGATGCAGAGCTCCACAGCCACAATTGTTCATGAGAACCACGTCTGAACTTCAAAACAAGACAGACATCAATTGGTTTGACTTATAGCCATAGAAAACCAAGTCAATCTCAAAAGATTAAGCATAAATTAGTTAGCTATTCAGAGCTGTCTGTAAGACATATTTACCTGAAAAATATAAAAAGTATGAAGTGTGAGTATAACATTGCTTCCACTGAACAAAAATGGCTTAAAGTTTCATCTTCATAATGGTCACACATCCAGAATACCCCTTAATCCATCTGGGCTTTAAATCTAGATTTTTCTGCCACCCAAGTTGAGCACAACGCATTGAACGCTTTTAAAGCTATTGACTTAAAGGAACACAGAATGTACACCACCTCAAACTGCACTGGCTTTATGACATCTCTATAACTGCACTGACTGTCTCCAGCATCTGTTTGGGAGGCACGGCATAAGGCAAGTTCATCAGTTCAAACCTGGCCTATAAATAGATTCTGCAGACACGTTTCACAGTAGACACTGTAGACTTTATTTTCCAATTGAACAGTTTGCATCTTTTTAGGTAATGCACGTACATAAACACAAAACATTAATGCAGCAGCTTAAGAGATGCAACCATCAGACACCATGCACTGCAGCACGATCAGCAGCATTCCCCAGCAGAGCCCCCAGGGAAGGGCTGTCTCATCTCATCACATGCCACAGGTATGCAGCCCTCAGCCACTCACATGGCTCCCCATATTTTAAACAACAAATCCACTTCCCAAAGCTAAATTGTCTCAAATTCCAGTCATCCAATATTGTAATTATGTTTCTGTGGCATAGATTGTGGTGATGTGGAATGAAGGAGGCAGGAAGAGAAGGTTAACAGTACAGTTCTATTTTTTTTTTTTTTTTTTAATTAATAACGGACCCAGAAAGGAAGGGCCACTATCGATGAATGGGTAATAGAACAAAAACTTAACCATTTGCTGAGGTCATTTAGTCTGTCAATATTAAAAAAAAAAAAATTGAAACCTTCTAATTTAGTTCTTTATATAAGGCCCCTGATATGAAAATCCATGAGGAATTTTCAGCATTTAACTTCAAATAAAAATCAGTACCGCAGCTGAATAACGATCTCCCAGGTATTAAGTCAAACAAAGCTCAAATTCCAGACCAGCAGCATCACCAGCTTTTTAGAGCTGTACTTCTTTGTTCAAACAGTAAATCAGAGTACGTATTCCATTTCGGAAAGTGATGTCTGATGACCTTTGTATTTTAAGTATTATCTTATGAACTCCGTGGAGTTCCGTTCCAGACATGATCTACATCAAACTAAATCAAGCATCCAATGGATATAACTTTAGGTGTCACTGTTTTAGTAAATCATCACAATGACATCTAAAAGAAAAACCATACAGCTAAATTTCTGCAATAACACAGAACAATCGATCCACTAGCATCCTTCAATCCATGATCTAGGACTCGGACAAGTTCTGTGTCCATAAGATGTATTATGTGCATGCATTAGAGTAAGGAGCCAAGAATACGGAGATTTCCTTAAAACAGGAGAGTAGAATTATTCCCCTGAGATTCATGAACAGACTTTAATTTCAACCAGGAAAGTCTCAATCTTTCTCTCTGCAAAAGAAAGTTCTCCTACCTCGACCCATTCTTTGCAGCTTCTACATACGAAGTATAACTCATGGCTTTGAGGCAGCAGAGTCTACATCACTACACATGGGGGTGCGGGGGAATAATATAAACAACAACAACAGTGTTGCCAGTAAGATTTTCTCAAAGCAACTTACATCTGGTATGACATATAATATATAATAATAATATAATAGATATAATTATACTAAACAAAAGCATATTTTTCTCCTTTCTTCTGAACTGCATTAAGGATGTTATCTCACTCCATATATTCCAGGCACGCGTGTAACACCAGTTCCATGAGGCCTGACTCGAAGAGAATAGCTTTTACTAACCAAAGAAATCAGCCCTGTCCACAGTCTGGGAGATTTCCCAAAGGAAAATAAGCTCCACAGTAAAAGTCATTAGGAAGAGACATTCTTAAGACTGCACTGAGTACAGAGTCTAAGCCACTTCTTCTGGCAGGAAGCACGCAGGTCAGGGACGAGCAAGTATATGCTCCAGGCTCCCCCGTCCCCCACCCCCTACATACATTCAGGGAAGCATTCATGTTGACCTGCTCTTTCTTTTGGTTTTGATGTCAAGCACTACAAAACCCAGCACAGTGCTTACTAGGACAAATCTACTGAACTGCACTGGAAATCCTCTCTAATAGCGCAGGGGATGCGAGCAGGAAGAGCAGCGAGTCTCGGGGCTGCTGTTAGCACCAATCAAGCACCGAGGCACTGCTGCTCTGTAGTCAGGATTCTTTATCTGGCTGATTAGTCATTCAGGCAAACTGTATTGCTTTTCAACTCCCATTAGAGGACTCCTCCATTTGCAGTATTAAAAAACACAGCTGATGAGGTCAGTGTCGCATGAGACATGCTGAGGATCAGGAGGGGAAGAAGCAAAGGAAGGAGAGATTCAATCCCTTTATCTCCGCACATCTTCATGCAAAAAGGAAACAAGTGAAAGCTTATAAATCAATTTAGAAGCAAATAACGCAACAAGAGGCCACCAAGACAAACACCAGAAAGCTATTTCCAAGTGCAATGTAAATTAAATATGCAGAGAAATAACACATAGCAAAGAACACACAGCAAGGAAACAGCTTCTGTTGGCAGAACAAGCGTTTCTCTTCACGTCCATTAAGACAACTGACAAAGATGTTTCAGCAGAAGAGTGCTGGTAACATTACTAGGCCATGCTTAGTTTTTCCTCTGCTCAAGAAAACCTATTTCAACAGCCCACCTATGGAAGAGAAACACAGCCCTTAAAAAAAAAATCATAGCTGCTACTTTCCATATCACATTTTGCATGGATCCCCAACCTACATCCAAGGTGGCCTCTCCTGACTGTGCAGAAAAGATACTACTCAGCAATTTTTCTACTAAAATACAAGGATACACCTTGTTCCTCATTTCTGGACTGCAATCCATTTCTCTTTTACAACATGCATAATGCATGCCTGTTATTCAGGGGACTCTGCATCATCCGTGAGCCCAGGATCAGCCACTGCTGCCTTCCTGACCTACACAAACCTATTTATGTGCTCACATAATTTCTATCTTTTTTCTTTTCTTTGCTGAATGTCACGCTTACTTATAAAAAACTTTTGGATGTAACACAGATCATATTATAGCCAGCAACTGTCTAACAGGATGCACATTTAGCATAACCATCTCCACATTATACAGCATACAGCACTAAAATACAACTCTCTACCCATAACTGCCACCTTTGAGTAATGCCTCTTGTCTTACACCCTTGTCAAGCCAAACCACGTTACTTATGGAGGTTGCTCTGAAACTAATGCCTCCCATTTATTTCCACGGAAACTGCAACAGATATAAAGAGCACTACAACATTACTCACACTACCAAATTCTCAGCCACAACATGCTATTTCTTAACACGTTCACCTGCGCATTTTTATCTGCTATGAACAAGACATGCATGCCACTCTTAAAAATCTGCACCAGCAGAGGTGATCCACTGTCACCACTGCAGAAATGCAGCAGCCATCCCACACTGTGCTCACAGCCACTGCTCGGTCTCCATCAACATTCAGCAAGCATCAGCGAATGTCAGTGCGTGCAGCTCTTTCTGCATGGAGGAGTTCAGTGACACACCTTTGCTCCGCACACACTCCCATGTCAGGTGCCATTCTGTCAGTGCCCCTCTGCTGTCATCTGTCACACAGCAACAAAATGTAACGGGATATTAGTGGGAAGGTTCAACCTCTGCTGCCATACCACTCACATCACCTCTGATGTTATGGGCAAACATAATGAAGTAGGAGGTGCTACTTTTGGAGCAACCCTAATAGATCCATCCCATCTTAATAGTAAAATTATCAACCCAGACATCATTCAGTTTACTTTCTACCACCACCAGGCACCATCCCCCTGTTCTGGAGTTTCCACATGTGCTACAAGTCCCAGTTCCTTCTCCAGGAATGGCTGTACCCAGAGTGTCTCTCAAAGGGCTATTCTCCTGCATGCAACACATACAGAGCTAGAATTCTCCTGTTTGAAATATTTCATTTTCATCATACTTTCTGGTTTCAATATTCAGAAGTTAAAGCTCTGCTGAGATGGCATCCAGTGGGATTTCAGAGCCAAATGTAAGGAGGAATAACTTCAAAAAAAGAAAATGCCTGCACTGACTGAGTCAACAGTCAAAAAATACTGCAGTTGCAAGACCTCTCCCATCAAATACTGAGGATATGAGGCAAATAAAAAAGTCCACACGCATTACTGAGTTTCAGGCCTGGACAGATAAACCCACAAAATACACATGTAGAGAACTGACTGTAGTAAGTGCCAGATAAAAACAAATCCAATTACAATCACTATCAATAAGCAAGACAAATAAAATAAGCATGTTCTGTACGTGGATATTTTGCAGTAGATTACTCTGCTGTCTTTTTGTCCTACATCAATATAAAGGCAACTGCAGAAAAAAAAAAAAAAACCAGAAATGACTGTTTGCACTGCATATTCTCAATAACAGGAGCTGATTTTTTTTTTTTTTTTTTCAGTTTAATATGCATCCACAGAGACTGAACCACAACTGTCATCACAGCAAGATTCTTTGCAGCTGAGTAGCTTGGGAAAGGACTGACTTAATTTTCCTCATTTGTACTGTGCCAAGCACAGTATGGTCTCAGTCCCAGCTGAGGCCCCCAGGCTCCATCACAACCCAGTCACCAGACGAGCAAGGTGACGTGCTCAGTGTGAACTCCCCAGTTTTAGCAAGCAGCTTGAAAAATGCAAAGATAAATCACTTCAACAGCACCAAGCACGACTTGATTAACTTTTAAAATTGAGCTTGATTTTTACTGCTTAATCCTCCATTCTCTCTCCTGCATCTGTTACCCCCTCTGTGTAACACTGGGGATAGATTTTACATTTATTATTTGTTCTGACAGGTGCTTAGCACACCCCAGGAATACCATAAAATAAGAGCAATATTAAGTAGGTTGGAGGGTTAAAATCTTTTTGTTGCTACTCACTGCTGAATAAAAAGACAAACATTCTTTTTTCAGCTACTAATGACAAGATAAGTGTCAGACTAAAAAAAGTTCCACTGGAGCTCTCTGCAGCTTAGAGCCCTGTTAAATTTATTCATATTTGATTCCGCCCTCAGAAAGCCAGTCCTCTTCTGCCTTTTATTGTTTATATTAGATATAGTGAGTCATGGAAATAAAGTGACATGAAACCACATTTATGCTAAAGAAATCATCCTACATCTTTTCAGACTCTCTTGCCTGCTATTTCTGTAGCATGCCTCCTATTGAGCCTGTGAGACTGATTACCCAGCAAGGGCTAAGCACAAATTCCTGACTCCAGTTATTTAGATGCTCACATTCTCTTCTTGGCATGACAGTTCAGAGGAAACAAATGCACTATCAGTCACTGAATCTGAATGAGTTTACACAGTGCTATCTATCTGACCAGCGCATATAAATAAAGTGAAGGTAATGTTAAGCAAAGATAGTCATCTAAGAGTGCCATTTGTTTCCTTTTCTTTATATTTACATAACTTCCGATTACTTGGTAGAGATCCCCATCCTTCTGCATATTAGAGGTCAAGTGAAGAATTCCAAGGTGAGTTTTTCCACCCACTGTTTAGCTAAAGCTAAAATGGTTATAATGGTTATGGCTTCAGGTTTATCCCTGAGTCATCCCTAACAAAGCTTCCAACTACCTGCTTGTACCCACAATCTTACAAGGATGTCATCAAAGATTTGAAGACCCTGCTTTGAGCAGGGCTCGGACAAGATGACCTCCAAAAGTCCCTTCCAACATAAATTATTCAGTGATTCTAAGCCTAAAACCACTCTGGCTTGCAACAGCATGCACTATGTAGCAAGACAACAACCTTCAAATAAGGATTTACACCCTCAGGCTTTATTCCTCTGAATTTTCAGGAGGTCAAATGCTGTCAGAAATTGGGCACTGGCAATTCCTGGTGAAGTCAAAGGAAATTACAGCCTCTCATCCCTTCAGTAGCTTTATAAACACTTTTTTTTTTTTTTACTGCTGACAAACAGAATCAGAACACAGGAATACAGGCATGCTCAAGGGCTGACCACCTTACCTCAACATCACTCCAGAAGCCTGCCTACCTACACAGAACACCTCAAGCAGGAGGAACCTTTCCTGATAACCTTTAACTGATATCTGTATGTAATTAACTAAATCTTTAATGCACAGTGTGCATTTTGAAGGTGCATTTGCAATCACAGTGCACAAACAGTATGTTTCGTTTCAATTTACACTGCCATCCTTTTTTCAGGTTTCTGTATGGAAATTCCACCCAGTGAGCAACAAATTCTCCGTGCTGCCCCCAGCACAACATCTCCATGGGTAGTGCTGTATGTAGCTGCAAGGAATGGGGACAAACAGTAACTGGGAGATGTCTATTCAAAATGATTCTAGCATCAATCCGTGTAACAAAGAATCCTCTTTCTGGTCCTGCTAGGACCCTTGTCACTGAGATGAGGAATATGCTTCCAGCCTCTCAGAGGAATCACTCTGTGAAAGATGTTGCTGCTCTGCAAACTCCTCAGGAGAAAGCTAATCCCTGGCTCCCACTTCAGGGCTGTTTATCTGCTCAGAACTGTACTTCATGTAGCAAGCTTGTTCTTTAGGAAGCGAGCTGGGAACTGCTAGCTCTCATTCCTTTGAAACATTATGTTCTTTATTACAAAACACCTAAGAGGAGGGCTTCCTTTGCTGATTTTTAACAGCTCTCTCAGTGGACAGAGTGTCACTGTTTGTGTTGTTTCCAGGAAAGGAAGCATAGGAAATAACTTCTCATTAATCAAGTTCAGTTACAGACCTTCAAATACAGTCCCAAACAATGTCCAATGACAGATGTATGGTCATTCTTTTATGGGCTCTATTAATGAGAAGGAAAAAGTCCTACATACTTTGAAACAAGTTTTCAAAACCTGCCGTCTTATAATACAAAAAGATTGTAAAGCAACACTATACATTTTGGATAAACAAGTCATTTTAATTTGTATTTTCAGTGCATATTTCATGCTGTAGAGGACTTCCTGCATAGCTGGGATATACTGTGACAACACTGAAAGTACTGTAACAAAACAAGAAACTTAAAGACTGAAGGATCTGATCATGAGTTAAACATTACTGTTATTTCGTATCTGAAGTAACAATCTTGCTCTTGACTTCATCCAGCACTGCAGGAAAGGTAAAGTCCTCTTTTTGTTACTTGGTTTTAAGTCTTAATGCAATAGATATACTTACCTACATACATCACCTTGATTTATTAAGCTCCAGTATTGTTCACAGTCCTTTCACAGTGACAGCACATACAGAAGGATGGAGGAAACCGCTCCACCAGAGCCTCACAGCACAATGTTTCCCCAAATGCTCCACAACTTTTCAGTTTGTGAACCCTCACACAGTGACTCCATGCTTTCAAATAAGCAGTTTTTTCTTATAGCCACCTCCCAAGCACAACCATTCCCATTTCCACCTCTCTGCCTCAGTCCTATGCTAACAGTGGGAATCCTAGCTACTGGCCAGGAGGCCAAGCTAAGTAACACAGCACACAATTAGGAGACATTCTAGGACCAGGCATTCATGTCAGAACCCTCACAAATGCCTGCCTTTAAGACCGTCAAACCATGCAGCTCAGGAAGGAGGAAAGACAAGGACATCCACAGAGTCTGTAAGCAACAACAAGAGAAAGCAGCCAATTATCATCTTCATACAGTGATTGAAATCCCAGCTAAGCCTGTGGAGGCTGTAAAGAATGCTATATTACAAGTCATTAATGACTTATGGGGATAAGAAGAAGATAGCCTGGTAACAATCCTCAGAGGCAGTAGCCAGGATGTACTGAGATGATAGCAAATACAGATGACAAATTGCATCGGCATCTTGCTTCAATAGCCTACTTCTCAGCAGAAAAGGCTTCCAGCACTTCCAAGTGCAGGACAGCTCTGCAGCCCGTTGGGAGCCTGGTGTTACATGGCTCCCTCCACCATCCCAAGGCAGATGGTATTCTCTTCATGCATCCAGCAAAACCAGGCCTGCAGGGAAATGCTTCTGAGGGACAGGCAGGAGTTCCCAGCTTTTCCTGGAGCTAGCAACTGGCTCTGCAGCAAGAATATAATCTTCTGATTACAAGAAACATGTTGGTACTGATTTGACCAGGATCTGACTTCTTTCTCTGGTGTATTGTTATATCTGGAGATAGGCAACTATTTAAGTGAGGCACAGAATTACTGTGTGCTTGGTATGCGAGTCCCAGAAGCATCTACTGCTATAATTTTCTTTGTCACACATCAGCTTTTACTGTAATGAAACCTTGAGTTAGAGGAAATAAAAAAAAGGAAAAATCAATAAGGGTCATTTCAACTCTTCTGTGTCCAAGATGAAGTGCCAGGTTTCAGCAGCAGCAGTTGTCACACCAATTCAAAATTAAAACTCTGCATATTAAACCCAATCCTTAGTGAACATTACTGCTCATTGTTCTGCTTACACTTAATTCTATGAAATCATTCATTTTCACACATGACCTCCAAAATATACACTGTACCTGAAATACAGTAAAGATGGCTGTGCACACAGGTGTGACAGTCAGTAGCAGTAACAGGTACCTGAAAAGTAGAATTACAGTGGGAAAGAGTGGGAAAATAAAGCCTACCTGTAGGGATTATTTCCTTCTTGACAAATTCCCTGCATCTTTCAGTAAATCCATTTGGATTTCCTCTGGGTTCTAGATCTTCAGTTAAAAAATTTTGCTGTGTAACTCCTTCAACCCTCCGGTAGATGTCCCCTTCAAAGTGCAGTATGCTTACTGCCCAGTAACTCTGCAATCATCCTGTTCATGATAGCTTTTATACACACAGCTGCCTTATAAACCTCTCTCACCCATTAAATTGCAAAACTACAACACCAGTACAAGTTTCAAAAGCAGAGTTTCAATTACACTTCCAGGACACATCTAGCATCTATAAGCACATTGGTGTGTACCCCCACGCTCCACAAAAAGGATTAAGTGCTTCCAGCAGTAAAGGCTGCTGAATACACCATGCATCCTACCAAGAAGAGCAAAGGAAGATCCTAAAAAACAGAATGCAGGGAACTACATTTCACTCCTTTATTAAAAAGACAACAGCAAGAAATCCTGACCAAAAGCTCTATCAGCAAAGCTCAAGTTGCACTGGCAAGGCTCTGTGCCTTGCAAACCACGGCTGCCAAGATTCCAGCTAGGAACCTGTACCATCCAGCTGCCTCTCCTTTCAAAGCACCATAAAGATTTGCCATCAGATATCCACATAGCAAGCAGTACACCGGTAACATTATGGATTATGACCCTGCACAAAACTAGTCACAGATAAAAGCCACGTTAACTTTGAATCCCATGCTTGTTTCGGTAGAACATCAGCATACCACTAAATTCCAGCTGTACTGTAAATGCAGACAAGTCACAAGCCAGGCTGACCAGGAGAACAAAGTAGAGGCTGGGCTCTGCAAGGAGCTTCCAAATATGTGTATGTCAGGGGACTGGAGAAGGAGATCTCCTCTCAGAAGTAATGTCAAAAAAAGTATGGAGAAAAAAATCTGGGAATTAAAAATGATAGGGCATATGGTAACTTAAATGAATGAAAACATTCTTAACAGCTGTAATTTCATCCCAGAGAATCCAAACAACTGTTCAAGAATGGGCAGCAGCTTAAGCAAATGAGAGGACAGAGTAAATCTTGTTTGAAAGATCTCTCCACATGTTTAAAATCCACACTTAATATCTGCAAAGCATTCTTAGCAGTAGCTCTTTTACTGGAGCATCTGTTTTGGATGTAGTACACCAGAAAGTAAAGATCATTTCCAAGAAGGAAGTTCTAGCACACGGCTCATGCAGTCAGCACATTCAGCAGTACCTCATCCTGTGCTACTAAGTGCTGGAGAGCAGAAGAGGAACAGAAAACCTTTCTGAAATGAGCACTGTCTTAGAAAACCTGTGTGCTTACTTCCTCATGTAATGTCTTTGCATATTTACATAAAACCCTATGTGCCTGTTTCTCAGTACCAGTAGAATTAAATAAAGAAATAAACTAGAAAAAAAAAAAAAAGCACATTGAATCAACATCAGAATGTTCCAGGCGTGCTATCAGCCGTCTTTAACAATTACATTTAGAAACTGATGAAACAACCTCACCAAACAGACAAGCTCTGTAGCTATAGCAACGTGCTCAGCTTTGCAGGAGAAAAAATTTCCTCAGCTGGTTCAAATCAAATAACCTGCTCTAAAATAGATGCAAAATATCTGACACAGCACATGTGCAGTTTCAGATACAGAACACAACCACAGAAACTGGGGTTTCCTCCAAAGTCACGGTGCTCACGAAGCAGGCAGCAGGTGAGAAGTGAGTGTGATTCCATTTCTCTTAGCATCTACAAAGCTAAATGCTTTAGCCCAATGCTCACGCCTCCTAACAAACCAGGCTTCACCGAAAATCATCATTTTCCCCCCTTTTCTTGCTACAATTCAAAGGAGGCATCTGTTATAGAGCAAAAATGAACCACGTTCTCTTCATTACACAAACAGTAAGAAGTCATCTCAAGTTCATGCTACTTCAGAAAGGAATTTCTGTTCATCAGAACAATTTGGTATGCATTCACTCCCTTGCACCCCGTTCTGCAGTCAAATATTTAGACTTACCCTAGCTTGCAGCCATTAATTATAACTGTTAGTGAAATTGTATGCTTCTTTAAACTGGTATTTCATGTTAGTACTGCTAAAAATATTCCTTAGGTTACACATTTGTTACGCTTGTGATCACATATTCCTCCCGAGGAATTACACCACAAAAGCCAGAATGGCAGAACCCTTATGTGCCACAGATCCACATCCTGGAACCAAGCAGAGGCCTCCTGCTGTCCCTCCTGCAGTAGAAGGGAGGGCAGCTTATCTCTGTGTTCTCTTGAAGGTGTTTCAGAGCAGCAGCTTCCATAGGCAGGTATGAACAGCAGCCACATCCTAGTCCATTACACAGCAGACAATTAGCTTAAGCAGCACCACTTGGGCTCCTTGCTGCAAACAGTCCATCTTCTATCAGCCCGGCCCTCAGCTTCTACAATGTAAAGGGCAACTACTTCTGAATTATTTAAGTACAATACAAGGGGAGAAGAACAGCCACCAGCACATCATCAGAAATCTCCTCTGGAGTGCAGCTGCTCTTTAAGAACCACAACAATAGCCATACTGCCTCCTGCATAGGACCCTTCTCTCTGCGTGCCTTGGTTTAGCTGTACACTTCACAGAGCTCCAGTCTTAAAAGACATCCTCCAGCAGCTTTTTGGGAACAATACTGTCTAGGTTGGCTGGTTTGGAATTTTATTTCACTTGTGGCCAACATAACAGTGATCATGAATTTCTACCTCAAAAAACTATGTTAGACAAGCACTGCATCTCACTGCTTAGTCTTTTGTTAAGCAGCTGCTGGGATACATACCAAGGAACATCACTCCAGGTGAAATATCAGATGGTAAAGCATAGCTACGTTAGTTAGTGTACATTTGCCTATGCCAGCCTAAGGGCAGTCAGAGGTCATGACATGCTTTCAGAAGGAGAAGAGACCAACTTAGATTCCTGAAGGACTGATCAACGTCCCAGACAGTCTAGCCACAAACAGGCATGCATTAGTTTGTGGTTAAAGAGGAAACAGCCCTGTAAAATGAGATAAGCAGGTCTTAAGAACAGTACTATGCAAAAAAAAGTTCAAATTTTGTAAGGAATATACTGCTTCTGTGGCTTAATTTCTGTTTACTGATATAGGTTTTATGACAAAAACTCAATTACACGAGCCAAAGTGCACCATAGTCTGCAGATACCACATGCACGCCCATAAAGAAATTAATGGCAGCAGAACAAGAATGACAGGCTGTCTAAAGTTAGGAACACTTACTATGACACATTTATACAAGTTACGAAAAAATTAAGAGCAATCTTTCTAAACATAGAACACAATTCAGGACGAGGACAGCTTAATTTTTAATTTTTCATATGGAATACCTATTCTGATTAAAATCTTTACAATTAAAAAAGGTTATTTTCCACAAGACTTAATCTGTTTATCAGTTAAATGCAATCTCTCGTTAAAAACTTGACAGATAACCAAGCCCTATAATTTTATAATCTTCATTACCATATTCCACAGCCAGTTAAAATTATCCTATCTTCACGTTAAAAATAATCATACGATTCTAATCTTTTGATTGTGCCACACTGCAGATCTCACCACTGACCTTGCCATTGCCACATGAATGTGTCAGTGCTCCGACTTCCTCCCTGCTCAGTCAGTGTGAAGTGCTTTGCCCAAAGCCTTCTGCCAAGTAGAAAAAAGCATGCTCTTCCTCCTCTACTACCTAATAGAGGAGTACTCCAGAGCACTCACTCCACTGTCTAGATGGAATTTCTTCCAGGCATACACGACATAGCGTTACATTTCCAGCAAAACCACACTGGTTCTACTTTCACCAGTTCCCATCCAGTTTTTGCCCTCACAATAGACAAGCACTTGGCATAGCCTTCTCTTCCCTAAGCACTGCCCTCTTCATTAGCCATGCAGAGGAACACATTGGATTGCCTTCTTAAATTTGCTCATTCAATTTTAAGCAGACTACCTGAGTATAGCTTCAGAACTTGCATGAAACCATCAGGCAAGATTTACACTCAGCAGTTAAGAACAGGAAGGACCTGGAAGTACCACAGCTGTCATCAGGAAAATGACATGTCTGGGAAAAAAATAAGTAAGAAGTACTATAGGTTTATTCTTTGTACTTAAAGCAGAAAACCAACAGCCACAATCAAGCAAATTTAGCTTTTTTTTTTTTTTTTCTTTTAAGCTTTATAAAGCCATACTTCAGATCAGGAAACTTCTAGTAAGGCATGTCTGCCAAGGAATGGAAAATGCTTCTGAAAAAACCAGCCTGAGTTTCTAGCTGAGGTCATTCATCTTCACATTACTGAACACATCACGAAAAAGATGGAGCTGCAAAGACATCTAAGTAGCTCAGTGAGGGTACAGTCAAATTTAGACTGGCTTATAACCACATAGAGAGAAAGCTTTCATATCTGATATACATTAATGAAGAATTGGAATCATTTTACTCTTAGGATCCTTACTTGAGAGCTAAGGATGGAAAAAAACCCTAATGTTGACTGCCAGATGGCTATGAGATGTGCTGTGCCCTGTATCTGCCTGAAACGTCTACCTGCCTCTTAACAACTACTTTGTCTATAACAAATGCAGTCAGGTATTTGAGGTCAGCTCTTCATTTCAAAAAGGTAACTTCCCATCTACTCAAGCAGCTGAGTACCTTGACTTCGTACTACCTCTCCTGCACTGTTTTTCAATCACCAGACTAAAAAAAGAAATAGACGCAAAGTTCTTCATCAGTGCAGCTCAAGCAAAGCATCTGAAAAACAATATTAACTTTCGAAATGATAATTCAAGACTAAAGAATCAGAGTGCCACTCATGAGATGCTGCAAAGTAAGAAAATATTACTTACCTACAAGGGAAAGCTACTTATGATTTGCTGTTAGTAGAAATATCTCGAGTCCAAAAGCACTGGCTCAGGATGCAAGTTGAGATCCTCATTTAATGCTGCCTCCTCCTTGTTAAAACTTCACATATCTTTTGCCACACTACTTTCCTATAATACAGTAATGCTCTGACAGTAGTTTTCTACAATCAGAGACAGAAAAAGTGAGATTCATTTTACTTAGGTATCCTGAAACGCACATCTGAGCTGGTTAAAAAGAATGGCTAAGCAGCCAAAAAGGAAAAAAAATTCAGCTGAGATCTTCTGTCAACAAAGCCAACAAACTAGGTCAGATGAAGCACCCTATTATTTGGTATTTGTATGCTGAGAACAATGTCAGATGTCAAACAGTTTGTACAGCATGGAAACTCACCTCATTTTAGCTAATTATCTGTGATTCTGCAGAATCATCAAACAAAAATGCCAAGAAAACAAGTGCACTGTTCTTTAACGACAAGTGCTTCTATTAAAGGAAGTTAATCTTTCTTGTTATCTTAATTCTTGGTCAGAAGCAATCATGAGTTCAGAACACCAGAATTAAAGCTTGCACTCTACCTGATGAAGTATCAGTAGGAAGAAAAGCAGCACTGCTGTGATTAACCTGCAGCTGGGCAGCCACAAAATCCACGCAGCTTGCAGCAGTATCATACTGAATTTTTCTATCAGATCTATCTACAAGTTTGGAGGTTGGAAACGGCTGGATTACTTCTCCAGAATCTAAAAAACCCAGACAAGTGAACAGGCTCTACTGCAGATGTTTGCAACTCCTTATCACGCTTAAACTCTTGCTCTCTCTATACAAAACAAAGCCATGTCAGTACAACACTGATATACACAGCTTGCCATGAGTGCAGCCTAATGATTACATTTCAACACAGGTCATAAGTCATCAAGCCAAAATGGAAAACACAGTAAACATCTTTACTCCAGTAACAGTATTATTTGATGCACAAGATTTAATGAGGGCTGTACTACACAACAATAAAAGAATTCACAGAGCCGTTTTGTTTACCCTCTAAATGCTTTAGTATGTTTGAAAGGGAACTGGAATAAATATTTTCAGTTATGCTTTCCAAGAACAGTAGGCTGTATCAAGTAAGTTCTGGACATTAAACAAAAGCATGCTCCATTTATTTTAATTTATTTATATTAATCCACTGTTCAGTGGCATGAGTTGTTTTTTTCCAGAAATAAAACTATGCAGAAAAGAAGCAGAAGGGAGATTAATAATAAAGTAACTCTAACTTAAAGTGGTACATACTTCACTGCTATTTTCCACTACGGACTAACAAAGTCAAGTACTTTGGCAGAATCAGAATCTTTTGTTTTCCTGCCAGCTATCCCACAAAAACAGATTACTTCACATCTTGTCTTTTTTTCCTACCTAACAGAAATACTCACATTTTCACTTCCTATTTGGATGTCTGCACACTTACTCAAGTTTGGGCTTGCAAGCGTACCAGCCAACTTCTGCTGCTCAGCTGGGACAGAGGCAAGCACGACAGTTAGGAAACAGACTAATGCTCTTCCAGCATTTCTCTCCCATAACCTTCCCCAGCACGCCCAGAACGGATGGCAGAGAAGTGCTCTCCAGGTGGAAGCAGTCACACAGCTTGCTCCTGTTCAGAGGGAGGGAAGGTCTAATTGCTGGTACAAACACACCCTAAGGCTCTGTTCCCAGTACTGCGCCACGAGCAAGAGCAAGTTCTGTATAGCAAGTAATTAATACCCTAAGGGGAACTGCAGGGGATTCCATGGTAGTTCAGGGCTGCATTTCCCTCATTAGCACCAACTGCCACTGAATTCTGGTGAGCAAATAAGCAGTCCCAGTATCCCCACACTTGTTTGGAATCAAGAGCTAATGGAAAATTCTCACTTGCACCTGGCCAGGTGTAACTGTGGATTGTCCAGATAAGCTACAATGTAGATCACCTAACCAGCACGAGAAGCCCTAGGACTCCAACATTGCAGGACTTTCTGCACTGAAGAGTTACAGAAAGCCAGATGTGATCTACTTGAATTTAATTGCACAGAAAACAACCCAAACACTCATACCTGTATTGGATTGCAGCTGCTTCCAAAATTAGGAAGCAGTTTGACAGGAGTGTAATCGTATCAAACCACTAACACCTGGACACCGTGCAAGGATGGGAGACAAATACATTAAATAGAACTCGTTCATTTGAAATCCAGGAAGTTTTCTTAGAAACCTAAATCCCATTGAGTTAAAACCAACCCAAAACCTTTTCTGTAGCAATACATCCTCAACATAACAAATGAGAAACAACTAACCTGAGACTTCAACTCGCACCATGAGACAACACATACTGAACTGTGCAGGTTGCACATCCGTAGGTTGACATGGCCATTCCTGGGGTAGGTTTGTTCCAGTGAAAGTTAACACAAAGGCTGAAACCGTCTCTCTAAAAGTCTGGTATCTACTTACAAGGCACAGTCAGTGCATTTCTGAACAACTTGTGTTTACAGCCTATTGCTTCAGGGTCAGCATAGCCTGTAGTTATTACAGATCAAACTGTAAATTAAAAGCATGCACCCTATAAGTCATGTAAGTGATGATAAAACTGAAATAGGTGAAGTTACTCTTAAAAAAGAGATTTTTTTATTTGGCTTCATTGATGGTCAGCAATTTTGTTTGGAAATTATTAACAAAAAAAAAATGGAAAACGTGTGCAGTTCTGTGCCTTGTTTAAAAATACCACCTCCTTCCCAGCAGTGAGCACATCCAATGCACATATTGCATAACAGATCCCCAAGTTCTATTACATAACAAATCCCTAAATCCCAATCACATTAGCTACGTGCTATGCATATTTTTCCACATAACTGCACACTTGACATTTACGAAACCCAGCTGAACATTTTTCTTCTTACATGCGTATTTATTTAAAATAATACACTGCCCTTCCACCTTCAAATAATGATTACTTTTAAATATATTCCTGCTTTTGCTGAAACTCTACTTTCTAAAATCCCTGCTTTCAGCTTGTTTCCACATCTGATGTAGAATCATCTCATTTACCTCTGTAAACATGCACATATGTACTGTGTGTGACTAACAAACTCAGTGAAAAAGATCCTCACCTTTATTGACTTACAGATGCTTGAAGCACAGAGCCAGTTATGTTATTTAGTACACAGATAACCAAGGGTATGAAATAAGCAGATGTGGACATACACATTCACAGTGTCAAAAAATACTACTGGAAGTGACAAGTAGAAAAAACAACCAGATAGTTTTTGTGCTACATAGCTAGAACGTTCTTCTGCTTTCCAAATGAAAGCTTCATCCTTAAACACCAATACATTTAACATTGCTGAATGTGACTCAAGTTGTATTCCTTGAAGTATGCACATGTTCATCAAAATACCGCATTAGAGACAGGAAACTTTCACACTGTGTACACTTGTATTATACATCACATTTGCCAAGGAAATACTTGGGGCATTATTTTTTAGTTCTGAAGCTATGGTTATACAAGAAAGAACAGTAAAAAACTGTATTTGTTTGACCTCTAAATCTTCACTGTGTGCATGTGTCACACTCACTAAGTAACCACGATGTAACACCTTTTGGTGGCTCTCCCCCAGCACTACGCAATACAGTCCTCAGTGTAAAGCTGGTATGTCTGCTTTCAACTTCCACAGCTCTCAATGCAGTCTAAGTTAAAAGAAAGCCCAGTATAATTACTGTGTATTTTTTTTCAAGTGCTAAATGAGTATTAAGGGCAGCAGTAATAACAGCATGAAGCAAGAGAGTTGTATTGTAAGGCTTTACTAGAACTTGAGGGCAATCTTGCATTAACATGAACTTGCATTATCACCCCAGCAGGACAGTATATGGTCCTCTTCCTCTGTGCACTTTTTCAGTTGAGTCCATTCCCATTCAAGCTGGGCACATACCTCAAATCCCATTAAATTTAGTGGCAGACAACAGCCAGCCAACCAGAAGTGCAGAATAAAGGCAGATCACTGTTCAGAGCCACGCAATTCATCTAACAGAGAATAATTCTCACTAATAACCTGGCATTCTTACCATAGCTCTCAAAAAAATTAATGGTTTAGTTGCAGAAAGGTCTACTACTATAAAGATTTCATTACTTCTATGGAATACCACAGCATACAAGAAGAATAATAAATAATTAAAATTAAATTACACTTGTGAAGATAAATAGCCCATAGAACACTTCGTGATGCTACGTCCTCCAGTATTTATGGCATTAGTTCACATACTAGCTGGACAGAAAATACCAGCCATGCACAAAAACCTCATACAACTTGTAAGCCCAGAGGTGAGCACGCAGCACAAGCCAGCAGTACCACCCTGCACCTCAGGACTCGTCTTTTCAGACCAACACCAGGATCCCAAAACCTAAGCTTAAATTTCAACTTAAGGGCAGGTCAAGTTCAGTGTATAGTCTTATCCTGACTGATACTGAGGTAATATTTTAAGATGATTAAAAACTGGCTTTGGAAGTCATAACAGACAACGCCGCTGTCACAGTACCACGTTCAGTGTCATCAAGGTGCTGCAGAATGGGACCCCATAATTACTCCATAACTTACTGCATAACCACACCGTTGTGAATCAAAATCTTGTAATTGAAACTTAGGCCACAGTTCTGCAGGCAGCAAGCCCCCGTTCCAGCACAACCTGCACTGCAGGGTTACAAAACCATCAGCACGAAACAGAGCTGTAAATCCAGGTAGTAAACCAGGCACAAACACTATCTTAACAACATTATTAGCACGACATCTTTATTTGGTGAGACAGATTCATGTTTTGATTTGCTTTCTATTCCTCTGCAATAAGGGAATAAATACACACACATTCTTGAAGAAAATAAAAAGGAGGTGGGGAAAAAAAGCAGTCTTAACTATTAACATACAATTACAAAGTTCTGAAAAATCAAGCTATATATCATAATATATAAATATCAAAACTATTGTCAAATAATTTTGCTCCTTGCATTGTTATGTTAATGGCTGTAGTCTTAATTAAAGCACCTCATGTTTCTTTGCTGTTGATCCTGCAGGTACCAGAGAAGGACAGCTCAAAGCAAAAAGCCAGAGCACCCACCAGGGCTGCTCCAAAAGTAACGCCTGATATTTTGTTATCATTTTTTACGTAAATTCACACTGATCAGAACTAAGCCACATGGTTTAAGTTAATGAGATATTCTTAAATGTAGTGGATTATCTACTTTCAAAAAGCAGCCTGCCAGAGATCGTGACGAGAGGAGACAGGCATACAACAGCTGCTAACAACAGCAAAAATCAACCGTAGCTTTTGGGCACAATTGAACTCAAAATATATTGTCTCTAACTCAGAACATGGAAATTAAAGATAGCACCTGTGTATCAGTTTCCATCATAGAATTATAACAAAAACAGTCCATATAGCAATTCCACTGATGAGGACTGTCAGTTTCCTAAGAACTTAAACACTTTAAAAAAAACAAAAGCCATTATTAAACATGGCACTTACCTATTACTGCTATCCCTGCACACCTTTTATTTTAAAAAGTATCATTAGAGGCTCATGCAGCATGAAGATGAATTGTGCAACATTGCAGCACATTCGTGCAAAAATCAGGCACAGAAAACAGACCTCCAAGTAGTAAAATCCTTTATCTCACACATTAGACCATGTCTCTGCTTTCAGTAAGTTGCATTTTATAGTCCTAGCTAAACACTAAGCTCTAAATTAAAAACCCAACCTTTTGTGCATTCTCTGGGCAGTCAGGTTCCTCTGAGGCAAATCCCAAAGCTGTCAGAAGAACCCAATGAACATCCTGTAAGAACAAAAGGTTACCAGGGAGGACTCATATCATAGGAGCTACAGGGTAGACTGAATACAGAAAATGCACAACCCAGGAATGCCTAGAGAGCAGATCAGTCACTGGCAAAGGAAATCTCCTTAGAACATCAGTATCCTCCTAGAATCCATACTAATATTTAAAGGAAAGATAAAATTAGTCAAACGAGATTTAAGCAGCCCGTCCATCATTTCCTGAAAACAACATCTCAAGCTCTTCCAGTCACCTCTCTGGTTCTGGTTGTCCCTCATACCAACAGTGCCAGCAGTTTCTTCTCCCTGCTCTAGCTACCAAGGAACACCAGTTCAAGGCACACAAACTAGCATTATAAAATTCATCCGCTCCATCAAAGTCTTTCCCTAAAAGAACTTTAACCTCTCACAATAGGGAGAAATTGCAGAGGCAGAATTTGTCCTTGCTTGAGATCAGATAAAACCCATAGTAGATGTGCCTTGATTGTATCTCCAAATAGTTTAAATTAACAAGTTCTGAGCTTAACCTGTCCTCTGCATTTGCAACAATCTTGTAGATCCAGCTTTCCTTTTAGGCTCCACTTACACATAGAGGTTGCTTAGAATAAATCTTCAATACAAAATCTCTGCTCAGTTAAACCAACGCGGATCCCCTTTTCTTGGGGATCACCTGAGAAAAAGCTCGAGACAAACATTAAGTTCCTGCTAGTTTTGGGTTTCTGTCTGTTCTAAGAGCAAGTCAGTTTACTTCAAGAACATACACAAGATTAATAGTTCAGCATAAATAATCTTGGATTCCCACATCTTCAACCTGTATATCTTCCTTTGGACTATGAGTTGCATTACGCACACACAAGAGTTGGAGAAACATTTCGTTACTGTCATTTTCCAGCAGAATCTGTAGGAGCATCAGAAAATGGCTGCTCTGAGCTGGGGGAAGGTTAGAAAAAGGCAAGAGAAGGACTGATCAAACAGCAAAAGGCATTCAAGCAAAAAAAAAATCCTGAGTCAAATTAAATACAGTCCCACACTGTTTTGGTAGATTTTGTTTTAGGAGGGGCTCATGGAAGGAAACTAAAAGTTTCTCAAGTTTTAGAGCAAGAAAGAGTTATTCTTGTCTGAAATTTGAGGATTACTCTCCTTAAGAAACTGTCAATTAGCATAACTTTGAACCCAGCAAAACTCTTCCTGACTACCAGATGTAACTATGGCAACAAGATCCAGGAGCCTACAATAAATATGATACAGTGTCAATAACACAGTCTTTTTCATGTAAATAGATAAAGCACAAGGAAGACTGAAGACTGTTTCCAGTGCTTTAGATAAAATTTTTAGACCTCCTCCATGCCAGGAACGTCAACAATTCCAATGAGTAGTAACAGAGAGAGAAAACTGAAGTGAAAAGAAAACAACACTTCTCATGGGAGGAAAAAAGAAAAAAACTCAGAATTTAAGAGAATAAGGCCACGCTTATGAATTGCCCCCATCAAATCTGTGGAATTTTATGTACAGAAGTATGCTCTACTAAATTATTCAAATAGGTTTGAAATTGTTCCAGAATTCCTACTCAGTTAAATGAATAATTGAGATCTTTCTAGTGGAATATTTAAGTCGATCCTAGAAATGAAAAGAGAACAGAAAGCTTTACAAGGCTCTTATTTGGCTACATCTCCCAGTTGCATCTGTAAAGGAATGTTACTGTCGTATATGGCAATGTTATGTCAGAGCTTTATGCAACAGCACAAATAGGAACAGAGCATAAAGCCCAGCTTCCACAGAGGACAATTTTCCCAGCATTTACTGCTTTAATTAAGCTCTCAGCTCCATTCAGGATAGTTATGGGAGCTGCATGGAAAAGTATAATGCTCTTCCTTCCCCACAAATTAGAAATCTCAATGTAGGTATTTAGAAGGGATGGTATCAGATGCATCTGATGATGCACAACAAAAGCATCATCACCAGGGGAGAAGGGGATGGGGAGAGAAAGGCTTGCTATTATCATCTAAACCTTCCCTTCTTCACAGAAGAGATCAACCCAAAACAAACAACAACAGAAAAACACATCCTCCAACTAGGAACATACTGCATGTTTCAGAGCACAGAGCCTGTGACATGTTGAGCTGTCAAGAAGTCCTAGAGCAGAGAACACAGAGTGAAGTTGTGGGATTGAACCAGAAACAGGAGCAGGCATAAAGCTAGAAAGTAATGACCAAGCTGGAATGAAGCAAGCAGAGAGAAGACTCTTGAAGAAAAGTAAAACTAGAACAGAAAATTCACAAAGGGACTGCTGACAGGATGACAAATCCTAGTCAAGATACAGGGAAATGAAAAGCCTATTATAAACATGAGTACTGTGAGCAAGAAAGCTAGAAAGTCACTGCCTACCAATAAGATCCTAATCCAAATGCCATTTCTGCCTCCCTACATCTCTCTCTCCAGTTGTATTCAGCTATGAATAGCTGACTCCCTCCTATCCCACTATAAATAGCTTGAAGCCACAGTACTAAATTGCTGCAAGAGTTCAACACACGTGCTGACCTGGGGTCACCAAATGAACACAATAAAGACAGTTCCATCTCCATACAGGAGATGTCTTCAGGAGGACACAGACAGTCCACCCTGGTTGACTGCAAAGATTTACTGTGGCATCTTCATGGTCACAGTCTGTGCGTCCTGACATCACATTACATACAACAGTAACTGTGACTGTTAGCACTCCAAATCTGAAGGTGAACCATGCCAGCAGGAACTCTAAGGTGCAGCCTTCCCAAGGCAAGACACAGAAGGCAGCAGTCAGAAGCATCATGTGTACAAGGCTGTTACAGTGCCATGAGTCCTGCAACCCAGAGCTGCCCCATCCCATTTGAGATCTGCCTGCCACAAGATCCAACCTCTGCAGTGCATTAAACATTCTCTTTACGAATCATAGAACCACTCAGCTTGGAAAAGACATTCAAGATCATCAAGTCCAACCTCAACCTAAAACAACCCACTGCTAAACCACACCCCTGAGCACCACAAAAACTTGCAGATCCTCTCACGAGTGGCAGTGTATGGAAGCAAAGGAGCTGTTCCTAATGAGCAGTGACAAATGGAAAATTAAAACTAAGAACTATTCCACACTCACCCCAAGTTTTCATTCAAGATGCTCCAGATGATTATCTATGCCCTAACAGCAGTGCTCAGGACAGCAAATAACAGTTTTCCTTCAATAAAGTGCTACTTCTAACTATTATTGTTTTCATTAATTCCCTCAACAGCCAACTATGCAGCTTGTGAACACTTAATGTGAGTACTATCAGCTTTTGCCAAATTGGATATTGAATTTATTAATAATTTACTGTAACTTTTAGTACCACTGTTAAAAATAGCTGTCCTGTGAGCTTCCAGTTCACATCAGAACATGTAGTGATTTACATGGGGAGGATGATTACCACACTAACAGCAAAACAACCAGATGGTGCAGAAGCCAAATTTTAATCTTTGTGAGTGACATTTCTCAGCTGGTGCCATTTCCTGCTTGTCTCCTGGAGGACACTGGAACACAGCTAGTTAATTGCACACTCCCAAATTTAAGAAAGCACGCTGCAAAAAAAAAAAAAAAAAAATGAGGAAAGAGCCATCTCTAAGCCCCTCTTTCCACACGAAGGACTTTAAATCACCTCCCTTGCTTTCTTTATAATCCCTCCTGCTCTTTTCTCTGTGCTGTCCCCACCTACATACAATCACTATGGAAAATAAGCTCATTATAGTGCAGCACGGGTAAGCCATTGCCGGTCACAAACGAATCAATTGATCCAAAGCTTCATATTAGTGCCTGCCATTTGTATCACAAGGCAACTGTGATGGCATTCTGCAGTCACCCACACCAAGCAGAGATCCACACTCCTCTCCATGAGTTGATGCTACCAGAAATAAAGGTTGTTTTTCCTCTGTCTTCCAGGTCATCTTGACAGGATCCCCTGCTACGTGATGCTAAGCTCAGTTACCGCAAGTAATATACTATGTTATTTTATTTCAGCATTAAAGCTAATTATATGTGAAGTGTTGTCTACTCTATAATCATAAAAGAGTCAAATGAATCGATACCTATTCACCTCTGTTTCTCTGCAGTAAGCATCAGTATATTTAACCCCAATTTTGAATTATTTTAGCTTTGTCTCTACAGACACTCATGACAAGCATCCTCTTTCTATTCCTTCATATTTAATTTTGTCAGAAAACTTGGACATGACTCAGCTGAACCCAAAAGAAGGACACAATTAATAGGATTTTGTCTCAAGTTTGTCATAGGAGATTTATATTGCCATAACCAAGATACATGCAGTAATAAAACTGTTCAATTATTAAACTTTCTACAGTATATCAATAACAGGGATTACAAAAATCTTCCCATGTGGGTCAAAACACAAAAGATACCTATCTCCACAAGCATTTTCAGTTGGCTTTTTGATACAATTCATGAAAATAAAATACACGTAAAAGCTATTAGCCTGAGTTGTAACTGTCAAAAAGAAGCATGACAACGTGGCTCAGTAATTCATTGGATTCTCCAGCTCCTGGGTTCTGCCTCTCCTTCAACTGCCATCCCCTTCCCAGCAGCTCTTCTTCTTGACCTCACAGGCCATGAATAAAGCACAGTTTCAGTCTTGCACTCTGTCATCCATTCATCACTCTGCATGCCTCTTTGCTTGCTGCTTGCCAATTTATGAACCGTAACATTTCGTACACGTTTAACAGACCACCTATTTAGAAATAGTTTTTATTACAGAAGGCAGGATTAATGCTCAAAGAGGTCTTCAGATACTGGCACTTAAAATTCTCCACTCTGGTGTTCCTCTAGGTTTCCCACAGCTAGTTATTCTCAAAGAGGAGTGCAAATGTTGACTTGCAGCTACCTTTTCTTTATCATGAACGCATGGACTTATGCCAAATACTAGACAAATGAATAGCACAGACTTAGCACCAGTCATAAATGTCCCACTACTTGATGTGTCAAGGCACAGATTCTCACTACAACATACAGATCCTATGTTATGTTGACATTTTGATATACTCTGACCTGACAGAACAGATGCTTTCCACTTCTTTGGATTGTTATTATGACAACAGGCCCAAGTTTTACCCACAAAACAACCACCTGTTACTATGCTTAATAAACTTAACCCAAAACAGGTTATGTGGTGAAATTATTAAGGAAAATGATTATTGCTGAGCACTTAAAAGTCCAGTGTAAGACACCCACACCCATAGATATGAATACTTCATCCAGAAGTTAAGTATTTCAATATTTTTAAGGCTTATGGACCACCTACCCCCTCCCCCCCCCTTCTGGAGTTATAATCTGCAACACAGCCAAGAGGAAAGGCTGTTAGGAGATCTAAAAACACAGATGCCCATTTGCAAATGCTCTTTACATTTGTGCTCTCCAAGTCAATCAAGGATCAAAGCTCTTAGAAATGCTGCTAGATTGGACTGGCATTACCACAATTGCTCAGCAGCAAGGCTGCAGGTGGAAATAGTTTCCAAGCATTAAGAAACTTCAGAGTGCCCCAGTGGAAAGACTGATGAAGAGGAAAAGAAAAAAATAAAATAGAATTAAAAGAGCCCCAAAGAGCACTGCACTCAGCAACACACTGCATCCATCCAGTTCCCTGGGATAGCTAGAGGGAAGAGCTCCACACATGCCTCAGTCCTCCTCTGCCACACCAGCTTTCGTTTGCACATTCTTCACTTTTTGCAGCATGAGCTTCACTGCAGAGCAAAGCAGACAGCCCCAGAGATGGCTCACCAGCATCAAAACAACGTTCTCAATCCTGCATGTTGTATAAGGAAGTAACAGAAGAGAAGGCAAGTTCATCCAAAAGTCAGTTTATTCTCAACAGAGACCAAGAAAAGAAAAGATGGCAGAATTTTAAAGGAAAATTATGATCCTGTTCCTAACTAATTTTCTCGTACAGAAGTCTCTCTTTTGGAAACAGCGCCTATCTTTGCTATTAGGTTTGGTGGAAATCAGAAAAAGGACTCTATCCATCAGGGATATAGCATTCAGAAACCATCTCCAACTCATAACAACAAAGCAAGACACAAACACTATAAAAACAACGTAAAAAGTATTTTTAGGAGTAAGCATGAAAATGTAATAACATAAAGCATCTGGTTGTGACAGAAAAGGCTTAGCAACTTTTTTAATCAAGGCAAAATTGAAGACACCTACTTTAGAATGAAGATGTTCAACTCATTCGCATCAATGGGTCACACATTCAAAAAAAGGCACAGAGTGATGTTATCATATTGTTCTAAATGACTAGAGCTCCTCTACACACTGGGAGAGTCTCATTAGAAACATTACAGTTTAACTGATAAAGGAGATGGGGTTCAAAAATGCAGATTCCAGTAAGGGGGGGGGGGGAGCAATAGCTGAGAGGAATGCCTTGCTCAAGTCCAACACATGAAGAGACTGCTAAGTGCAGAAATTATATTCAAACAATGAATGCTATAATTATGACTTCAGAGATAAGTGGAAATATTTTGAGAATCTAAAGCCATATTTAAAATGCAAAGTGTTAAGGTGTTAAGACTGTGCTACTACAAAGTAATCAGAAATTAGCAAGATCACATACCTTTAATTGTTTATGCCTCCTGCATGCTACACCAGACTGTAATTCTGTGACTTTTGAACTGGTAGAGTACGCAGACTTCAATTTCAAACAATGCCAGATAAGGGCTACACTAAAACTCTGAGAAAGAAAAGAAAATGGAGCAAAAGATAGAGTGGTGGAAAAAAAAAAATACATTTGTTGTACAGCTCATGGAAAGGTACTATAAGCAAAAGCTGGAGAGAAATATTAAAGAAAGGGCAATCAGCAGCCAGTGAAGACAATAACAAACATTATGCAGGAAAGAGCAAGCAAAGAAATGTCAAGGACTTTCCAGGAGAACAGAAAGAGGAAGGTATGGAATATAGGCACTAGAACTGCATTTTTGCAGTTGAGAGGGCAGTTTGCATTACAAAAATAAAAACAAAGCACTATCAGAAATCAAAGAGTACCTCAGTATAAGAAGAAAATGAGAAAACAATGTTATTGAACAAACATAAGCCCACACAAAACCCCAAGGATCCTAATTAGAGAGAACAGGGCTGATCCACAGTCCTATTTTCTTCCACATATTCAACCACCGAACTGCTGAGAATTCCAGCAGCCAGAATTGACAGTGACATTTTAAGTCAATGGGAATCTATTTTACTCTTCCTCCCACAACACAAATGAGTAGTAGTGCTAATGAAATTCCTTTCCTATTATAAATTGACATACACAATCCCACATTCATCCCTTCCAGCAAGAACTGTCTCTTAACAAACCCATACTACTCCAAAATACATTGTAGTCACAGTATGACAAATAAAACGCCACTCTCTCCTGCACTGCTGCTCTTCCAATTAATTTTACTTCAGTGGACCGAAATAAAATTACTTCTACTATTTCACACTTACAGTATTAGATGAACATAAAGAATTAACAATTTCAGTCACATTTTAATGTAGTCTGATTACTTATTTCACATCTGATCAGCAGTTTCTGATCAGTCTCTACACTAAGATAATATGCATTAAAAAAATAATCAAAATCTAAAGCCACTGCCATGGCTTCCATTGCTGCCTTCTCAAAGAGGCAAGGAGTTGCATTATATACAGAAATTAGCAAAAGTTCACATAATAGAGTTGATCGGCTGCAAGACCAAGATACAAAACGTAATTTGTGCACGCTACTCAAGGAAGAAAAGCAATAGCATTCTATTTTTTGATGAGTATCTTCAGAAGGCCAAGTAACCTTTTCTCCTCTAATTGCGGTACTCTAGGAAATGCACTCTCTGGATCTCTCCACCAGTAGAAAGAAAAACATGGATAGGCTGCAAGTCATCCGTTCTCACAGCCTAACCAGGATGCGAGCAGCTCACTAAGTTAGACACCAAGCACACCACGTGAGGCAGCAGCACTCTCTCTTCTGTGTTTTACACAGGAAAAAAAAGGCAAAAGCTTTCTTACCTAAGCTGAGCTGCAAGGAAGCCAATTAGCCATTTACAGACAATTCCACGGCACACACGTCTGCCTGACAAATTCCATTGTAACCAAAATCATTTTTCTCACAGTCTCCAGTTTGTACATAACTCTTTCCATCCATGAAAAATTCTGCACCCCGTTGAGTACAGTAACTCGCTCAGCCTGAACACCAGCTGACGTGACACATCTACTAGCAAGCTCTCCCAAATTTGAGAACTCCCACTGGTGTATCTGCTGAGATTAAAGACAATGAATGTTTTCAGTATTTGTCCTTTTCCAACATAGCTTCAATACAAGCTGAACGATACGAGCATCACAGCTGTCAGACAGCTTCTCCTGCTCTTGACTTTGTCAAGGACCACGCAGCTTTTATTATCTCATGTACCAGCCTGCCAAGCTGAATTTCTTATGTCTCCCTGATGGACTGAAAAAGGTGAGCTCCATCATACCTTCCATACAAAACCAGGACTAACTCTTTACAATAATTACATAATAATGCAGATTGCGTGAAAACTTTCATTTCAGATTAAATGGCAGAATCCATTTCTGATCTTCAGCAAACACTGCTCCCATAACCAAAGTTGCTTTCAATTAGATTTCTCTTACTGTGCCAGGATGACCTAACTAGTTCTGAATTCAAGACCACAAAAATCTAGCTAAGTTCTGTGTTGTAAAGTATTACCACTCTTTTCAAGAATAATTAAATAATTAACAGATAAATTAAAAATAGTTATGTGGTGCATGGGGAAAAATGGCTGCACCTCCATCTGTATCAGTTCTGGAATTTAAAGTTAATTGAAGTGGGTATGTCTCTAAAGTGGGAGAGAATCTGATATTTTTCAAAGCCATTTCTAAATAATGCCTTGTACTTATTGTTTAATTTTCTTCTCATCAATTAAATCTCTTTATCTGCTTGGAAGGGATTTTAATGGAGCTAAATAAAGAGAAAATTTATCTAGCATTTATGTCTTGCTAATTCTATCATATGTTGCTGTATGAAACGTAAGTCAAGAAATTGGGTCTTAAAAGTTTTATTCATTGTAGTTTTAACAGACCAGACCAATTTTACTCCAGCATTACCAGAGATTCTTCCAACAGTATGGAACAAATACTAAGAAGGACCACCATGACTCCTGCTACAGAAGTGCAGATTAAATCCTATACTTTTTATCTCTCAATTTAATCAACATGATGAAATCCAGTGTGGGTATGAAGAATATGCCAGCAAAAATAACACAGAGGAGTTAAACCGCACGTTTAACTAAAATGGAAGCACTCACACTGTGTGAGGGTGAGAAGTCCCATGTCTGTTTTCAATACCTGTGTGCACAAGTGTGACTTTTTGATAGACACACAGTAGTGCACACCCACATGCATACAGTGCCTATAGACAGCACAGGTCTGGCCCAAAATAGCAATTTTTGAATACCAATGCATTTTAGGTGAAGCAAGTTTTCTCTGAACCACAAAGTGGAAAGCAAGAAGGCATGTCATGAAGAATCACACAGCTTTCAGCACATGAAACTCCACTTCTAAGGCCAGCCTTATCTATATGATTCCATGAAACTATTTCACACCGTTTAAGAACTTTTGCAAGACATTTTGCTGACAAGCCAGTCAGACACACCACTCCAGTAAATCAATTAACAGCACGACTAAAAATAACGCCCACCTGTACTGCTAATCAGTATTGCAGATGTTGATGCTCCCTGATGTTAATTATAACTCATTAAAATGACACATTATCAAACTGTAATATTTCTGACAATACACCCTATCCTGTGCTATCTCACAGCTAGCCCCACAAACAACGAACCGAAAGAGGTAGAATAGCCACAGCCTCCTGCCCGTTGTACTACTGCTGCAGGACAGCTCTTGCTGCTGTCACCTTTGCTATGACATCAAAACACAAAGGGTAGCATCTTCCAGCAGGTCCTCAGGGGTTCATAATCATGTAATTCTTCCAAGAACTCTCAGGCCAGCTCTCCATATCTTCCCAAATCCCAGGTCCCCACATCAGGTGGGGATTTCCCCCCCCCCCCCCCCCCCCCCCTTTCTGGTGAAAACACATGATTAGCAATGCAATAGTACCTAAGAAAACAAATACGCATTGAAATGTTTCTGTTTCTCAACTTATTGCAGTACCTAGCTCCAGGTGTGTTTTCCTTTTAGTGTGAGACACGAGAAGCCTGCTGCTATATTTGTCTGTAGTAACTCCTTTGTTTGCATGAACTACAACAGACTGCTTTGACAGATTTCAAACTCTGGTTCCATTTAACAATAAATGGACTAATTCACGATCGCATGAGTCACAGTGCTCCTGTAGCAATGGGAACTGTATGACACACTTGGAATCCCCCCCACGCTCTCTGCTTCGCTGGCTCCCAGTCAGACAGCTCACAGCACAGATATAAAGGTTCAGAGAAGGCACATGTGAACACAGTGACCAGAAATGGCCTCACCACTGCCTCATACAGGTTAACACTAGTTCAACTCTAAAGCTGTCTGCACCACAAAGTCATCGATAACCTGTGCCAGGTCACAAGCAGCAAAGTAAATCCCCCCACATTTTCTACCAAGTAACCACTTTTAATCAGGAGTTACAAAATCATTCAAAATAATTCCATCACAAATAATGAAATTAAACGCACGGATGTTGTACATCAGTATTCAACAGTCCTTACATCCATTCAGCACCACCAAGGGTATGAGAATCATGGATAACAATCAAGGTAAAATTAGGACTCAGCTGCAAATCTGAGAAGCTTACATGATCTTCAGCAAGACAGTCACATAAGGAGGTACACTCCCAAACATCCAACATGGAGGAGTCAGACAACCTGCAAGTTACACCGTGCAGAAACAGTAGAAGTCTAAAGTCAAAATAAATAAATCTGGCATAAGATATACCAGACAAAAATAGTTTCTGAGAGCTACACATGGAAGTCACTAATTAACATCCACATAAGAAATACACTACATGAAAGGGAAATTCCTTTCTAAAATTACTCAGGACATGGTTTTTTGTACTGCAAATGTTTATAAATCAAAATGCTATTTTTGTGTCGTATCTTGCACTTCCCAAAAGATTTCATAATCAAACAGTACAACAGTTACTTAGATTTCATGTAACTCTACCCTAAGAAATGATGATAAGCCATTTCAGAGGGAAGGGGAAAATTCTTCCCACTCGGTATAATGTTACCCTCGCTAAAAGCCACAATTTCTACTGCTGACCTTTGTGAGAGTAAGAGCAGTTCCAAACAGCCCCAGCTTCCCAGAGATGTCTATGATTTGAGAAATACACAGTTCTACTTATTATACGTCATGAACAAATAGTTAACCAGAACAAGCCTAAAATACAGACAAGCAATTTGAGCCCACAAGTTGCACTTGTAAAGGAATTACCCAGCGATCTCCACAGCTGATGAGCAATAAATTGAGAGCACCACCACTCTGAAAACATATGGCACATCTGATTAAAGGTGATGTTCTTAAAACGACTACAGAGCCCATCTCTCTTCTGAATCAAGCAAATCAGTCTCAGTCACAAACTCTACAGAAAATGTCTTTGATAATGATAGCACAATTACTACCGTTTCTTCAATGCAGAAGGAGCAGGAACGTTTTGAGAGCTGCATATCCCCTTTAGAACGCAAACATGCTGAAGAATAATCATAATAGGTTGCTCCTGTTTCCACACAAAGCATCTAAGTCAACTGCCAGTGGATGGAGCCTGCCTAGTTCTGAACAGACACACTGCTTGGTTGATAGGAGTTATCATTCCATAGTTACTTCATTCACTTCCACCTCTGCAGTTATTTTCCTTTGTTCTAAATACTACAAATTTCACCTCTGGATGACTATTACTGTGAAAAATCCCCAAAAATATTTTCCACATCTTCTTTATTGTTTAGAAAAGAAAGAACCAGCAACTTTCAATATCTCTTGCACTCCATAATTCCCATCTTTCAATCAAAATCCACTTTGTCTAAAACAAAGTTATAAGGAGAATACTAAGAAATTAAATTGGAAAAACTGAAGCTTGGAAAAGTTTAGATTTGATTTCAAATAATCAAAGCAAATGCAGTCAGTCATCTTCTGGTTTATAGTAATTTTGAAGACTTTTTAATATACCATGTCCATTAATCCCACTGTAGGTGCTTTTTTCCTTGTATAAAAAAAAACTGTCTGGTTTGTTGCCTCAGGAGCAGCTTCTCATGTAATCTTAGGTCATACAAATTTATACATTACTGGGTCTTTAACTGTACTGGCTGTACATGCACTGGAAGCCAGACCTCCTGCCTTAAGAGCAGGACAGCAGTAGAACAAAACATTCTGCAGAAGCCCATTTATGAAGTTTGGGAAGCTATATTATATACAGTTATACAGTTAATTACACTCCATTGTGACTATATAGACAATTGTTTTTGTAGGATAGTTAGCTATTCAAAACAGACTAATTAAAACTCTTGCCTGTGTTAGGCATACTCAGTTCAATAACCCCGCTGTTTGACAAAAGCTATTAAAGACAATTACTAAAAAATGAATGAGTCTTTCATCATTTTACTGTGTCTGAGGAGTGACAATCATGAGACTGTCTAGGACAGTAAACAGCAAGAAGAATTGAATTAGTCACCATTATGCCTTTCAGATTTTTTAGTCGTGAGCATATATGTTGCTAATAAAAGAAGTCAATGAAATGAAATTCTGGTTGTTACCACTCAGTGAGTTGCTGAGTCCCTTTCCTTGTTCATAAAGCAGAAATCAAAGTTACAGATAATTTGGAAAAACACAAGAAACTGATCAAACTGCATAAAACCTACAGATCTAAGTGACTCACAGCTCACTGACCTGAACAGTGGGACACCACTATGAGCAGCTTCTCAATTTCGCACTGCTATCCCTAGGTCCTAACAGCTAAGACAAGATTTCCATCACCCTCTAGAATTGCTGCTTCTAGGAGACCAGATTCACACCAGAAGTTCCTAATCTGGTTTCAATGCTCCCATATGGGAACACATTTCTACCGAAAGCCCCAGCTCACAAAATCATTTACTTTAAGTCTACAGTAACAAGAAGTAAAACAGCTAAAATGTCTTTCCTTATGATCTCTCCACTTCAATAAAATCATTCTGGATCACATGCTTTATTTCAGTAGCTCAGTATTTGTATTACAGGTAAACTGAAAACAAAGCAGCGATTCTTAATAACTAGAATCCATTTCTTTGTAGCACATTAGGAGAGTTGGACAATAGCCACAGAATAGAAGGCACAAACAAAATTGTTTTCATTTGTAAAAGATTGCATTAATACATAGTATATGAACACCGGCCATATTTACAAAGATCTTAGATCGATAAAGGTTTAACTTTATGTTATGAATTATCCGATCTTTTTGACTTTGCTGCATTATATTAAGGGCAATTTTATACAGGAAAGATAAATCAGCAGCTCAGAAACAAAATGCATGAACAAATCATGGATGAAACAAAATGGCACCAACCAGTGATAAAGAAAAGAATGTTACAAGATCCCAGTAAACATCATATAGTCTCTAATCACATCTATGTGGTTAGCAATTGTTTTTTTAAGAGGAAGATGTCTGTAATTTTCTGATCAATATAAATGAGATGACAGTGGCTCAATTTACTTGTTCTGTACATACAAGGATATTCTCCATACAAAACATGCATTCTCAGAAGTCAAAAGGAAGCTGAACAGTTTCTCAAATCAAGCCCTACCAAATCATTTCCAGGGAACACAGGCACCGTTTCAGACTACACTTCACCAAATCTTGATCAACTGTTCTTTGTGCATGTCTGTGTTGACACCAGAAATGGCACATCACCAAGTATTTCACCTGCCTTTGTCTCTAAATCAGGAATCCATCCAATTTGACATTTCTGTTGCAAAGCAGCAATAAAGCCTCTGCCCAGCACAGGACATGATGAGTGTGCAGGATTGGGTTTGCACAAGGAGACTTTACTCTCCCCCGTTCTGGTACACCAGTCAGCATTTGGCTGCCTTACAAAACCATGCAACTTCCATGTGCACCTTCACCTTCCCACAGTAAATCTTAAACGTTATTTCATAACTGAGAAGTTCCGAGGCAAAGCCTGCTGTCAATACAGCAATTACAGCACCTACAAGAGAACACCTGATGAAAGCTTATCTAATTGGTAAACGCAATGCTTTATTTACCTTCAGCTCCGATAAGGAAAATGATTTGGAGTACTGCAGAACAAAGGAGAAATCCCATCACAGGTATGAAGCATACTACCAAGCAGCACAGACATGGAAATTGAGTTTGTCACAAAATACAACTCCAATAAAGGAGTCACGTTGTTCCAGAAGCAGCACTGAGAGGGACAGCGGAGTCAGAAGAGCGTTGAACAGGTACCAACCCAAAAATGACACTCTGGGGAAGAACAGATAGCAGCAATTCAGACTTCACCTGCTGACACACTTAATCAGGAGCTCAGAAGCAAAATTTTGCTGTTGTTTACTCCATTAAAAAGTACTTCTTTACACTCTGCCTTAACTGAAACCAAGCAGAGAAAGCATTAAACAGACATAGGGGCATAACATTACAAACTCAAAAGAGTCAATAACTACTGGATTATTCTTCTAAAATTATTATTTTATAATTAAGCACAGCAACTCTTTGTGACCCATTTTAAAAGATCCTGCTCCCAGGGAAGGGAAAAAAAGTTAAAAATAACGGCCTATTTAAAAAAAAATTAAATCATCACTAAGAATCTCAGTGATTAAGAAAAATAAAAGCTGAATGGCAAGCCATTTTAATTCATGTTCTCGCTATGAAAATCAAGACGCAGGCAGAGTACCCAGATGTGTAACTCAAGTGACATCACCTAAATTATTAATTCTTCCTGGAATCTTGATATAACTCCACTATACATCTTATATCTACAGGTTTTTTTTTTTTTTTTTTTTTTTTTTTTTTTTGGAGCCATATAGCTCAAGAGGAACATTCTACATGCTGGTGATTTCCACCATCATTAAAAAGTAACCACCATGCAGCATTTTGCTGTTGAGAAGAGAAATTCAAGCATATGAAGCACACCCTGTGACAAGACTAGCATGACTTACAAGGACAGTCACGTGCTGTTAAAGCATGCTTCCAACCTTCCAACCTTTCCAAATCGTGTCCTTCAAGCTGCAAGGGGTGTGGATGCAACGCATTTCAGAAACCCTTGTGCAATGGAGCTGAGCACAACACTCAGCAAGTCAACCAAGGGAACACGGTGCCATGCAGCAAGCCTAGCTTGCACTTATAACACTTAGAAAAGTTTAGTCAAACTCCATGTCTCTAAAGATCTGAACTTAACCAGGAACCAAACCAGCACACGAACTACAAAAGAAGGAGAAGTAGAACTGTATTTTGAAATTGACAAAGTAATATCACAGCTTAAACACCACCAAGGAGAGTGAAAAAACAGAAAAAGAGCAATTGATCTAGGAGCTTATAATGAGCTTCTAGAAGATTCTTCCACACCCCTTATCAAGAGCCAAGAAGCATACACTCTGACTGCAGGAAGGTCCCTCTTAATACATCTCTTATAAATATTCAGTCTCACCACATCAGCAGAGCCAAACAAAAGGTGAAGGACTCTTAGAGAACAACTGCAGGCATCACAGGCAATTCTGACTGGAACATTACGCTGAACCAATGCTGGCTGACAAGGGCATGACCTTCTATTGATGCTGAAAATGATGACCTGGTTCCAAAACTGTTTCATTTTGCTGCCACAGATTTAACAACTTGGGCCTCATCCCCATGAGATCAGTAAAACATGCTCATTTTGTAACCCGGCCCCACAGATACAGGATTTTAAGCAAAGGCTAAGCACTGCTACTTAGCGTTACAGATACATCCTTGAGGCGCGTTCATGCAGTCCAGTTGTAGAGATGAGAAGCACAGAGAGTCCCAGGACTGTCAGAGCACCGCATCCTCTATAAGAGGACTGCACTTACCAAGTTCAGGGATGGGAACGTGAAATCCATCAACAGAAAGCAGAGAGTGCTGAGCAGAAACACAGCTCCAACCACCACCAGAACAGCTCTGAGGCTATTCAGAAACGTGCACAAATGGAAGGAAATGATTTGTTTGGTTTATCCAGCCACGCAGACAAGATAATGATGAATGATTTTAGCAACTTCTTTCAGCTTGTCCAAAATATTTACCGCCCATTGTTTTCATCTTCCTAGTTACAAACATGCCAATGCCAGACAGTATCTGTTATATTCAACTTGGATTTACTATTCCTAGCATCTGTCTTAAATCTAACCAATAAAACAGCACTGAACAAGAAAAGGGGATGAGCGGAAGAACAGAATCAAAATACTGCTAAGATAAGCAGGCATATTTCTTACTCTCAATGCAATAATGAGAACACCAGAGACAAAGACATTCCAGCTGAGCTAACTATGGCTTCCTGCTGCTGTTACTAACATGCTTCTGTAGAAAAGTCACTGCAAATATTACTCACCGAAGTACAAAATACCAAATAAAAACAAAGAAACCACGGAGGAAAAGCACATCTCATCATAAAGCCCAAACCTCATCGGAAGATTGTATCCAATCTGCTTTGGAACTAGCTGCATGCAGAGAGAGCAGAAGCCTTTACATTTAAATGTTTTAAAATTCTTTAAAACTCCAACTTTTAGTTGGAGCTTAAGGTATAATCTCAGCAGGTACAACTACACTGATTAAAAAAGACGTATGTAAAAACAGCAATAAGTAAAATAAAGACAGATGCTTTGGTCCCTGCAATGGGGCTCTGTAAATGCTGATGCTAGTGAAGCTATGGCAGAACCACAGCCACATCCCCATCTGACTGCACAGCTCTGTTCACCCCGCTCTCCCCTCACACTCCTTGCCCCTGCTCAGAGATTCACAGATGGGTTACATCTGCTGGAGACTGCCTCTTGCACCATCAGGATCACTGCAACTTCATTTCCTTTTGCAAAAGACAAAATAATTACAAGAACATTCAATTAATAAATGCCTCCTTTTCACAGAATCACAGAATGATTGAGATAGGAAAGGTCCTATCTCAGAATAGAGAAAACCCTCTAATCCAAGCTCCCTTCTAAAATCTGAGTCAATCTAAGCAAGTTACAATCTTCTTTAGGCAGGTTTTGAAAGTCTCCAAGAATGAAACCTCCACAGATTCTCTGGACAACCCACTCCAACACTTGGTTCACCCTTAATTGTTTTTTCTCCAATCGAAACACACTCTTCACTCAGTACCTACTGGCATATTATGCTGTGCTGCCTGTTGCAGCATTCTGTATTGGTGAGAGCTACTTAAATCAATGAGCTCTGAAAATGACAATGAGATGTATAACCATGAATTTTATTGAATACGCCTGCATGCATTAGTAATGACACAGTATGGCCTCTGGGTCCAATAATGCAGAGAGCTGGATTCCTTCATCTTCCAGCAACTGCTCCAACTCCCCAGTCAGCCAAGGACACACAAAACATGCACATAATCTTTTCTCCTGGATATTACACCTACTCTCAACCAGTTGGATTTTGTCTTGGTGTTCCACATGCCTTGCAAGTTTTCCTTTCAAGTTCATAATATCAAAGACATGTAAATGGCTAACCTCATGAAGAAGCTACAATTTGTTTGTCCTGCCTCCAAAACACAGTGAGAGCACATTCTGAGATTGAAGTGGGAGAAATCTGTATAAACTCGATGAATCAGAAATCAGTCACTTGAGTTGATGTGAAATGACAAGAATACACAAATTCAGGGTTAGTTTTTTTTTCCCCTGTTTTCCTTTCATTATTAGAAAAGCCCCAAGTGATGCCTGCTGTAAGAAGGACTACATTAACAGGCAGAGAAATGCCAAATACTTCCCAAGGAACCACCAATTCTGTCCACAACTCCCCTCTTAAAACACAGTAATTCAGGTATATTGAGTCAAGCTGCTCTGGTGTAAAAATGAGAAAAGAGCATCCAGTGGTTAATCACTAATATTAAAATGAAGCAATTGTTCAATTTGTGCATAATTCCTTTCCTATTTTACATTCATATCTTGAGAGGTTTCTTTTCCCCATTAGAATTTGCCAACTCACAGTCAATATTTTCATCTGCACAGCTCCTACAGTCACTAAATAATCAGCCTTCAATGCTAAAATAAGGAAGCCTATTCTGGGATCCTTTTTAAAACCATTATTTCTATTCTGGACTGCCCACACTGTGTGCACCTGTGATCTGTATTGTAGGATCCTCCTAATTAGATTTTAGTTCCTCAAGTCAGAAAGCAAGTGACAGTCTAAGCCTGACAGCTCTTTGAAGGATGTGCTGCTAAGTCAAATGGTGTGTATATAAGGGCTTTGTGATCCCTTTGACACAAGTAAGATAAAATGTTGGTCAACATTTCAGATGCCTTCAGTAATGAAAAGCAAAGTAACAGGTATTGATTCCATTCACAACAATCTCAAAATGGTAAACAACTATATTCTCTGCGCAGCACTCTCATGTCTACCTTAATAGGTCTACAGACAGCAAAAAAGCCCTGATTTAAATTCTAGTTTTCTTAACTGAGCTACTACACTGTCAACAAAGCTTCTGAAATCTCTACATCACTCATACTTATGAATTTAACCAAAGCCAAAAACCCCTTGAAGATGCAATCCTTCCGGAACAATCACACTGTTCTTTAAAATACATCTTTGAAGATACCAAGATACAACACTGGACACAAAAAATTAAAAGAAATCTCTCCCTTGCTCAACCAGCTGCTTTCCCATAGATTAACAGGAAATAGCTGTGTTTGTCCTGCAGTCCTCATTAGTCTTCCCCTGCCTTTGTGGTACCCTGACAAACTACTCTCTGAAGACAGCAGAGCTTTCTCACAGGCCTAGCTTTCCGCATCACTGCTGGACCCATGCAGCACAGTCACACAACACACTAAATCTCCAGCACACAGCCTCCTTTTCCCAGCTGTTTTATTGCAGCAGACAGAACTGCATTTGGCACCTGGAAGCTCTTTCACTGCAGGGATCAGTAGTCAATTTGTTTAATAAAGTAAAACACAGCACTTTCAAAACAGAGTAGTAGTTATTCATTATTCCACAGGTATTTAGCCTGTAGCTCAAATACAATAAAAAGACAATAGCCAGTTTTATTCATGCACAAACTGCCTATTTTTGTGGTTCTAATAATAAACATTCTAATAAAAAATAAATAGAAGTACAGATACATTTTTGACCATCAGAACAATGAGTTTTTGAGAAACTGACTTACAAGCAGGATGCTTGTGAAGGCAGATGAGCAGCGGGTTGTCCAGAGAAAAGTCCACACAGTTAAAACAGTGAAATAATATGCTTTATTGTACAGCTCAGGTTTCTAAACTGAAAAACAAATGCTGTAACATCCTCACAGTACAGAGGAACATTATTTCAAATGTGGCTATTATGTATTGCATATGTATTATGTATTACATTCCTCTCATACTAAAGAGTGGTACTCAGGTGTAGAAACACAGACTGAAGTTATGGTTTTTATACAGATACATATTTGAAAGAAAATGAAATGCTACGTTCCCTAAGTGTAAGGAAGAGAAGAGTTAACACTCAGCCTACTGTCCCAGACCCACTAAGCTCAGATGCTTAACTCACTCACATACTCATGCTATGGTAAGGAAGGAGTACATCACTAACTAATGCACTGTTCATCAACTCAAGAGCAGTTCCTGACCGTCTTTGCCTTCAGCACAGTGAAATCTTCAGAAATCAGGTACTTGAAAATGAGGCGAAGAGAAAATTAAGACTGAAAATTAGACTTTGGATTTCTGTACAACATCCCACTTTGAAGTTTGTATGTTTTACGGACAAAGCTTGCAAAGAATGGACTAGATGACCTAACAGATCTTTACTGTACGATTTAATTTCCCCTGACTTGTCTTCCATCACTTCAGTTCCATAGTTTCTCTCCTGTGAGCCATCTCTAGAAGATTCATTGCAGTAAGAATTCCTTACACCTTATTTTGACATCAGTGAACAATGTGATGAGCTCAAGATTAATTGCTATAAAATTAAACAACTTCCTGATGACAGCATAAACTGAAGTTCTTCAAGTATCAATGTCTAAAACAAGGTAAGAAGTTATGGATCCTATAGCTTTGGTTTTCAGGAAAATGAGATTTTGCATCACTCTCTGCCTCATTTATATTCCTCAAATTTCAAAACATTTACACTGAGTAACTCCCAAGTTCTTCCCACTCCTCCACAGCACAAAGAGCTGGCTTCCCCTTATTTTTATAATCTGACAGGATGCAAAGCAAACCTCTCGCTTCAGACATAAAGGGACTTCATCCAAAAGAAACAGAGAGAATAAAAGGGCAAAATAATATAGGAAAGTGAAACATATCAGACAGGACTTAAAACACTCACAGTTCCATCGGCCAATGTTAAAGTTACCAACATCAGTACCCTCCTACAGAGAGGGAAATGAGAAGAATTTGCTAAATATAGACAGAACTGTTTAGAGGATGCCTATCCTTATTTGTGCATTCATCTGTTTAATTGTGGGCAATATAGCCCACTACGCAGCCTGAAGCAAGCGTGGATGTTCAATATTCTCTGAATTACTGGAGATTGGGCTTAGTTATGCAGTCATAAATGGAAACTTCATATTCCAAAACTCTTGCATTTCAGGTACCTCTGAATAACTCTGCTCAGTTTAGGAATGTACTAAATGCCTTCAAAACTGAGCGCAGTTTTAAACATGCATGCTGAAAGAGGCCCCAGAACGTTCATGCTCACCTTATGATCCAAAATCTTTCAAATCCTATGATTTCAGTAGTTAATGAGGTATCACAAAAGTATACAAATACATTTGGATATCAAAAGTCCTCTAGGACAACGTAACACCACTAAAATGGTATAAATGACAACAGATAAAATCCACAACTTAACCAAGAATTGGGACTTCACGTAATAATCTGAATAACAGTAAACCTGAAGGCATTCATAGTTCTTTTGACTACACTGAGATTACACCTGTTGACAAACTGTAGATATATTTGGCTATAAAGATGGTAACACCAGCAGAAATAGAAGGCTGCATACCTAGGCAGCTAGAGCACACAGTACTTGCACATTTTACTTTTGTCTGTCATTCAAATCAAGATTTACAGTCTGCATCAGCCTGCATAAGCAATTACACTGGAAGATTTATATAGGCTTCACATGCCAAGATTATTTGTGATGTATTGTTAAAGTTTTCTTATAGTACTTAAAACCTAATAAAGGTTTTAATCAACATACATATACAGTAATTCTCCACTGGACTCACAACTAATCACCTAATCAACAAAATGTTCAGCAGTGTAGTAAGAAAGAGATTCAGCAAGGATCCCCACAAAGCCAGGTATTACTTTTAAAGAATATTCTCATTACCAATTTTCTGATAATAATCTGCACACTCTCTTCCATTTTTATCAACTTTAGGCTTAGAAAATCAGGGGATAGAATCAATCTTTTAAAATACATGCTTCGATTAGCAAGAGACAGGAACACGTATCAGTATTACGAGACAATTACATTCCAGTTTAAAAACTGCAGTAAGGATTACTGTTACTGATAAAGAACTTCTATCAAGGCTTCAAACTTACAGATGAGAACTCCACAGAATTCCACTGTTAAATCACATTAAGAACATCTTACCTCCACCTCTAAATACTGCCTTAGGAGATGGAAAATGGCTTTTTTCCTTCCATTATCTTTCAGCCTGCAGTAAGGAAGTGCCTTGGTCCTGAATCAGAACCCACAGGAATTTAGCAAGCACTATTTCTGCTTATAGTAAAATCTTCAATATGTAATTTACATCTTGAATTCATCATGTCATCATTTCTTGGTATTTAACTTACTAACAGTTCCTCTAAAGTAGAGATTTTTATTACATAAATTATGGAAGTAGCAGGCTGGGGGTAGTGCAAACAGCATAAATTCCTGAATCACCACGAAATACGACCCTGGTAGTAGTTGCTACTCCGTGTAGGTATGTTATTGATTACAGTCATAATGGTCTCACTTCAGCTGTTGTCAATAACCCACCACTTGTACTGTCACATTGAATTAAAGGACTACCAGGCTAAAAGTACATGGAGAAGTTATACCAGCACGGTACAACCCAGCCTGTGGCACGAAGCAGCAGAATACTGCCAGTTTAAGTTAGGATTCACTTTTGATACTTCACTAGACACTACTTTGATAAAATAAAGTCAAATGGAATATTTATTCAGGCAGAAGAGATTGGCTTAAGCATACTGGAAAATTCTTAAATTTAGAACCACTACATAAAACAAACCTGTGCTTTTCAAACCTCAGGACCATTACTGGGTTACACTTACTGGCATCCTAAACTGAATCAAAATGTTATCAAACCCAGCAGCCACCGAGGATTAAGCATTGTAATACAGTCTCTTAGCTATGGAAATAATCCATCGAGAAAACCTGAGCGAATACCTCCATCACTGTCCTGAAAAGCAGTCACTTGGCTTTTTATCACTACGTAAACTGAATTCAGCAAGTTTACTACAACGCAGGAACTACACTTCAAACAGCTGGACTCAAGGTAGAAATTACACCACCAGAGCAGATGAAATATAAGCAATAAGTTACTGTCAAGAATAACTCTAGTTTCATTAACTCCGCACTGCAGCAAAGGCAGCTCAGTTTTGACTTTGTTACAGTAAATAATTAAGATAACTTTTTCTTTGGTATTCAAGAAAGCATTGTTTTCATAACAGCCAAAATAAGAAAAAAAATAAATGTATATATGCTTAGAAAATAACGATACCCAGCACAGATCCTGATTTCTCTGGCCGGTACTTCAAAGTCAATACCACCACACCTGTAGGAATCCTTACAAAGAGTACTTTGAGTCAAAAAACACCCAGCTGAGCATGAGACATCTTGGTACTGCCCCCTGGGAAGTGCTGTGCAAAAGAAGCACAGGTGTCTAATTCTACACAGGCAAATTACTAAATCCTGAAAGAAATAAGGAAAAGAAACACTTTGAGTTCACTATAACTACACAACATCAGGTCTGGCCCCAAACCAATTTACTTTTTCTCTCTCACTTGCAATGTAAGAGGTGTAACTCTTCAGTAATGTATTTCAGAAGACAGAAAATACCTCACAGGTCTTAAACTCTATGTAGCTAAACAGTCATTGTTCTGGAGGACAAAAACCTCTAGACTTCAATCGCCCAAGGGCTTATGAGAGCAATACGAAGGCAAACAACTAACAAAAATTAAATGGTGTAAGATACCTTAACAGCGTCCTTTTAATCTTCAGCAAGCTTGAGATGTCATGTAATCACTGAAGCAGCAAAGAGATGATACTGCTTAGATAGCAAAATCTCAATTTCTCCCTGACCTACAAACTGTAAGGTAATAGATTAGTAGTGCCACCAGCACATATCCACACTGCTGCTCATGGATATCCTACTGCAGCTTCTGAAGTAAAACTCAAATCCACAGAGATGCAGGAAAACAACCATTTAAAATAACATCAAATGAAGCACGCACAAAAGATTTTGACACTACAGCCAAGGACCTTATGGAACAAAAACTGCAAACTGACCAAGAAAGCTGTCCTGTCCACAGACAACAGACTGCATCCGTGTGAGAAACACAGAGAGATCTTCCCAAGGCAACACAAACTGAAGAGTGAAACAGCACAGAACAACCTGCAATGTGTTCTTGGTATCACATGATACCGCCACCAGCATTATGAGCAAAGTTAGTTCCTTGTTGCAGACCCCCAGACACAAATCAGCCTGCAGTAATCAACAACCATCAGCACGAACAAGATCTCTGCCACTACTGTTCATAATCACAACTTCTGTGAAAAACGAAGACAAAACCACAGTACTATCACTAAGAAGTACTAAAGATGTTCCATTTAGAAAGAACAATATTTCCCTTTGATGAATGTTTCCCTAATCAAATACCCTGTAATTATTTCAAGATCCTTCCAATATCCATTTCTCCACAGCCTCCATGGAATGGCAGCTCTTCTACCCACAAAGAAGCAGAATTACTTCAGACAGGTTCCAGGCAGTATCAGATAGAGTAAACCAATAGCTGTGCACAGAAAGCAGAGCTGAACTCACCCAATGGGTAAAGGAGCTCTCCAGGTATGCAGCACTCCTTCTCAGGATGCAGTCCACATCCAAGCACTGCTCCCTTCAGCAGCTGGCCCTTGTAAGAGCCCAGGGTGACCCCACCTCTTGTGCTCAGGTGGGGAGCACAGGTGCAATCCATTTGCCTGAGCTCGCTGTGCCAGACCACCCCTTCAGCAGGTGCTCCATCACCACTTCAGGCCCTGACCTAACAGCTCCCTAAAGCAGTGAAAGTTTTATTTCATGGTTCCATTTTCCTAAGCTATTACAGCATGCTCTAATTGCAGGGGTTTTTATCTGGAAGTGAACTAGTGCCTTAAATAATGCTGAATTTTTAAGATGGGAGATTTTCTTTAACTACATCTGCATGGAAAGAGGGATAGATAATGCACAGGCTTTCAAAATGTTTCTTTTATCAAAATTGGAGGAACCATTGCTTATGCTGGAAATCATTTCTTTCACATGTCAAGACAATTCTGGAGATCTCGAAGAGCAAAGTGAACGTGAGGACCTGTCTAGCAGCAGCTACAAGAAACCTATCTTAACAGTCGTTAAGCAAATGTCTGGACAAAACTACTTCATTGGGCTCCCCAGCCTGGAACCTGTGATCTAAGCACTACAACATCAGTCTGTCCAAATACGCTCAACATTCAAAATTACTTTTTTCACTGTAACTGATATCAGATGACTGCACAGGATTAAGACTTGCCAAATCAGACTAATAGATCCTTCAATGAGGTATTCAGGGAGATGCAGAACTGCCCGTGTTCTGGTTCACTGGTTCATTCCTCAATGTGTCATTCCTATTAAGCATTTCTAGCTTGTGCAAGATATCTACACTTGAGAAAACACAGATTCACGTATCCACCAAAGCTCCCACTGATTCTCCTACATTAACTCTTCAGGGATTCTGGAACATATCATTGAGCAGATTCATTTACACACACGGTGGCTAACCTCCTAAAACCAACCTCAGATGGCTTTTATGTGCCACTTCCATCAGCTTTATGTAGACCAGATGACAAAAATGCAACTCAATAGCAAAAAAAAAAAAGTATAAGAACAGTATAAATTTTTAAAGAATTTGAATATAGAAATAAGTGGAAATAAATAAATTAAATTGTTTCAGGAGAATTACAGTGCTTTGTTCAGTTAAGAGCCATAACTTTCACAAAGAGGCTATTTGTTTCCATGGTGGCATGCTCCCAGTCATGGCAACTATTTTAGGATGCATTTGGCCATGTTCTCAGAAGGACTGAGCAGTGACTAGGTGCAATATTTCATAACACCACCCATACATATATTTCCAGTGGGTCTCTTGTACATTTTCTATTCCCAAGTTACTGATGTTGTAGAGAAGCATGTATTACGATAGGTCAAAACATCAGAGTATTCCAAAACACCATGGCAATCAATGAGTTTAATCACTGCTTTCAAATGCCATTTTGCTTGATGTAGTGTGTACAAATTAATGATGAATAATAGATGCTGTCCACTTACTATTAAATGATTCCATGTGCACATGCCAAAAATGCTGCTCCTTGAACACGTGGCTGCACTAAGCCTGGCTTCCAGCATTTCAAAAGATTGGCTATTACCTTATTGAGCCTCCCATTCTTTGAAAAGCATCTTTTCCTTTGGAAAGCAATTTTCCTTTGGAAAGCAGAAGGATGCAGGAGTACAAAGCACCAACAGTGAGTGAAAAACCCTCACTGCAGGTTGGTGACCTCATTTGTTTGACACCAATTAGGCAACAGAAAACAAAAATATTTCATTAATTTATCAAGTTGCATGCATATCCTAAGTGTTTTATTATGGGAAAAACACCTCTTTGAAAACATGTGGGGAGTTTAATCCTTAAAAACAAAAGAAGTAAAAAGAAACCCTCCAGTTTCAGGTGACTCAATATCCAACTAATCTTACTGAACTGATAAATCCTTTTTCAATCTGTACTGATTCAACTTGAGGTGGCTTTTTTCCTCTCTCTTCCATAGACTCCAGCAAGAAAGCACAAAATTTCACCTCCCCTTTCACCTTTGATGATTCCTCCGATGGCCATTAAAGGAAACACAATCAGACCGGCCAAGACACTGCCACGCTTTGGTTCAAGTGTAAAGACTAAAGCTAAATGCTTGTAAATCCCACACTTGGCTGCTTCAGCATTTGTTTACAGTGTTTGTGTCAGTGCTTCGTACTCACATAATAAAATATTCAGAGCGACAAATTATAAACCTGGTACCACAAGAGCTCTCAACAGGTTTCCCTCACAGCGCATCAATTCTGCCAGTAACAAAAGCCCTCCAAAAGCACTGCAGACATCATGTGTTGTGTTGCATAAAACCAAATACAGAAGCTTAGTTTTATATAACTGACATGCATGCAGATGGTCTTCATGATAAGACTCCTACTCTAAACTGCGGTGCGTATAAGATATGTTGGTATGAAGGATATGTTTGTAGGCAGGAATTTTGCCCTTCCTCTGCAACATCCTAACTGAATGTAATGGAAACGTGTCTCCCTTTGCAACTCTTACCAGTCCTTCCCATATTAAAGAAATGAGGACGCTAAAATCCACTGCAGTGATTTAGAATGAACAGATGGAAATCAAAGGTAAAGAACTGTCATCAATCCGAGCTAAATGCCAGGTCAAATCTGATAGCAGGTTACATTAATGGAATTTCAGCTACCCACACTGACCACAACGGTGGCAGAGAAAATACAATCAGAGTCAGCTTCGTAAAGATCACACGTCAAATAAAATGCATTCTGAGCACCTCTGGACAATACATGAGGATAAACTACGCAGCAAAAGCATGCAGTGTAACGGCATTGTTCTTCTGAACCTCGCACTCCTAACACATTCCTTCAGCCAAGCAGAGGCAAGATAAACCCATTTGCCTAATGGAGCATGTAATTTAAATATTTCAGACAAGCGTTTACAGAGAGGTTGCTTAAATAAATTTAACAGCCATCCATCCAAGCAGCCTGCACGATGAAAAGCATTGCATAGTTCACAACTTATTTTTCCTGCATCAACTCGGAGCTACCCAGCCCTTTCAGCCACCGGGAACGCACCGCTATATGGAACGTAACAAGACATCTTTTCCCAAGCAGATTTAACCCGAAGCTGCAGTTTTCTCTGTTGCAGTCCCCCGTTACATTTCTACAGCCACTGCTCCACACTGCACCACGCAGTCCTCCGACGATGGTGTAAACAGAACATGCTGAAAATTACGGATACTTCAAGGGGCGGTGCACTCAGGGCAGACTGCAGCACTTCACCCCCAGGAAGATGCAATAAGCGATGTCAACATTCCGCCAGCCAGAATCACGATTTTTGCTATCGATATTCTCATTAACGCAGGCGGTGCTGTTAACACACACAAACTTGTACCTGATAGCACTGAAGCAGGTCCTCACCTGACTTAAATCTGTCTGCCAAGGGTTTTATTACACGTAGGAACCGCACGCTGTACTGTGACCTAACACAGCAGTACCGAGCGGAGGGGATGTGAGAATTACCCCTTCTAATGCACAGGTGCATGCATCTAAACAAATCAAAGGATAAAAACAGCCTTCATTGTATTCTCGAAGTGAGCGCTGGGAAGAGTTGCGCTCAGGTTCTGCAAGCATCACGCACGGCAGCGTCGCAGGGAAATAAAGAAAGGAGAAGGAAAAAAAGGGAAAGAAAAGCAAGCGAGCAGCTAAGTTCGGCTCCTAAGTTCGCGATGGGATTCGGGTTTGTGAAGCGATACGTTCTGTCGGTTCGCACTGTGCCACGGCCGCCTCGCACGCGTGCCACAAAACGAGCCGGGCCACGACTGCCCCCCATGAGGAGAGCAGCCCGCCGTGCCGGTGGTTCCATCCGCGCACACCAACCCCTCCCCGCGTACCCCGCGGTTCGCTGCTCGGCGAACAAAGGCGGCCGCTCCGCAACCGCGATGCGAAACCCTCCCCGGCCGCCGCACCCCCCCCCCCCCCGGGAGCTGTCCATCCATCCATCCATCCGCCGCTCCGCTCACCATCTCCCCCGCCCTGGGCCGCCTTTCCCCGGCCGCTGCAGAGCCGGCGGTGCCGCGGGGGAAGGCGGACACGCGGAGCGCCGGGCAGCGCAGCACCGCGATCCCCCGGGCCCGCGGCCCCCGCCCCGCTGCTGCCTACGGAGGGCACACCCGGGACCACCGTTCCCCCCGGGGGAGGCGGAGGGGATCTTTCACCCTTTTCTCGCGTGTACCTCAGCTGTTCGCATTTAGGCTGACGTTTGCGGCTCGGGGCGTTTCTGCCGCTCGCTGCCGCCAGGGCCCTTCCGAAGCCGCATGGAAAAGAAGCGACCGCCCGCGGAGCTCCTCCGACCGCGGCCCCTCACGCGGACCCCTCAACTCTTTATTCTTTTAATCGGGGCATTATCGTTCCGCGGGGTTCACGTTGTTGGGGGGGGCGGAGGGAAGCAGCACTCCCGCCCGCCCCGTGCGCGGCTCTGATGGGGCGGCCCCGCGCCCGCGCTCCCGCCGCCGGCCCCGCCTCGCCCCGCCCCTCCGCCGCGAATTTTCCTATTGGCCGCTTCCTCCGCGATCTCCCTCAGCAACCGCAATCTCATTGGCTCTCTCCGCTCGCTGCCGGACCGCTCCGAACCGCCATTGGATAACGGGGCCGTCCGTCAGAGCTGCGTGTGACGTCATCCGAGCGGCGGAGCCCCGCGCTGGGGGTGGTGAAGCGGGAGCCGTGTGCTCGTCGGATTTCATTGGGCTGCGGTGATTGAGCGCCGCGTCAGGTGGTCGTGTCGGTAAACCCGCCACGTGAGCTGCCCGAGCGGCCGCTGCTTCACTGGAGATCTCGTGTCACCACCTATGGATGGAGGCGGCGAGCGGAAGCAGCGCAGAGCTGCGGGGATGATGCGCTTAACGCCGCGGGGCCGCGGGCGGTGCTGGCAGCTGGCCGCCAGCCTCGTGCGGTCGGGTTTTGCCTCGGAAGCCGCGTTGTGTTCTCATACACCCACGGAAGGTTCCTGTTTGCCGTTAACGCTAAGCGTCTAGTGTGCGCAGAGCGTGTTACTCTCAGAGAAAAGCAGTCGCGGCCGTTCTGCTGTTCCTCCGGCGGCATTAGCACGAAGCATCCCTAGCTCACCCCGCCCTTCGCCACCTGCGGAGAAGTCCGCAATCGGGCGGAGGAGCAGCGCGAGCACCTGCGCGCCCACAGCCCTCAGCGCTCCCCCTGAGCGGCGCGGCAGCCAGCCAATGGCAGCGCGAGGAGGAGGGGCGGGGGGCGGGGCTCCCGCGGCCAATCGCGGCGGGTGTCGCTTTAAGCGCGCCGTGCTGCCGGAAGCGGTGCGGCGGGGATGTGGAGGCGCTTTTGGCGGGCGCTCGGTGAGTGCGGGGCTCCGTGCGCGGCCTCGGGCGGTGCCGCCCCGGGCCCGCTGCTCCCGGCGGCTGTGTGGAGCTCAGGAGCGTTCCCTGAGGGCCTGGCGGGCGCCCGGCTGAGGGGGACCGGGGTGGGGTAGGGCAGTGGCTGTGCCTCGGTTTGGCTGTGGTAACGTTTGGGCTGTCGCTGCTGCCGTGTGCTGTGGAGGCGGTGTGTTGTTTCAGGTGTGTTGTTTCAGCAAACTGAAGGGCAGCAGCAGACCGGTTGTGGGCTCTGACTGGGAGTTGCTGTTGTGGTTTGTGACCTGTCGGGATCAGGTGGCTAGTGATCTTCAGGCTGCCTGTTAGGCTTGCCTAAAGAACGGCTCTGGATCAGCTGAGGTTGCTGTGGTAACTGTCGTGCTGTTTATGACACTTCCTTTGGTAAAAGGAAATATATAACAAATCACTTTGTTTCTCAAAGGCTGCGATTGGGAGATCTTAAGGGTGAAGTGGTTCTGTTGTGAATTAATTGCTTCTAATCAAGCAGGTGATGGCAGAGCCCTGTGAAAAGAACATGCGTGATCTGTCGTGATTTGGTGTCCTGTTACCTGCTCTAACTGCTGCTTAGTTACAGGGTGCTTGCTGATTGTTGTCAGGTTGGTTTGTGTGTTAGGTGGAAGTCAGATAGCAGGCTGGGAATAAAGAAAGAAAGGTGGTTGCTGTCATTTCTTGCTTGAAAATTCTTGGCCCATTGATTAAGAATAATAGAACTAGATGTTGAAAGCCCATTATTAGGAGGGCAGTAAGTTTTTGCAGTGATTGCAGCACCTTCTTTCATGTGAGTTTAGATTTGAAAGAATGGCACATTCTTTCAAGGTGTTCAATTAAGTGTCTCTAATCATCATTTCTTACTGCTTTGTCTCCTGCAACTAACGATAGCAGTTATTTCTTGTCTAAGCTTCATATAAGATAAAACACTGTGATGAAAAAGTTGGAATGATATTAAAAAGAAGAGAAATGCAGAACAGTGAAAAGTACACAGGGGTCGTTTAGAAGGATCTTCCTGCTCCGTAGGATTTGTGGCATAAAATTGTTATTTCTTCTGAAACTCATAACATCACAGCATGAACAGTGAGGCTGTGCTCTATTGATTACTGTTTTGCCTTTTTTGTTATAACAATTCTATAGAAAACTTTTTTTTTAGTATGTTTTGTAGTATGTTAGAGGATTTTAAAAGTAGCAAAGCCCAAAGGTGATGTAGTTCATCAAAGTCCAAGAATGGCTCTTCAGCATTTGTCCTGTGTTTGTTTGTTCTTTTGTCTGTTGATGACCAGTTTTTTTTAGTAAGTGTGGAGGTAAGCATTGCAATGTGTAAGCTCCACCCTAGAGACAAGGTTATCTTATTTGTGGCGGAACGGCTGATCTGTGTTTTCTTCCTAGGCTGTAACAGAATGACCTTGCACTGAGCTCTTGTAGAAAAAGCAAGACTTAATCGTTCTTCAATGTGCATCATTCTGTTCAAATTTGATCCTCGTCCAGTTTCAAAAAATGCATACAGGTAAAGCTGGTTGAAAGAGATCTGTTCCTCTTACTTTTTTAATACAGTTTTGTGTAGCTTGTGATGGATTTACAAACTCAAAAGTCAGTATTTGGTGTTCAGTTATACTTGTGTAACTTAGATTTTCTCCATGCTCTCAAAGGGTTACTTACACATGCTGTTTTGCACCTCTGTCTGAAGGCTCAGCCTCTAGTTATGGACATCTGGATGGTGATCTATCATGTGATGTAGGATGTGTCCTTCAGAATTTGTAATCTAGAGTTCCAAAATCCTGCCTTCACTTGTATCCCTAAAACTAAGGGGAGTTGTTGATGGACCATCAGTTGCTTAATCAATTTGTTTTCTCATTACTTTTTGTAAAGCAGAGTCTTGCTCCCTACTTTTGTAATAAATTATTCAGCCTTGCTTGTCAGCAGTAAGCACTGCACTGTGTTGTTCTTGGTGGCTGATCTTAATTATATTTCTTTAATCAAATGTATAACTTCAGTCCCATTTTTCTCCCTTAACACACCTTAGCAAAATCTTTTTCTTTGGAGGAAAGTTTTAAGTACTTTTTTTCCTTTATTTTTTTTTTTACTACAGTTTTTTAACCTTTGTCTCTTCTTTCTGAAGAACATAAATATCATCTGGAAGTGTTGCCCAATCTTCCCAGTTCTCTGAACAGTGTTTAGCTGTGAGACTCTCTGTATTGGTCTGCTGCTAAGTGTGTTTTTCCTGACAGCTCCTGTGTGTAATGTTGTACTTGAGCTCTGTTTGTTTAGGATGGACTTGTTGAATGTCTCAGGACAACGTGAGAGAAGGCTGTGGTTAGTTGCCATTCAACTTCTGTGCTGTGTGAGAAGTGAGATGCTGAGATAAAGTGAACTTTAATACTTACAGTGACCTGTTGCTGTGGCAAAAAACATTGTTATTTTCTGTATTATAAAATTCATGTTTCTAAGTATGTACCTTGTTACTCTTGTGTTCTACAGACTTATTCTAGCAGCTAATAGAGATGAATTTTACAGCAGACCATCCAAATCTGCGGATTTTTGGGACAGCAGCAATGAAATCCTTAGTGGTATGTAATGGTCTTGTATTTCTTATTGCCCTGTATGGAAGGTGAGTTGTGCTGTTATTGTCTTATTTGTTTTAATATTGTGTAGTGGTTTCCTCCCAGTTGTGTTTATAACTGACTTTAGTCCCAGCAGTGCAGTGGAAATATATTAACATGTTTGTCTATCACAAACAATTACTTGAGCTTTGGCAGATCCACTGAAATGCTTTCTTAAGTAGATGGAATTAGTTACTCTACAGACTCATTGTCTGTACTAGTGACTGGAAATCATTAAAACAAACCTCATGGAAGTGAAATTCTTCTATGTTCTTATCAGTAATTCATAGGCTACATAGTGGTTTTAGTTATTGATCCATTAGTTTATTAGGTTTTGTTTACAATTCAGTAAAATGTAGTTATTCAGTTGTCTGGTTTTCCCTTGTAGGGAATCTATCTGCAGTCTTTTTTATGATCAGTATTTCTCCCTTTTTTTCAGAAACAGCAATGAAGCTTAGGTAGACAAAGCAATGCTTAGATCCAAGACAGTGAACAGTGTTTGCAAAGTCACAGATGTTACTGTCACACATTGTGTGTTATTGTCGTTGGCAGGGAGAGCTGTGAGGATAAATGACTCCCACTGCACTGCAGATCCTGTACTGCTCAAGTTCTGGCTAACATTCCACTTCTGTGCCAGACATTCTGGATGCTGCTTCCCTTGTGACGTAGCATTTTAAAAGCAAATAATTACCCTGAAAGCTGAAGAGCCCTCAACTTTCTCTTACACCTTTGTCATCTCTGACTGTATTTGGCATGAGACCACACACATTCTCAATTCAGTGGGTCTGTCTGTGGAGAGCCCATCAACACACACCCATTGAGTTAAAATTGTTAATTCAAAGCTGCAGTTCAGAGGACAAAAATATTAAATTCATTCTTTATACTTAAGGAACATCTTCTGCACTTAATGTAGAAAACAGGAACTGCATGTGATTATCATATCGGTGTAGTTGTATGATTTGGTTTTGCGTACTTCTAGTTCAGAGTGTTAATAAAGTGTTGTGTGAGGATGTGACAAAGCTCAACTTGATACTGAAATTTGAGAGACTGAAGGAAGGAAGGAGTTTTTGGATAAGTATCCAATACTTGTTTTCATTCCTCTAATGAAAGTTGTCTGAGATCTGGAGCTGAAAGGTTTGCAACGGTATGCATGTTGTATTGCATAGAAGAGGCTTGGCTATGACTTCCTTCCTTTAGCTGCTGACAACTGTCACACTACACCTCCAAAGCAAGTTACTGTTCCCAGAATATAGTATTCTGCAGTTATCTAAATTACTCTGAATTTTCCTGGTTACTTCTAAGGTCAAACTTGCAAGATCTCAGACTAACATTATTTGCTCTTGAACTAACAAGCATTATGAACCTACTTAGTTTTCTGTGTATTTTGGCATACAGGCACAGTGCATAATTTCACTTTTACACCTAACTTCATCATTCTCCATCGTCTGTTATTGCAGTAACTTGTTAGTTCAGAATTGTGGATGGGTAGTAGAAGTGCACTTGCCCTCGTGCATACTTGTTCAAAAAGACAATACTTACTGCATTTTATTCAGTGTCTGTATTAAGAAATTACTTAACCTCGGGATTTTTGAAGATGAATGTAGTAGCCTAATTCTTGCTTACTTCGTTAGGTCTGGATATGGAGGAGGGAAAAGAAGGAGGGACATGGCTGGGAATCAGTAAGAAAGGCAGGCTGGCAGCCCTGACAAACTATCTGCAACCAACAACTGACAAAAATGCAAAAGGAAGAGGTATGAAGGGATATTTTATTTATGATATTTTTATTTATCCTTTTATGAAAGAATATTTATTTTTTGCTTACTGTTACATTCTGTTGCTGGAAGATACCTTCTGTATTACTGTTTGTTTTACCAAGCCTTTAGATAAGTTCAGGTGGTCAAGTTGCTCTGTTCTTCTTTCTTAGGTGCTCTTGTAACAAACTTCTTGACTTCAGATCTGGACTGTTACTCTTACCTGAAGAAAGTATCAGTCGAAGGACATCTTTATAATGGATTTAATTTAATTGCAGCTGACTTAAAGTAAGTCTACAAACTTCAGTGTCGCAGTAGAAAGATAGTAGTAGTGAAGTACATGTATTTGTTAGCACGTGAGTATAGCAATATAGAAGCCTGTCACTAGAAGAGCTCTCACTTCAGTTTCTTTTGCTAGTTGGCAGATAAGAGCCTAGATTTACCCTAGTTGAAATTTCCTTTGTTTTTTCATCTTATTTATTTTCAATTGGCTGCTGCTTTCTCTCTAGTGTTTTGTGTGGCTTTGTTGTCTCCTTAAGAAAGGCTTTTATTCCAAATTCTGCTCAGCTCTTTTTTTCTTTTTTGAATTTACTGTATTATGGTGGGAAAGTGAAATGAAACTCACAGATAACTGAAGACTAAACTGAATTTATAATGGCAGATATGCCACCTCCAGAGATAAGAGTGTATTTGTTTTTTCCTGCATTGAAACAAGCATATAGTTGGTGCTTCCAGAATGTTAATCTATCAGCTTGTCAGGCAGTTAGTGTTTGCTGCTCTCCTTTACAAAGTTTTTTTCCTGCCAGAGACTTCACAAGAATTTTTCTTTTTCTATACGTTAATTTTTATCGTGGTCAGAAGATCTGTACTCTCTGCCACATATTGCTGCCTGGCTGCCTTTCAGATGTTGAAAGGCTGTCTGTAACTTAAAATATATTAGAAGAATTACTCTTTTTATGTTTTTAAGAAAGCATGATACTCAGGATGTTTGATGTAGTAAGCAGTAAATAGTTTTGATTTCCTTCATTTTAATTTGGGTATGGGTAATAGTTGTAAAGTCCATTAGTATAATGATATTGAAGTGGCTTTGGGTGACATTACTTACTAAAACAATGGTTCATGTGTTACTGTGCAGTTTGCTTGATTTTTTTTTTTTTTTTTTTTTTTTTTCTGTGCTAAGGTGATAGGGAATTTAGGGAATTGTCTGCTCAGTTCAGTGGTCCTTTTTGTGGTGATGTTGGTCATGATTTCCTGCTGGGTATCACTTTGAAAGCTGTATGTGTTGATTAATTCTCCATTGTGACATCCTCAGCCTTGGATACTCCTGTGAAATGAAATTCTTGGTGAGCTAATGATGCGAAGCAATTTCCATAAAATATATAAACCTGTCATCTTAGGAAATTAGAAATAGTCCTGAGGGAAATGTGGTGTGTGAATGCAAGTTCTGTGTAAATAGAAAAAATGTTATGGTGGCTGATGTTATTTTGGTGAACCATGTTACTGTTCAAAGAAGGGACTGAAGCCTGTTCTTAACGTATTCATCTATTGTGTAACAACAGTGATTGGTTCTGTTACAGCGGCATGAAATGGAGAGGGAACTCAAATTGAAAGTGTATAAAGAGCACTGTTGGGAAGGGGTATATCAGAGTATGATATTGCTGTCTGTAGGTGGCATGTTTAAAGAGATTTGCAATGTTTGAGTTCTCAGGTATTCAAGAAAACAGATTTTCTCTCAGTATTACTATGATGATAGTCCACTATGTGATACAGGTGCAGTGATGTGAGAAACAGCTGGAAACCAGCATAAGGATTGTGAAATCTGGTCATTTATTTCCACAGCTGTGGATGACTGATTTTTAACAACCATGTTCTTTGATGCTTCTAATTCATTTCCTCTATGGCTTTTCATACTACTGATTCATTTATTTTTATAATAAGAACGCATCTTTAAAGAAAAAAAAACAGCGGTATTTTTCTACTTCTCTCTTCAGTTTATCTCCTTGCTGAGAGTCATGAGTACTTAACCCAGTATGCTGAGTGTACTTGTGTGCTACGTGTATGGTATATGGCAGGCAGAGTCTATCTGGGGACTTGTGTGGCTGCAAAATCAGCTTTGAAGAAGGCAGTACTGCTGCTCCTCTAATTCTGACAATCAGTAGGTCTGATTAAAAAGGAATAAGTTTAAAGTCTTTGACAGGTAGTTAGCCTATGTAATTTTAGTGCAGTAAGGTCACTGTGTAATAGCAATTAATCACTTTCTACATGAGGAATAGATGGATTGTCCTTTAAAAGTCAAGTCAGCTGTAGGGAGGTGCAGAAGAAGGTCCTTTTCTTTTTAAATAATAATTCTGAAGAGTTCAAATTGAGGATTTTGGGAAGAGAATGAACTGAGCCATCAATGTGGCAGGGCCTCATAAGACTATAGTACCTCAACAGTTCTGCCAGACTTCAGCAACGTGACCTTTCTAGCATGGTTATCAGAATGAGAGTATGTGGAAGGGATTGGTTGCTTTTGAGATATGCGACACAGGAGCCTTTCCTGTGAAGAGTGAGACGTGCTCAGATTGCTGTGGTGTAAAGACTGTAAATGGACAAGTTGTCACCCTGTTCTGTAAGCTTGCTTGCTGATGTCAAAATCTCTATACTGTTATGAGGCAGACTTCTCATTCTGTCTACTTGAGGATCCACCTGTGGATTTCTCACCACTTTATGTGAAGATGGGTGGAAAATGTATAGACGTGTTTGAGCTTTATAGTTGGTGGTTTGGCTTTTTTCCTCCAAATTTCAGAACAGAGAGTGTTCAGATTAGCTCACTAACACTGAAGAAAATCGATCTGTTAACCATGACACTCAGTTTAAACTGCTTGTCATGCATTTCAAGCTGCCTACTTCATCTTTTCCACTTGCGGAAAAATAAAATACGTGCACAGGTTATTCATAACAACAACCAAATGTTCTTGTTGGTTAAAAACAAAAATTCACCTGCTGGAAGATCAGAGCTCATACACTGTGGACCTTTACTGTCTCATTAATTTTCCCTTTTCATTTTTCTTTATATTTTTGTTGAATGTGCCTTGGAGCTGCACTGGAGTTAAAGCAGGGTGAGGGTGCGAAAGGCCATTGTTCATATTTGATTCATGTTGAGAAATAATTCTGTCAACTTTGCTCTGCTTTCAAGTTGCTTTGAAGTGTTTATTACTACTGATGTCTATCCTGCCCAGAAAATTTCCTAGCATATTTTTAAGGAAGGAGAGAAACTGGAATTGGACTAGAATAAGGCTAGTCTAGCTTTATTTTACTTAAGTTTTAGATTATTTTATGTAATATAGTAGAAGAAGTGTAGAATTTAGGGACTAAGTCTTGCTATGAATTAAGGCCATAACAGGAAAGGAGTGATCAATATTCAGTGCCTGACTGAAACTAAAGCATGCTATTTGTCATGATTCTGACCTAGGTGATTTTCTATGCAGGGGTCAGGAAGGAGTGCTGAGATCACCATAAGGTAAATTTGAACAAGGATCTCAGTGCTGAAAAGGAAACTGGGATAAGGAAAGCAAATGCCTTTAAGCCACTAGAGGAAAGTTCAGAAAATGAAAGGTTCTGTGCCACGTATCTTAACAGAAGAAAAAGATTAGATAAACTGTAAAACTAAGTAACTCAGAGCTTCTTAGGAAGAAGCAACATGTAAATCCTATCTGTTAATAGTACTGTCTTATAAATATGCTGGAAAAAAATGGACATCTTTTGCATGGCACCAGGAGTCTCACAGATCTGGGAAGAAGAGCAGTTTTCTAAATTCTTCTCTTGCCTTACCTGACTTATTATAATAAAGTTAAGATTTCCCTCTTCGTTTGACTGGCTTGGGAGGGATGCTGTAGAATGTCTTTCAGAATGATGTTAAATCAAGACTTATTATGGTTTTTGTAGTGGGTGCTAACAAGCACATCTCTTTAGCTTTTATTATATCGTTAACTGTATTCTACACATTCTTGTTTGCATTGAGGCAAAGATGGGTCTTTCTAGATCATGGGGAAATAAGAAGCTGGAAATGGTATCTCTGCTATTATGTTTTATGGTACTCAATCCAATTTTAAACTTAACTGCAAGTTCTGCGCGTTTTTAATTCAAAGGAAATTTATTGTCTCAGGAGGTGGATCTTGCTCTTATTTACAATATACCTGCCTGCTTTCCACGCAGCAGTTCTGGGTTTCACTGGATTGCATTACCACTGTGTTTAAAAATGATGGTAACATTTGACTGTGGTGTGATACATTATTTCAGAGGAGGAGAGTAATGAAATTCATCAGTTAGTCTTTGGGCTGTGGTTTCAGAGTAGAAACAGTGACAGAAATGTCTTGCTGTGTTTGAAGACTGTGAAATTTGCATGTAATCAACTACAGAAGCTGGTGGTTTTTCAAGGAGAAATTCTTGTTTGTATTTTTCAGTACCACCAAAGGAGACGTGATTTGCTACTATGGAAACAAAGGAGAAACAGAACCTGTTTTCTTAAATCCTGGTGGGTTGGAATGTTACTCTGTTACTTTAACAGGATCAGAATATAACCATATTGCTTCAATATTTTGGCTGGTTAAGCATCATCTTTGCTGACTTTCCTTGCATTCTTAAATGCTTAAATTCGTTGAAGTATTTGCTAATACCTCTCAATAGCTTATAACAGCTTCTGTCCTTGTCAGTGTTCCAATCTCCGCTGCAGTTACTGGAATGTTACTTAATTATGATCAGGGGACAGAGGTCTGTCCTGGGGAATGGGATTTTCAAAGTCAGGGGTAACTTTTCTTACCTTGCAGAGTTAAGGAAGTAATCTGACTGTGTCCCCCTAGGGACAGAGTTGGCTTTAAAAAATAATAAACTTTTATCTTTAAGTTAAGTAGGCTGATTTAAAATATTTAAAATCCAGACCTTTGTTAGCCAGAGATATAGGAGACTCCAGTATTCATCACAAAGAAAGCAAGGGAAATGGACTGGGACATGCAGAATGCCTTAGCTGGTTGATAACAGTTGTGAAGAAGGATGTGTTAATACACAAAGACTTATTCTGCTTGCTTAAAACAGTCGAAGTCTTACTGCCAATAGGCACATAGCTACTCTACCAGTTATACCATAAATTCTTGGAAATAGCTGTTAAATTTTTGTACAACTACAAGCACAAAACAGATTTTAACACAAACAAAAATCTGGTCACTTCTTGATCATGTTGCCTCTGTATGAGACTGAGTTTTATTAATTTCTTAACATATGAAGCTTGGAGGATTGTAATTGCCTTACAGAAATAGAACCAACAATGTAATGATTGAGAGTTACTTTGTGTTTAGACTATGCAATACCCTAGTGGATTGAGTTATTTTGTGTTGAGGCTGTGCAATACCCTTGTGTTTGTTAGTGTTCTGTTCTGGGAGGGGAATCTCTGGTATTCCACAGCAGGCTGGGAAAAGGTTAAGTTGTTCTATTATTATTGCATGTCTTTTTTTTTCATGCATAGGAATATATGGGCTGAGTAATTGTTTGTTGGATACACCGTGGAAGAAACTTCAGTATGGAAAACAGCTTTTCACAGAAGTCATCAACAGAAGTCAAGACCTTGCCAAGGAAGACTTGGTACAGGAGCTCCTTACAGTGATGAATAATCAAGAACCGTAAGAAAACAATATTGAGAGGCCAACCACACAGAAAGCAGCTTAGTGCGAGAGATAATGTGATGGAGAATTAAAACAAAATAATTTCTTCTACAACTTTTTCAGTCAATTGCCTGACCCTGCAATTGAAAGCCAAGGGAAGGAGTACATACGTCCTATATTGGACAAGTATGCAGCTGTGTGTGTTCGTTGCCCAGGTTATGGAACGAGGTAAAACTTTCTGCTGGATCGAAGCGTATCTCAGTTCAAATGTATGTTGTTGTAAATGCTTACTCTATATTTTTTTTTATACTTTTTCTGCCTTTGTATTGTTTCAGGGCTAACACCATCCTTCTCATTGATTCAGAAGGAAATGTTACTTTCACAGAGCGTACCATGATCAGTGAGGATGTCAGCCAGTGGAAAACAAGCACCTATGAATTCAAACTGCACGCCTCACAACTTTCCATTTGAATGCATTGTAATAAAAGCAATGAAAGCAAGCTGTTAAGCTCCAGGAAACGTTTTCTGCCAGCTTCTAGATGCCAAAAATAGCAAGAGAAGCAAAAGTTGTTTTGAATAGCTCGTATAACCTATCAGTCTCACAAATCCTTTGCATAAAACCTTTTTACATTAAGTTGCAGCTTGGAAAAAAAAAAAACGTTTCTGGCCATGTGGCTTTGTTTTATCATCTAAGCTTAAAGCACTGTAAATCCCAGTGGAAAGTACCATCAGGATACTGTGACTCACATAGGACTCATTTTTATTTCAACCAGGACTGAGAATATATGCAGCTTCTTGGAGAATTTATCTTCAGCTAACTCCTACCATCAATTTTGTCAAAAAAAAAATATTTTTTCCATTTGTATGTGGAATAGAAAGGAAATCAGCTGCAGTTCCATTTCCTTTTGCAGGTTCTTCTGGTTTCTTTTTGCTCAGATACAGCCATACTGTATGATGCCTAAAACCAATGTCTTGAAGTCATAGGGCATTAAGTTCAGAGGGACAGAGGGATGATGAGGCCACCTGGTATAGCACCTTGCTTCCAGGGCAAGCTGTCTTTGCCCAACACACAAATCATTACTTTTTTTTTCTGTTAAGTATCTTTTAAAGAAATATTAAACTTGCTTTTGATTCATAGGAGGAGAATTGCTGCTTTTGTTTTTTACAAGACTCTGCTCTCCCTTTAGTATATAACTTTAAGATTGTGTGGCTGATGCCTGTGTATATGAAATGAATGTATGTTTTCTTTGTAGCTTTACTGCTTTAATAATATTCGAACTTTTCACTGTGCCATGGTGCACTGTTCTGCCTGGAGAGGGTGGGAAGGGGAGAGAATTCTTTGTTTTGCTTACTTAATAGTACAGCAATAGATCTTCAATGCTCTCAAATCTAGTTTTAGAACTAAGAAATTAAGTTTTCAGTACTCAATTTTACTCAGGAGAAGTTTAGAGTTTTTTTTATCTTTGAAAGGAGTAAAATTATCTGTACTGTGACATCTATTTTCCTGATTATCTCACTAGCAATATTGTGGTGGTTTTTTTTCTCCAGCAGACAGATAAGGATAATTGTGCTCCCCAAACAGAAACTAAATATGGGGTTACATGAACTTGAGACAACTGTAGTGATCTGGATACCTGGACTTCGCAGTGGAGGTGAAGCTTGTAACAAAGTGATAGAATTCAGAACCACCTTTAGAATGGAACATCTGTTGCAGTGTAACTTGTTTCAACCAGGCTGAAAAGGTCGCTCTACAGAATTCTTTATGTAATGTCTTACTTATGAGTGTAGATTTTTGAAGTGGTCACAACAGGGGGTGTGGGAAGGGATCAAACAGGCAAAATCCCCACAAATAGGACTGAAATTGAGGGATCCTTGCTAGTGTCTTCAGTGGAAGCTGTAGGATTAACAGGCAAGCAAAAAAGAATAACCACTGTATTTTGAGTAGCTTTGATAAAATGCCACTTCTTTCAGCTCACGTTTTGTTTCCATCTCATTCTGTGATTAATATTCTTTACTAAATAAGAGTATGAATTATCACAGTACTTACTAAAACTGCTTCATTTGCCTTATTAAGTACATAAGTGTCTCCCAGGAAGACCTTGATTTATATTCAAGCATTATAGAAGTCCATGTGAAGCTCTGGTCTCTCTCCTGAAGCGTTTAAGCCAGAAGTGGCATTGGATGATGCTGTATTTAGTGTTTTTTGTTTGCTTTTAAATCTAAAGAAAAGCCTTGGACATGGATTTAAAAGGTCTGCTGAGGATGTGATTACTAGTTATGTATGCAATTTGAACTTCACTAGATTATTTTGGATAGCATAAAAATAATTATGAAAGTAATTTGTGCAGTATACATGGTTGTCTATGAAAATTAATAGGAAATGTAATAATACTGTATACCTGGTCTCTGCAGATATGGTTATGTAACTGCAACTTTCAGAACACTTCTAGCAATATATATGAGCTGGCCTTTAAGCTCTTAAAAGCATTTTAGTCCTTATTTAATATAATCTGAATTGATGAGACTTCACCATACCTTTGATAATCAGCATATTCTTAAATATTCTCGGTAAAACGTTCTGGATCTACTTTTCTAAACCTTATTTTTGTGCTTGTTCTTTGTGCCAAGGCAGTACGTTCGGGTAGCAGCAAGGTGCTTTACAAGCCTGTCCTCTAGTGGCAGAGGAAGTGTATTCAGTGGATGTCTCATCTGATATTTCAGCCCTGGGCGGCACGAAGCCAGCAGTAGTCAGTAACTTATCAGATGGTGTAGACATATTGATCTCTTCAGTGAAGAAAACCACATCATCACTTTTCAGGTGTTAATTAAGATAGATTAAATAATAAGCTGAGAGTATGTGGAGCTGGGAGTGTCACTTCGTGTAGTACAACGTTATAACCAGTACTCAATAACTGAGGCTTTTACCTCTGCTTATGAAAATGTGCTCTTCGAAGAAAAAAAGCTAGTGAGAAAACCATCTTTTCTCTTGGTACACTAGCTCAGTTGTGTATGGTTGTTAGAGGTAACTGTAGAGCCAAGGTGTTAGCCAAGTGCATTTGTCTGTGTCCTGATTGTCCCATCTCATCTGAATGTCTTCCATTTGAAACGGTCCTTGCAGTTAGAAGGGGACTACATCAGTAACTCAGTTTGGAACAGAAGTACACTTCTAACATGCTTTTTCTGGTAGTCTCTATTGACTGAACTTCAGATTGCAGGGCAACCTCAGATTTCAGGGCCTAGACTTTTCAGATGAAGTGGAACTGGAGAGAGCATGTCTTTTTAGGTTATCATCTGTAGCAAATAACTGCCTCTTTTTCTCATTAGATGACTATTGAAGGAAGCTTACTCGTGGACCCCACTTGACACCTTTCCATAGCTGTCAGGTGATGATTGATAGAGGTTAGATTAAGGAATTCAGCTTTTGGCAAAAGTTAAGACAAAATATGTAGTGCAAGCAGGTATAGCTGGTTGGGTGGCTTTTTTTTTTTTTTTCCCCCTCATACTTAATTCTGTCTTAGCTAATGCGTATTGGTGTTTCCCATTTTCCTGTGTGACATTTGCTGTCTCCATTTTTAAGCTAATGGTATTATGATTCTACAGCAAATGGGACAACTTTTCTTAAGACTTGGGGAAAATCACAGTCCTGTGATGTCACCTCTTCAGTTTTAAGAATGTAACTTAGCCACATGAGCAATCTAAGCTCTAATTCTTATTGGAATCAAAGTTGTAGTCTTACCTACTTCTCTGAGCACTGGAGAACCTGCTTCTCTCTTTATGGGCAAACTAAATTAGATGTCTGAAGTTACGCAGTGTGAACCTTCTGAAGATTTTTAGATCAAGTCTGCACTGTTTCCTTTGGGGACTGGATGCTTGATTTGGCACAGACTGTATTCAGACCAGATCCAAACTAGAAATAAAACTCAACTGTGTTAGTGTGGGTGCCTCTGTGGCATATAAATTATTCCTCAGATTCATCTTTGGTCCCCGAGAGAAATCTAACTGAATTCAGTGCAGTGAATCCTATTAGATACTGATATATTACAAATTGCCCCTAGTACAAGTATGCATATAGTAAATATTAAACAATTTAAGTTCTTACATTTGTACGAAAATAATTTCATAGGAATTATTTTTGGTTTGTGGATTATATTTTTAATTTCACTATATTTAAATTTCCATGTTTGAGAGCTATTCAGGCTTCCAATTTATGTAGCTGCAGTTGGAGTGTTACTTGGAAGTAGAAAAGCCTCAGTCATTTGTACTCTGGCCCAGTGTGTCTGGGTGCCAGGGCAACAGTTTGCATGGAAGCATCTCTATGCTGAAGTTCAAAGGTTAATTTTTACAGAGCTGCAGCTGGTCTTGAATCAACTTGCTTCCCCCTCACTGTCCAATGTAGCTGAAATTTGGATATGGAATATGATCACCTGAGTAGTGCACAGACTGAGAGAACATTTGTAATGTCTTAGTATCGTTACTAAGGATGTCTTTTTTAAAGAACTACAGATCTTTGAGTGCAAAACAGCATGCTGTAGGCTGTAGCTAGAGTGACTTAGCTCCATTAATCCGGTCATTATAGTTTCCATCTGCTTAAAAATACATATTGTCGAATACTCACATCTGCTTTATACCTTAAATTACTTTTATGCCTCTGATTAGTGTTTAAAGTGTGTTTTTAAAGATAAGCCATACTAATTTTTCTGTAATGAGTATCTTTGGAAAGTCAATACCCTTTTTACTACAATAAAAGTAATGTAGGCTGAGTTTAAAAAAAGAAAATGTTATGGTAGATTTAACTGTTGGAACTGCGCAGTATGTGCTGCAGTTACTGACACTCATTCAGAGAATGGGACATTGACTCCACCTAATTTTCATTGCAATGGGTGCAGCCTATTAACTTTTTAGGAAGCTGGCAGTAATTTTCATTATAGTTTTCATCGTAGTTGTCAGTGTTTATCCTTGACAGCAATTGTTTGTCCTGTCTGATCAGGACTGAAATCTCCCCTAGGCAGTTCAGTCACCCCAGAGAAGCTGTCAGTGTGCTTTAGTTGCTTCTGCTGTGCAGAGAATTGAAGTTGGAAACCTAGCTGTGTACAGATGACCCACATGAGCATGCTGTACCTGACAGGGATTTCATGTTACTCCCAGCAGAGAGTGGATGGGCTGTGGGAAGTCAGCAAGTAGGCTTTTACAGGCAGAGACCAACACTTCTGTGAGTGGTAAATTTCTCCACGTTGTCTCTGGAAGTATTGGGTTTGTAGAAGTGTTGGTAGAAACAAATTGGCTTCTCTTAAAGCAGCTTTACTATTGACTTTTCTTTTTTTTTAATCTCAAAGATTATGACTTGTTAACAATGTTAAAATCATGGATAAAATTGTTTTTGCTGCAATCATTGTCTTGCTTTTGGATTGTTTAAACTCTCACTTATGAAAAGTGAGAGGTACAGCTCCTTGTTTTAGCAGTGTCTCACAGCATCAGCTGTTGCATTTTTGCTGTAATTCATAGTGCTATGCTTCTCTGGAAACAGATGCACAGTGAAAACTAACGTGCCAGTTGTTTTTTTGACTTTCAAACCAATGTTCTTCCATCTCAGCACCAAAACCTATTTGTGCTTCCTCTGCTCTGAGGGAAATGGAGTGTTGCTGTACCTTTTTAAAAAGAAAAAAGGAAGAAAAACGCAGAACAGTGTCAATTCAGTGCTCTTTTCAGTGCTTCCTGCACGTGGATATGAAAATTGGATGCAAACGAGTCATGATGCGTGTATTTTTGTGGCAGTTTTGGAAGGGGCAGCTGTGTTAGCCATGGGGAGGTGGTGCCATGGAGCTCATTTACAGCAACTGCCAACAACGCATTCTGTGCTTGATCATCAGATTATTATTTTTCGTGTGCTCTGAAGGCTGAAACGCGATGTTTGCTGTTCAGCAAACTATGGGTGTTCATGAAGTACTGATTCTAGAGCGGTTTGTTTTAAAACTCATCGAAGCAGCCGTAGCTCAGAAGCCGCTCTCGAGTAAGGGCTCCAGCGGCAGCGGGCTTTTATCAGGGATCTTGGAATAGGAGCAGTTGTTAGGAGGGCCGCCCTTCAGGGCCGTGGCCGTGGGCCCTCCCGCGCCGCACGGCGCTGCCCTGGTTGCCATGGAGACGCAGACAAAGGAGCCCGGGCAGGCCCCGCTCCCGTCACGGCCGGCCGCGCCCTCCCGCCGCCTCGCTCCCGCCCCCTGTTCGCTCTCATTGGTCAGGTTTGGTAAGGGCGTGTGCCCCTTGCGTCGTTATTGGTCGAAGTACTTAACGTGCTCGCAAATCTGCCGATGGTAACCAGCGTTTCAAATTTGTGACGGATGAGACGGGGGACGCCGTTGGCTGGCAGAGGGGACGGTCCCGCCCTCGCGGAGCCGCTCGGAGCAGGAGTTTAAAGATGGCGGCGGAGGCGAAGGCGGCTCGGAGCGGGGGGCGGCGTTCGTGAGGCGGCCGAGCTCGCCCTGCCCCCACCCCCCTCACGGAGGAGCGGCCGGGACGCCGGGCATGGCCCAGGTGGGTGCGAGCCCCGCGGGGAACGGGAGCGCGCGCGGGAGCGGGCCCCGCGCGGGGCTGTAACCCCTCGGTCCCTGCAGGCCGCGGGGCGGCCCCGGCCCGGCCGAGCGTGGGGGGCTGCGGGCCCGTTCGGGCGGGCACCGCCTGGTCCCGCGGCTGTGTCCGCGTTTGCTCTCCCGCTGCGGGTCGCGCTCATTGCAGCACGAGGAGGGGCAGCGCCGGGCTGCCGGCCCCGCTCCTGGCCGCGGGCCGCCCCGGGCAGCACGTGCAGCGCGCTCGGCCGCAGCGTGCGGCGCTGAGGGGGAGGCCGCGCGTCCGCCCTCGGCCGCGGCGTTCCCGCTCCGCGTTGTTACGGTTTTTCTCTCCTTCGGTCGCTGGAAGGTTTCGGCTCCGGAACTTTTAAACTTTCTCCTTCCTTCCCTCTCCTCTTGGGAAGTAAATCTTTGTTTTGCTCCTCGTTCTTTTTTTTTCCTGAGGCTTCGCGGTTATCTCTGCAGCGTATTTCTGCAGCGTTCAGCTGCTGAAGGTCTGGGCCGTTAATGTCTGGGAACCAATTACGTCCTCCCGAAGTGGGGTCCCTCGGCAGGACACAGGCGGTGGAGTTAGGCCCTTGACTTTTCCCCTGTGAGCGATCCTCTTCACCCTTCTGTTGAGATGATTAAACGTGTTTATTCCCGTTTTGCATTCAGACTGTAAAGTTTGTGCCTGTGTTCTTTGGAGCAGTGTCTTCTGATTTTTGCCAGGACTGCTTTTATGTTAAAGGGTGAGAATTTAGTTCCTAATTGTGTTGGTTTACTTTCTAAGAAGCCTCTGATGATGTGATTGAAGGATCTATTTTTTTCTCCCTTCCTAGGCCCTAAATTGCAGATTTAAGAACTAATATACCTCTCGTATGTATCACGCCATTAACTGTAACCATGTAAACTCCCAGAAAACTGGGCAAGCTATCAAAGCAGTGCTTATCTGCCATTTCTGATAGTACTTATCCCAATTTACATGGTTCTCCTAGCTCTGAGATGGGACATTACTGGAGAGGTTCATTATTGTTGCCTGCATTTGGCATTGGTGGTGACTGCCAAGCACCTGAGTGACCTTTCTTGCACTGCCTTGATGACTTGCACAACATGTCTGGTTTTATTCAGAATCTTTCTGCGCTGAAGTTGGCCACGTGGACAGAAACAGTTTCTTACGTGTAGAAGTAGTTTATGGGATATCTTTCTTCAGAGGCTTCCTATGCAGGTGCCTTGTGGGGAGGGGGACCGTGGATTTCAGAAGCAAATAAGCAGCCACTCTTCCTTTTGGGGGTCTACAAAATACGAAGGAAGCGGTTTCTGAAGATGAAACCAGTTTCGTTATCAAATTGCTTTTTGAAGACAGAGTCTGTGATGCGCTGTTCCGGGGAGCAGCTGCAGGTACTCACGTGTTGTTTGCTGCTCTTGTTTGTGAGGCTGCGTCCGTGCTGCTCTGGAAGGCAGTGTGTCTTAAAGCACTGCTGGTGACAAATTCTAACGTTCTGGTTTTCTCTTTGAAAAGAGGTGCTGTGTTCTCTGTGTGTTTTTTCCACGGTCTTGCAGTACTCATTGAGGGGGTGGGCGTCGTTTGCTCGTGATGTTTTTCTTTCTGTCTTCAAAGAACATCTGTAACACAACCAAGCCAAGAGGAAGTCCTGCAGCAGGCTGCTTTGCAGTTTGCTATATAATATCCACCACGTATCTGTCTCTTTGAGTTTGCTTCTACTGTGAAGCCTTTACAAACGATGCCAGAGCGTGTGAGTGAAAAATGTGACGTTTCCATTTATTGGTGATCTGCAGAACTTCATTTAGGATTCTTATTTTCTGCAGTTCACCCAGAGTTCCTTCAGTGTTTTGTACTGCCTGTTGCAGCTCTCCATAATGCTCCTTATCTCTGTAAGTGGACTGTATGGGAACTGTTGGTATCTTTCTGTGGGGCCTTGGTGAATAAAAGGTGTTTTTTTCAGGGTGAGTTGGTTAAGCATGGCAGTAGGTGAGCTAGCTCCTGTTGTCTGCTGGTACTATGTAACCTATTATGCTAAGTCTGTTTCTGTAAATGGCTTTCTGCCTGTCCTGTCTGAGCTCCACATAGCTGTTTTTAACCTACAGGGTCATGCAACGCCTTTTTGGTTTTGCTCCTTTTTCATCAAAAATCCTTCCGTTATTTTTTTTTTCTTCAGGCTCTAACATAAAGAGCACGTTGTAAATATCAGTTTGCAGCAAAGCAGATGGGGATCGGATCTCTCTTATTCTGCTTCTTCCTTCTTTTAAGGGGCTTTCTTTTGTACCAAATTGTGTTGTAGCCTTCTGTAACAGTAGAGTTGCAGGACTTTGTTACATTACCCTAGGGATGGGGCAAGTTTGTGGCCAGGAATACAAAAGCAAGTTTAAACCAGCCTTGGTTTGATACTTGCCCTGGCTGCAGTGTGTGTACGGGCTGGCACATGATCCCTGGCAGAGGTTTGGTATTCTGTTCATAACTTCAAGGCCAGCAAGAAGGAAAAGACAGTAAGAATGTTATTGTTAATAGTGCTTGAATGTAATAATGAGATTCATTTTCTGCAGAGAGCACAGGGATGCTGTCAGAGGACTGCCAGAGCTGGCTGGCTAGGTAAAGATTATTTCCTTGTGTTTTAAGATTTGCAGATGTTAAAATGCTCTCTTGAGTAGCAGCAGGACTGGGGGTGAGCAGACTGTCTGTGATCCTGTCTTCTGGCTGTTCATAACAAGTCTCTCTAGTTGAATGTGGTAGCTCATTTATTACGTGGGATGTACTTCTCAGTCAGATACTAAAGTACAGCGTTAAGATCGTGCTCCTGTGTTAAGCTACCTCAGTTTGTTCTTTAACAATATTCAAAGAACGTGGCCGTTACCTGCACTCAGTGTCTAGGATTTACTGAGTTGGAATTGTGACATTTATCTCCTGTTCAGAATTAACAAAGATGCTAACAGTTAATTGGGAGGAACCTAATAATTTGCCTTTTTTTTTTTTTTTTTTTTTTTACTTGGAGGCATCTAACTTGAAGAATCTTAGCCGTAAATATATTTCTAGAAGCAAACTGTGTGACATGAAATGTTTCAGACCCTGTTAAAAGAAGGAATTGATCACTCTTGTAATGATTGTATCTTTTAGAATGGGATAGATTGAAGTTTATAGAATCGCTTGTCTTAGCAGTGAATGAGCTGGTTGTCACTGTGGAAAGAGGTATCTTGATATCAAGGAAGATTGGGTGATTTTAGAGCTTTTATCAAAATAGTCTTTTTCCTCAGTAATCCTGCTGCACGTGACAAGCCCAATGTTTTACGTGTTTTGAGTCTGTTACTCTCCTGCCCTTCCAAAAAAGAACAGTTCTGACACCTCAGCAAAACTCTTCTTACTGGCAAATGAATAAAATAGAGTTTGAGCTCATGTGTGCTTTGTGTTCTTCCTGCTTCCAGGTAGGTGGTTCCTGTACGATGCGGAGTTTCAGTCAATTCCATTGTAACTGCTGCTTCCCAGCTCCCTACCTTGCCCCAGCTGGTGTTTGAACTTTGCTGCTGACATTTGTTCTGGCTGGGCAGGCACAGAGAGATGCTAGACAATTACATTTGGCTTCTCTAAGTCCCTCATGGCAGTGCCATTATTCCATTCAGTAGGATGCCTTCAAATATTGCACTGTGACCATAAGGACTTGAAGCTTAACTTTCCAGAGTGTTTGGGTAGACTGTCTGTGCCACCTGGAAATAGTTGGAACAGGGCAGACTGAGACACTTGTTCAGGCACAGCAACTCTACCTTATTCTTAGCTGGTAGGAAGATTTAAGCCTGGAGGCTTAAATATGTATATTTTTTTCAAGGTTAATTTATATATTTTTTATATATTTATATTTTATTTTTCTAGATTTTAAATATGTTGTTATTTTTGCCAGGATTAATTACATAAAACATTGGCTGCTAAGTGCCTTCCACAATTAATTGTGTTTAACACCAGACCTAGACCCAAATTCCTCAGGCATAACAGACGTGTGGTCCCATAACAACATGGGATACAGAACCAAATGCTCAATATCTGGCTATCTAGATATTTTTTGCATGAGTTTTTAGCAGGTTAAGTTAACTGTTAAATCTTCCAGTGAGATATAAGAACACCTGTAAGTTTCAAAAGGACACGTGTTTTCTAGAAGCATAGATGTTAAAAGCATGCCAGTATTGCATGTGTCAGCTAATTATCTGCCTTGTAGGTAAGTACTGATTGAATACCAGGTTCTTTTAAGTGATGGAAGAGACCCCCTAAATACCTGTGCTTCATGCCCTGCTCACAAGCAAGTGGGAATAGTCAATAAACTGAGCAGGTAACTGTGTTAGCAAGTTCTTGTTCCTTGACGTACAGACCAACGAGTTGTAACAGCAGCCTCTTCTCAGTGTCATTCAGAACAATACTGAGATAATCTGCTTTTTTCCCTGTAAAATGTAATTCTTTTCTCTACCTGAAATGTATTGTGGGAAAGGAGTAGCTTATTTTTCTTTTTGCCTCAGATACCATTTTCCATTTTTTTTCTGTGACATATATATTCTTTTTTTCTTGTAGATTGAAAGAAGAAAAGGAGACCTGCTTGTCCAGTGAAGATGCAGTCTTAGTCTTCAGCTATTTAAGCTGAATGCATTGTGATTTCCAATAATTGAGACAGTGATTCTGAAAGCTGTCTACATTAATGAAAAGAACAATGTAGTCAGCTTAACTGAATCATCAGTGTTGCATATTGAATAGGACATGATAACCCAATCTTGATGGACTTACGCATGTTAGGAATAGAGATATAAACAGTCACTGAAAGCATTGTGTGTTTTTTAAAGCAGTAGTTTTGCAGTTTAAAACATGGAGAAATACGAAAGTGTACCACCCCTCCCTAAAGAACCTGCAAGAGAAATGAATGTGGAGAATCACACTTGTCCCCCACCTCTGCCGCCTAACGAACAGCCTCCACCACCTCCCCTGCAAACGTCCAGTGACGCAGAGGTAATGGACGTTGGCTCTGGTGGTGATGGACAGTCAGATACCCCTGCTGGGGACACGCACAGTATCTGCAGAACACAGCTTCTCACAAAGGGATCTGCCTGCTACAAAAGTCGTCTTATAATAGACCCTAACAGTAGTGACCAAAGCCCAAGAACTGCTCGTCATGCACCTTCAGTTCGAAAGTTCACCCCAGATCTTAAGTTACTGAAAGATGTAAAGATTAGTGTTAGCTTTACAGAAAGCTGCAAAAGCAAAGATAGGAAAGTGCTGTACACTGGAATTGAGCAGGATTATAAGGCAGATACAGATTTTGGTATTAATAATGTCAATGGGGATTTGCATGCTTGTCCTTTTGGTGGTAGCAATGGTAAAGCTGTAGGAATAGGGGGTGAAAATGATGACAAAAAGGATGATGAGAATGATGTTGATCAGGAAAAGAGAGTGGAATATGCAGTTCTGGATGAGCTAGAAGACTTTACCGACAACTTGATGGAAATAGATGAAGAAGGAGGAGGGTTCACATCTAAAGCAATCGTTCAAAGGGATAAAGTGGATGAAGAAGCCATGAATTACTCATACGAGGTAAGTAAATGCTGAGATTTTTGGTGGGCGAGAGGATTCCAAGTAGTTAGAAAACAACATGCAAAGCTGTTAAACAGTCTCTCTTAGAAATTTGCAGTACAGGAGGTAAAATTGCAGAGTGTTTGAAGATGGACTTTGGCTGAAAACTTTCGCAGTTATTTTGGTGAAACTTCTGAGTTGAGTGGTACCTTTTGTAGCTTAGTTTAAAAATAATACGAAACAGGCTCCTTACACAATAAAGCTCACTTTATCTTGAAGAATGCCGATGTTCACTTATGGAAACTTGTCTTGTTTTTCAGTCATTTTACTGGAGTCATTGGAAATGTCTAGTTTCCCTCTATATGGAAGTACATAGAGATAATGTGTACTTCTTCTTTCCGAGGGGAAAGGGGAGCTAGCAGACCCCAGGAGGATAGTACCTGATGACATCTCTTTCAGGATGACTTTGATAACGATGTGGATGCTCTGCTGGAAGAGGGTCTTCGTGCACCCAAAACAAGGAGAGTAGAAAATGAGAAATACGGTGGTGAAAGTGATCACCAGTCTGATGGAGAAACAAGTGTGCAGCCAATGATGACCAAAATTAAAACTGTTCTTAAAAGTAAGTCAGCGCTCGTTAAATATTTCTGAATCTTCGTGTGTTGTAGGTACATTGAATGCAGTCTGTGAGCAGGTTCACGGAGCGATTTTGGTCAAACGGTGGATCTGCTACAGAATCTTGTGTGAAGGCTTCTTAGTATAAAATATAATTTTTTTTTCCATATTGCTAGACATTAAGGGTGATATTTGGGAGTGCTTTTTGTCTTCATCTTTTGCATGGGATGAGAGTGTGTTTTGGTGCATGGATATGAGGAAGAATTTTACCTCAGTAGAGGGTAGGCGAACAAGGATCTGTTTTTTCTCTCTGATACTGTGAAATAGGTGAAGGCTGGTAGTGAAATTCTTCCTACTTCAGTTATATAAATTTCAACAAAGGAAGTTGTTTGTGAAGTCTTTAAGCATGCAGTACCAGGTAAACTATTACTGAAGCCCATGACTTGCGTTTATCAAGGTGTTCATAGTTACAAACTAGTAGTAGAAAAGAGCTGAGGATGTGACCCAGTCCTGAAAAGCATAACTGCAAACAGTTTGGATCAGAATCAAGCCTTAATCCTGTTCTAGAAGAGCATTTGACAGCTTCGCTCTGTTCTGAAGTAAGAAATCAAATGCTTCTTCCCTCCAGAGCTTCATACTATCATGGGATTCCCACAAGGTCTTGGCTAAAAGGAGTCTGTTTTGGTGGTTTCTGATGTTGAAGGGAGTGACACTACTCTCTAGTGTCGAGAGTGGAAATAAGTAAAGCCATATATCGCCTTGAATGTGAGCACGAGCATTTTACTGCAGTATTATTCCTTTTACTAATGTTGGCTTACTGTTTGTAATTTCACTGTTTTTCCACTCACGTGGAAGTGCAGCATTTTTGATGACTAAGATGTTGAAGTATGAGGACTTGCAGACTTGATTCTGGTTTGTATTGTACTTCAGTTGAAAAATATAATAAAAGTTTTCATTTCAAGCTGACTTCCTATTAGAGAAAAAGCTGCATTGAAATAGAGCAGTGGGAGACTGAAATCACAAGAAATCTTCACCAGCTGCACAACACAAAGGAATCAGTGACCACATATCCCATCCTTGACTATCTGAGAAAGCAGGAGACAGCACTGAAGGTGTTCTGGGTACAGACAATACTTGGTGACGTGTAGTTTAGGAGTAGGCTACAATTCAGTGTCTGTTGAATACTATTCCAGATCTAAAGCCATTCTTTGCTTTAAAGGTCGTGGCCGCCCTCCTACAGAACCTTTACCAGATGGATGGATCATGACATTCCATAACTCAGGCATTCCTGTATATCTGCACAGAGAATCTAGAGTTGTTACCTGGTCTAGACCTTATTTCTTGGGAACAGGAAGCATAAGGGTAAATACTGTCAATTATTTCTATGCTGGTATTTAAGAATTGGATGTATTCCTTTAAACAGTTGAATATTTTTCTGCTCGAACAGGATTATTACAGCACTTGGGAAATAAGCTACTCTATTTCTGAAGTGTGATATAATTTTTCTTGCAGTGCTTTGTTTTTCAATTGTTCACAATGAGTTTGGGCAGTTAAAAAATGAGGTGGACTTGTGTCATGCCTTCTTTTTTTCTAGAATACTACCGCAAAACATTAATTTTATTCTGCCATGAAATACCATCAGATTGTTTATTTGTAGCCATAACCTGACCTCAGGTGTGGTTCATGATCCACATTGACAGAAGGAGATGTGTGACATTCATAAACCAGAAGAATCTGCAGAGTCTGAGTTTAATATTGTGTAATTAAATCCCAGGAATGCTCAAGGGATTTTTATGAAAGCATGTAATATTTGTTTGCAATAAATCAGAATATCATTTGGACTTAAAATGGGAAACACACTTTGAAGGTTACTGGCAGTGTTAACACAGTGGCAGGATGCTGCATGAATGAATGTGCTTAGGTTGGAATAGGGTAAGATTGCAAACCAAAGAGCAACTTGAGATCAGACTGAGAAACAGTAGCTTCCATCTTGACGACATCTTGTGAGTTTTGGATTTGCTTTTGGGGTTACCTTGGGGTACTGAAACCATATTTTTTATATTTGCAGAAACATGATCCTCCCCTTAGTAGCATTCCCTGCTTGCATTATAAAAAAATGAAGGAAAATGAGGAAAGGGAACAAAATAATGACATAACCCCGAACGGAGAAGTATCACCCATAAAGCACATAGATAAATCTTCAGAACTGGACTGCCAAACAGAAGAACCAGATTCCACTGCTGCTGATTCTGGGCCTTTAGATGAAAAAGACACCTCAGGGGGAGATGCAGCACAAGGAGCCTTAGGACAAGTTAAGGCCAAAGTTGAAGTGTGTAAAGATGAATCCGTAGGTAGGTATGGGAACTGGGACTCTTTTCTTGGCTGGAGTTGGGTTATTGGCATTTGGTACACTTTTCTGTTATTCCTGATTTGACAGCTGAGTCATACCCGACCTGAGATCGATTGGTAAGTTGTTGTTGTGTGCAGTTTTTACTTATGGAGAGATCTGAAAAAATAGAACCAGTTTTAAAGCATCTATTTTGGTTGTAACGTGAAGGGAAACATAGAGTAGGAATTCCTGCTGGAGATGTGAGAGAGTTCATATGCAAACTTTACACACAAAAATGTGGAAAATTTGGGGGATTTGGTCCTGTGAAGTTGTATGTCAGTCCAAGAATCAGTTCTGTCATTCTGAGTCGCTGTTGCCGTGAATTTTTGTGCTGCTTTTGCATTAAGTGTTTTTTCTGTATAGTCAGCTGTAGTAACTTGCTTGCTTCTTAGATCTGGAAGATTTTAGACGCTACCTTGAGAAGCGTTTTGACTTTGAACAAGTTACTGTAAAAAAGTTCAGAACCTGGGCTGAGAGACGGCAATTCAATCGTGAGATGAAGCGGAAGCAGGCGGAATCGGAGCGGCCCATTCTGCCTGCCAACCAGAAACTCATTACCTTGTCTGTGCAAGATGCACCTACAAAGAAAGGTGAGTCTGTGTACCAAGAGATGAAATGTTTGAGGTGGAAGGCTTGTTACAGTTCCAAGCTTGTTTAGGGGGGAAAAAATAATGAATCCATGGGTTCCATGTTCCTGAATCCACCATACAACACGGTGAAGGAAAAGTACTATGCAAGAGTTTTAGTTTAAGGCTTTAGTCCTGGTAGCAGTGACTGCCATTGCCTATTTGTTACTACTGGTGTTTATGGAGTACCCTCCTAGCCCACCTCTGGTTGCTGCTGCCTTCTTAGTTCTACACCAGTTCTAACCTGTCCCACATTAGGGACTGGTTACAAATGCCAGATTGATCCAGATTAAAGCCTGTAAATTAAAATGCAAATCTAAACTACTTTAATATATATATTATAATCCTGTTTAAATTAGTACATTTCTTGCATGGTGGTGACATATTAGACAAACATGGTGCTTTCAATACTAAAGTGAAAACCTTTCTGTTGTAAAAGTGGCTTCTTTATCTCTGCCTGTCAGTGAGAATTGGATGTAAGCCTGTTAAGAGTAGTTTTAGAAGAAGTGGTGCTTAGAAGGTGATGTAGTGAATTATTTTCCTAAACTGTCAAGTAAGGAATCAGTCATAAAACTGAAGTGTTTTGTGGATTGGAATTACCGATGAGCTGTAACAGCTGAGAGCTCTTGCTTCTGTTTCTGAAACACATCAATGAGATGAGTGGAACGTGATGTGTGCTATTTATTGCAGGTAATCTTAAAACTCTTTGCGTATGATTTGAGCAGCCATTTATCACTTTGTTTCTCATAGCAGTTTTCTCTTAAGACCAAAACTAGCTGTCGTTTTCCCTCCCCTCTCTGTTGTAGAATTCGTCATTAATCCCAATGGGAAGTCTGAAGTTTGCATATTGCATGAATATATGCAACGAGTCCTAAAGGTTCGCCCTGTTTACAATTTCTTTGAATGTGGTAAGTCTGTCCTGGTTTTAAACTGAACACAGTGCTGTTGTGAAGAGCTCCTCTCACAGTGAAATAAAACCAAGCAATGGATGTTTTTTGTAGGGGATGTCTTGAAAGTGCTGGGAGCCAGATTCTGCTTAGGAAATGTTTTCTGCACATCTCAAACAGGGATCTTTTGTGGTTAAAGTAACAGCGTAGATTTTTGCTTGGAAAAATGTGCCTAAGTTAAATGCATTGGAGTAACTTATTTGCATTTAAAAGGGTGTGACACTGAGATGTGGACGGTTAGAGTTGTTCTGGTTACGCACAATGAGTACTTGCTTTATTTTCTGGCCAATGATGTCCTGAAAATGACTGAAGACAAACAATGGAATTGTTAGTTGTAGGAAGGATGTAAGGATTTGAAAGATTTCTGCAGAGATGTACATACTCTGAAAGCTGCAGTATTTTTGTGGGCTTACTCTATTCTGCTTTACATGGTGCGTGTTCCTTGTGGTTTTTGCTTCATAGCAACAGAATATAAAGTGTTGAGGCATTTGGTTGGCCACTATCTCTTCCTTTTCTGGAAAATGATAGAAGCAGCATGGTACTGTTAACAGCTGTTCTGCACCCAAAGAGTTAAGTCAGGTGCCTTATGTTAGTGTGGAAGCTATGGTTCCTGTTCTTATAAATGCAATACGTAACCTGACTGAGTTTTTAACATCAGCATGTTGTATTGGCACCGTAGCAGAGATGCAAAAAGCCTTTGGAATTAACATTTGAATTCTGGCAGATCCTAAACGATCTCTTAAAACGTGTCTGGCAGCAAAAGCCATGAGGAGTTCACGTGCTGGAATATTCAGTCTTTGTGAAGAATGTGCAGTATCCATCCTACTTGAAGCTGAAATGAGGAAAACAAATACTGATATTAGTGGTATTTCATGTACACTACTGTTCTACATGGGGACTTCTCAAAAGGTTTCTCTTTCTCACGTCCATTTTCAGAGAACCCAAGTGAGCCTTTTGGAGCCTCTGTGATTATTGATGGAGTAACTTATGGGGCAGGAACTGCCAGCAGCAAAAAGCTTGCCAAGAATAAAGCTGGTAACGGTTCTTTCTTTCTTAATGCCAACTGCTGAATTGTTTGTCTGTTTTCATTTCTGCTTTGAAGATGACCATGTTTGCAATAGTAAGTAGGAATAATTCTGATAATTGCTTACAAAACATGCACTCGTGTAGTCTTATATATAAGTACCACAGTTCAACAGTGTGCTGGGATAGAAAGCCACGGAGAAACTTCAGAAGTTAAGTTCTGATTTGTGCTGTAAAACATCTGCTTCAGTTATCACAGCAATGTGTACATGTTGAGTTTTTTTTATGATGCTGAGAATCATAAAATCCATGGAGTTGGACCAGAGACCTTTAAAGGCCATCTGGTCCAGCTCCTGCTGCTGTCCCCTGCTGCATGAGTGCCATCCCCACGAGTTGCATTACAATTTATTCTTAACCCCTCTCTGAGAACAACAACAATCAGAACACCACCAAAACAAAACTGAACAAAGCGAAGAACAAAACCTCTGAGCTTTTGGTTGAGCTGGTCCCCTTTCTGGTGACAAAAAATGGCACTGAATTATATTATTACTTACACTGATTTCCAAGTAATTATCTCTATTAACGGATTAAACAAAATTAGTCAGAGTTGTAACTGTGTCTGGTATTAATGTGCACTTAATGAATAACTAGAGAAGAATGGTTTGCTTGTTGGAACTTCTTCAGTGATCTCCAGACTGGAATGTGTTTAGCACAGGCACTGGGGGGGAATGATATCTCAGCATTTGGAGGTGTGTAACGTCCACGTGGTGTGGCTCTTCGTGCTTTGCTGGAATTTGTTAATGTGACTCAAATATAAAAAGCCATCACACAACTGTTTGTGCATGAAAAAAGGTCTTTTGTTGAGATAACTGAGGCAAATTGTGAGTGCCTTAGTGGTACAATTTTAAGGTACAATTAACGGTACAACCGTTACAATGAAGGGATAATGACATCTCTCTGACTTTAGGTCCTAAAGGGACATTGCTTGATGTGACAGTGAGATTTTTACTTTTCTCCTTTCATAAGCACGTGACAATTCTTGGTGCAGTAGTTGTGAGGTGTTTCTTACCAATGAGTGCTTTTTAAGAAGAACAGTGCTCAAGCAGATATGCTCGTTGCAGTAGGATGAGTGAGATGCTCACCTTACCTGTTCAGTTGCTCTCTTGGATGTGTGGTGTTTTCATTCTGCTGCTGTTTACAGTTGTCGTTTATAATAAAGCTAATCAAGACATTAAATCATTTTCTGCAGCTCGAGCTACACTGGAAATCCTTATTCCTGACTTTGTTAAACAAACCTCTGAAGAGAAGCCCAAAGACAGTGAAGAACTTGAGGTACCGACCTCTTGCCTGATGGCTGTGATTATTGCAGTCTCCGTTTCTAAATACATTATGTTTTCAATGTGAAAAAAAGTACTGAAACTCCATAGCCTTGTTTTCTCATTTGGGTGGCAATTTTAACAGTGTTGATAAAGTTTTGGTGGTTGTTTGGTGCAGAGTAGCAGGAATTGTTTAACGTTACGCAGGAGAGATGAGCGTTGAAAACAGTATTTTGAGTTTCATTTGCACAAAAGCTTTTATACCTCTTTCAATTTCTTTGTAGTATTTTAACCATATCAGTATTGAGGACTCACGGGTATATGAACTGACCAGCAAAGCTGGGCTCTTGTCTCCATATCAGATTCTCCATGAGTGCCTTAAAAGGTAAGGCCACAGCACGAGGATTCTGTTGTGTACGTGTCTCAGTCAGGGCACAGGGTTTGCTGGGATGCTGCTGCCCACAGTGTTCCTCAGTTAATGATGCTTGCAGGCTGGCCAAGCTTACTGCACTCACTGCCTGTAAGAGGTGGCACAGACTGAACCGGTTCATAGTGTATTTCATTAGCTAATCTTTTGTGGTTTTGCTTCTCAGAAGAAAATTCCCAGATTAAGATATAATGATGGGACATAGATTTGCTTTTCCTTTATGCGGGGTCCCCTTCCCATTCACGTAACTGATGTGAGGAATAACTCCCTAATAACTAAAGACTTCAGACGTATTATTGCTGTGTCTCATGTCACAGCAGTTACTGACAAAGAAACTGTAATTACTTTGTTTATTTGCAATTGTACTTAGCATATGATGTTGGTTTATTTATTCATTGTGCTCAAGAAACCATGGAATGGGTGACACATCCATAAAATTTGAAGTGATTCCTGGTAAAAATCAGAAGAGTGAATATGTCATGACTTGTGGCAAGCACACAGTGCGAGGCTGGTGTAAGTAGAGCACCTCGTGTGACCTCTGATACCTTCCTTTTCTTCCTGTCCTGTATTAACAGCTCTGCAGGCATTTGTTCAGTTTCCTAGCTTGTTTTACTGTTGTTCTACTCTTTTCTGATATCTCGGCTTTGAATGACACAAGTAAACTTGGTGTTTAATGATGTGAAGTGCTGCTGTGACACGTTTTCCTGATTGTTTTTCCAGGCAAAAACAAAAGAGTGGGGAAGCAATTAGCTTCCCAGAAAATCCTACAGCTACTGCATCCACACGTGAAAAACTGGGGCTCTCTTTTGCGTATGTATGGTAGAGAGAGTAGCAAGATGGTCAAACAGGTGAAGATGATTTCGTTTAATTGTGATCTACACTGCAGTTGTGTTTTTGTGTTTTGTTGTTGGTTTTTATTTTCGTTAGAACGAAACTGTGGTGGTGTTCATTTCAGCGCACTCTTTTTGCTGCTGTCACAGGAAGGCAGCGTGCCTCTGCTGAGCAACTCTCAGTTCTCCTGAACTGCTGAGCTCAGAGCACGCTCCTGCCACAGTGTGATGCTCTCACTGGCAGTTCTGTTAATCTTGTGTTTGCCAGACAGAAACCATCTGACCTCTGTAATATGGAGCTGCTTCGTGGAAATCTGTCTCATTACTTAAGAAAATTCATCTCTCAGACATGAAAGTTCTGTAGTGTGTGTATCAGTTTTGAAATCAGAACAGCTCATGTGCTGTTGCTTGTGGTCTTGTTGAACAGGAGACCTCTGATAAAAGCGTGATAGAGCTTCAGCAGTATGCCAAAAAGAACAAGCCAAATCTGCACATCCTGAACAAGTTGCAGGAAGAGATGAAAAAACTGGCACAAGAAAGAGTGAGTACATGCCCTCGTTTTGATTTCCTTTCCTCTCTGTTCTCACTGGACTGGATTTACGGATGAGAAGAATGCTGCAGGTCAGGCTTACTGTCGGGTCTTCCAATTCCTGCTTCTTTCCTCAGCATCCCGTGGAAGGGGAGCTGTTCAGAACCCGATTTCCTTGTTTTATAGGGCTGCTGTTGAGAGGTTTTCATTTTCTGTTCTCTTTGTGTTTGTTCTCCTCAGGAGGAGACGCGGAAGAAGCCCAAGATGACGATCGTGGAGTCGGCGCAGCCCGGCAGCGAGCCGCTGTGCACCGTCGATGTATAGCGGGAGGATTTTGAGAGGGGAGCAATAACAAAAAGGAGGAGCTACATTTCCAATGGCTATTTAGAAATGGGTTTGCTGCAGAATGCAAGATAACTTCTAAAATCCAAGCTGCTTCAGTTATGCATTGTTCTTTTTGCATCATCAGGGCAATATTACTTCTGTTTCCTTTTTTTTTTTTTTGTTTAATACCTCTGAGATACGTCTGTGTCAAGGTTTGATCATAAAGATCTCTGCTTGGCAGCATGCACAGAGGACAGGCATGTTCACACAGGACATGGTCCAGTGAGCACTTTTTCCCTGAAAACCATCCGTGTTGTTTGAAATGGATGTGTTCTAAGGATGAAATTCAAAATATCTTTATACAGGTCAGAGCTGACACTATACACACACACACATATATATGTATATACAAAAGAAATATATGTACATGTCTTGTATGAACATGCCTAGAACTGTTTGTGTGTAAAGTCTTGTTGCATTTCAGCACATAATAATATGCACTGATAAGACACTTCGGTGACAAATACATGAAAATGGTGAGCAATGTTCCTAATGCCATAGGATTAGGCCAGTAATGCTGTTTCTTCTGTTTTATTTTGTCTCCTGCCAGGCTTAGTTATTCAAGATCACAGTATGCAGACCTTTTTTCTTTTCTTTTTTATTTTAACTACTTGAAAAGAACAAGTATACCTGGTAGTGTTAAGAGCAACAGGCTGGATATTCAACATTGTCTTTTACGTTAACTGAAAAAGAGCCAATGTTAGTTTACAGATTGTTGAAAGGGGAAAATGAGGCCCTTCTTATCAGATTAAAGTGAAAACAGGAATGTGAAAGGCTGTTTGCAAAGCTTGGAGCCAAACTGTAACTGAAGGTGGCTGACAGTCTGAAAACACTTTGCCGTTGCGGTGTTTGAAGATGTCCCACTCCCTTCTCGTGGCAAGAAAGAAATCTCTCATTTGTTTGGAGTCAGAATACATCTGACTTGACAGATTAAGTCTTAATTTGCAGCTTCAAGTCACAGGAAAAAAAAAAAAGACTGAAGAAAACCCTGAGAAATCTGAACTAACTGCAGCAGTTTAGTTGTTTTAAGAAGCTTTGTTTTTACTTTTTTTTTAATCACATTTTTAGTTTTTGAGGAGAAAGTGTAACTTCTGCAATGAAAATTAGAATGTAGATTCAAAATACGACACAGTAACGAGTAGAATGTGAGACCATAAGAGTTGTATGGATGGATAGGAGAGCCACAAATATGCAACTAGTACGCAGAGCAGCCCCAGCTGCTCACTCTGCCTGCTGAGGCTTGCTGGCATTTAGCACGGCGTTCAGTTTTGGCTGCAGCGCACGTACTGCTGTGTGAGGTGTTTTCCTTTGGTGCTCTTTGCTGGGTGATTGCAGTACATCTCTTGGAACCGTTTCTGTGGGTTCTTTGGGTCGCTCTTAAAGAACAGTGAATGGGGGTATGGCTTCAGCTGCGTCCCCGGGGGTTGTCCTGCTCTGCTTCACGCTCCTGCCGGAGCGGAGAGGTCAGTTTTGTGATAGCTGCAGCTCCTGGTACTTCTCTGGACAGTGGTCTGGGGCTTGGGGCAGGGAGGGCTGGAATGTTCTTGGATTGTTGGGGCTTTTTTCCTTTATTTTATTGTTTAACACTGCGTTACGTATAGAATGCTGCAGTGTAATGAATATTGTGCCTACTGGATTTTAACGTCGTGTCATCAGTGTTGTCAGACCTCGCACCATCACAGCTCTTATTTTGGAATTCCAAGGACTGGAGTTTTTATCTGGAGCTCTGGTTCTCTTTCCATGGCTTCCAACGGCTGGGGTTGAGCAGGAGCTTTGGAGCTGCGCCTCTTTCTGTCCCCGTGGTGCACTCAGAGCTCTGCAGACAGCGGCGTGCTCGCTGTGCTGTGTTCAGCTCTGCCCGCAGGCTGTCAGGCTGTGCTGCCAGGATACGGGTAGTTGGAGGACTATACACAAACTGTGGTTTAAAGAAGTGGCCTATCTTAAAAAACAGAAAGTACTGCCTCTGCTGCTTCTGACTTTTCTTAGCAGCATAGCTTTAACCGATCTCTGTCTTTCTTTGGAAGGTAACAGTGGTGCAGCGGTGACAAGCAGGGCTTGCTGTTTGTCTCTGATTCATTTCGTGTCTGTTTTCCCATAACGACAGGGCTCTTCTCTTCTCTGCCTCAGTGTGTTACTGCGTTAGGTGGGCTTTCTTGGGTGTGTTTTCAGCAGAATACCTGGACGTGGACAGCACTGTCAGACAGATCACCCTCACAGATCCTTTGCTCTGAAGCGAGAATGTCAGTGTCCTTGCAGGTCACCTGCAGAATGCCCGTAGATGCCTCACTCACAGATCTGATTCTGTTACTTTGAAGAGGATTGCTGTATTACCTCAGTCTGCCACTATCAGATCACAAGGTGACCGTCGCCCTTAATTAAAACATCCAGAGATTTCATTGTGAACCAAAGCCTACAACGTCTGTTATGCATTCGGAACGAAAAACAACAGATGGTGTTAGACCTTGCTGCAGCCTCTGACTGGAGAGATGTCCAGAGCACAGCGCAATAACTGCTGGAACAAACAACTGCTGTTGGTCGTCATTGTGAAGTATTCCTGTGTTTCAGTGTTTACTATTTGGAGTGTAACAGTCTTGCATTTGCACATAAGCACGAGCTGCTTTGATAGAGGATAGATCACTGCGTTAACTTCAGCTTCTGCATGCACACTTACAGCGTGGCTCGAGATGTATCCTAAACTCGTATCGTAACTTGTGTGTTTCCTAGCTAACCAGCTGTGCAGGTTTAGATCCTGATTGTACGAATGCATAAATTCAGCTGCTGCTTTTGTCACTGATGTTCGTTCTTTATTCCTTCTCTGCACGGAGGAGGATGGCTATTTTTGTAGGAATGGAGTGTGTTTCTAAGAACTGTTCCCTGTGGGAGGTGCAGTTTTTGCTGTGCGTACGATGCGCTGTACGGACTGTAAGGGTTAGTGCTCATCATGGTACTGATGGAAAACTGTGACTTCCTTGGAGCAGACACATGCTACCTATCCCAGCACCGGCGTTCAGCTCTTCAGTATTTATTGGAAGCAAAGCCGAGCCAGCAGCTGGGTGCTCAGATGTTTGGAGAGACTATTATGCATAAACCTAACTATTGTACGTGAACTCCCACTTCCCTGCGCTGCTGTTAAGGCTTCACACAAATAGATTTTTAACATCCGCGTATTTAAAAGCATGATTTACCTGAATCATTCTCTAGGCTGTACTTTGGTTCTGGAGTAAATCCAGGAGGTGGCAGCAGCCTAACCTTCCACAGGAAGAAAGGCGAAGTGCGAGAAGCCATGCTGTTCTCAACCAAAGGGAACGTTCAGTGACAGTATTCTGATGTGAATCTGAGAAGGGGAAGCGGGGGGAAAAAGCAGATCGTCCTTAATGCCCAGTAGGTAACAAAGGTTGCTGTGTGAATCGTAGTGGGTGCAGCTGCTTGATGCCAGTGCTACGTTGGTACAACTATGAAGCCTCATCTTCACTGAGCCTCTGCTTGCTTTTTTCTGCACAATCATATAAGCCTCTGTGTTTGGTCTTTGAGTACTACATGTGTATTTTTCAGACAATTAGTTTTGAGCAATAAAGTTTGATATTATAAAATGCTGCGCTGTGATCAGTATTGCGGCACCATAGGCACGTTCAGGAAAGGGAACGTTGCTCCCCCGCTTCCTCAGGGTATTTAAAACAGAACCTGCATTCTGCAGTCACTGTGGTGAAGCAGCACTGCAGCTGTCAGCTACTTCCACGTGCTGTGGAACAGCACCTCAGTGAGAGACCACTCTTAATTCCCCCAGCTCTGTTTCCTACCCCTGAGGACAGGCTGAGAGGAGCTGGATTTGGCCTAACAGGATGTAATTAGACTGAACTCAAGTTAGCATTGTGATTAAATAAGTGGAAGCCTTGCAACCACTCTGTTGTAAAGATTTATTACCTAGGTCTTACAGCAGTAATACTGTGGAAGCAGTTAACACACAAAAACAGTTTCTGGGAAGCACCTCCCGGGTGTTACGCTGGTTCCTTCTCCTTGCATGCTGCCTCTACAGCTACAGCGGCCTCCTGGTCTGCACTGGCTGGGTTGGTACCATCTCCGTGCTCTGACTCGGTGCCCTGTGCTGTGACTGGTGCAGCATCAGCCTTGGCTTCCGCAGAGCTTCCGTTTGCATATTCCACCCTTTCAAAGAGTATCAGTAACTCACAGTGCTTGGTCTGGGGGAAGAGATCCACTGCCATGGCTCTCACGGGACGGAAGGCGGCTCCTTTCACTCGGTTGGAAGGCGCCCGGCAAAGACTTGATGGGGGAGGATGGAGGAGGAAGAACTGCATTAATATCTTACGGTGCTGTTTATCGCTACTTTTCTCCCCCGAGCCTCGTGCTGTGAGCAGAAGCAGCACCTCCACCCCCTCCCCGGCAGCATGGATTCTTCTTACCACGTTCGCTTATTCTGCTCAGTACAGGCACTACTCACTCCACAAAGTTATTCATCGCAGCTCTAGGATTGCAGGACACGTAGATAAGCTTCTTCAGCTGTTCAGCTCTCCTAATGGCGAGAATTACCTTGGAATCTAGATGATGAAAAGCAAGAGACAGGAGGTGTGTGTCAACAAGAATTCCAGCACACGCTGTCACAAACAAAAGCGGTGCGGTACTCCGCTGCTTCCAGTCACAGTCACAGTTTCCCACTGTATTTATTCTGTTGGTATTTTCTCAGGCACCCCACCAAAATCCAGATGGGAGAACGCCCTTAGAACTCAGAGGAGGTGAACTTACGCAGTCCTGCTCGAGGTGGATCTACGATAGTAATCAGGTTCTGGGGAGCCAATACGTTAATTAAGGAAGGAACGAGATCTTCAGCCTTCCCACAATGAAATTCAATATTACTCAGTTCTATAAAGACAATTAAAAACACGTTATTAGTCAAGCTGCAATCCTGCCAACATTCAGGCCTCGTGCCCTACAACTACAAATTGTTTCGTCAACCAGAAACTCAACTCATTGCTGCCTGGTACATCAAATTGTTTAAATGGCAGTAACTTACTCCCGTATCATTACCTAAACTGCAGCAAAAGCCCACAGAAAATCGCTCTGTTAATGTTTTCTTTGTAAGGGTAACTGTGGCTTCACGTCACATTTGTGCTGAAGTGTATTTATCAGTGCTGTCAGTCAGAAAACTGATGGTACAGATCACTGTGTACTTGTGTCTTCAGGAGAGAGGGTGCAGTTAAAATGGACAAGCTAATTATGGGCAATACGTAATGACGAGCTTCTTGGACACGATGCACTAGCTGAGTAACTCCTCTGCTTCCTAGGAAAGAAGGATTTCACCTTTCAGCTTAACTAACCGTTAATCTGGGCATTGGCTTTGGCATCCTGCACAGCTTCCTGGCACAGTTCAATTCCAATCACTTTCTTCACTTTCTACAAAACGAAGAGAAAAGGATTGGGATCAGCCCTATGATACACAAACACAGCAGTTATCCATAGCACCAATTAACAGGAACCTAGAGCAATACCTGGCTAGAGAACGACTGCCCTGCAGCCAGAAAAGGCTGAGGAGAAACCTGTGCAAATAATGGGGGCTTTCTAAGACTGAAGCTGGGGGATGGTGCCATTTACCCCAGCCTGTATGCAGCAGACTCTACTTCTGCTGGGTTTTGACTTTGGGGAGGTTGCAGACTTCCTCAAACACTGTAGCAAGCTCTACCCCAAAACAACGATGCAAGCAGAAGGAACACTGGTTATTCACACGCAAAGATTCCTGACAAGTTCGGTGGATACATCTTTTTTACTGAGTTTGGATATCCTACAGAATTCGGGCCTCTTTTGGCTCTTAGTTTCAAGACAATTCAGGGCGCTCAACACAAGAGTGAGCTTTCATAAGAAGCTGAAAAGAATTGAATTGGAAATCCATGTATGTGTGGGAATTGCTAAGTCACAGCCTGAACCAATGAGTGAGCACGTGGTGAAGGGCACAGCCCGGCCGGGAGCACAGGTGGAAGCAGTTCAGCTGTGACCAGCAGGGGGTGGGCCCTGGCTCCAGCCCTCCCGAAGCTGCACTGAAGCATCCCTACACCTGGAGATCCCTTCTGCAGCATCTGGTGAGCTCTGATCCTTGGGACAGCTAAGCACGTCTTTCTTTTTTTAGCAAGACAGCGACCACCGACCTTTTTTGGGTCATTCAGAACTGGTTATCTGCTGTTAGCTTTCCCTACAACACACAGCCCTCTCCCTCTCTCTCCACACAGACCACTGCATCTGTTAAAAGATCATATCCAGGAAGAGACGTCACTCACCTTGGCCAAAGAAATCCCAATAGTTCCAGTACCACAGCACACGTCGAGCACGGTGCTGTCCTGGCTCAACTGAGCCCACTCCCTGATGGCAGCGTACAGAACTTCTGCAGCCTGAGTGTTTACCTGGGGAATTAACACCAAACCGGTCTACTTCACGAAGAGCAAATGTGTGTTCATGAGGAGAACAGGTTTTGTTCGTTTTTGTTCCGTTTTTCCTCATTTCTAAGAAACACATCACGTTTATGGGCAACTCAAAAGCCACACGTGCTGGCTTCCAAGTCATGACACCATCACAGAAGTTTCATTCAGTTCTGAGAAGTAATGTTTTGGTTTCCATGTTCCTTCTGCTTCAGCACTTATGTTGCATTTCAAAAGCACAGACTACTGGGTCAGGATTACAAGTACTGGGGGGAAGAATCACCTCTTGGGAAAGGAACCAAGAGCTACAAAGATTATGGAACTGTTACTGCACATTCTGCCACTCGACAGGAAGCCAACGATAGCAAAATCCTGAAGCAGAAAAATCAAAGCTACCTTTGACATAGTGCTCATTTAGTGAGCTTTTACAGCAGAACGTAATACTCACATGTATTTAATCACAACAAATGCATACACATCTCCTACGTACATATTATCTTGGTACACAGCTGCAGCCAATATTTAAGGCAATAATCCAAATCCAGTAACATCAGCAGCTCGGTAATATCCTTACTTGAAAAAATGCATGAGGAGAAATTCTAAATTTTAGGCCAAGAAGTTCTTCATATATGTACTTCTCGCCAGCCACGTGCTCCAGAGGCAGGTCTTCCAGGTTGGGAGATTTCCTGGGGGAAAGGGAGAAACAAAGAAATAAAAGCAGGCAAGCACATCTGTTGCAATGCCTCCCAAAACTACACTGCTACACGCTAGATAGTAATTTATTGTGTGCAACACCAATTGTGTTCGTTTAGAGTCTGGCTTCTTGGAGGTGGTTTTTTTTTTCTGCTTATAAATTCTTGTTCCATTTATACACAGTTGGACCTAAAGAGGCAGAACTTAATTGTGGAGAGCAAACAGCCATCTCCTGCAGCACACACACCCCAGTGGGACGGCTACCAAGAGCAGCGGGCTCACCCACAGGAACACCAGCTCCTTCTACACAGGCACCACTACAGGAACACGGAACCCTGAGGAGCTTTGTGGAAAAGGGAAGTAACTGTTCAGCACATTAGTACCAATGCTGTCACCTTCAGGAATTAGAAACAGATACGCTAAGGGTGTGGAAGTGGCACCCACTTTACTGTTGAAGGCACAAAGCTCCACCCCCAGCCCAGCTCCCCAGAGCTGAGTGCCGTACCTCTGCCCTTCCTCCACGAAGTACAGAGAAGTAACGCCGCTCTCCTTCCCTGCCCCTTCCGTGAAGTGCTTCGCCAGAGCGCCTTTCAGCTCAGCCAGCTCTTCTCCACTCAGCTTCTAAAGGTTTCGTTGGGAAGGAGGGAGAATAATTGTGACTTAAAAGAAACGATTCACTACACATCATCCGTCCTGCACCAGTATTTAACAGAGATCATTTGGTGATGTAAATTAATCGTTCATTTACATGGATCGGATCACTTCAAATAGAAAAGCAGCACCCAGTAACTATCCCATTTCTCTTTGCCGTGCACTGTTCAGGAAACCAAACGGCAGCCATGTGTCATGCCTGCACGTCACACATCTCAGATACCTGAGGATTGAAGTACACGATCGCCATGATGTGGCCCTTCCTGCTGGTGCGCACCGTGAGCTGCTTCCAGTGACCTTCGTAGGTTTCCGGGCTGTACACTGAGTAAGGGGTTGACCTGCAACGTTCAGAAGCTCAGTGAATTAACAAAGGACTGTTCTGGGGAAGTAACGTGTGATAGTTTATTGAAATAAAAGCAGCTCAGCAGAGGAAGTGATAGCGTTAAGTACAGGCAGAAGCGACACTGATTTGTCGAGAAAAGTTATTTCCAAATCTTAATTAAGGAAAAAAAGAAAGGCTGATGAAGTAGATTCTATCTGCCCCAGCTTATTCCTCATGCTCTTTAACCCATCCAAAGTTACAGAGTACCTCTCGCCACGTTCAGAAAATGAAACCTTTCTGAAGTGCCCTCAGGGCTCCATGGCGAGTTGAAACTTTCCATCTTCACGATTACTCAGAGGTTTTAATTGCTGAAGGTTTAACTGCTTTGTAAAGAAATGGCTCCTTTTTAAGCAAGCCTAACTGCTCACCAGCTAACATTCTGCAGCTGTCCTGCAGGGTGATTCTTCCCCAAATCAGCCAAGCAAGCAGCTGCGTTTTGTTACTCAGATTTAACAGATGCTGCTGGGTGAAGCTGTCACACAGTTACGTGAGGAAGCAGCACCAGCACTTCCACACCTCAGAGCCTGCAGCCAGGCTGCCTCAGGCCGGTATCTGCCTCTCCACCTCACAACAGTGAGCAAGCAACGCACACCCAGCGACCTACGCACAACAAACGTCGCAGAGCCGCTACAGAGTGAGACTGATGCACCTCAGCTTTACATACCAACACAGAAAGCTGATGATGGTTGATTTTAGGAGTATTCCTGAGTACCTGAGACATCGAAACTTGCACGGATAACTCATTTTTACTTTTGCTCACCTGATGTAGTCTTGAAAAGCCTTCACGACCTTTTTGGCAGCAGCAGGAATGTGAATGGTATCAAAGGGCTCCACCACGGCGCACGTACCGCCCTTGTATTTGCCCAGACGACAACCCACAGTTTTGTCTTCTTGATTTGCACCGATCCCAATCAAGAACTCACACTTGTTGCGATATTCGGTCTAGATCGAAAGTAAAGTTAAATAAGAGAGTAATACAGCACCCAACCGCATATAAATCGCATCCTGAAGCAGCTCCCACATGGCTACACGTGCTCCTAAAGGGCAGAGGGACACTTCAGTTCCCATGGAAGGCACTCCGGGCTTTGGTGGATGGGAACTAACGGCCATAATGAGAACGCACAAACAGGACTTGCTGCTCCAAGGGGAAACTGCTGCGCTCCCTGCACCACGTCTACGTCAGCCTACAGCACGCTTCTGGGGACAGCGTGCTCTTCGTGAAGGCAGACATTCCCGTTAACTATTCTCCTTGCCAACTTTTACAGGCATTATTTGCGCAAAAGGCAACAACATGCGTGCTTCGTGATGAACTGTGAGCGCAAGAAAAAGCCTCAGTTTCTCCAGTGACTCTTAAGACGTCCTCCTGCAGGCTGAGCTCCCTGAGCCAGCTCTTACCTGCAGCGGTGAGGCCTTCACTCCCTCCACCGGGCAGCACATCCTGCCGTACTTCTGCTTCTGCAGGAACAGCCAGGGCAGCAGCGCTCTGTTGGTATTCCCGATTTCCCTGCCCAGATCAGAAACGACAATTTCAAAGTACACGTTTGGAGAAAGCCAGGCTAACGGTTACGTGAGACATTTTTCTTTTTTTTCTTTTTTTTTTTTCCCCCTTTTGCGGCCCACACAAGGTACGAGGAGCTAGTGCTCGGGCAGAGGAAAGCCCTGGTTTCACACGGACCTGAGGCCTGCAGCCCCAAGACACGACTTGATGCAACGCTACGCATCCTCAACGCGCTCAGAACGGCGCTTTAGCTACACGACTAAGGGAAACGACGCTACAAACGCTTTGATCCGCACAGCCCAAACTTCAAACCCGGCGGGACGGTCCCTAAGAGAAGCCCGGCGGGGCCGGCACAGCCCCAGGCCGGGAGCGGCAGCCCCGGGGCCGGCGGCCGAGGGCAGCGTTCCCCCCGGCATTACTTGGCCAGCTTCTGCAGCACCTGCTCGCAGTCCCGCCGCTTCCCGGCCAGCTGCTGCTCGTAGGGCACTGCCCACAGCGGGGTGACCACGTCGGCGATGCGTTTCCCGAGGGGCTCGGCGGGCCCGGGCCGCTCGTCGTGCCGCCGCTTCCTCGCCATGGGGTCGGCCCTGGGCCGGGCCGTGCGGACGCTGAGGGCGCGGCCCTTCCACTCGGCGCCGTGCAGGAGCCGGACGGCCTCGTCCCGCTGCTCCTCGCTCTTGAACGTCACGAAGGCGAACGTCTGCTTGCCCAGCAGCTTTATCTTGTGAGGGCTCAGGCCGCGCTTGGCGAGGAACTTCTTGACGTCGTTGAAGCCGACGTACTTCGGCAGGTTGCGGATCTCCACTTTGTAGATCTCGGAGGTGAAGAGGTCCGCCCGGGTGTACCCGTACGCGTCGGGACCGCCCTCGGCCGCCTCCATCGTGCCGCGCTCGGAGGAGCGGAGCAAAAGCGATCGCCCGCGACGCGCTGTCCCTGAGGGGTACCCGCGCGGCCTCAGCGCGCCCTCAGCGCCGCCATCTTGAGCACGGCCGCCGCGGTGCGGCGCGGAACGGCGCGGCCGAGCGGGGCTGAGCGCTGAGGGGCGGGGACGCGGGGCCGGCGCCGCACGGAGCCCCGCGTGAGGCGGAGGGGCGGAGCGGAGGGGAAGGGCGCGCTTCCCATCGTGCCCCGCGGCGGCGCGGGCTGCGGGAATGAGGTAAAGGCGGGAGGGGCGGGGGAGCGCGGCAGGAAGCGCACGGCAACGAGCGGAGCGCGCAGAGCCCGGCCCCATGGCGGACACCAAGGTGAGCCGCGCCGAGCGGGGCTCAGGCGGGGAGAGCGGCGGGGAAGCGGTGGCGGCGGATGGGAGGGGAACGAGAAGCAGGCGGGGGCCGCGCGGGGTTGAGGCCGAGGCCTGCTTGGGGCGGCCTGGGCAGCGCTGCCCGGGGGTGAGGGCCGCGCTCGGGCGGAGCTCCGCGGCCGCTCCCGCTCCTCGCGGCCGTCCCCGCTGTGCTGTGCTGCGCGGCGCGGCCCGCGGCAGCCCACGTGCCGCCTGTGGGTCCCGGCCTGCCCCGCTCCCGGCCTGCCCGCTCCCGCACGTGGCGGCGGGGCCCGGCGTGCCGCGGGGCGGAGCTGCGGGATCGCGCCGGGGCCGTTCCGCTCTTCTCTGCGCCCCGGCGGCCCGCTCCTGTGGGATGCGGTACCGCTCCGTCGGGGACGCGCGTGGGCCGTAGCGCTGCGGTCGTTGATGAACCGAAAGTTTTTTTTTTGCAGCTTTTTGTTTTCTCGTTCTCGCCTTCCCGCGAAATGAGAGCGCTCCGTGTCGCGCCGAGCCAGGCCCCGCCAGCGCGGAGCGCCGTGCCGCTGCGTCCCGCCTTTGTGTTACTCAAGCAGCAGCAACAGAACGGCGCGGGTCGCTTCTCTCCACCTGGGACCGCTGTTTGTGGCCTCGTTATTGCTCTCCCTCAAGTCTGCTTTGCCGAGCGCTTCCTGGCGGCACACCTGCGTGCCATGCGGTGATGGTGCGCTGCTCTCCTCGCCAGCTGCTGGCTGGAGCCTTCCTGAGCCTAGCAACTGTGCGAGCAGACCCCTGAGCCGCTGCATAGCAGGTCTTACCTTGGCCGTTTACCTTCCGATTAAAAAGCAAAGTTCCTCAAAGAGAATAGTGTTGAAGGAAGAAAACTTAAATAATGAGCATTGCAACTGTGCTTCAAAAGTCTCTGTGAAAGAACTGTGGGGAGTTCTGTCACATAGGATGAGAACAGTGCACTTCTGTTGCCTGTCTTGATGTACTGAGGCTGCTGGAGGTGGTTTCTTTAGTGCTGTTTTTTTCCCCGCATTAACTATAAGCCATTAGCCACAAAGCAGTAGCGTGTTAGCATCAAATACATCGTGCAGAGGAAAAACGATTAGAGAAGTGAATTTTCAGCAACCAAAAGCTGGTACAGTAGAACAAAACCGGTGCAAGGCTGCTTCTTTCTTAGTCTTGATGCCCATCAACATAAAGCAATCAATTTTCAGCTGTGAATTTATTTTTACAGGATGCTTCAGTTGCTGAGATCTAATCGCTGAATAGTTGCGAGTGTAGATACGCAACAAATTTATCTCTTTTTTTTGCTTTTCATCCCTTCCAGGAAGCACACGAGGAGCATGATACTTCTACTGAAAACGCAGACGATTCCAACCATGATCCTCAGTTTGAGCCCATAGTTTCCCTTCCTGAGCAAGAAATAAAAACTCTGGAAGAGGATGAGGAAGAGCTCTTTAAGATGTAAGTAGAACTCTTCTACACGTTCTCTAACCACTTGTTAAGCTTGAGAAAGCTGGATAACTTGTTAGGAATCTCTGTATGAAGTGGCAGTGTGAGTTGGCTGGTGTTTAGCCCCAGATGTTGAGCTGGGGAGGGCTGACAGCACTGCCCCCAAGGAGCTGATTAAGGTCTGGAATGGCACGAAGGAGCTGACATCACTAATTTGGTTTTAACTTTGCCTCTTTTAGCCTGAAAGAAAACACCTCACTGGGTAATAAGTAGGGGTTTGAAGGTATGCAAACCACAGAAGGTATGGAAGACCAGCACAGAAGTTATGGTTTTGTCTGGGATGTGCCTATTTGGAATTAGTGTCTCTTGAGCAGATGGTTCCTTTCCTTTAGCAGTGTCTTAAGCCCTTCAGGCTGACTCTGTGATCAGTGTTGAGTAATCTCTCAAACGATTTCTGTTGTTCTCCTTTGGTACACTGGCACCTTGAAAAACTGAAGAGCACTGCAGTGCAGCACTATGCTTCCTCTGTGCCTAACTGAAGAGCAGCAATAACGAGGGTTTGGGAGTTAGAATGATCAGTTTCTAACACTGTCTGCTGAATAAAAGCAAGGGTCACAGAGTCACACACAATATCCCAAGCTGGGAAGGACCCACTAGAGTCACAGAGTCCAACTCCTGGCTCCACACAAGACTGCCCAAGGTTCTTTTAAAACATCTTTTCTTTCTTCTGTGGCTTAAAAAGTACCTGCTGTACCGTAAGGTGGATGTGTTGTTTCAGTAAACTGTTACATGCAGGCTGACTTCTGATGTTCTTCCTCCTCTAAGGCGAGCAAAGCTGTTCCGATTTGCATCTGAGAATGACCTTCCAGAATGGAAAGAACGAGGAACTGGTGATGTAAAACTCCTGAAGCACAAGGAGAAGGGAACAATTCGCCTCCTCATGAGGAGGGACAAAACTCTCAAAATCTGCGCGAACCATTACAGTATGTTATGCATTGCTATCCTTGCTATTGTGGTTTTTTAATTAAGCTTGATGGAGCTTTATGCATTAGAAGTTAAGACCCCAGTGACTTCTAGCAGTAGCTTCAGAATTGCTGCTTCTTAAAACAGGTGTCCAACTTACAGGAGTTTGTAAATGTTGTCATTTCTTGCTCTGTGCACAAAAGTACGTGTATCAGAACACGACTGCTCATTTTTGTGAACTCAGGGAGGCTGTAGTTTTCATGGCAGCTTGTAACATTGGGTCTGAAAGCTCTTTGTTTTTAAGAGTGATGATATTCTGGAGGCACCTTGAAATCTCACTGCTTGTCAGTCCCAGTTTGATTGGTCCCAACGCTTTGTTGTTTTTGCAGATTGTAGAAAATGTAGGCCTTAATCCTGCTCCTTATAAGGAACGTCTGCTGACATTTTTTCATAAAAGTATGAGAAAATAATGCAGAGTGCAAAATAATTATTACTTAAATGGCTGCGATGTAGAAGCAATTGGTTAACCATTAGAAAGCAGATACTGAGATGCTGAGCTAGTCTGGAACTATCTGGAACTGATAGGAAAGAGGTATGTTCAGCTAACTTCAAAAAGAAGGTGTGGTGAGACCTGCTGAGCAACAGGGGTTGCTCCTTTTGCTTTTTAAATAAAAGTAAACATGAAAACATGAGAAAATTTGAAAGTCAGTGCAACTAACAGCACGAAGTGTTACCAAATTAGTCTACCTGGTGCCTTTGGTTGTTACTTATGGAGTATATATTATCTATGGAGTTAAGCTATGTCTAGGTTGTTTGAAATGCTTTGTTAAAGTAACAAAAATCTGAGGACAGAAGCAGTGGTGTTTATTTTTCTATGGGCAAATCTTCACAGAAGGTCAAACAATCAGAGTGCAGGTGTTACTGGGTAAAAGAAACTGCAAATACAAAAGTAGCACAGTCACCAGCCAGTAACAGCAACCAACCTTTTCTTTAGGAAAATATCCACGTAAACAGATGTTTTTCCTGGGAAAAACTGCTTGCAGTATAGATTTCTTGACTGAATTTCAGGTGATGAGCAGGCAGACAAAAGGACCCTTTTCATTTTTGCAAGCATTAAATGAAACAATATAATCCCATCTCTAAATTCAATAGGAAAATAAATGCAAAGTGAGTTGACTGTCTTTAGATTTCTTCTGAACAAAACTCAAGAGCCAGGCATTTGGACAGGGAGAAGCAAGGAATATACATGCCCAAACTTTGTGTGCAGTGGAAGAATGCTGAGTGGTGTGAGCGGGAATGTTCCAGCTCCCCCAGTCAGCTGGGTTTAGTAATTGTAGTGCCTTGGAGGGAAAGGGCTCCATTTCTGGGATGGGGCAAACGGGCTGAAGATTTGCTGGACACATTTTATGGTGTTGCAGGATCTCATAATCCCATAGAGTCTCTTGATCAGATGGCTAATTGTAGGAATAAATATTTTTTCTAGTTTGTGAGTAGTTCTTATAACATACAATACTTTCAGTGTGTAGCAGAGTGGTTTTCTCCTCTCTGAGTGCTTTTTCTTCCTAAACCATTTGACTGCTCCTTAGGATTGTGCTTCATGCTTGCATCTCTCAGGGTAAGTGTAGCACTCACTTGTTTGGAAGCGGAGTTAAGATTCACCATAGTGAACCTAGCAGTGTTATACAGCAATGGTATTGCATCGTTTTATTGGAGGGTGGAATGGTGTGGTGTGGGAAATGTAGTATTGTGCTCTGTACCTCTTCAATGCTTGCTTTTCAGTCACGCCTTTAATGGAGCTGAGGCCCAATGCTGGGAGCGACAGGGCATGGGTCTGGAACACACATGCTGACTTTGCAGATGAGTGCCCCAAGCCTGAGCTTCTGGCAATCCGGTTTTTAAACGCGGAAAGTGAGTGGACTGCTGCTGAGCTTGTGCTGATCATACACTGTGTGTCACACTCTGTGTGTAAACTCTACTGCAAAGCACTGTTAGATGCACTGTATCGTACTGCTGCCTGGAAGCATTAGCTAATTACTGCTTTCACTCAGTGGAGTCAGTTACGTGTTTTACTGTATGTGTTGATGCCCAGTACAATAGCTAGGTCTTCTTTAATATTTATGGAGCTTTGTGCCCTGGGAACTTTTTAAACTTCAGTGCTATGCTTGCATGAAAAAAATGTCCCGCTTACCCTTTGCAGTACTGACTAAGCAGATGATGGGTGAGCAGGCACAAGTTAGCCCTTCATTTCTTTTATGAGATGCTTGAAAAGGACTTAATATTCCTTGAACTAGTTCCTCAGTGGCTTCTGAATTTCCTGTGGGCAACAGTGACCTCGTGTGGTCAGTCATACCAAGCTGATGTATCACATTGCTGCTTCTATGCTTCTAGAGTTAAGAAGTTACCTTGACTGATTAGATTAGAAATCTGTTGTTTCTTGTATTATTCACGTATCAACACTGTTTATAATAACCTAGGCCAACACATAAGAAAGATCATATTTCCTTAGTTGTTGTAGTCAAGATAAACTTGAATTCAGGTCTTTGGTTACTGTACTAGTGAGACAAGCGTTATCTTTAGCACTTGATGCTGATGCCCTAAGCTGTGGGGTGGTTGTGAGTCCTTCTGGGGTGTAATGTAGTGGAGAAGGACTGCAATTCATAACTAATCTTCAGTCTTCCGCATCTAGTCACGTTAGAATACTGTTGTATTCTTATTTTTGTGGGGCAGGGACAGCCAGAAGTTGGGCTGACCACAGAGTAGTTCCTTCTGGAATCTTGTTTCAAATATTTTGAAGGTGTGAGGAGGCTTTTGTAGATGTGCTGCTCAAGATCTGCACAAATGAGTGGCCAAAAAACCCTTTGTATTTCATATGATCTTAAACTTGATGACCTTATAAGTACCTTCAAGTTTTGTTTATGCATCTGATTTTTGAGGGAAGATACTTGAGCAATGCAGCGTCGCAAGGAGGTAGAGTTAATGACAAAATATTCTATCTTTACCAAAACAGATGCACAGAAATTCAAGGCAAAGTTTGAAGAATGCAGAAATGAAGTAGACAAGAGAGCAAAAAAAGGTAAGGGTTAAGTCTTACATGTTGGAGTGGTTCTAGCCCCCGGTGCATCGCTGTGCTTGCGCAGGCTCACTCTGTACTGAACTGCACTCTTCAGTTCAGGTGCTTTTTCTGCCTGCGACAGTAACCACTCACAGGCATGCTGAATGCCTCCTTCCTTGTGGAAGGCTGTTACAGTTGCTGCTGGGACATTGCACTCAAACTGCAGTGATATTTCTTCCTTCCATTTTCCCATCCCAAGTTTCACAAATACATAATCATGTAATAGAGCGTTCAATTCTAATAGTTGTTAATGTGTTTAAAGTGGTAGCATTTCTTCCCAGGTCTTTATTGAATAGCTTAATGCATTGCCTTGTTTTGCTGTCTATTACACGATAGAAGTGTTTATTTCACAAGATATGCTATCTTCCAAAAGTACATATTACAAGTAGTTGGCAGTAAACAGTCTTGATATTTAGATCAGAATCCTTCAGTCTTAAGAACTTCTTGTCTGTCCCAGTTTCAAACTGGGGAGGTGGGGTCTTGAGGAGGGTGGCTTTCGCTTGAGGGACAAGAAGCTGTTGACTTGAGAGATTTACTTGACTGTATGGAGTCTGTTACTGGTAGCATGAAAACTGGCCAAACGTGATGTATTTCTCCATCAGTGTGATTAGGTGCTCATCTAGTGATTAAAATATTCAAGTGGTATTTCTTTAATTTTGACACCAGAAGGAATTTTCAAAGAAGTAGAATGAGTCACTCCAGTGCTCAGTGGAGGATTTCTTTTGCTCTTATTCTAAACACGGGTTGTCTCTCCTCCCTATCCTCTTCACCTTCCTCCTTCCCTGTTCCCCCTGTTACGGCAGAGTTGACTACTTTGTCTGTGTAACTTTCTTTTTCCCCTCATCCATCTCTTAGCAGGCACAGACAAAAACGATAGTGCCGATAAAGTTGCTGAAAAACTAGAAGAGCTTTCTGTAAAGGAAGAGAGCAAAGAAGCTGAGAAGAAAGAGACCAAGGAAAATGAAGAAAAGCAATAAATCATCCTGGGCCTTGCAGTTTTTCTTTGTATTTTTTTTTCTTTTTTTATTTTTACAAGGGACTTTATAAGGAACTGAATTCAATGTTCAGGTTGTTTTTTCTAAGCTTTTGCCCTTTTGAAGATGTCTTCAGAAAATCCATTCCCCAGTCACGAAAATGTACTGTTGCTAACTTTCTTTTCCATAGTGGAAACACTTATTTATGGTCATCCGAAAGAGTGAATAAAACAAACTTGAAACAGCATCAGAGGATAGAGCTGAGTTTTCTATGTGCTTTAGAGGCTTATGAATAGAGTTGTTTCATTGGGTGCTGACGTGCACGTAGTCCTGTCCAGGCTAACTAGATGAGCAGACTTTATGAGCAGGGAAGATTAGGATGGCTTTAATGTCTTTTAATGGCTTATGAAAACTAATATAACAATCCTTTCACGTTCCTCCCTGCTCTTTGTTCCTGAGGGGGGGGAAGCATGCCTGTGATTCTTGAAGTACAGCACACTTGTGACATCAGGCAGTAGAACATTCCAGGCACACTACTAATGATGTTGCATTGGACAGAGGGAAGAAAGGTGGGGAGGAGATGTATTACTTTCCTTTTAGAAACCAAAATCTCAGCCCTACTGCTTAGAAAAGTCATTAATGTTGGAAATGCTTGAGCCTGGCACAAAGTTGTAGCTGTGGTCCCAGATCTTCCACCACGTGCTTCTTGCTGACTGAAGGCAGTATTGGTCTCTTATATTAAGATGTGTTCAAAGGAGTCTTAAATGTTGGAGTACCAGGTCAGCATTTGTAACAGTCGTACTCTCTAAGCCTTTTTGTTTTCAGGGCCTTGGAGCTTAACATTGCTTTTAAGAATTGGAGAGGTGGTGACCTTACAGGATGAGTGCTGGGAGTCTGTCCCTCTTGAAGGGAGAAATTCAGATATTCTCTTAGGTCAGTTAATGACATTGTACACACTGAAGGGGCACAATTCTTGCCAGTAATGGGCAAATTGATCAAATCTCTTTCCTACAAGCGTTTATTGCTTGCCTGGTTTCAAGTTACTGCTAGAGAGTAGGAGAAAATATATATTAAGTGCTAAAATCAACACAATTTAAGTTGGGTAGATTAACTGAATTTTGTTGTTAACCACTAATACAAGGTTAGTGTTAGATAGCAATGGAATTCTATATTACTGTTTTCAAAAGTATGAAAACTGAACAAAACTTGCTAAACTTTGTATGGTGTTAATATTGGATAGTGAGACCTCTATCACCATAAAAAGGCTTGCTAAGTAGGTGGGGCTCTGCAACCTGCCTGAGGAAAATGTGCTTTCAAAAGAGGACAGCTTGTATTTCTACTTAGTACTGCCTTTTGATGCTACCATCAACCAGTAGTCCGAACTGTGGAACTGTCACTAAGGTACTCACTTCATCCGAACAAAGTAATTCCTTTAGTGTTGTACACATTTCCCCTTCAAGTGCAGCAGATATCAAAGGCCTGCTAATTAACAAAGGTGGTCGAAAGGCAAAATGCAGTGTTCTAGTGTTTCTGGTTTGGAAATAACCAAGCAAAGCTCTTTGGAAGTACTTAGCATTTGAATGTAAAAGCCAAATTGTTATCCATGAGTCACTGTAAATTCTTTGATCTGATGATGTCAAACTGTGTCTAAATTGATAGAAATGACATATAAAAATTTCAAAATAAATGTAAATTTTCATTTAAAGGATGTGTTTTTCATTGAATGGACTCTCACTGGGAATGTGTTTTTAGTCTGTGGGGTAAACTGCAGTGGAAGGGGCAACACGGTGGGCTAACTGGTCCACGTTAACAGTTCATGGGTCACTAGCACCATTAGTTGAGTCTGCAGCTTCCAGAAGCCAAGTGACGAGGACCCCAGGGTTAAATGATTTCTCTAGATAGCATTTGGCTGAAGAATGTTCTGGTCTCCTAACCTGGAAGCTGGCTGGTCAGTGATCTTTACAAAGGTCTTCAAAATGGGGCTTAGCTATAATTACTCTCCCTTCAAAGTAGAACGGAGGGGAATAACCCAGTCCTCCGCTTATGCTGCTGAAATCTTCGACCGCGTATCATTCTCAGAGCTGGGAGGTGAGGGGAGCAGCTGTTCGTGTGGCTTTTCAATCTGTGAATTTAAGTATGGAGTATCTTTGTCCGCTTCCTTCCCAGCGGACGCCGCTCACTGAAAGCCTTGCTCGGGCAGAGCGGGTCCTGGCCCATCCCTGCGGCGTCGTGTCACGCAGCGCAGACCGGCAAGCAGTTCTGGGGACGTCCATTAAGAGCTGCCCCGCGGCGGGGCTGCCCGCGACGCGCTCCTCAAACGCGGCACTCCAAGAGAGCGCCGTGCAGCCGCGGCGGGAAGCGCTGCCCGCGCACCGCGCTGCTCCGGCTCCGCTCAGCCTCCAGCCGGCGGGCCGACGCTCCGCTATCCCCGGACCCGCGCCCGGGGGAGCGGCCCCGCCACAGGGAGCGGCTCCTCCCGCGCCGCCTGAAGGGGCGGCCGACATCCGCCGGGTGGGCCGCGCCGGGGGTGGGATTTCCTGTGCCGGAGGTCAGCCGCGGCCCGGCCCTCGCTGCTGCCGCCCGGCCCCGCCGTGCCCGCGTCCTCCCGGCCGCTCCTCCCGGCTCGGACTCACTCAGTGATGTGTAAGCCACAGGATGCCCAGCAGCACCGGCAAGAGGTTTAAACCGACCAAATACATCCCCGTCTCCACAGCGGCCGCCTTGTTAGTGGGTTCGACGACTTTATTTTTTGTTTTCACGTAAGTACCGCTGCGGGGCCGGGCGGTCCCCCCCGTCCCCCTCGGTGCCCCCCCCGCCCTTTCTGCCGCCGCTCGGCCGCGGCGCGGCGCGGAGCGCTCGGTGCGTTCTTTACGTAACCGACCCGCGGAGCCCACGGGCGCGCTGAGATTCCGCTCGTGGGAAGGAGCGGGGGAATGGCTGCGGTGTGAGGGGGGGATGGGGGGCGAAACTTTTTGTTGCCCCCGCTTTCCGTCGCTCCCCGCGTCCCCTCGTCGCAAAGCTCAGCCCCCCGTGGCCGTGGGGCGGTGGTCCCGCGGGGCCGTGTGGTGCGGGGCTGGAGGGGCCGAGGGCTCCGCGGCGGTGTGTCCGTGTATTTTCAGCCTTTTAAGTCCCGCCGTGCCGCAGTTCAGGACGCTGCTCGCTGGTACGGGGCCGCCGCAGCTCAGCGTTCGGAGCGGAACGCAGATGCCGTTTGGCCGAACGGTTTCGTAAATCGGAACGCCGTTTGACGCTGAGCAGCGCTCTCGGCTTAGCGCGGTGCGGTTGCTGACCGCTGCCTTGGACGGCTGCGATGCGAAGGGACCGCGGAGTCCCTTGAGGATACGGCACCGAGGAGCTGCTACGCGCAGAAACCCATCCTTCGTCACTGGGCTTCTCATCGCGGCTGGGGCCTCTCGGGCACGCACAGCACACACGTTGCCTTCTGCCCTGAACTCGGCTCACACCGTGCTGCGTTTATTTTGTTCACGTGCTGCTGTGCACCAGGGCTGGAGCACCGCGGGTCAGCGGGATGCCCGCGGGGATGTCCCCGTCAGAACGTGTCACTGCACAGAGGAAGAGTTTGTCTGTAGTCTGTTACCGAATCTCAGGCTTAACTCCACACTCTGTTAGCAGTGAATAATTACATGCAAAATGAGATATTTTTAGGATCCCTCCATATTGTAACTTGGCCTGCGTGTCTCAGAGTGTTAGTATGGTGTCGGGGACCGTCCCAGACACGCTCTCCATGCTGCTGCCAAGTCGTGTCTGCGATGAAAATAACACTTAATTGAGCAACTGCTGTCAGGCGGTCTCTGAAGTCCTGTCCATTCAGAAATACTTGGACGGATCTGCACAGATTGGTTCTTATTTTTATTATCCTGAGCAGTTTTAGCGATGTCTGCCTTTGTTTGTGAGCAGAGCTCGCAGTGTGCACGCCGGTAGTGTCTGTTCGTGGTGGGTCTTTCCTTTTGTTGTGATCTGTTGCTCAAGGCTGAGCTTTCATGGGTGCCAACGTGTGCTGCTCATGTAGGTACACAGGTCGGTGTTGCAGCAGTGGAGGCTCTGCCTGCTGCTGCTTCAAGCTCTGCTGCTTGTACGGCCAGCTTGCTGTGGCTGCAGGTGATGATCTGCTTGAGTTTCTATTTGTTTCTTGTTTGCATCGTTGAGCTCTGAGGCCACTCCGTCTGTTGAGGACCTTATCTGTGTGTAAGTGCATGAAACTGGGCAAGGGATGGGATTCTCTCGGCAGATTCCGGTGCAGATCAGCTCCGTGGGATGTCACGGACTCGGCCAAATTCAGCGTGTGGAGCTGAAGAATGGATGTGAATATATGTGGAAAAATTGAATAACGTTTGAAAGAACTGCTTACTGAGGAGGAAACAACGTGCTCTGTGGGCACTGCGCACGTTTCTCAGCTGTCTCAGCTCAGTGCTCTCCCTAGGCCTGCCTGTGGGCTCAGCCATGCTCCGTGAGGGCCTTGTGCTGGGTGGGGAGCTCCTCGAGGCCAGGGTTGGCTTTTAGGCAGCATAATCTTTATTTTTAGCCGTGGTCCAAACAGCTTTGCTAAACAGTAGCGCTAAAGGGTGTTTGAAATACGTGGTGTGCTCTGTGATGTCACCGCGGTGTTGATCAGCGGTACCCGTGCATTAGTTTGGGAGCGTTCCACAAGGGATGCTTCCCTATTCTTTTTCCTCAGCTGACTATTTAGCATTCACTCTGCCTCTGTGGTATTCCTTCTGGTTCTGTGAGGAGGAACTAAGCTACTTAGCTATCGCGGCATTGCCTGGAAAAGCGTCTGAGAGCGGGTGTGCTGTGGGCCCTCAGCTCCCAGCGTGCGTTCCTCTAATAATAAACAGAGCTGTGAGAGTAGGTGGTCTGGTTTGTCACAGCAGGGGAGTAAATGTGCATTAACTGCACGCATTGCGAATGAATGTATAAATAACGCTATATATAATAATTAGGTTAATTTACTTACAGGAACAAATCAAACGGCATAATGAAGGGAGAACAATTCTGCTGAACGTTACGAGAATCCAGAGCGATTCAGCTGCAGCACACTGAGCTTATTTCTTCTAAAACCCTTTTTCCTTTGTATTTTCATTAAGGGTAACAGTATTTAGCCCGGCCTGGGCTCTTCTGCCTGGGACCGCTGGCTGCTGTGGTGTAAGCGTTGGTGTGTTCATCCACAGAAGCCACGTCTTGTCAGCTTTCCAACTTTGCTTTCCAACTTTAGGTTGTGTAACTGCAGTATTAGCAGAGATAGCAACTTAATTGTCGGTGAGCACCGTGCTATAAAGCCTAACTTCACCCGATGAACGGTGATTATGGAGCCAGTGGTACCCTTCACCTGTCCAAATTGTGCTACTTGCTGCTGTTTCTATTTCCAGCAACCGCTCCATTTTGGCTTAGTTGCAATACCTGCATGTGTAGGTGCCTAAGGTTTTGAGGAAAAACTGTGGCTTATTTTTTAAATCATTTTATTTATTTTTTTTTTTTAATGTAAAACTACAGAGAGGTTTTGGCTTCCTGAGATATTTTAACTTTTCCCACCTTCACTGCAGTTTGGAAGAGGTAAGGCTTTACTGGCTGACCTGAGCTGTCTCAGCTGCCATGTCTGTCAGCTGCTGGAAGGATGTTTATTCTTCCAGCGACAAAGAAATGGCCTTTTAGACTGTGGCAATTTAATCATGATATATAATTTTATTCTATATTGTATCTAAAACTTGTCACAAAAGATTAAAAAAAAAAAACAACAACAACACAAAAAACAGGCAATTTCAACAGGAAAATGCATTTAACTGACGTGTGAAAAACCTTTTTTAATCATTCCTAATGCTAGAAGAGAGCTTGGTTTTCTGGCTGTAGCTGGGAGAATCTGTTATCTTGGCTTCCATGGGGAGCAGCAGAGCTGACGATACAGGACACTTCTGAAAGCTAATAAAATCTGTTCCTCAAGGGAGGAAGAAATAATGTTTGTGTTCAGCAGGAGTATTCTCTCCTCTCGCAGTCTGGGCGGGAGAGCCTGCAGCAGGGCAGCTCCTCTCTGTGTGCTCCACCGACTCAGTGCTGTCTGAACACTGAGTGCAGATCGAGATTTGAAGCCCGAATAGGTGATGCAGGGAAAGCTGCTCCTGTGCACGGGCTGCCCACGGCTGCGGTCAGTTTGTGTGATGTAGCAGCGTCCTGGCTGGTTTTCCTGGTGAGCAGAGATGGAGGATGTGGGTGTATGGACACGGCGATGAGAGGCTGCCTCTGTTAGACCAGGGCAGGCCTTTCAGCCTTTGTGCATGAACGTGCAGCCAGGTTTTCTGTTTTGCTTTAAGGTCTTTTTTGAGATGCTGCTTTAAATGCTGCCCGTGTTTATCCAAATATGCCGCATGGAGAGACTGCTTCTATTTATAAAAGGATACACAAAATTGTTCAGATGGTATGGGAGCTTACTTGGCTGTTAGCAATGTAAACTGAGAGATGCTACTCTTGCAAACGCAAATAGAAATGGAAACACAGACACATTTGGTGACCTTGGACTTGTGATTTTTCAGGTTCGTTACCTGAGGCGGTTGCTAATTTTACACTTATCTTTTTTTGTTGACAACTTACTCTGTTAGGAAATGCTTCTCAGCTGAAATCGACTTCAGGACCGTGTGGCACTGGGATCTCTGTACTTGTTTTCATGGGATGTGTGATGGATGAGCAGAACAAGACCTACAAAGGGAAACCATGGATTTAGTTTAGCTTGCAGTGGAAGATGTCTGGAGTAAAGTAATACCATGGTGCAGTCTGGTCAGAGGCATGGAACAGATGCTGGAATGGGGAGAAACACCTTCAAAGCTGAAACAGTTACACTTGTGTAAAGGCTACAAAAGTGGAACATTGATTTACTGTCCTTTGAGTCGAGCCAGCAGATAGAAGACTGCTTCCTCGCTCAGCTACGGGCAGCGTCCAGTTGTGCTGTGCCACCAGAGAGCTGCCATCAGTTATCATATGTCAATGGGAGCACTAATGAAGATGGAAGTAAGAGGCGCAGGGACTGAAATAGTAATGCTGCTGCTTTTAGTGGAAACTCTGTGTTATTCTTTTTGCAGAGAATGCTATAGGCTGGAAAACTATAGTCAGACTGGATCCTGTTTTGCTTTAGAAAAGGCAGCTTCGAGGATCCTAGCTTGGTGGTGGCTGTTTGTCATTTAAGTCAGTACACCACAACGCAGTGTATGCTGCATTAATCTTCAACAAGTAATTGACATCCAGAAAGGCAGTTTCTTAATCTCTGATTGTTCTTCTGCAGTTACTAATGTGGTTTAGCTTCAAAACTATGCAAAATTCACAAACTTCTGAGCTCTCAGCCCATCGCACAGGCAGTAGTGGGTACTTGACTCTTTCTCAGGGTGGATATTATGGAATAAACAGTACAGTAATGCAGATATCACAGTGGTTACCATGGTTTTCTGTTTGTGAACCTGTAAGCACAGAATTTGTTGTCTTCAAATGTGAAATCATTATGAAATATCTTTCATGAACACATGCTGCTGTGTTTTGATATCTTCCAGTAACAAGGGGTGGCAGAGCCATGTGCAGAACACAGGAACGGTTGAATTTTACATCTAAAGCTGAACACCAAAGCAGCTGTTTCCAGTGTACATGTGCACCATTTTTTTTAATGTTCTTCTGTATGAAGTCACATAATTTGGAGGTGCTGCCCTTTGCGCAACTGGATAGCAAGTTCTGTGGAGCAAGGTAGCAGTATTAATATGGGAATATGAGAAAAAGAGATCTGAATTGATATGAAATGTCCTTAGTTCTTGAGGGGAAGAGCTCAGTCAGTAAGTGCCTTGAAAAGAAGGTCCATGTGTGCCACTCTGCAGTGACTGCTCTCCAGGAAACCTCTGTACAGACTCAGACTAAATTAATAGCAGAATGGTCTTAAGTGAACAAATTAATGTGTAAGTTGGAGCCTAAAAAAGCAAACTTGAAACCGCTTAAAAATGTAAGGGCTTTCACAAATAAAGTCAGACAAAGCCTTACTCTCCCAGAGTTCTCAAAACTGAATTGGCATTTACATGAGCTCTCTTTCATGTCTTCAGGGAAATAATCCAGTGTAATATCTGTATCAACACAACTTAAGTACAGTGCTGGGAATGCAGAATGTCTGGATACTTTTATAAACAACTATAATTTTAATTTAAATTCAGATCCATCATAGAAATGCTTTGAAATGGAAAGGTTCTGCTTAGAACTTCTGATCCCGTTTGATATGGGAGAAGGCAGGTGTTTTCTTCTGGAAAAACATTTCCTTTCCTTCTTAGTATCAGAAGTTACTTGGGATTATTTTAATTGTATATAAGCTCCTTATCATTTTTTTTTTTTTCTCACGAGTGGGATCTCATTTTGCATGCTTAGCTTTCTCTGAGGGTTGTGTGCCCCAGCAGCAGGCAGTAGGTGTGCTATGCTGTAGGAGTGCTGAGCACCAGTGGGTAATGCTGCTCTCCCCAGCAGCCAGCCCGCCCCGTGTCATAGCAGGGCTCACACCCAGCCTTGGGCTAGCAGCTGCTGGGCTGCAGGAGGTGGAGGTAGGTGTGCTGAAGCTTGGTTGGCTCTCCTTAAAAGCCTAATGGTTACACTGTCCTGCTTTAACTTTCATTTGTATGTCATTCCACATGGGTAATTCCTTTTGCCAAAAAGCAGTTCTTGCACTGTGTTCCAAAGGCCGTGTTCTAGTGGGATACAGCTAAATCTGTCCTACTAGAACTGAAAAATTAATGATTTCTTTTCTAGCCTGCTGTGTTTGATCTATAATTCATATCTGGTAAAATGAGAAATGGACTTTTGATCTAGCCATTGTCTCTCCATTTACTAGCTGGGTGTTTGTGGGTGGTGTTGTTTTTAATTCATCCCTGGGAGGATGTTGGAGTGTAAATCCTGGGCCATTGAGTGCTGCTTGATGGAGGAGGAGCTTGCCCAGCCCACATTTTTGTCATCTGTTATTATCTTTTGAGCTTTTTTTTCCCTGTGATATCTGGCTCCAAACTGCTTGGCTGTTGTAGCACATGGCTGCCATGACCCTTGATTTTTATTGTTATTCTGAGAGTAAAGGATTCAGGGTCATGAGATATAGTTACACATCTGATCCTCTCTGCTGAGCTGGGATGGTTTGTGTGGGTTGATGCAACAGCTTTTCTGTGTTGAAACTATCCTCTCCAAAGGGACTGTCCAAGGCTCCGATCTTCCTCTCCACTAAATTCTGTGTTCTTAGTCCAGATTCACATGATCCAGAAAAGCAAGAGGAATTTGTTCTGGTGAACAGAGAAAGAGAGGTCTATCAATTTGCCAAGTAATTGTCCTCCTTGAATGCAAAGGAGCCCTGTTCAGTGGAGTGATGCAGTTCTTTTTAATGACGAACGTGCTTGTTCTTTTGTTTGCTTCTTTCAGAGTGATGTTATTTATTTTTCTTGCTTTAACTGCTTTGCAAATAAGGAGAAGTTATTTTAGTATAAACCTACTTGGTTTGAGAAAAAGCATCTCATCTTGCCTGCTTTCTTCTTGGTTCCTATGGAATTACTGTTCTGTTGGGCTGCTTCTGCCATGGTATATATTGTAATATGCCTCCAGAGCAGCGTACTGTGCGTGCACCATGGGTGGATTCCTGCATGTCTGATGAGGCGTTGATTCTCTGGGCTTGTGAGTCCTGCCAGTGCTTCAGTTACAAAACTTCAGGTTTTAATGTCTGTCATTTAGGCTCAATTTGGCCTCATCTTTTGTAAGACCTTTCTAGGGAACAAGTCGTGGTCTACCAGGATTTTTATAACATAATAAAAAATGAGTTTATACCGAGCTAGTTAATTAAACACTGCTTCTAATTCACATTTCTCCCTTACTCTTTCTTACTGTACCTGTTTAGACACTCAGTGTATTAAAAGAATTAGAAAGATGGGATTAAAACCTGCTTCTGATCTCCTGACATGCCACTTAAAATCTCACTGCAAAGGGATTATTCCTGGATATTCAGATGGCTGTGTGCTTGCTTTAAATCTCTGGGAGGGCTGCTGACTGTCCCAGCTGAACGCATTGCTTCGGCTGCTCCTGTCATCCTGCTCCTCCCGAGCTTTACCCTGCTGAAAGAGGACTGAACTCTTTCTTGCCCAAGGTCCATAACAGGATGATGAACTTTTCAACAGAAAACAAAATAAGGTTTTTGAATTTTGCTCTTGGAAATAACTGAATCATTGCGGTTAAAACCTTAAAGAGAAAGAAACATTTTGCTTGGAGGAGAGAGCTAACCGGAAGACTTCAGTCCAATAGTTAATTCAGCAAAGTAATTCAGGATGGAATATATCACACAGCATTGCTATAGATCTGCACGCTGTGCCATTAGCAGATGCCTGGACATACTCTCATCAGCTCTTCCAGTGGCTGGTAGTCTTTAGATGCTTCTCTTTGTTCCTCAGTTTTCAATTTGGACTTTCTAATTTTCACGACTTATTTCAGAATTCAGGCTTCCTGGAGCAGGCTTGTTTGGTGGCAGTTCAGCACTGCTCCCCTTGCTGTGGATCATCACCCATCATGAGCTGCACCCGCTGCGACGACAGTTTGTTGGAAACTCTCCATAGATTGAATGGAAGTTGGCTGAGCCCCAGCTCCACAAATTAGTGGTCAGAAGCGACTGTAGGGCACGAGTCTATCCAATCTGTAGTGTTGTCTCAATTCTTTTTTTTTAATTAAAGCTTTAAAAAGTGTGTCAGCAGAGTGCCAACAAGAAGAAATGATCAGCAAAGGGATTTCATTGCAACGGATGATGCTGTTCCATATTCTCATAGGAGCATGGTGCTTGAATACAGCAATGTTATTTTTTTGTCACTTTTGTTCACTTTAAGGTCACTGATGCTTTGAAATACTGTAAACAGTCTTCAAAGCAAATTCCAGTTTTTGCTATTTTTTTTTCCCTTCTTAAATCCTTTTTTTTTTTCTCCAAATTATTTTTAAAAGTAGCATCTTAATGAATTTAAAGCCAGTGAAAAACAATTAGACTTCTTTTTAACTGCTTTTTTTTTTTTTTGTAACACTGCATTCTATGAGGCTTCTCTGTTTTAAGCCAGTGATTGGCAACAACTATGCAAGGAAGCACAGTAGCAATTCTTCATAGATCTTGTGAGGATTAGTAGAATCTGTCTGGCTAACTTCTGGTAGGATCATACATATCATTTTTTTGTTGTTCTTAAAGCATCAAGCTTTTGAGCTTCCTTGGTGCTCCGTGTGTTACTGCTCTGTCCCAACCTTCAGTATGGCACTGCAAGGGAGAAACATGGCAAGATGAAAGCTTGGAAGGTCAGAGCTGACGATGACAGCAGCCTGAGAACTGCACCTTTGCCTAGGTTTTAATGTTTCCTATAGACTTGCTAGTTTATGGCCTGATTTTTAATGTGTTTTCTGTAGTTAGATTGTGCCCTGTGCTGGGGCCATCGATATAATGCAAGTGTCAGGGCCTCATGCTTTTCCTCAAATCCCTCTTCTTTTTGTGTACACTCAACTTGATTCCTTCATTCCCAGCCCCTCTGCCTCCTCCTTTCCCCCTGAGGAGCATAAGAGGAAGGGGAATAGGGGTTGCAGTCAATCCACAGCATCTCCATTGCTTCTCACACCTTCCCCTGCTCTGCTCTGGGCTCTCCCAGGCTGCAGTTCCTGTCAGGAGAATTTGCTCCTGTGTGGGCCTTTTTCCAACATACAGAATAAGGCTCAGAGTCCTTTGTGGAGAAGAACACTAGGGATGTGAAGTTAACTGTAGGTAATACAGTTCTATTTTTGTAAGAATTTTTAGCTGCAGAAGGAGGCAGCAAGGCAATGGGAGTGGCAGAGCAAAACAAAGCCCTTCTGACATTCTTCATCCTCAGTGGAGTCATCCAGGTCAGTCAGACAAGGAGGAAACCAAATTTTCTTAATTCTTTCTGTAAATTAACCTTTTTCTTTGGTAGCTCTTAACACTCTCCTCGGAGCAACTGTCTAATGTGATTGTGCAGGGATGGCTCACAGCTCTCTGAAGTTCCTCAGAACTTCCACTGTGATTCAGTGAGTCATGTAGACGTGACTTCTTCAGATGTGTCCTCCATGTGCCTGGGTTCCCGAGTCACTGCTCTGTTTTGGGCTGGGGGCTGCTGGCATCCAAGCTGGCCTTTTCCTTCAGGGGCAAGACGTAACCAGATGTCTGTTCTCTCTTCTTAGTGCCTGCTGAATGCTGGGTTTCAGTTGCAAGGCTGAAGTCTGGAAAACAAACCCCCCAGAGAACGTCTGTCTCCCCTCTGGGGGCAAGGGCACAGTGCTGAAAGCTGGGAGGCTCCGAGCGGCAGAGTCCGTGTGGGTGGAGGGACAAAATGTGAAATAATTAACACATTTTCTGGGGGTGTGTTTGAGTAGCTTTGGCAGCTCTAACCTGCTGTTGGAGAGTGTAGAGGAATGCACAAGGAGGAGCAGTGATCAGTTAATGTCAGGAAAACTGGCTAGCTCAAAAATTCTGTGAAAAACTGAGTTTCCAGAGCAGAAATACTAAAGCTTCAGCTTAGTCTGTAGGGTTGTTTTTTTCTGTTTTCTTTTTTCCTACCCTGAGGCACTCCATCATAATTGCCTTTGCTCATACTACACCTGTCAGGAGCTGACACTGTTGGGCTCCAAACTGGGTAGGTGTGACAGCGGTGTGTTGCATGCTGCCAAAGTGGAGGTGGCACGTGTCCATTCTCTCATACTTGTCCCAGCCTGCCAGATTTTTTTTTTCTTCCCAGTGTAGAGATAATGCCAAACTGTATTTTAACTGTTTTCCCTTTGGCTGATCTCCCCTGTGATGAAGCTGTAAATGATTTCTGCATTCCTGGCATAGGTTTGTGAGCAAGTCTTGTTGGTAAATCTTTTCTGATGCCAAGAGACTTGGTGGGGCTGCCCAGAGCCTTCTGGTGTGAATGTTCTGGGCAGGGGTAGAGATCAATGGGCACACTTGTCTGTAAAACCTATGGTCTGCATGTCGGCACAAGCTGGACTGATTGTAGACAGCTTATCCTTGCTTGAGGTGAGTTTATGTGGTACCAAGAAAACACAAGTATTGGAGAAAGGCACTTTCAGGCTTGCTCTGAACATCTCTTTAATGATAGTTACTCAGCTGGTTTTCACTAGAAAACATATGCAGGGATCCTATTGCTGCAAAGCTCATCAGGATTTACTTCTGTAAATCCGACTGTTGTCTGTAGCCAGATTCACCTCATGTACCTATATACCTCTTGAAAATACCTACTTCTTCACAAACATTCTGGAAAGTAGGGAAAGTCTGCTGTGGCATTCTGGACCTTTTTTGAACACTGTTTTTCCTTTTTTTAACCTGGTTTCTAAGGAAATGAGACTTTGTTATCCAAGTTTGTCTGCCATTCCTTCTGTTCTAAAATTGTAATTCCATTGCCTATTTTTTTCAAATTCAGTAATAGCACCAAGATCATTAAGATGATAAAGAAATTTGATCCCTGAACATAGGGCAATAATTAATATTAATAATTAATAGTTTCTTTCCTCTTGAGGGAATGACTTTCATGTAAAATCAGCAGTTGCATCTGGGCATATCTTCAGGTTTACCATCCTTGTTGGAAGACTGTTCAGCCAGACCTCTGCTGTGTTCTTCTTCGTTGACCTGCTAGGGGTACATGAAGGGAAACTGGAAGAAGAGTTTCTTCAGGAGTAATAGATAATATTCTGATGGAGGATATAATATGTATATATACACACAGAGGAAATATGTAAAGGAAGACATCATAAAACCGTGAGCAGTGATTGCAGTGGGGGTTGGGATGGTGTTACACAAGGACACAGGAAGCATATCTGGGAGAGACATTTGTTCATCTGTGCATGAAATATGTTGTTTCATCTTAATATAGACAAGTTCACAGATCTCCTGCTTGTATAGTGAGAAGACTCGTGTAAACCCAGTTGAGTGTCCTTTTTGAGCCCCTTTAAAAATACAGAAGAACTGTTTTAATGCTTGTATTTATTTTGGTACAGTGTACAGACTGCTGGAAATATGTTTACAGCACAGTCTAATGAGCTGAGGCTCGTCTCTAATATTCCACTACCTCATAGCTGGGTAGGAAAAGCAGATGCTCTCTGAATATGTATTCATGTCAGATGCTGGCTTGCACTAACAGTTAATGCTGAAAGGAGTTGCCTATCTATTACCACCTAAACTAAGAGTCTGAGCAACAATTGTTCCTGAGCATATGATAGAGAATGATCCTAGTTAATGCACCATTCATTGACTTCTGCAGCAATTGGATTCATTAACGCCTGCTCTGTTTTCTCTGTGTTGTGAACATCACTACTTACATTAGGTCATTGGTATTTAAGCTTGATGACTTCACAATGAGAACACATTTCAGTTTGCAGTCCACCTGTGAATTACCAATTCCAGGTCAGCCTTGAGGCTGGCTAATGTTTTAGATGCAAGAAACGTAGTTATTTCCATTGGAAGAGAGTTTCAAGCCTTCCTGGACCAAATGTATGTGAGGTGAGAGTGAGCTGCCCTTCAGAACGCCAGCAGATTTTCTTGCCCCTTCAAATGGGGATGGTATTCCAGTCTACAGTGAGATAGAAGTGTATTTTGAAACAAAGCAACTGTGCTGATCGTTGAGCAGTGCGACGGTGGAGTTGTTTGTGTCATACTTGCTTCCTGAAGTTCACAGTTGGTTCCCAAATGTTTGTGAGAGCTGTGCTGCAGCATCTGCTCTCCCTGCCATTTGGAACATCCCCTTGATCCAGTTGTCCTTGCATTGCCAGGGGTCAGTGCTCACTCTTGCTTTTTCTCCAGGCTCAGGCCATTGAACTTGCCAGCTTTTCTCCCTGAAATTGGATGACACTGACAGGTTGACATTCTCTTCCCTTGCACTCACAAGTCTGAAAACCACTGCAGAAGCCTCACGCTAACTTTTTTTGCTGTTGGTGCAGCTTGTGTAGGCAGAGTAAGGAGAAGGCAGCTTCAGTGCATTTTAGAAGGAACTGAATGTTTTCCAGTGTGTCTCCAAAATCTCATGCTTGCTTTTAAATGTTATGCGGACAAAAAAAGCTCCTATTAGTTATGATCTCTTTAGGCTTGCTGGAGAAGAGAATTGATTTAGGGTCTGGGACAACTTCTCTGTCCAAATTTTGGCCAGCTCTGCTGAATGTGAGTAGTAGCTAAATCCTTCTGAATTTCAACACAGTGTAGGCATTTTAAATGATTCACAGTTTTTGAAAACACTGCTATCATGCTGTGACAGTGTTCTAGACAACCACTTTTTTGAATTACAGCTGGAAGTGGAGTAGTAGCTCTTTTGGTATGTAGGAAAGTGGCTGCCAGGGATATAGTGAGTATCTGAAGCCCAAATTGATTATATTTAGTCTAGCTGGCTTATGGAATAATTTGTTAGCAAGACATAAAAATCCTATTGGAGCAAACTCATCTTTTGCTCTTGGAGAGCATTTCAGTTCTTTATTAACAGGTTGAAAGATTGTTTTAAGAGGTTTCATTGGAGAGTGAGGGGAGAAGGTGTCCTTGTTCATGTTGGCTGGATTTCTGTCACAGAACAACTGTCTGGTTGGGGCTATTACTCATCTAAGTTGTTTTTGCTGTCGATAGAGCAAACCTGCTTAGGAAGAGAGAGCAAAAAGGTCAATCTGACCTTTCATCTGAGCCTTTCTGGGCCCTCAGAGCTTTCGTGGTATAGTAAAATCTTAAGAGCCAGGATGCTTTTGTTTTAATCAATGAAACTGATTTTAATTGATTGCTGAAAAGAACCAACTGTTTTAATTAAGCAGATGCTATGTATACCTAGAAGAGTGACTATCGATCTGCATGTTTTTAATTAAAATAAAGAGCTTTGCAATTTTCATGAAACCTTGGATCCTCACTCACCATTTTGGGTAGGACTTCCCCAGTTGCCGTTGTACACTACAGAGCAGCTTCATTGGCAGGCACTGGTTTGGCAGTACCTGGGACCTGCTCTAAAAATAACCCCACAAACAGCCTGACTGGCAGTCAGCTCTCCTGCACACTGCATGGATGTGCAGAATGCTGGGCTGGCATTTTGGAGGTGAAGGGAACAGGGCAGCAGTATCTCTGTGGCAGCACTGCTTTATGTTGTCTTCAGGTATTTTGGAATGGCTGTGTTGTTACAACACGTGGTGCTTAGGATGTTGAAAAATGGGATTTTAATATGTGGGAAACTTCTAATTTATATCCATTATAACCTTTTTGTAACAAGAAAGGGTAAATATTTGTCTGTTCATAGCATCTGAATTCTGTCTCCCTATCTCTGAACTCTCCTAACTCTTCCTCAGAAGTCATCATTAGGAAGAGCACTGAGAGTGCTCTTTGTGGCATGCAAACATGATGCAGTGTTCTGCTCTCCACAGCTAAGAATCTAGAGCTGGCTCTGGTGACAGCAACAGGTCCCCAGGTAATGGCATGGAGTGGTCTAGTGATTGGCAGAAACTGGATTACCCTGAGCTGCTTCTGAGAAAGGTAGTGTACCTTTTTCCTTGTTGCAGCCCTTTCCTCCACCAGCACTAGCCCTCCTGTGGCACGGTGGTGCTGGTCTCCATCCAGCTGTGTTCCCTGATCCAGTATGCTGTGTGTTGGGCAACAAAGAGTGTTGGACTGCTCTCTCTGTAGCTGCCACTGGTGTTGGGATCAGACTTGTGTCAGACTGTCCTGAGCTTCCCTTGTGCAGCACGGCACTGTATTTTGTGGTTTAAATTATAGGTTGCAGTGACAAGCTACCTTAATCACAATTATCCACAACATTTCCATTATAAGACCTCACTTTTTAATTTGGTGAAACTAGCCATTTGGGTCAAGCGGTCTCCTTTGCCCTGGGGGATTCTGTGTGCTTAGGTGAAAACAGATTGATATTAGGGAATAATGTTTTGTTTACGGGAAACTTCATGTTCAGGGAGAGTACCCCAGGGACTTGAAATGGGATAGCAGGTTGGCTTCTGTGCTAGGCTTTATTTGTCCTCTTCCTAAACTTGGCTATGTTTTCTAATGTCTGCAGAGAGCAGCACAGTGTTGGAATGCTTCCCCCCACCCTGCAGGGCTGTGCCCCGGGGCAGCTCTGTGCAGTGGTGGGAGTGGGAGGCACTTCTCTTGGACCCTTTGCTTGGGCTTTGGATCTTATCAGCTCCAGAAACAAGAGCAGAAGCGGTTTCTCAGTGCAGTTAGGGAGCACAATGTGGGGAAAGAGAATAAGCCAGAAAAGAGCCAGGAAAGCTGTTTTTAGTTCATCTTGTAGTGGTTGCAGTCTTGTTTTTTGGGATGTCGTGTACTTGGGACTTGTAGCTCTGAGAGCTGTCAGCTTCATGTTGTTTGCAATGCAGCTTGCACGAACTGCAAAATGCCACGATTCCCAAGGAGCTGGGTTCTAGGGGGCACGTGAAACTTTGGGTTCATATCTGCAAAATCAGACTAAGATGGAGAGACTGTAACTCCTAGGGGTGTCATAATGATAAATGCTAATGTTAGCAAAGCATTCATATGAAGTTAATTATAACAGAACATCCCAGAAGGAAAACAGTTCTATACTGAGAACAGAATGTGCATAGCATGCAACATATATGGCCTGAGGCCACACGTTGTCTGGGTACAATGAAAAGAAATATTTAATAGCTACCTGCTCAGCAAGCATCATCAGTGCTTAAAGCAGCAGCAGTCCTACAGGGGATATGGCAATAAAGAGATTAAATTTGGTCCTCTTGTTATACACAAGTGACTTTAAAGATTCACGGACAATTTTATTGTGGCAGTCCAATTTTATGAGCAGTTGTCAGGGTTGTCACTTTAATATATCAAAAAATATGACAACTATGAACTTGCAGTGTCACGTTGCAAAAATAAACCCAGAGCTTAGGGTCGTACTGCTCATAATTTTTTCTCAGTCAATTATTAGTTTGAGGAAGGTGAAAAATCCAATGCTATATCTGCGAAATGGGAAAACATAAAGGTTATTCAGCAGCTTGGGCTGCCTCAGATTGATTTAAATTGTTTCAGTGCATTTTTTCACTTTATTTTCCAAGTCATTGCTGCTGATCTGAGTCTGAGTAAGGGATGTTAGTCCATGCAGAAATATTAGGAAAAATGCTTGCTTCCCCAGGAATTACAGTGAAGTCTATTCATCTCAGTACACAGCCTATTTTTGCAAATAGAATTATAGGTTTCGGTTTGTTGTGGTCACATTTCTGCAAGGCTAACTTGGGCAGTTCCATCTCTTGCTTCCAAAAAAGGGGATCATGTGATGTAGAGGCAGTATCATAAATTTACCAGACTTATATTTTCGGAACAGAACCGTAGGCTTCCATGCATTCTCTATGAATGTTTAATATTTTACGAGCTTGACTATTTTTTTTAATCCTTTATGCCTTTGTAAAGTTGTGTTTTTATAGAATTGAGTTCAAAAATTGACGCTGTTTTTTTTTATATCTTCAAATAGATTGAGTGAAAGTAATTATTATTCCTTTGAAATAATTACAAGCATAGCAACTATTTGAGACAGAAATAACTGAGATTTCAGATTCTTGCATGCACAGCTATTCATCAGCTAAATAAATCAGTCCCTGATGGAGGAGGGGGAGGAAGCAATCACCATGTTCTTGTGGCACAATAAAGCAAGGAGAGCATTGTGCCTTAGAAGTCCTGGTGTGCAGATGTCTTTCTTTCCCTTCTGGTCTTTTTCACTAAGATTAGCAAAAACAAAAAAACATAGGGAAAAAAAAAAACACCTGTGCATGTATAATGTATAATGTATATATGTATGTGTATAGACAAAGCTCTGTTTTTGTCAGACTGTGTGATAAAATTACGTTTCTTGACTTAATATAATACCCTGTGTTTTGAAAAAGAACTTCTGGAAGGTGTTTTGAATTAAAAAAAAAAATAAAGCACTGCGTGTGAGAAGGCTGAATGGGTCTAAAAATGACCCAGATTTTGGTTTTGATGAAATTCAGATCTGTTAAACATCAGCGTGGAATGGTGTGTTCCTCCTGCAGGAGCTTTAACTGGACACTGCTGGCAGCAGTGGGAGTGGAGGGCAGGAGTGTGGCAGGAGGACATGCTGCTGGGAGCACGGTTACTGTGCCTGTCTAGAATAGTGTGATCAGCATTTCTTTCTTCTGTTGCAAGAAAGAATCTGCATGCCAAGAAATGGAATTGTTTGATATTCAGAGCTGTGTGTATCCCAGCATCTGTTGGTTTGCATTAAGAGGCTTGTGGGTTTCTGCCTGGATTGATGGTTGTCGCTTCCAAGTCTCCTAGTTGCATGAGCAACAAACCATGTGCTTTATTAATTCCCCAGAGAACAGAAGAAAATGCTGTGATCATTTGGTTTGAAAGATAATTACTGCTGTAAGGAACCCCTCAAAAACTGACACTATTCCATTGACTTGAATGTAAACATCTGAAAGTTGTTATGATGCTGAAAAAGAGCATTTAGACTAAGAATATCTGTTGTGAAACAGCCCTGAATTTTAAATCACACTCTCTCTTATGGGATTCCTCTTTGTGTGAATATGGGTAAAGTGTTTAAATTTCAAGTCTGAAGTCTTTAAGATCGAAGTGCAGCAGGGCAGGATATTCCACCATGGGACAGCTCTGAACGTTCTGAAGTTTGCTTTTGTTCTCTGGGAAAGAGGACTTCCCAAATGAAACACCAAATACTGTAAGAAGCCAAGGCCCTGTTCAGATGGACATGGGACTTTTTGGCTTTCCTCCTGCACGTCTGGGGCTCAGTCTTCATACACATTTCACACAAAGAGTCACAAACCTCAAACCCCTTTTTGCTTCAGCAAAAACAACCAAACTATTGGTGGCTGTCCTTATTTTCAATACCAAACTGAACAAAACGAAGCATTGCCTTAACTTCAGAAAGGCTCAGAATAGTTTACTGTGTTTATTGCTTGCTCTCCTCCCCCTAATGTAATTTACACAGTGTAAAAGTCCAGTATCTGTTGTATCATCTCATCAAAGAAAACTTACTGACCTCTTTTGACAGGGGAAGAGGAGAGGGGGAAAAAAGTCGGCATGCTTTTTGTTTTGGAAAGGATTCTCTGAGAAAGGTTTAACATTCTCAAGCAAATGCAGGCGTGCAGATGAACCTCTGCCTGCTTCCTCCGCTTCCTGCCGTGTGTACAGTGCACACAGAGCTCTGCTGAAGTTTGGCAGTGCTTAAACCGCCCTGACCCCTTTTTGTGCCTTTTCTTTTTAATTATTAAGAGAGTGTTCACAACAGGATATGATGATGATGTCCGATCTGGCCACACCCAACCTCTGCTGGGACCCACTGACTTCATTCATTCGTAGGTGCGGTGCTGGTGCAGCTTGCCACCACGCCCCGGAGTGTTTTATTGCAGTCCCGCAGTGGTTCAGCTGAGGGAAACATCACTTTTCTTGAGGGGGGAAAAAATGGCAACTTTCTGCTTCCAAAAAGAGCTCATTCCAGGACGCGTAGTGTAAAAATGCCACGGCCTGGAATAATCATTGAGCTTCTACTGAATACACAAAGGATGGCGTGGCTTTTTCCACTGCGCAATGGCATACCCCTGTGTTTTAAAATAACTATCTCGGTGTGTGTAGTAGTGAACTCTTATTGAATTTTACGTAGAATGGCTGAAGGGAGGGCTCACGTTTCACTTCCTCTGGCGTATAGAAAGGCTTTTTATTCTGTGAACTTCTTTGTGGGCCATCCAGAAGGGAAACTGTGCAGCTTTGGAAATGGAAATGTTTAACTTTTTGGCTGAGAAGTTGTTCGTGCCACAGAGCAACGCTGGAGGGTAAGAATAAAAAGGAACTGTGTGTGTTTCTGCTCAAAACAATATGAGCTGGGTCTCAAATACCAGCTTGACGTATAACACTTTTCCGCCTGCTGTTAAAAGAAGCCTCCAACTTAATAAAAAATGATAATAAAAGCTGTCATACTTTGCAAAGGGCCCAAAGTGTGGCTGATGAATGCCCAGATTTTGAGCTGAAGTATTTTTCAACTCAAACTGGTTGAGGGGAGCTGGGTTTGGAGGCACTTCCAAGTAATGGAGTTAGGAGGAAAGACCTTTGAGCAGCATAAGGGATGAACCATATTAAGACATGCCAGGTTTTATTGTGAAGGCAGCGAGGTTACTGGAATGGTTTCCTTTGGTTATAGCTAGGGAAGGCAGCTAATACTAACCAGCTGGAGTAAGTGGGAAAGGATGTAAAATCCAACTTGAAGGTGGCTTGTGAGAGGGTGCTTGTGTTGACTGTGCGTTGTTCTGCCACCTGTGGAATGTGCTTTTCCTACGTCTTCTACTCTGGGCTTTAGCCCATCTGGTTGGTGAGTCGATGCCGAGATCCCAGGGAAGCTGAGCAGCGGGAGAATCTCCCTGAAGAAAGCTTTCCAGGTCTGTGCCTTAACTCAGCTTAAACCACGATGGACAGGTAACCTGGTGTAGAGCCACATCTGATAGAATTTGATCAACTTGAGAGCCCTGTGTTCGTGGAAGGGGAAGGAGGAGAGAATGACAGCATTGCACAAAGCTGTGTTGTGGTGCAGGTCTTCCTGTGACATTTTCTTTCTTCATAATAATTTTCAGAAGGAGCTGCCAGAATTGATAAATAACTCTTTTAGCATAGCGTTAATGGGGAGATCATTCATGAAATTTATTGCTCTTGCCAAAATTCCAGTTCTACTGACTATGCTGAGTATCACTTACCAAATCCTTACACCTCTAAAATCCTTTCCCTACAAAATTTGCACAGGAAAGCGAACATGCCAGTATGGACTTCCTTGCCATTTGTTGCGGATCAGCCCCATTTCCTCATTCATTGTAGATAAAATGAAATGGAGAAGCCAGCTATGTTTGCTATGTCCATTTGGCATTTTTAGAAGGCTAATTTAAGTCACTTTTTTATTTTAAGCAGAGAATTAAAAAATCGTGATTGAAATAGAGAGGCAGCAACAGTGCAACTGCTTCGAGGTTAAGTGCAATTGTATGGCATTGATCTGACTGCGGTTACCGTCTCTCTACATCAGGATCAAGGCAGTGGGGGCCTCCATCACTGCTAAGTACCCATCCTAACATCAGTTGTTTCCAGCAGCCAAGCTGTTTCATGCATCCGTGTCCATGGGAAATCCCTTTTCCCATGATGAGAATGTAAAAGAAGCCCAGATCTTCTCTCCAGTCAACGTCCAGCTCCCCACCGTGCTTGCTCTATCCAGAAGCAGTTGGACTCCGGGCTCCTGCCCACTCAGCAGGGCCACTTGCTGGGCAGAGGCAGTGTCCCAGCACGGCTGTGGATCCCCCTCCACTTTCCATTTCAGGAGCTGTGGGTGGCTGGCAGTGTAGGCTGGTGATGTATGCGGGCGCTGGAGCGATTAAGCAAAAGATGCTCGTGCGTACCTGGAAGGTAACTTCTGATGGGTGCTGTGGAGTAATTTGGATGATGGCTGTATCTTCTGTAATGCTGCATGTTCTGTAGATGCCTAAGCTTGAAGCAGCTTGACTGTAAAATTAACCCTTGGCAAAGATGACACTTTGCATTAAGTGTTTGTGCTACCTAACTGTAAATCACAGAAATTTCCTGAACTACTATTTAAGATAATATAAAGCTTTCAGGTTGTTTTTTTTTTTAATTTATTCTTATTTTTAAAATCATTTTTTCCTTCTCGTTTCACCGTCAGTGTAAAAATACTGTCTGTAGAGCAATAAAATAAATGAGGAGCCACATAATGCCTGTAGACAGTCAGGCAGAAAGTGGACCCCCTAAGTGGGTGTGCAGGTGTGACTGTAAAATGCTTCAATGCAGTTCTTCATCTGAAATGAGCTATTCTTATAAAAACTCTGGAGAGTGTCGTATTTTGGAACCAGAGAAAAGTTAAACTTGGCAGGGCTATGCTTCATGGACCATCCACCCCCTCCCCCTTCTCTAGCTTCTTTCTGCTCTGTAGATTAACTGATGCAACTTTTTCTTCAACTAAAAGCTCTGTGAGCCAAAGGGAGCTCATCTTTTCCTTCCAGATTTGCCTTACTAGAAGGCAGCTGGACCATTTTATAGAGGTATGTGACAGACTTTGGGCCATTTCTGGTGACCCTTTTATCTAGAGAAACAGAAAATAATTTCTTGGTCAAAAGGAATGCCACGCTGTTTTCCTTACTTCTTTCCAGTATATCTCTAGTGAAAGGCTTGATGAAGGGCCAGAGAATGATGTGTCTTGCTTTGTACTGCTGTTCAATGAAGTAAGTGTGGAAAGGGTTTGATGGTGGCTTTTAGAAGCTGGCTGAAGTACACTGGCACAATTACCTTTTTGAGATGAAGTTAGTGTTGAAGGCACTTCCTTCTACCAGACGTGCTTCCTATAGGAGATGCACTGAGTTGGCAGCTTGTTTCACTTTGTGTCTGCCCATAGGATGTGGTTTTGCAGCTGCTCTTTCAGAGCTGTAGCAATAAGACGGTTTAAGATTCCATTCTTGAAAAGTTTATTTAAGAAAAAAAAAAAAAGTGAATGGAATGAAATTTTACATGAACATTTATTTATCTTCCAGGGAAAAGAGTAGAGATTGTGCAGTGCTTTGCTGTTCAGTATCCACTGGAAGAGAGAGCTGAACTTTCATACTGAGGTCTCTGTGTTAGTAGCACTGTGTCCATCTTTGTCATCTGGTTGTTAACAAAGTTCATTCTGCATTCTTAGGGGAGTTAAATGGTACTTTCTTTTCTGGGAGGATGTTTTGTCTAGTCTTTGGCACTTTATTTTGCATTGGAAATAGAGCAGTTCCTTCCTAGGGCGCTCACGATCTACAGGAATACCTTATTATTTAGATACGGGAGCACAAAGGGCACAGGTACAAAAGAAAGAAAATCGAGTGAATAGGTGCATTCTGGGGAGGCTGCTCTGTCCAAGATCTCCAGCAGACCACCTAAACAAATAAGAACAACACTGCATTCTAAAAGTGGAACCTTTGTCAAAGTTACCAACTGGTGAAATGTTTCTCAATCCCAAGTGTTACTAATCAAAAAGGTTTTTACAGAAATATTACTTGCCTTAGTTCTTATTCAGCGGTTCAATTTAATGAGAGTAGAATAAATACACTTAAAGAAAAGGTACACAAAGTTCTTTTGTGTGCTTTGGTTGGTGCTTCTTCAGTAGGAACTCAAAAGACATTTGGAACATGTGCCCCTCCCAAGTACGAATTCTCACATCTTGTGCTTTGGCATTGATCAGTGAATCCTGAGCTTGCTTTTGGCCCATTAAAGATCTGATCCAAAGCCTATTTAATTTAATTGAATGGATTCCAGCCATTTTTTAAGGGTCTGGCACGTATTGTTAGCAAACAGACAGCGTTTAAGGGCAGCAGTTAAGCATCTGTCTTCTTGTAGCTTGCCTCTCCTTCATTTCAGACTTGAGTCTTGCTCCTCATGGCCAGGCTTATGGTGTTTTTCTTCCTCGCATCCTTCTCTTCTTTAACAGTCATCATTAAATAAACAGGACAGAGTACCATTGTATAAAACAAGGCCTGCCAGAACTTGCCTGTTGTGGATTTCTTTGTATGTTTATCTTCTATTAAATTTGTGAAAGGTCTTTGCCAACATCTGCCTCCTGTGTCTCAGATTATTGCTGTTTTTCTGAGATAGTGGAGGAGTGTTTCTAACAAAGAGCACCACAGATGTAGCTACAAAACTGGCAATTTACTTGCTTGCTGGGAAGAAAGCTATGAAACAGTCTGCCCAGTTGCTATGTTGAGGGAATTATTTATCCTTTTCCTTCATATCAGATTGTTTTGCAAGTACATCGTAAATGGGAGTATGTTTTTAGGACGTGTTTTAGGAAAATGTTTTCTTATCTGCGTAGGACTGATTAGCCAGGGCAATTTCATACTCCCAGCAGTTTCTTTGTATTTAAGATGGGTCTGAGTTAGTGCTTGTCTTCAAAATGCATCTGAAAATTGGAGTGTCACAAGGTATCAGAGGCAGTGCTGGAACACCACTGTCTGTTGCCATTCGTGTCACAGCACTTGACTTAAACAGGCACGGGTGTACAATTAGCTTATAGATGTGTTGGACTGGGGAGCCAAGAACTGCTGACAGGCACTGAGTGCTGAGGGTTGGTGAATGTGGGTTTATGTATGGCTCTCAAGAGGGGGAAACTGTTGCATAAGCATCACTGCCCTATGTGGCTGAAGGTGGTTGTCTCTGCCCCGCTCTGTGTTCTTAGTAACTCGCAGGAGGGTCCCTTAGGTAGGTGTTGGAAGTGTGCGGCTTTATGATCTGCTTGCAGTTCAGGTGCTGGGATGTTTGGAGGATGGAGATGAGAAGGAAGGGGAAAGATTACAGATATCAGGAAATACTGCAGGGAAAAAATACTGCAAAATTTTTAAGCATCAAAACCTTTAAGTAGCTTGCTGTGCCAGTAAAGCATCAGCTGAAATAAGCTGCTTCAGAGCAACCTCAGTATCTCTATGAGATAAGGAGGGATCCTGTCTCTCACTGTGGCATGTATCACTTAAAGAATAGTGCTAGACCCCTTGATGTGAGTTAAAATGGGCATGAGTAGAACCCAGTTTCTTGCATTAGCATTTCTGGAATCACAGTCCTTGAGAAAATACTATTTTGGTTTTCTGGAGGTTGTGAGACACTTGAGTAAGGGTTTAAGGTGGCTGGGATGGGAAGCAGGAAATTCAGTTTCCCTCTCTAGTGTATTCAGTGGTTTGTGCTGCACTAGCATGTCCATACACATGTAGGTGTAAATAAATGCACAGAGGAAACCCATAACAAAATAGGACAACTGTGCCTTGTTCAAAAGAGTCAGCAATTTAATATCTCTTCCTCATCTTGTGTACAGTGTAAACCCATCACGCACGGAGCTGCCGTTGCTCTCTGCTCTTGTTTTTTTCCATGACTAGTTCATTCCACACAGCTTATTGTTCACTTCTCACTGCAGCTAAATGGTCCTTTAAGTAACTCGGGGATGTGACTGAAAGCCATGTCCAAACAGGAGATGTGCTTTGAACTTTATGCGTATTTGATTACAGCACTGAAATTACTCTAGAACTGTGTTTAATTTGGAAAAGGACATTTGTGTTTTTCTCTCTTTTCTGGACCTGGGCATCAAAGTTGTGTATCTGAGATTTATGTTAAGGCAACTGAAGCGCTGCAGTTGATTCTGTGGCAGACGTTTGAGTGAGGCTATGCCTGTTTTACAGGTGTGTAAAGGGCTCTTGCTTTGTACCATACTGTTTGACTTTGGTCCAGAGGAGTATAACATGATGTGGATTTTGCTGGAACAATATTCAGGGTAGGAAGCTCAGCCAAGCAAACAGTTTTCCTCTTAGGAGTCATGATGTTATTGGGCATATCCAATAACTGCTTTTAATACGTTTCTTAACTGTTCTTGTTACAGATCATGCTGCCGTTAAAATACTCATTCTCTAAGAGTTTAGCTAATGGCATCATGGAATGAGAGCAGTATAGGAAGCAAGAAGAAAAAATGTAAAATACAAGTGAGCATGTGCTATGAACATGCTGTCTGGCTGAAGAAAGGTTCAGGGGCTGTATGAGCATGGAGCTGTCTGCTGGCGGCCGGGAGCTGGTTAACTGCTAATCCAGGGGCTGCAGCAGCTGGCTCGGGAGCTCCAGGCTTTTCTTGGCAACAGGATTTTGAAGCATTTGGAAAAGAATGAGCCTTGCTCTTCTTGTGTCCTTGAGGAGTGACGCATGCTGTTTATCGTGGTTGGGCAGCACAAAGACTGAGAAATCACTTTGGAGGGAGGAGAAAGAGTTCCTACACTTTGGAATTTTTAACACGCATGAACAAAGTATATGTGAAAGAAAGAGCAGAGGAAAGCATGGGTCTGAAATATGTGTTAGTGGTATTCTTTGTCTGGTAGATCTTAACTCTCCTATCAGTCCTTATGTGCAACATCCTTGTGTTTTAATTATGCAGTATTTGACACAAAGACAGGGTTTTAGCCAAACATTTAGCAGAAGTGTAGGAAGAAGTGGGTTGGTCTGGGCAGGACTAGCAGGGGAAATCCTCTTCTGCTGCGATGAACAGTTTACCTGGCTCTACTGTCAGATTAGGAGGGCTTGGTTTGGAGGGAGTGTTTCATGGTGAGATGGGGACCTGGCACCAAGGCAGCTTGGACTCCTAGGCAATTCTTGTCCTCTTTTGCAAGAACTGAAATTACCTATAAATAACGGGGTAGGGTGGCTTAAATCAGAACATGTTTTTCAGTGCTGACAGTGTACATCATCTGCTTCTGCTTTAAGCTGGGGCTGAAGAGACTTGGCAAAAGAAGAGCCTTTGGCATCACGCACACAGGGAGCTAATAAAAGGCTATAAACTGAGCACATATAGGGGCCTCTTCACGTTGTCATTTCCCTTTGGGAAAGTTGTTAATATGGATGGGGATGAAATTTTAAAGAAAACGTGCATTAGGAGACTTTGAGTGGATCTCAAACAACAGTGGAGCAAAAAAAAATGTATCAGTATTTTCTGGCTGGGTCTAAAATGTATATATAATTTTTAGAAATGGAGCTGGAATTCAGAAATTCTGCCCCAGACTGCTGCCTGCTCAATGTGTAGTTTAGTTTGCATTTTGCTTTCCATTTCTGATGAATTTCTGATGAAATGTATTGTGTTGCTTGATGAAACACATTATATTTGTGTTTGGACAGCCAAAGGTATAATGTGTATTTGTGTGCTTGGACACTAATCTTCCGAAGAGAAAAACAAAACCCAAACTCAGCCATGATGAAGTCTTGGCAGCAAAGCAGATGCAGATGCAGTACAAAAAAGCTTCAGTTTCCTCTTTCCCTGCTCTGGCTGAGGAACCTTAACACTTTCCAGCAGATAGCTTGCTGTTCCAGGCTGCTTCTCAGGCTGCAGTGAGCTTTGTGCCCACGTTCAGTATTTGGTTGGTGACAGAATTCCCCCGGTGCTTGTAAGGAGAGTCCATGCATGCGAGATGCTATGGTACGAGTAAGCAAGGGAATGCTGAAAAGAATCACTCTTGGCTGAGCTTTGAATTGTTTATAATGAGTCCTAAAACACTTCAAGACTGTGTATGTTTTTACAGTGCCTTTTTCCAGAGTATTGCTTCATGAGTGGTAATTTTAGGTGGCACTACTATGAAAATGGTTATAGCAGGAGAAGTTGTAGCTAGAGAAAAATACTCTACAAAATTGACTTATCATTTCTGCTTTCACAAGAGTACTTTTATTCAAGCAATAGCTGAAACAGTTTCAAGCAGATGTGAAGTACTTGAGACCAATTGGGGAAAAGGCAGATTTCGTTGGAAATAGCTCAGAAACTCCATGTATTCTCTCTTGCAAATCCCTGATGTAGCTGAGGCTTTGAACTGAAGTCTTCAATTCTGCTGGTGGGGTTTGAGGCAGATCTTGTTCCATAGTCAGTGTGCTAAGGTTGCCCTGGAAGACTGACAGCACCCTGAGAAAAAACTGCATTATAGAAAGGCCCCTGAAATACTCATGCTTCTAGTAACCTCTGGCTTCAGTTTGCTCAGGTTTTTGGCATGCATTAGAGCCATTAACTCTGGTGGGATTTAACAAGCTCTTCACTGTAATCTTGAAGCTTCGTTGCTAGCATTTAGTTTTACTGTGAGAATTACTTCCTGGCTGGGGAGGAGTGGTGTTAGCAGTCACATTCTGGTTATACGGTGATTTCAGTGTTCAGCTCTCACTGCCTGGATGTCTGGAAAGCCAGAGGGGTTACTGTACAGCCGGGATGGGTTGCAGTGCTCCCAGAGGTGTGGCAGGCTTTCTGCTGCTGAGCTTCCTAGGAAGAGTCCTGTTGCACGTTTTGGCCAACTCAGAACTAACGCTTGAAAATCTCAGCCAAGAAACAAGAGTAGTGTAATCTGTTGTTTAATGCAGTTAAAATCTTGCATAGGCTTCTGAGCCTCTGCAGTGATTCTGGTCCTTTGAGGACTCAGTAATTATTTTGTCTTTGTAAACCATTGCAAACACTACAGATTTAAACCTTTTCCCTGAATGGAAATGATGCAGTCTGAACTGCTGAGCCAAGTGGGGTTGTTCAGGTCTCTTTCAAGCACTCAGATCCAGGCACTGAGCTGCTGTCCTGCAGGCACAGCAATGCAGTCAGACCAAAGGCTCTGACTCTGCTATTTAACAGCAAAAACAGAGACTGCGGTGAGAGATCTCAGGTGGTACAGAGCTGAATGGATAACTCCCAGATTAGCACTTGTTTAGCTAGCAGCATATTTAAATAAAGAGATTTAAGCTTTGAAAGCAACTCAGAGGGAGTTTTTAGAACGTTTTCCAAAACTTCAGTTTCTCAGGATGTCTGGGTGAGATGCTACATAATATTCTTTGTGCGTTTGGGTGAAGCTGGCCAATAAAAAATCTTGTTTTTTTACTCCCTGCACAATGGACTTCAGCTCCAGAAAAGAGCTAAATAAATGCTGTTAACCATTGGTCTTGGGCGCTCTGAAACCATGTCCTGAACTCTGTGCCTCGGTCTTCAGAGGATTCAGAGTATTCATCTGTTTCTCCAGAGAGGATCTGTATCTCGACTCTTCATTTCTGACTAAATTTGTTTTTGAAAGCCACACAGTGCCTGATGGGCTTTCTTTGACACTAAATATCAATCATTGGCATAATTGAATATTCTGCTTTGGGAGTTTATACCTGAACCAATATAGCACAGAGTGCCTTGTTTTAGCATTCAAGAACTGAAAGCTTGGCCTACATCTTGAACCTGCAGGTCCCATCTCCCTAATCAAGAAATAGCGTGATAGTTTTGGGTTTTAAGGAGCACCCAATTTCAGCTATGATCAGTGCAGTCTGCCTAGCTACATCTTACGCTGTCCATTTCCTTTCCAGGGCTGCATGGTGGGGACATGGTAGACCCAATTCCTCGTTTCTCTTCCCAAGAAGTTTGCCTGCAAAGTGTAAACCTTTTAGCTGTGGTTGTTGTGTATCATGTCTCTCCCTGTAGGTAATGTCCAGATGTAAAGGTCAAAGCCATATTATCAGAGCTGGTTGTGTTGGGTAATTGCAGTTTCTGTGTGGCTTACAGGTCAGTTGTTCCCCACAGTTTAGCTACTGTGTCCTCCAAATATTTCATTACACAGAGAAGAAGGGAACTTTGCCACATGTAGGGGGTTTGGAAATTGAGTCTCTGGAAACCAAGTTCTTGTATGCTTGACTGCAGGTGAAAGGCAGCTCAGAGACTGCTTCAGAGAACAGTAAGATCTTTGTATGTTTTTAGCTGCCATAAATGGTCTGCAAGTGTGGTAGAAGTGGAGGGGATCGGGCTGAAAGGGAGGTGCTGAAAAGGAAGGGATGCTGGTTTTGAGCAAGCATAGATGGTTAAGACTACAGGAAAGATGCTTATGTTGTGAGGAAAGACAATATTGTAGTGGCTTGGGTACTTTAAAACCTGTGGGGGAAGGAAGCAGCTCTGCAAGTCTTTTGTAATTGTTTAATTAGCAACTGCCTGTAAGTATTAGTATCCCTCGGTTGTACACTGCTTCCTGTCTATAAAGCTTGGAGCACATCCTTTGGGAGTTAGTGTGAGAGATCCATTGGAAGACAGCATTGCAGACCTGCTCAGGAGAAGCTCAGGTCCCTCTTGATTACTCTCTGCGTGGTGTATCTAAATGTAATGCAGATGCTGTCTCTGATGACCTTTTCGGATGTGGCCCAGGGTTGTGTACATTGTGCTCCTCCATTTGTAATTAAGAGAGCAGCACTCTTTTTAAAGCTGGAGGTAGAGATGAGTGAGTGCTGCTCCAGATGGGATGTGACAAGTTTGAAAATATGTCAGCATTTGTGTATTTTTAATTTCAAAGGCGTCACGCTACCATTAGATTTAAAGCATTAGATGCTTTAATTCTAGATGCAGCTCTGCAAAACCAGGCAATCCCTGAACATCTCTACAGTTGCACAGGCTCATTATCAAAAATACGTGCCCCTTTTGGGTACTCAGCTTGTAATCAAGGTGAAACATTCCTACTCCCATCTTTTGTATGACTTCATGGGAGCGTTGCTCCTTGAGCTAATTCTGATATCCCATATGCTGGCTGCTGAACTCTTGGGAGGAAGGTCCAGTATAGATGGCTGTGTGATGCTGGCTTTGGAAGTACAGTCTGTGGCATTTGGTGAGAACAAAACTGAAGATTATTCTAAATTGATTCTATTAATGTTGCTGCTAGGAGACTGAGTCTGAAATACAACTGATAGTGATGCTTGGGATGTTGATTTGGTGGGAGACGGGAAAGATTGTTAATGACTAAGTTTAATCACATGTTGATTATTTCATTTCCTACTCTCTGTAGAAAGCTCTACAAAGTGGATGTGTCATCCAAGGCTTCGCAGCAGGGATACTCAGATGAGCTGAGGATGTGCCTTCAGTTTTGCAGTGGGGAACTAAGTATGTAACTAGTTGTGGATGCTTTTCCCTTCTGTTATGCAAAACTGATATGGCAAGCAGCAGGACTGGAGGTCACATCTGGTATTCATTGTCCACCCTCTTGGTAGGAAGGCAGTGAAAGGCAACACTGAGTGCTCAGTGTCAGTGGGTATTTGAAACCTCTGCAAATTCCCTAAATGAACCTTGGCACAGGGGCCTGTAGTTGTCCTAAATGTTTCTAAGCTTTATCCGTGACTCCCATTGCTTCCATTTCAGTGAAAAGAGTACAAATAGCATCTGCTGAAGTGATGAACCAAGAGCAGAGCCATCAGTGTGTGAACTCCTTGCAGTTTCCTTCAGGAGGGCCTTTTCCAGACAACACTGCACTGTTTCAGGTGTTGGGAGCAGCAGTGCTTGGTCAGTGGCCTCTGGCAGCCAGCGCTGGAGGGCTTGGCTTCATCTGGTGCAGTCTTTGCATTGCCATCCTGCCTGCAAACAGTGAGCTTTTAGTTTTGATGCGTGGTAGGAGTAGACCTTACAGAAGGTGCAATGGAATGATAAAGCTGCCTGACTAGTAGCATACAAAGAAGATGACATAAAATCTTGTGTGTTGGGCAACTTTTTATTTGCCTTTATTGCTTTTGGTATTTAGACAAGAGATAACCAGATTGAATCTAAGGACTGTGTATGGCTCTTTGCTCTTTTTAGATGGCTTCCCAAGAAAATGCCAGGCTTCTGTGACTGCTCTGTCAGCTGAATAACTTCTGAATTCACTGGTCAGCTTTAACTATGTTCAAAAAGAGAGCTAGAAGCCTGAAAAAAGCATTGAAATGGGGTAACGTAAATTAATGTCTCTGCTCAGAGGAAAGCAGTGAGCAGGCAGCACCCAGCTGTTACACATTACTTGGCAGCAGCTGACCGGTGAGCTGGGCAGTGTGAGCTGGGGTCATCTCCATCCATGGGGCTCGGGGCTGCCTGCAGCATGCACTGCTGACAGTGCTCAGGGGGGACTGAGACTGTTGGAAGGAAGGGGTGAACACATGAGGGGATAAGGGATGCAAAATAGGAAGTTATTCACTTCTGTGCCTGTGAAGGCATTTTTAGTTTTGTTTTTTTCGTTTTCCCTGTTTGAGTAAATAACTCGGTTCTGTTCTATGTGATCTACTAGAGTGTGATTATGAAATGAGGTTGCTAACAGCACTCACTTATTTTCCCTTCTCTGCATGTGGAAGTGATTTTCTTCGTGTGTGTGTGTGTGTCATATTTTCTGAGTCAGAAGTTGTATCACACTTCTTTCAGTGCTAGCGTTTAGTCAGCTCACTTCTGTCCACCCATGAGTAGATGAATCTCTACAAGTATGATTGATTATTGATTCATTAGCAGTGTCTTTTTCTAGTTCATACAACCTCAGCTTGCTAGGAGACCTGCAATATCATTTTCCTGCAACCCTTGTCATATTTTCTCTTTATTCATGAAATATGCACACACAGACATATGTATTTAAAACAATGTATAGTAAGAGATATTAGAAATAATTGAGGATGTCAAGTGGAACTAAGTGACAAAGTCAAGAGGCTCCCTCAAATGGGAAGAAAATTTCCTCTGAAATATAGCTCTGACCCTTGGGTTGTTTTTCTTTGGGGCTTATCTGACTGCTTGAACTTAAAGAAAATGAGGCACTCTGTGATTTGATATTATTGCACTGAGGAACTTCATGGGTCATCAAATCCAGCCTTATGAAAAAAGTGCGTTCAACCAAAAGCACAGTTGATAGATGTACCTGCCCTTCTTCTTATGTCTTGCTTTGAATTTCTTATAGACTTCCTGTGAACGTGAATGGAAAATTTTATCGTTGGTTCTAAATTATGATCTTGATAGATGTCTGCCCTGAGCATTACCATCAGTGACGTAAGAGTGACAGAATAGATAAAATGTGATGAATGAGTATCCTTACTTTTCTATAAGCATCTGCTGTTGGCCGCTGTTAGAGACAGCAAGCCGAGCCTGCTGCACTTGTGCTCTGGTTTCATACAAATGTTATTTGCTTAGGAATTCTGAAATTCCTCTCCCATTGAAGCGGAGGGGAAGTAGAAAGGGAAGCCCCACATAGCAGGATTGCTGTAACGCATCCTGCATGAGCCAAGGAGAAGGTCTGTGACTTGTAAGCAAAACATTCATGTTGCTTCCCTTGACCAGAGGTTTGGTGGCTGTCTGCACATCATTCCTGTCTGCTATGTACCACTTCTTGTTCTCACTCAGGAAGACAGGCAGCTTTGGCAAATGTTTTCATCCTTTATCATGTTTGTGTATTGAGGAATGTCCATGAAAATGAGAGGCAAATCAGTCATGTTGTATTTTCAATAAGAACTGTGAACCACAGAAAAAGGGGTTGGGTTCAGAGCACACCACCTTCTGAAGCACAGTGCTCATTCTTAACTTTAACTCTGGAAAACGGTTGCATTAATCAGAGATACATAACCGTGACTGGTTATGGAAGAAGGTTGGAGCAAGACTTATGCATACCATATTTAGGACTGTGAACAGCTAAGTTTCCAAATGGTCTTTAGATTTCACTTGTGTAAATGTCCAGTCAGAATATCTGAAATTGTTCTTACAGTTAAGCTTGGTTCTATGAATAATAATGTCATGTTCATGTTCAGCTTGCCATAAAACTGATATGTGAATACCTTCCCCTGTGATTGTCTTTGCCAGTATGTTATTTGTTTCTGTTTTATTGATTCAGTGTTCCTTCTTCATCTTTAATTAGTTTGAATTTCTCAAGTTTCTCAACACTTGCCTTTATGATTTTAGCGTGCTTGATCCTACTGACACTTGCATGTGTAAGGTCACTTCAGCTTTGGGCATTAAAACTTGGTGAGTGGTTAAAGAAAAAAATAGGAATAATCTTAGCACATCCATTTTTAACTGGATGTTAAGTCCACTGTTCATTTAATAAGGAAATGGAGGGGAGAACTGTTTTGCACTGAACATCCAGGGCAAGATGTGAGTGGGATTATTGTTCAATTAAACTTGAATTATTCTCTTCATAAATGTTTGAACTTAGTAGGCTTGAGCTTTAGCCTTTTCCATTACCCCTCAGTGGATCATGTGAATGGACCTTGCGCAGAGAGGATGTGATGATCTCTGATGTTCACAGGCCTTGAAAACTCCTGAGTAGAACAAATGTCTTTTTACCCTTTTTGGAGCTTGGGTCTTATCCAAGGGAAGGCTGGGAATTAGCTCATCCGCAGGCAAAACCTGACTGCTTGCATGGGCTCTTGAATTACGAATTGAAACTTCATAATGGAAACGTAAGGTGAAGTAGGGTAGCCATAAAAAGTGCCTTGCTGTTTTTTGTTTTTTTTTTTTGAATGAACGCAGGTAATAATCCTGAAGAGGACCCAGAATATTCCAGGGTTTTTCTCTTAGAAGATTTACAGCGCTGAATTGTAATTTCAGAAGTGCTCGGTGCCCTTTATACGCTTCTGGTGGAGCTTCAGAGAAGTGGAATTATTTGTCACTGATGTCTTTGTCAGAGCAGCCATGCACAGGGAGGGACAGCCATCTGCTCCCTGTGGGGTTAAGCCAAGCCACGCTGTGAGTGCTGCTCCTTGTGCCTGCCCATGGCACCGAGGCAGGGGGACATGGCCTGCTGTGCTTTGCTCTGCTGTGCTGTGCTTTGCTGCTTGGGCCCCCGTGGGGATCTTTTTGTTCCCTTCACCAGCATCAAAATTAACACTTGTTCAGGGTATTCTTGCCTGTGGCTAAAAGAGAGGGGTGGAACTCAGATCCACGGTATCTCAGAATTGAGCCATAGATTAAGTATCATTTTGCTTAAGGAATGTAATAAATATTTATTTGGTGAATTGGAAATGTCAGCAGAAAAGATAAATACAAAAAATAGTTTGAGGTTTCCTTTTTTTCCCCTCTTTGTTTCCTTTGACTTTTCCTTTAGGACTTTATTATTAACAGTGAAATAACAAACTTGCTTAAGGGTAGAGTTGCATGCTGGGGATCGTAATGGTGGTTATAAAAACAATGTTTTCCTCTATGTATGCCAGACAGCTTAAATTTTAACCCTGTAAAGCAGAATCCACAAAGTGGGCCGCATGAATTTTTGCTGATAAGGTTTTGGATTAATCCTATTTTGTACAGACCTGTGCTTGCAGAAGCTTAAGGAAATCCATCACAGTTGCAGATTGTTTTCCAAGTAATATCCTCACAGGCCACGAAGCCTATCCTTTTATGATAAATGCATAAAGGTTTTTGCTGAACTTCAGTTTTAAGCCACTCCATCTCTAATCTCCGTTGCTCGGTTTTTAAGCAGGCTTTGGGTGTCTGGTTGAACTGCAGCAGCGCTGACATGGAGATGGCGCGGTTCAGGGTGGGGGGAGCGGAGCTGGAGGAGGTTCAGCCTCCACACAGCTTGCATTTCCCTCCTCTGTGGTACAGCTGAAGCTCTTATTTCTTGCACAGACGAGCAGGCAGCGTGATTCTGAATATTTGGGTGGAGGATGATATACTGCAAAGTAATTCAACTGTAATCCCTAAGGATGGGATAACAAATAGCATCCCTGCTGTACAGGCAGCTGGAATTACTTAGAAGGTGTAAAGCAGCTCAGTGTTCTGAGGAGCTGCCTTTATAGCATGCTTTTAAGCAGGCGCATCTGTAAGTTTGCAGATGACACTGCTCGCAGGCACGGAGGTGGCTGCGGGCTTGTTTGGGGTGCCCAAGTGCTGCAACCGGCAGTGTGCCCAGTGTGCGGGCACGTTGCAAGGAGGCTCAGGAGAGCAGTTGCTTGCTTGCAGTCACCCATGCATCCTCTTTGCCTGTCTTTCCTGGCTGCCCTTGAGAAGATTACAGCGTTAAGTAAATGTTTTTCTTGATGCCGGTATTATTTTTAATCTGACTGGTTAAGAGGGAATAGCAGTAGCTCAAGGAGGAGCTGGCTCTGCATCCAGAGGGAAAGCTTTAAGTTAAAAATAACTTTAAAACCACCCTTAAAACTCACACATGTAGCTGTGCCCAGCGTGATGAGCACCTCAGTGCCTGTTGTTTTTCAGTTCTCCAGCCTGGGCCCTGGTAGTAATGCACACAGAAGGGATGGAGAGGTGGGAGGGAGCACGCAGCACAATGGCAGGAGTGGCTGCAGGTGCATGCTGGGCTCCAGCTGTTCAGAATCAGATGGCCCATATTCAACCCTAGGCTTCCTCTTCCTCTTCTTCACCTTTCTGCATAATTCCATCATTCTTATTGTCATCTGAGTTAATGTGCTCACAGAATGGAGGTTTGTATGCCAGGTAATCGAGTGAAGTCATACGGAAGTGAGTGCTGTTAATTTTAGTTTATACTTGTTGTAAGTCTTTGGAAAAATTAAAAGTTTCTTTTCCTCTCTACAAAGGTATAAATGAGAACTGCACCTTTTAAGCAGATGGATATGTGAATGGTGAGGAACTAATCTGATCTATTAAAACAAATGGAACTTTGCTTACTCCTTTAAGCCAAACTGCGTTAGGTTTAGAAATAATTTTCAATTTAAAAAGCTCCACTTTGACTTAAGAATAGTTTAACTTCTGAGCAGAATATTTAACATTGAATGACCAAAGTGCAGTGTGTAGCTTTAGTGAGAGGCTCTTGGTGAGAACTGCTTTCCACTGCGCAGTGCAGGTCTGGAAGCTGGGCATGCTTCACCTCTGCCCTCATTGCCAACTTTCTGCAACCCAGATGGTTCCCAACATGATACCAAAATAAACAAATTAAAGAATCTGTGATTATTTATACTTCCTTTTGTAGTGCTTTTCTTAACTGTCCCATCAGCTGTACCGGGTCCATCTAGCCCTACATCCTGTCTCTGCCTGTGGCCAACAGCAGTTGCCTGGAAAGCAGTGTTGCAATAAGCCAGAGAGGATGCTGGGCCAAAATATTCTCCTTGCTTCCTGTGACAGCGGTCCAGAGTGCTCCTAAATCAGTGGTTATCACCCAAGGATGGCAGACACACAGGGCTTTTGCCAGGGCTGAGTCTGCAGCATCAGGCTGGGAGGAGAATTTGCTTCTCTGAGCTCAAGCAATAGTATGTTTAGGGTTAACTGAAAGGGGATGACTCTAATATAAAAATAATGATTGTAGTGAGGCTAAATAAGTTAACACCTTTTGTAGCCAGAAAACTATCCAGCTATGGTGGAGAGCCTAAATCTGCAGAAAAGCATGGGGGCACCAAGTGCCATATGGAGCTGTTTTGGTATTGGAGGAGTGCTGGTCCCACTGTTCATTGCATTTTCAGGCTGCCACTTTTCTTCCTGAAGGTCCTTGTTCCAGGGGAGGCTGCAGAGGTCATAGGAGTGAACACTCATGCTGCTGTGAACTTAAAAAGCTTTTCAGTTTGCCAGGCTCTGGCAAAAGCGTCTGATCTGTGCTGCACAATCGAGCCTCAGTTCATGCTGGCGGTGGAGGCCTGTAGCTGCTAATGTGGGCAGCTTCAGGCTGTCCTGAAAGGTTTTGTTCAGCATGTGCCCCTGCTCCGCTCGCTGGCCCTTGCCTTTCGCAAAATGTTAAGTATTCAGCTCTGCTCCACTGCATTATCTCACAAATCTCCTTTTGTTTGGTGCTTTTCTGAAGGGTGCATTGTGTGCAGTGGCACGAACGGTGGCTGAGCTGCATGCAGTGTGCTCGGAGGTGCTGTGCAGCACGGCCCGGTGTGGCTGCTTGGTGCTCGTGCACAGCCTCCTTGCCTCAAACCTATGAATGGAAGCACAGAAGTACCACAGCTTTTGTTCAGTGTTGGCTGCGTCATGCTCCTATTCCTGGAGCTGTCAGATGGAAGGGAGCTAATCTGATAACCCATAATACTTTGTCTTCTGTGATCTTGCTCGATAGATGCGCTTAAATGCCCAATTTCTTATAGAGTGGGGCGGAGAGGAAAAGAAATCCTGTTCAGGTTCAAATCCCATGCAGCCAAGCTGCTGAGTTTTCATCAAAAGCAGGAAACAGATGGATGGGCACAGCTGCAGGAGGTGCTGCCATGCTGAAGAACTCTCCAGGCACGTGTGTGCGGGGATGTCAGCACAGCAGTGATGATCTGCAGGGTGCGGACGGGCACACGGCCCCACAGCCCATGCATGCACCTCCTGGGGCTGTGCCGGCTTGCTGGAGTGGTATTAAAATCTGGGGAAAGCAGATGCATCAAAGACTAAGTCTTGTGTTTGTGCAGCACGCTGAGGACCCTGTCCTGGTGAGCATCCCTTTGTATGCTCTCCAGATGCATCTTCTTACTCTCTGTTGAGTTCTCCTTTGCAAGCTGGACCAGCTGCATAATGAAGGGGTCTTGTGAGCTGATGGAGGCAGCCAGAGAAACCTCTGGGATACGGCTCTCAGGTGCTGGGAACAGAAAAGAAAAGAGGATCTGCAGCCAAGCAGTGCCCTGGCTCTGTGTCCAGCCACTCATGCAGAGTCTGATGCGCAGTCATTGCTCAAGAGATGCACTATAAAAATGCGTCTCTGTATTGTTTATTGGACTCCTCTTGTTTGCTTGAAAGGTGCAAATATTTAGATCTCTTCCAGAACAGATCTGAGTTATTTTTCTTATTTGGAAGTTTATTTTCTTAAGCAGTTACGTATTTTTCTTCCTTTGTATAGTTTTTTTTACAGAAATTAAAGATTTTTTCCGAGCAAGAAGGCTATGTAAACACAACTGTGTAGAAGGGAGAATGTGTTTCTCTGCTTGCTTTCCCTTTTCTAAAGACAAAAGAGCCTTATTGAAATGTGCTTCCTTTCTGCCTGCTAATGGGTTTGCCTTCCTTCCTCCTTGCTACGAGCTCAACATTCTCCCATCCTGTTGGGTATGAATTTCAGCCTGGACTGTGTTCCCTGTTGAGGTGTTGAGTCATTGGCCTTGAATGGGAACCTGCAATGGGACAGGGAGAATCTGGGGCTTGGGAAGGAAGAGGTTTTCCAGCTGTGTGGTGGTAAATGGGATGAATTTTAAAAAACAAGTGTAAGGTGCTATTCACTTTTGTCTAGGGCTCCTCGTACTCTTTTCCTTGCTTTATTTCTTAGATTGGAGCTGGATAAATTCCAAAACATTATACATAAAATACTTGGAGGAATGGGTGGTTCCCATCGGTCAATAGCAGTGTTCCATTTTAAGGTGTATCAGGTTGAAGGAGAAAAAATACTATGCTGTGTCACTGGAATTCCTTTCGCATCTTGGAGGAAAGATACTCAAATTCTTCCTCCAAAGTCTCTGTGTGGGAATTATGTCCTAAAGTCTGGATTTTCTCCAGGGCTTAATTGTGCTTATTCATAGCAGCACTGAACTTACTAAACTGGACAGCAGAGCTGTAAATTTGGCCGTAGCTGCAGGTAGTGTTTTGTTTTGAGTGCACTGAGATTAGCCACACTGGGCTGAGTTGTACACTCTGCAAGAGTTAGTAAAATGGACAGGAATTAAAGCAAGCTTGGCTACGTGCAAAACAGAAAGCTAAGCAAATCATCTTTCTATCTGAATTTTCAATTCAGAAAGGTTTCATTAGGGTGTCTTGTGGGGTGTATCTTATCTTCCTGTCCCCCACACAACTGAAGCTCACAGCACTGACTGTGCTTCTCCTTTCAAAATGAAACCCAGTGAAAACCTCAGGTTGCATGCTGTGTTGGAACTTCTTTGGAGATCAACCCAAGTGATTTCTCATTTAGGGAAGAAAGCTTCCCATGCTGTGTTGTGCACTTTTAGTTACACTTTCAGGGAGATTTGGAAGTGTAGATGTTGGAATGGCATTTAGGCTGATTGATTGGTTTTCATGAAAGCATTGCTTTCAAGAGCACTCCAACAACCACGAATGAAGAAAGAGCTGCACTGAGGTAGACTGCAGAATCCTGTGGTATTCCCCTTCTATGCCCTTTTCAGCACAGTTCTTCATACAGAAGTAATGAGAATTGCTTATGGCAGATCTAGGAGCATTTGGGAACTTTTCCCTTCCCTACCCCTCATCTCAAAGCTGTAGTTCCTCTGGAAATATTCACAAAAAGAAAGCCACAAGCTTCTGTGATGGGTCACTAATCTGTCCATAAGGAAACAGCAATGAGAGGGACAAGTGTGTCACTTGAGCATGCGGTGGGGAGAAGCCTATGAGGTCTCATTGACTGCTTGGTTAATGGCAGCATACTGAACTGTCAGCCTGGCTCATTAGGGACACGCTGCTAATTCAGTCAGGCAAGTGCTGCCAGGCTGCATTGTGTGGAGTTGAGCAGCGTGAACAGAGCCTGCAAGCAAAACTGCTGGAATCCACTTTCGTGCTCCCTTTGGACAGCTGTCCTCCCTTATTGGCTTCTTTCCCCAGTTCAAACTGGCCACGTGGAGCCTTGGCACTGATCGTGTTGCCTGAAGATTAATTGTAGATTGCAGAAGTAATCCAACTTGTGCTAACCTGTGTAACCCTGCTTCTCTTCCCAGCTGATTTTGCACACATACCTTTAGTCATAGTGTCAGAGCCAGTGTTAATTCACTGCATCTGGTGACTTAATTGGAAATTAGTTTAAGCTCTTTCTCTTTAAACCCTAATTTGAAATGCTGTAGGTGTTTTCCTTATCGGTGCTCACATCTGCTTGGCAGCATGTGCTAAATTTGCATTTCTTTACTACTGTCAAAAGACAACCTTGGTCTCCTGGCTTCACTTTTTTTGGCTACATCTCTGGAGTGATGCCCAAATGTCGAGACAGATCCTTAGCACGATGACCTGGAGATGCATGGAGGACTTTGTGCCTTCTCAGGTATTGTGAAAATATTTTCCAGGAATTAAAATTCACCAAAAAAAAAAGTCCTGCAGATGTTTTCAGACTTACTGCAGTGTATGCCTTGTAAATCCACTGCAGCCCCTGTAGGGACACGGTACTGAGCTGTAATGCTATGGGCTGGCTTTTGGAGCAAAGAGAGAGCAGTGGTGGGAAAAATCCATCATGTGCAGCCCAGCAGGGCTGGCGTCATACTCCTTGTGTGATGGAGCTGAGTGATTCCTCAGGTGATTATTATGGAAGGTTGAACAAGGTTGAGAGATCATTTCTGGCTCATAAAGGGAACAGCTAGTTGTCTTAGCGCTGTCTCTTTCTAATGCACATCAGAATATACTGTTAATTGAGGAGTTCAAACCCAGCAAAGAGTTTTCTGATCCTCTACCATCTATATGCCTTTGTGACTCCAACTCCTCTCCAATCCCTGGGGATGATTTTCCCTGACATCTTCAGTCTTATTAAAGCTTATTTTTGTTTCTGCCTAGTCCTCCGCCAGAGAAAGGCTGAAAAGGATAAGTTTCTGGTAACCATTTTCTATGTTTTCACCTGATTGTCTCATTGTCTTACAGCTGGGTCACATACTCTGTTAAGGATTTCAGATGCGATCAGAAATGAAGCAGAACAGGGTTTCCTGGGAGATGACTGTGTGTGCTTGTGCGGAACATACTTCCCGGGGAAATGGTCTGCACAATTACCTTGCAGAGCACTGCACAGTTCCAGCACGTGTGTCACTAAATGTCCATTCACAATTGATGATTTCCCCAGGTAATGCTCTCCTCCTGCTGTGTCAGGCTCTGCTACCACACCACGAGGCTGCCCTGCTCCCAAAACAATTCTGCCTCTGCCTGTTCAGATGGAGGGGAATCTGTGCAATGTGGCACCCGATCCAGGGAAGGGAAATAGTATTTTTCGAAGGGTGGAAAAACACTGTGTGGGAGGGAAGACTTCTTGCAAACAAGCACGGAGTTTCCTCGATTCATTTTGCCAGGGGTTTCTGTTAGAGTAAGGCTGGAGGAGGGAGATTTGGGATGATTCTGGGAAGCTTTGACTCAGGAAGGGGAGAGTGATTCATAGATTTTGAGTATTGTTATTTAGTAAAGCCAGAACAGACCACTGGACCTAATGTTTTACTTTTCTTGCCTTTTGAAAATGTAAATCACTTATGCAGTGACCCCAAAAGAGTTTGTGGATTTGAACTGAGATCTTTCAGCATCAAAACATAAATCCCAGGGATGGGAGCCAGCCTACAACCATTTTAAGCTAGATTTATGCCTACCGCCTTCATACCTGGAAAGCATTTTTGTAATGAATCCTCAATGCACCTTTTCTCAGTTTATGAGCCAGGATGGTAATTAAGTTGTTACTGGAAAATGGGGACGGTGTGGACACTACGAAACTGCGATTTGATGAATCTTGAGACTTGCCATTTTCTGTGCTGTGACAAAACTCAGGTACTGCTGGAGTCATGATGGAAGGGTTCATTCAAGAATTATTCTTTAATTTTGATAGGGAAATCGGCTTTCTTAGAAGCAACCTTTTTCTTCTTCCGTATTTGGAAGTGTACATTTACTTCACCATAGCTTTATTATTAAAATCAAAATAGAAGATCAGTTATAAGATGTACATCAGAAAAAAGATTTAAGCTTGTCTTTTCCAGTTACACCAAAGGCTCACACAGCCCCAGGGCTTTTGGATATGCTGTGTCAGTGGCTGAGAGTCCGGAAAGCTTCCATGTTTTCAGCAGTCAGTGGTGGATCTTGGAGCAAACAGCTTCATTATCCTCCTGAAAACCCTTCTTGAAGGGCGGTCTCATCACATCTAAACTACTGCCTTGAATTTTACTTGTACGGTTGTCAGTTAAGCTAGGTACTGCCTTAATTGACGGAGTTGCGTGAATGCAGAATGCATGCAAAGGCTCTTCAAGACAGAAAAATGACAGAGAAAGGACAAACATCCATTCTCACAGCAAACATAGGAACTTGGACGTAGGGCTGTGTTTAACTGCACTGGAGAAAACAGATCTTCCAGAACTGTGCATCAGACACTTCTGACAAACACAACATCTGTCATAGAAGGATTTAATTATGTGAAATAGGCTCAAGATAAACTGATTTCTGTCAGTAGTTGTAATAAACACATTCTGCATAGTTAAGAAGTCTCCAAGGCTTTCGATAATCAACTGAAATCTTAATTAAGTTTAATCTCAGATATGCATTTATCAGTAATTATAGACATTTAGTTGACTTGTAAGCAATCTTGTAAGATTACCAAAAACAATTTCTTGATTCACAACTGTTACTGCAATTGAAACTTACATTGCTTAAAGATCCAGAGTAATTTCAGCTGCGCGTGATAAGAAGTCAGAAATCCATTGATTGTTTCTTAGCAAAGCTGCAAAGTAAAATGTTGTCATTGTTTATGGAATTCCCAGAGTTGTGTCATTTGAATCGGGATAACTGTTTGCATAGGAATAAGATATCCTCTGTCAGAACTGGTAGATCCTGCTAAAACTGTGATCTGAAAGTGAGCCTCGTAGTCAAACTCCAGAGCATGTGGGTAAGGCTACAAAGAGAGGCTGTGTAAGAACAAAGATAGGTCAGACATAGGGTGTAAGCTTCCTCTTAATAAGTTTGGGTTTTGGAGGCCACTTAACTTTCCAGAATGGAACACAATACACAGTTTGTGGCTCTTATGGTTTATTTTTTTAACGCAATGCATGATGTACCAATCGTGTACTACTGCAAAACACAGGGGTCCCTCATTGCCATACCAAGTGATGTGGCCCCTGACCTGGACTTGATCCTGGCTGTTCTTTTCATCTTCTGTGATCTCTGCCTCCAAAACAGCAATCTCTACAATAAGAAAATTAACACGGAAGTCAATCCCATGGAGAAGGATCCTCATAACAAGACTTACAGGTTCCATTTCAGGGAAGGATTTTGTCAATCTGCAACATGCTAACAACCGCAGCCTGGTCAGTGTATCCTGGAGATCATGCTTGAGGAGTGTGGTTACAAAAAAATAGTTCCCTGGAAATGATTTTGCTACTTGGGAAAAAATCTCATGCAGGTGCAACTGATTAGAAAGACCAGACTACTCTTTTATTTTTATTTTTTTTTGTAATGAAGAAAGCAAAAAAGGATCCAAAGAAGAGTCAGTGGTTTGTTGGATTGCCAGCAAGGAAAGTCAAGAGAAGACTGCAAATTTTAATGGAAGTAGAATGTTGGAGGGAAAAGGCTATAGTCTGTTGTGAGATGTGCACAAAATTTTCTGGTTTACAGAACCAGGAGTTTGAGAAAGCAACAGAAATGTCGTGTAGGAACTGACAATGGATACAAGTCATCTGCAATGCAAGAAGATTTACTGTGCCATAACCAATTTCAATTGCAGCAGCCAGCACCAGTTCCTCAGATTGAATGACACCACAAGCACAGTGACCTTCAGCTGAGAGGAACAGAGTTGGGTGAGTAGTTATTTTGGCAAATTCTCTTAGCAGCACCCAAGGTCTCAGTCTGACAGTACAACACTGATGTATTCCTCTTCTCTTCTAGGAATGTGAATTCAGCATCCAGCAAGAAGGTAAGCAGCTTATTTAGCTACAGCATTCCAAAAAGTTTTGAGTGCTCTTTTGTCTCCCTGGCTAAGGGGAATTCGTTTTTTGCTTTGCCCCACTATTTTGAGGAATTCATTTCACTTACCAAAATGATTACATGTCCATCAGTCCAACCTCCAACTCTTTTGAAGACTCCTTACAAATTGAAGCCATACTATCTCAGATATATGTTTCTGTGATGCACCAAAATGATTGCTAGGATTGTAACTGTCTGTAAATGGAACTGTGAAGTATTCTATAGTTGAGCACATAAATCAACCTATCTTCCCCTGCTGCCTCCTCCCCTTCACCACTGTTAAATCCACTGCAAACTGTATATAACCATTATTTGATCTTTTCCTACAGCATCCATAGGAGCCTGTTGGAGCAGCCACCTGAACCAGTCCTCTCAGCACTTTTCAGTCTGTAGCCTTGTGTGCCTTATCTCTGAATCACCACTGCCTTTGAGCTTTCTCCTCACCCTGAGTCAGTCTGCTTGTTGTTAAACGTTCTCCCATCTGTTTTTGGCTCCACACTGGATTTCTGCCGAGCCCTGAAAGCACTGAATAATTTTGAAGGAAAATGACACAACTGAAGCTGAGTACAATTTGAAGAGCCCTCCGTGCGGAGCTGCTGAATGCTGGGAGCCTCCCTTCAGCATCTGTGGTTCCATAGTTACTTCAGCGCCCCGGTATGCAGAGCTGGACTCCTTGGCTCTGGTTTTGTCACAGATTATCTTCACTCCTCTTTCCTCAGACCTGTCGTTCCTCTTCGGCTGCTCTTCCCCACTGACTCAGGTGCCATCACCCTTCCATGTAAAAACCCTAACTTTTAAATCACAGTTGCACTTTTTGCATTTGAGTGTTACATTTCATTTTATTCTTAATGCAACCACATTGCATATCTTTTTGGGGTCACAGGAGCATGTTTGGTGTGTTTAAGTGGTCACTGCAAGATTCTTCTCCAAACAGAACTGAAACCATTATGTTGCTGTCTGTGCTGGACCCTTCCTAGCAGCTGTGTTTATGCAGCTCCTCACAAAATGGATCCCTGATTAGGATTTTTGAACAGCTCATTCACTGAAAAAATGGCATTTTGAACAAGCTAGAGCTATTTTTAAAAAATTGGGATAATATATGATGAAAAGTTAGGGTCTGAAGAAATGTCAGTGGCAACACCCTTCCGAAGTTTAGGCCCAAAACATTATCAGCATTTGTGTAATGATTATGAGGGTACTGGGATTTAATTGAATTAGAATTATTTTCCTTTTTTTGCTTCTTTTTTTTTTTTTAATACTGAAGTAATTTATGACAAAGATCGAAAATCGTGTTCAGAGCAGTCATCCAAAATGGTACAGTTTTGGTTAATTTACATAAAACAGAGGGCAGGTTCTTTGTCTTGGAATTGTCAGGCAGCAAGTTTGGGGCAATTTGATCCTGAATAAGAAGTTGAATATTGGAGCACATCATCCAGACTACAAGAGGAAAAACTGATCCCCATCCTCTACTCTGACTGATGCTGCTACAAAGTACAGGCCTTGTGTGTCTTGCAGGTGGGGTGTGAATGGCCATCCTCTTGCTGCCCTGCAAGGTGCTCCCCTGGTGAGAACGCAGAAGCAGAAGTTAGTGTTCCAGCTGCAGTGCCTTCTGCTGTGCTGGGAGCTCTGCAGGCTGTAGTAGTGGTAAAGTGAAAAGGAAAGGGTACTTCATTTGGGCTGTTCTCTGTTACAGTGTTAGCAGCTGCTAACACTGCTTTTCAGTGTTTTGCAGATTTGGCTACCTGCTTTGTTGCTGCAGCTGCTGGCACTGAGCAAAAGAGATAAGCATACATTAAGGCAGGGAAACAATTGTTGCTTCTGCTCCATTAAAGTGGAACACATGATAAAAGTACTACTTGGTCTGACAAACTCCGTGCTTGAATGTTTTCCAAAACGTAAAACAAGACCAAAGATTTATAATTTCGTGTCATGACCTGTAGACCTAAATGTGCTCTTGTCCTTCTACTCTGGATGGACGGCTTGTAGAGGAAATTGTGGTGGTTTGGTTTAGTCAGTTTCAACAGTCCATCTTCTTAGGACAGACACGTAAGAAACATCTGTAATTGTTTGAGGAATTTTGCAGTTGATCTCATACTTAAATCGCATTTTCCCCTTTGAAAGTTGGAAATGTCCATGTATAAATGAGAAACAATACACATCTCTCTGCCCTTGTTGAATTAGACAAGGTATCACTTCTGTTACCTCGTAACTACTGCTGCAAGATAAGAGCAAGCTGATGTTCTGATGTAGTAACGGAGCACAGCTCAGTGTTTATCTAAAAGCATATACAGTTTTAGTATACTTTCCTAGAGTAGAAAAAAGATGTAAAGTTCCCAACTGCTCATTCTAAAAAATTAGGCCCAGCACATTTTGAAGTAAGTCTTCTGAAAGCAGAATTTGGCAAACAGGCAGTAGTGGGAGATATAAACTGATGTCTGGTGACCTTTGTAGAGCAAAACAAATAATTGCTATGTTAGCTAGAATTGTATTAGCGCTGGATGCTTCTGGTATGGTCTGAGTAAATGAAATTTAAAAGGCTGGCTGTCAATCAGCACACTTTACCTTTTGATTGAGTCTATGAATGCTGTAGCATAGGCCCTCCAGACAGGAATTTGAGGCACTGCTTTATTCGTTGCCTGCATGACTTAATACTTTCGGAAAGTGATTCTGCTTGTAGTAGAAAAGCGTGATGACAAGAGGCAAAACCCACAATAACTTTTTTTTTCCTTAACTCCCTGGGAAACATCTACGTTCTTCTTGTTCTCTTCCCAGAGCTTTTTTATATGGCATCACCAACAGGTTTTAGCAGACTGCACGCCTCACGGTGCTGCCAGCCAGGCAGTCACAGTGAGCAGCAGGCTGGCTGGCCTTACCTGCGTGTTTCCCCTTTGGGATGATCTTGATGGCTGCTGCCGTGTTCAGTGCTACTTGTCCCAGTTTCTGTGCATGTGGTGGGGTTACAAGAAGGGCTGACATAGAAAGCAATCTGCCATCTTCCACAGCTCCACCTTGTTTTGTTGTTATTTTTCACATGAAAGAATATCAGTGTCCATTTCAGGAAGATTAACCCACGTGAGAGAATTTTTTTTAACACCTTCGAAGGAATACAATATAGTGTTTTTTCTTTCAAGGCTATCTGGACTGCTTCAAGAAGCTTCACGGAGTAAGTTGGGTCTGATTGGCAGCTGTCAGCCCCTGGTTATACATGTTCAACGTTTTCTTAGGCAGGATGAGCTGCTGGCTGCAGCTCTCTGGGATGTAGCAGGAGGCAGGGCAGCATTTTCATTTAATTGCTTGTGGAGATAGCTGCAGGATTGTGGTGTCAAAATATTGCTAGATCTCTGGGGATTTCTTGTCATTTTGTTGCCACAATAAGGTCATAGTTGTCACAATGGCTTAGTGCAGCCACAGAATTTGTGTACAATTATTTATGCAACCTGAAAATGTAGCGCAGTAATAAAATGCAGTGCTGATGTATCTGTGACTCTCATTCATTTGCGTCTTCTTAATGTTTCTTTTGTCCTCTGCCTTATTATTTAAATACTTATTTCTCATGTTTGAGATTTATGAAAATACAGAATGGCTGTATTTTGCAACATCCTAAATATGATTCTGCTTGTGGGTTTTGTGTTTCTCAGCTATTTTTGTTACCTAGACATTTCGGTTTGATAAATCCATATTTATAAGGGATTTGTTCCACAGTAGAACTGCCACTGCATTGTTAATACCAACATGACAGGCAGCCTGAAAACGAGGTGTCAAGCGTATCTAGGCAGTTTGCACTTTAGCTTTCTTGACTGTTCTAAAACCTGGCCAGTCCGTGTTGTGGAGCATTGGCAAAGTGATATGAACGCAGTGCAGAGGTGCTGATGAATTACAGGAAAGCAAACACTTGAGATAAAAATGGGGTAGCTCAGTCTCCACCCCTCCCCTGAGCAGGCGCAAAGCTGGCTTTGCTTGAGAACTGAAGCGTTTCTGATTTTCTGTGTGTCATAGGAGATCCTGTTCAGGTTTGTATTTTCTGTATGCAAAATGTTAGCTGTTAGCAGAAGTGGTTTTTCTCAACAGAAGTGAGCTTAGTTGCTCAAGGTGCAAAAAATCCTTTCTATCTGTTGTGGTTTTGAATGCCCTTTACCCACACTATAATCTTTGTGTCTTTCTCTCTTGTCTCCTGAGAGATGGACCAGTTCAAGCATCAGAGTTGAATCAGAAGAGCTCTTACCCTGTGAATAATACAAACAATGCTCTGATTACTCTCTTGCTTGTATGTGAGGGATTAGACCATGAACTCTCAGCTGAAAACACCCCTGCCAGGTTGCTAATATGCACAGACTTAATGGCTCAAGCAGAATTGCTTGTGTTAGTAAAAACATCAATGTGAACTTGCAGTCCTACTTAACAAAGTCATAGCACAGCGGCCATAGGAGAGAATAGTGTAGCTTTCCTGATGCTTCTCTGTGCTCTTATTATTTCCATTTGTCATGGCCTTAGTGCTCCTCACTTCTGCCTTTGTTTTTGTTCAGTTTTTTCATCTGTTTCACAAGCTCATGATTATATGATTCTGTAAGTTTTGCTGCTTTTTCTCCCAGAACTAAGCTGGAGATTTTTCACAGGTGTTGCAGAACAGAGATGAAATCTGAGCTCACGGAACTAATCTGATAAAACAGGATTTAATCTAGTGCCAACCTGCTGATCCATATAAAGCATGTATATGCAGTATTTTGTGGTCTATATTCACAAGAGGAAGCAAGCAAGTAAAAAAGATGAAGTCCACATGTAGGATGGCTGCAAATCAGTCATTGCAGCTGCAAAGAATTTCCCAAGTAAGAGGAACATGGTAATCATGGTCCAGTATGTTCACTTAAACATTCTAATAAATGGATGTGCACTAAGCTAGCCTCTGAAAAAGGAGAGATGGAGCTAGAAAACATCCCTGGAAACCTGGAGGGCTTTTAAGGTGAATAGGAGAAGGGAGAGAAAAATGTGCTTTTCAGGCTGTAATGAAAGGTGGCTTTGGAGGAGGTGTGTGTGCCAGGAGCCCGAGGCAGGAAGCGGAAGGTAGAAATTCAGCGTCTTTGAGCACTGACAAATCTCCTGGCTGTGCTCGATGGTCTGACAGCATCTCCTCTCTGGCTGCATCAACATGAGGGTTATTCATCACTTCTGTAGCTTCATGGCATTAGGTAACACACCCTTTCTATCAATACACATTTTTGCCTGCCTGGGGAGCTGAAGAACAGCTCTGCACAATTACTTCATCGCGAAAGTGCACAAACAGTCTTGTCATACTCTGTTTGGGATGATGTGATTTATATCTCAGAACCGCTTTTGTGTTTGTCTGCCACAACCGTTTTAAGCCTGAGTTGTTGATTTCAGAAACTGCTGTTTTGCTATCCATCATCAAAGGTTTGGTCAAAGGTTTCTTCTGATCAAAATATTTGTCTTCACAACAATCTCAGTGCGACTTCCCGGTGAGTCCTTTGATGCAGTTTAGGAATGGCTGGAAGTGATTACACGTATACAAATGGAGAGGTTTTCATAGAGATAGAGTGTGTTTTGGGAAGCAGTGATATCTTTAGCATCGCACTTATCAGGAGATGTCCAAATACAATGCATGCACAGAGCTGTTTCTTTACAAAAGCTATTTTATAAGAAGCATAATCCATCACACTGATGCACTGAGAGGCCTTGACACTACCAGATTTGATGTGTGGGCCATCAGCAACCAAACCAAAATAAGGGATCAGAGGCATTCGAATCTTTGGGGTTTGCATTTTTTCATTAGATATTGTTGTACAAAGATCTTGTTGGTGGTTTTGCTGGTGACGGTAGTTACGTTGGTTGTTCACATGATATGGCACAGTTAGTAGCATTTTGGAACAGGGAGGACCATTCGGTACACTGTTAAGCTCTATGAATATACTGCATATCTGAAGTGACGATATTTTGTGGTTGAACTACGGAACGTGTGTAAAGAGTGATGGGATCCATTTGGAGATAACATAGAAAGCAGATCCTCCTGCTTAAAGTATGGACTTTAAGCCACGTTCCTTTAACAAGCTGTGCATGTGATGCTAAGAAATCATTTAGAAATGCATTCTGATTTGACCATGCTTTTGAGCTTTCTTGTTTTAGTTGGATATATTTCTGTGTCTGAATTTTCCTGAGGGAAACTGTAAGCAGAGTTCAGTTGAAACTTTAGCATTCAACATTTATAAAAATAAACATTGTGTAACTGATCACAAAAACTATACTTTATGCTAGAGTGTAAGTATCAGAGACTGGCATAACTAACAGTCCCTTATGCAAATATTCATAGCAGAAAAGCAATTAATCTCTTTCCAAAGGGCCATTGCAAATCTTTCAATGGCACATAAGCCTGCTTTTGAGAGAGCAGGTGCTTAGCGAGCCCTGAGGATTCAGTTTTCAAAACAGTCTGTACTCTGAGTGGACATATGCAAATATCTTAAAATCAACTATTCTAACTCTTATAGATTTGCTCTAAATTCTTTATGCGGTGAACGTGGCAGTATATTACACAGCATGAGAACGTTCTGTATGAGCAGAAATTCTATATGGTCATCTCAGTCTGGAGCTGGACAGCATGAGCTGTAAGTTGGGGTATAACAAAGCTGTAACTAGTGGTTGGCCAGGTCGTCTTGCCAAGCTGCCCATTTTGATCAGTTGTAGCAAGAGACCCTTGCTGTATGAAAATCCTTTTGTTGAAGACAGCAGACAGGTTCTTTTCTGTCCTCAGAGACGGAGGCATGGTGCCAGCAGCAGCAGCCAGTAATCCAAAGTGTTGTGCTTAATCACAAGATTAATTTTTCTTTTTATTGTCTTTTCCTTTCAGTATCACCAAGCGTGACATGTTGTAAAACTGTAACACCAGTTGAACAAGGGTTGGCTAGCATCTCTGAGCCCCCTGGCTATGTTGATAGCAAAAAAAAGAACATTTGGCTTGATGCACAGCCAATAGGGGCTCCCAGGAAACCAAAGTGGGAAAACAGACTTGTCAATGAATGGGCCATGTGCCTGGTAAAGGGAAATCAAGAGACACCCGGGTGTAAGATCTGCAGTTGGGGATCATATTCTTTCTTTCATACATGTTTTCAACACTGACTGTTTCGACAGCGTGTCAGATACCTGAGTTCTCAAATTCTAGGTCCAATCTGTTAATGGTCTGTGGTTCTCTCAGATGTCATTTATTTTAGTGCTTGTCAGGCTGTGTGCAAGTTAGTTTATAAAAGGAGATGGCTGTTGATCGAGATCAGGTTAAAGACGTATACTCATCCTTCTGAACACAGTGACTGCAAGAGGATATGCTTTGCACTGAATCACGTAGGAAAAATTGCAGGTTTTTTTTTTTTTTTTTTTTTTCTAGAAGGATGGTGATTGATTGAGACAGTGTGCAGCTGTGACTGGGTGAGCATCCCAGTGTTCTCTGCCATTATGCAGGAATCTGATCATAGGTAGGAGGACTTGTGTGGAAGAAAAATATCAGCAAGCAACCGTGTTTGTTCACCTTTGTTGAAGGGAGTGCTGGCGGTATAGCAGTTTGGTCTGGGTGTAAGAACTGATGATTATGCTTGGCAGGGTAGGGTATGTGAACTTCCAGAACCTGCTGCTTGGGGGACTATTAATTATACTGAAACTTCAGATATGCTCTCATCTATCTACAATCTGTACTGTACACTATGAATTTTGTGCTCTTTAAGGTCACTGCTGCTAAAGATAAATGATAGAACTTTACAGTATATGGAGAAAGATAAGTGTACCCTCAAGGCAGTGTTTCCTTAGATTAAGATTTGTTTGTGAGTTGGAATAAGTTTTACTGATATCTTCACCTTAGAGGTACAGATTTGTGTGTGCTGTTTTCAGTCGAAGTTGTGTTTTATCAGCTTTTTATCAGTAGATGGGGCAAGCAATAATCAGTTAATCTACAGTATGAATAATGTGTCTGCTAAAACATCAAGAACCATTGTATGGCACAGCCTGATGCTGGTGCTGGTTTGTCAAGGCTGGATTCCCTTGAAAGCAGTTTCACGTTGCTGTCTTGGCTTGCAGTTGGCTTTAATGTCCATTTTTCAGGAGTTGCTTCTGTCGTTATTTTCTGCTAAAGATCCATCTGCAGGGAAACTGTTCTATGGTTGATACTCTTGAGAAAAGATTACAAGAACTCAAGGGTGAAATGAACAACTGCATCTCATGCACTGTGGTGCCTTGGTCGTGTGTCACTTTTCAAACGGACACCGTGTGGCAGCTCCCAAGGGGGCAGCTTCGTTGTATGTCTCAAGGATTGAAATGTAAAGCCACCAGTTCTCCCCACCTGCCTGTTCTCACAGACCTGGGAGGGGTGGGACCACATATGGTTATGCATTTATGTAAATATAAAGTATTGAATAGAGATTACAGAAAGAAACTGCTTGCAAACAGCTGTCTTTGCGAATCTAGTATTCATAGCAGAATTAAAATGCCTTATTGTTTAGAGTATTATTTGCCTTGGGCATTGGCTTAGACGGTCACATTGGCTTAGACAGTCGCGTTGGCTGAAAAGAATTCCCTCACTGCCTTCTCCACACAAGAGAAGATTATGTAGGTACAGCAACAACTGGTTGTTCTGATCCAGCCTTGATGTTTGTTCCAAACACCTTCGGTGTCCAGCTCAGTTCTTTTTCATGGCTGCAGTGTTTCACCCCTGCTTTACCATCACTGCCATTTATGCCTCATGAGGGTTCATCCTCAGCTTGCTTTCTGGTCCAAAGGGAATGGTTTTAAAAGATTCCTGTTGGGTAGTACGTACATTCTCTATGCATGGTGAACGTTTCTTATGCATCAGTAGTATGCAGAGTAGAGGCAGCTCTACTGAAGGAGGAAAATTCAAAGCAGAAGTTAGATGAATTACACAAGGAAGTCTTCTTGATATCCAAGAGGCCAAAATCTTGCTTGACGCACTTGATTTCTGAACAGAATTTGCCAGCTGCCCCAGAGTGGATACCCAGGCCATTCAGCCCTCAGCTCTGTTGGGAGTTTTAGTGGAGTTAGGGGAGATTGTGAGGAACCTTCCAAAGAGCAGAAGGTGAGCAGCAGTTTACTGGAAGGTTTGCTGTCTGTGATTGAAATGAAAATACATGCATGTATTTGGCTGAATAGGTGAATGGATCTGTGCTGCAGATACAGGAAGGTTCTTTCAGCTCTGAAGACAGCATAGCCGTGATAACTGACTGCCAAAAATGTGGCAGTACAGAAACTGAAAATGGAGGGAAGGTACAGTGCTGTTTCTTTGCTTTCACTGAATACAAGGAGAATGCCATCATTATTGAAAGAAAGAAAAAAAAAAAAAAGTAAAATATGCCTTTGCTATTTAATTGGGAAAAATATTGAAAAACATTGAAAAATACAGATATTTCTGAAACTCAGAATTCGCCAGAGAAATAATGAGCAAATAAATGTCATTCCTGATAAACCCTTTAGATCCAGACGCAGCTCTCATCTTGCCTGTTTGCCTGTGCCAGTTTTTGTGCAGTCATGCTGCGGCTGCAACGGATGTGAGGGCAGATGCACCTCCGTGTGATAACGTCTGCACACACTGCATTACAGGTGTCTCCCAACACAAAAGGAAATGACCAACAGTAATTAAACAGTGTTCTGTTGCTTTGTTCGGACAGCGAATTCACTGCGTTCGAACACTTGAACAACAAATGTCCTTGTCAGACAGAGGTCGGAGAACAAATCTTGTTTCTCTCTGCCTGCAAACCAATGTGGCTCAGTCACTGATTCCTCAATGCTTGGGGTGGGGAGTCAGCCTGGTTTGGGACCACTGGCACAGCCACACTGGGATGGCATCGCTGTGTGGTGTGCCTTTGTGGGACAGCTGTGATCACTTACTCTGCTGCCTGAGTCACAGTTTAGGAACCCTTAATCCAAAATGAATGCTGTAAATCGTCCCCTGTGGACCTGGTGAAGTCAACCGAGCTGGAGACAGATGGGAAATTACAGCAATTTGCAGAAGAGATGTTTCAGAGTGGTTCTGCCTTTCGTGATCTGTGCTCAGGGTTGGGGGCTGAGCTTTCGCTGTGTTGCAGGCTGCTTAGAGCTGTGTGCTGTGCTCCTGGATGTGTGTGTGCGTGGTGGGGTGGGGGAAATGCCTGTCACCAGTCCTCTAGCCTCTCACTGCGGGCTTTCTTCTGTTTGGAGGGAGCTGAGCACTGTAAGTGCTTTTCTTTGTCACTGGTTGTGCTGTTGTAAATGAGCAGCATGAGATGATACGTAATCCGAAGAACTCAATGCCTGCGTGTTTGTGAAGGCGTGTTTGGAATCGAGTCGAACATTTAGAGAACAAGATCCTGGTAGAAAGCAGATCTGTTCTTCCCTGTGGGGCAGCCCTGTGTCACCAGCACAGCCATGGCCTGCAGAGATGGCTGCTGCCAGGCACCCCAGCGGGTCCGGCCTGAGGGCTGCAGGCAACGTGCTCCCTGCACAGACCTGGGGCTGTTTCTGGAGCTCTTGTAATGCTCTGCATTCACATGAACCCCGTGTTGTGCGGGCATGAATGGTGAAGTTCATGGCGGGGTTTTGCTCTATTGACATCTATTGTTCAGAGTGAGAATACTTGCATTTTCTCTTTGGCTGTGTGCACTGTATCTTTAGGATAACTGTCTCATTATCTCAAGCCTTTTTTTGTTTTTCCATGACATTCACAAAAAGTCCTTGAGAAAGGAAAGCCGTGGTTACGTGAATTTGAGAGGAGCAGGAAACGCTGAAGGAGGTGCTGCATATCAATTACCAAAGACCACTAGCAGATGTACTTCCTCATCTGGTACAATCTGGCACTTCTGCTTTTCGTTTCAGTAACCTTTTGAAGGAGGGCTGTTTGCATTTGGTGAGTTTTGCAATTCAGAAATACTAACAAGTCTTAAGTATCTTTTAACTCAGTGAAGATGATGGCTTCTGGTCCTGTCTGGAAGGGGCACTTTCAGACCACAGCCGCTCAGTGGCCCTGGAAAGGGAGACGAGGCAGTGAGACCTGCTTCGTGCAGGAGGCAGTGCAGGGTTAAAGTGCCTGTGTGGGCAGCACTCCGTTTTGGGGAGAAAAAAGGAGAATCCAAACTATTTCAAAAGTCAAAGTACTCTGAAAAGTAAACAGACGTCCCTGTGGCTGCTCTCCTGTGATCTGCAGCTCCATGCTTCCCCTGGTCTGTATGGTGTACTCTGCTGCTGAAGAGGAATGTCAAACTGTCCGAGAGGTGTGGGCATTCTCTGGTGTAAGCCAGAACCGCTTTGCTTGTGGCATGTGATTTTAAGGAAATACTGGAAGGATGGAGGAAGAGGAGGAGGAATGAGGGGTTAATTCAGAACAGCTCAAACAGTTCATTATTTCCATTCTGCTGTGTTAGCTGTTTATCAAGAAGAAAATGTTCATATTTTCCTGAAGAGTAAAATGATGTATCCTACTCTTTAAATTAAATCAAGGGGAAAAAAAAATACACCAACAAAAAACAAGTGGATGAACTTGAACAAAGTTCAGGGACAAGGGTTTTTTTATAAAGTACACATACAAATGCTATTGCTATTGGAAGTGGAGGAAGAACTCCACAGACACAACATCATCCCATAGTTCAGATCTGTATCCAAACCTTTTGCTTGACAGTTTGGCCTGGAAATTTCTCAACAGTTAAATCATAAGATGCTTGACGCTTCTCATTCTGGTCCCAGCTGGGAATCTGGAAAGTATAATGCTTAAGCTGAGTATTCACTTTGATTCTTGGAAATAGGAACAAGTTTTATCTTTTTTTTTTCCCTTTTTTTTTTTTTTTTCTTTTTCCTCAATTGGTCTGCCTGCAACATACTGTTAGCAGATGGTGACACATATGCCATTTACATACTCTTCTATTTTGGTACAGGAGCTGCTAATTGTCCTATTTTGACTCAGGAGTATATTAAGTGACACTAATGCATCTCAGGTAATTGTAATCTTGACTTGTGTTGCTGAATGATGGCAATGTAGTTGGAAGATTTTTAGTGCATTCAGGTCCAGTGCACAGTTACACATCTTCTGATATTTGTGTGCTTTTTTGGGATAAGTATTCCCCCCAAATCACAAACGCAAAGGCTTTTAGTGAAAACTGAAGTATTATGTGGGAAAATGACAGAACAGCTACCCAATGTCCACTGCAGCGTGTGACAGTGTGTTCCTCTGTCACTGGAGATGATGGAGCTTAGGATAGAGAAAATAATGCGCAAATTATTTTCTCATCTGTGGCTGCTGCTGAGATTCCCTACATCGGTGCACTTCAGAATGCATTGTCAAGAAACAAATCTGTATTCCAGGCTGAATCCCATTCCCCTGTCTTTGTAATCAAGATTATATCTTTTAGGATGTTTTTCAAGCCAAGTAATTTTGTTTCCTGTCAACCTGAATTGAATACCTGTGCACCAAACCAAATATTGGAAGGCTCCCTTTATGTCTTTCTCATGCTGCCAGAAGCATTTAGGCCTAAGATGCTGCACCCGTGTTTCATCATTTAGATAAAAAAGACAGTTAATATGACAGATACTATGTATTTTAGTTTTTTATTGCTCCTCCAAAGCATTTTTGTCTTTGCCAGGTGCTGTAATAAGGTTTTACCTGCAGGAGAAGCTGCCAGAAGCCTGTCCTAATGCAGTTAGGTGAGCAGGGGCCTTGCTGCATATGTGGACAGGGGAAGCTCAGGGCTCAGGCTTGGCTTGTGCTGCTGAAACTGGAAATCTGTAATCTAAACTAAGGGACACAGTCGTGTAATAGTTTGTGAAGGCTCTGCTTCTACCTCAGTGGCTCTTTGGTTGCTGTTGCAAAAGTGCCTGGGAGCAGCTGTGAACCTCCTGCATCCAGTAACAGTTGCACTGGGGACCTGTGCTACACAGGGAAGCTTATTTTGCTGCTCAGCTTCTTAACCTGCTGCAGGATAATGGGAGGGAGAAATGAAGAAATAGAGCCTGAAAGATGCTCAGTGACTTCTTGGGAGACTCAGGGAAGGGGAGCAGCTCTATTAAAGAGAAGACAGACCTCTAATAGAGAGGTGCAGAAAAAGGCTGTTCAGACACTGCTGCTCCCTTCCCAGAACTAGAAAGTGGAATAAAGTTGATGATATTACTGGGAAAGGGCTAAGGTAACGAGAACAGCTGATATTTCATGTTTCTTCATCTTCGTGAATACAGATGGAAGAATGCATTTAATTTTGTAACTGTTCTACTGCAGTGAGCAGTGTTGCTTTGTTTCTTTTCTGGTATTGAACCCTCGGTTTCAGCTTTAACCTTTGGGGGTTCTTTGGTTTTAACACAGATCTGTTGCTTTCAGTATAATCCTGTATGTTTGCTTGCTGGCTTGTGTGTCCCACCACCCTCTGCTGGAAGGAACAAGGATTTTTCAGCTGCGGCTTCGTGCCCCAAGGCAGCCTGAGTCCTGCAGATGGAAAGAGCTGTGTACTGGTATGAAAGAGGCCCAGTTCTGCCCTGCTGTTACTGGCATCCATTTGGCAGGAAAAAAAAAAAAGTGGTGTATGGAGGTTTGGTCTATAAAATGCTGCTTAGTTTCAGGACAGTGCACAGCCAGGCAAGATGGTGAGTACAGGGTCTGTGATAGCAGGGTGCTGAACTGGATGACTTGTCCTATTCTGTTTTGTTACCTTGACCACTGTTGTTAGGTCTGTGGATTTGAGGATTAAAGGTGTTGCCAAAATAGACTGACTCACTGATGGTTCTGCTCTGATGTCCTGCCTGGAAAGGTGGCTGGTACCAACTGCTGTCCTGGGAAGGAGTAAATCACCCCAAAGCAGGTAGCTACAGGGAGCTTTCTTCCCCACAATAGTTTCTTTTCTAGGCTAAAACATAGAAGTTGTCTTTAATTTTTATTTTATTAAATCTCTGCTCAGGTAATTTTTTCTTGAATTCTTCATTTCTTAAGGCCCCTTTATACCAACCATGTAAATACTCTTTTTCAGTGTAGTGAGAATAAACTATATAAATGTCGTGCTCCCAGTTCATGTTTCCATAGAAGTGCTTTGGGAAGGCATCCCAGAGAGAAGTTACTGATGAGGTTCTATGAGAGACTTTTGTTTTATTGTTACTTATCTGTTCCTGTATTTGATGTACGAGAATGTTTACACTCTCTACCCTATCTTCTTTGTCTTTTTGCTGTAGAGATACCTCTATGCCTTTGGTTTTCTTCATTTCTTCTGTAGAATATGATGTCTCTAATCTTTCTAGTTCATACAGGGAAACCTTTCAATACCTGCTGTAATTCTGTCATGCGTGTCTAGAAATTTTCAGATGAGATCTCAGACTAGGACTGGCTTCCTTCCCTGCACAAGCAAGCTGTTGTACAGATAAAAGAGCTTGCACTGCAGCTCTGCAGCATGTTTCTCAGGCCACAGACAGGTATTGTTTCCAGATTTCAATAGCAGTCTGGATCATGATCCAGACAAGTCTGCAGGAACCTCTGGTCTAAATTAGCTGCAGATTTCCCAAACAGCTCTCTCAAGTCATGAAAGAAATGTAACTGCCTCACAGAATTCTCCTTCCCCTCCTTTGTACAAGGCTCTTTAATGGGCTCAGCATTGCAGAGAGCAGCTTTGTGCTGTAAAGTCACTTTGGATGTGTAGCTTATTAGAACATGTCCATCCTGCTGGCTGCTGGGTCCGTCTGCCTCCACTGTAGGCCTGGGATGACTGGCTGGCTTCCAGACTTGAAGATGATGGTGGTTTAGTTGTCCCTATGGTCATGTCACTCAGTGTTGGTTATTGGTATTGTTCCTATTCCGTAATTCTCCCTCAGCAGTTCATATGACAGTAGTGGCCTTTCTTAGATATTTAGAGACATTCAAGAAGGGAAGAAAGGAACACACTTCAGAGCTTTCATGTAGCTTTGTGGAAAAGGTATATTTTATTCTGGGGGTGATATATAGCCCAGATAAGACTTTTCACCAAGAGCTATTATATCTCAGGTTGAATTCTTAATTGATTTAGCTCCTCTGATCTGTACTTTGCCAGACACAAACCACTCACCTTTGGACCGAGTCCAGGGTGTAATGGAAAGTTCACTGAAACCTCATCAGCTTTTGTTAAACCTGGGTGAATTTCAGCCCAGAACATTTCTTGTGAATAATTAAACACAGTTAAGCAGGTGATGGATTTGAACCTCTGGCTCCAGTGTTCAGCTATATTTCACGAGGAATGGGCTCATGAAATTCGCTGACTTTTTTATGGGTCTTCCTCTGGCCTCCTGTGATGGATAACTGCATCTAGCAACCTAGGGTGAATGTTTTTCCATCTCCCATGCATTACCAGCATGAGCTGCTCCATGTGGCACTCCTCTCTCATCAGTTTCTGTTTCTCAGTGGTAAATTCTGCAGTATTTTTTTCTCCTCTTCCTTTTTTTATGTAACATTCAGAGTTGTTATCCTTTAATATCATTTTCTATCAGTACAACAGCTGTAGTCACAGTGAGGGTGTAGTGCTATGGCAACAGTATTAGCTGCGATCTTGCCAATGAGTAAGACGCAGTGCAGAAATCAGATGATTTATCAAAATCTGCTGTGGCAGAACTGAGCAAATGACCTGGTGGCCTGAGCCTTCCTCTGATTTTCCCAGGACCTGCCAATCAGTTTCATGTTGGTTATGACACTCGGATGCGTTCTCTCCTGACAGTCTCTAGTGATGCCACTTTATGTAAACCTGACCTGGAGAGGTATCAAGCAAGAGCAGGCAGCTACAGACATAAAAGCACAGAAAGTTTTCAGTGACACTGATACCAGCGCTGAGACAGATTATGTTTGCTTGTTGCCTGCTCATACCTAATTAGTTTCCACTTCTACTTGCATGTGCTGAATCAGTGAGTTCTTATTACCGTTGTAACTACCCTAATAGTACAAGAAGAGGATCTGAGTTAAAAAGTGCTTTATTTTTCATGCTATAAGCCCATGCCTTGTGATTTGAGTGGACACAGTTTTGTTGAGTACCAGTGTACCGAAGTCAGTATCAGATGCTGCTGAGTGATTAAATGAGCAGTCCTCGGAGTCTTCTTATTAGATGTAAGTATTCCAAGTTTGGATGTCGATACTTTTGAGGTTCCCTTGTCTTCCTCATCCCCTGTGCAGGCAGATCTTACCATCTCTCTGCTATGAAGAGGAGCTGCACATTCTGCTCCGTGTCTCTGGCTGCTCAGGAGGACCCTGGAAGCCCTGTGTGCACACGTGCCTGTGTAAAACAGGCTGTTGCCTCATCCCCATGTGTGTCACGGACATGTCCTCACACAGTGAGCCTTGCACTGGGCTCACAGGATGCCAGTGCAGGGCTGGCATCTTTGCTCTTTGAGGTTTGCAAAATCAGATGTGACCCCTTCTCTCTCGTGCATTGGGAAGATGAGCTGTTGGTCGTTGGTGTCTCATTTGCAAAAGGCTGAACCAGGATGGGGAGGAGAAGCAGATGGATTTCCATCCCTCTGCAAGGCAGTGTCAGTGTCAAGGCTAAAACCCAGTTCTTGAAATCCCAGGCTCCATCCTCTGTGTCCTTTGAGCATCAGTTGCTCAGCTGTTCTAATGAAAAAAATACCCAAACCATAATTTGCAGCAGGGTTCAAGAAAAGTGTACCATTCAATTACTTAATTGTAGGTGAACTGTAATTGTAACTCACAGATGTGTCCTGCTCCAGAGCACCAAGCAAAAGAGCAGAAAGGATTATTTGTTGTTTAATTTAGGAGAGGAAGGCAGTTGATGATGCATGAGTTGGTCTGACACCCAGCAAGTTTTGTGATCTTATTTGTTAATCTTTTTAACTTTCTGTTTTATTAGGATAGAGTTTCAAGAGTAAATAGGATAAATGAGATTAAGTCTGTCACCCTGAATTACTCTCCTCTGAGTTATGAGCAGATTCACTCTGTCGAAGAAGTATAATTATGAGGAAGAAGCTGCCTGTGTAATTGTGTGCTTCATTCAGAAGAATTTGAGATCCGTAATTATCTGCAACGTGCCAAGGCAGCGCGTGCTGGCTCTTCATTTCTGCGGCAAACAAAAACATGGAAGGTTCCTCTCCTGTGTGCTTACAGAAGTAGCACAGAGCAGCTGGTGCCCCCAGGAATCGCAGTATTATCCACCAGGGCTCCTGGTTCCATTGAAGGATCTAAATTAACTTAGAATGATGATGCAGTTCCTTTGAGGAGAGCTAGCGTGGTTACCTGGAGTTGTTTTTCTCTCAGAAAAATGAGATGCCTACACTCAGTGAGGGGACTGCACACTGCTCTTGGTTCTTTGGTTGGCTCTGTAAAGTTTGTGGCACCCTCTGTGCTGCGTGATCCCATGGTGAGATGCGTTGATGACACAAAAACCATAGCCTCTTGAAACCTTGGATGTGCCAGCCAGCCAGAGAAAGCTATGAATCCATGCGGTGTTTATCTGAATTCATAACAGCTTCTGCTAAGAAACGCCTATGAAAGGTTCATCGAGATTTGTCTCAGAGATGAGTGTTGTTGCTGCTGGAAGCAGCTCTCCAGGAGGGAGGAAGTATTCAACGTAAGCTCACTGTAGGGCTGGCTGCATGTTCCTGCAGCTTCCTTCTCAGGGCAGAGTACAGAAGTTCAGAATCCATTTTGGATGGGTTAGTGGCAGAACCAGCCTGCCAGACTTGGACTTCAGTTTCTGTTACTTTTGGCTAAATCTGTGTGTGCGTTAGAGGGGAGAGATAGGGAGAATGCGTCATGTTTTGTGAGTCCTATTAGTGGTTTGATTTTCAGACCATTTTACAGTTATGAGTCAGGACTTGATCTCACATCTGTTTTTATCAGTCAGCCCAGTTTACAAATAAGGCCTCTTCCAACCCATCTAGAATTTGATGCAGTATCTAATACTACATAAACATTGTGGTAAAGAAAAGTGGAAGGATGGGGCACAGATCTTCTGGCTAGCACATACAGTGACTCACTCTATCCTTTGTTTCAGCTTCTATGAAGTATTTTCAGACATACTATTTACCCATTAAATGAGCTGTTTAGTTTAGCTTATGCCTCAAGTTTTTCGTAGTATTTTGATGCAAAGGAGATAACAAATGAGAACATTAACTCTTCCTTATGTTAATCATCTGAGGGAGTCTCTCACGTAATCTTCCTGTGAATTAGCATCTATCTTTAAGAAAAAATCTCTTCCTGCCTGCTCACAAAGAAATGGGAGAAAATGCAGTGTCCTTCTAGCGCTGGCCACAGGAGCACACGTGTTTAACAGTGTCCCTTCAAGGTCGGTGACTCCATTCTCAGCTGTTCAAAACAGCACATCAGTAGCACAAGCAGTGCAAATCAGATCTGGAAGAAGGTTGGGTGGGCATTGTTTTTTTTGCTCTCTGCAGGCTTCAGCCTGGCAGGCAGCCTGATTCGGCTGTAGATGTAACTCAGGCAAAATGTGATCTAGAATGCGTGGGTTAATGCTTGGTTTGTGCATGCAGTGGCAAGGTGCTGCTGCTGACTGGCTGAGCAGTTTGCTGGGGTGCCTGCTGGCAGGGCAGGTGGCAACCAAAAGAGTAATAAGTTTGGTGCAATGCTTCGAGGTGAGCTTTAGAGAGGCTGTAAATGGATGAGTGGGTAAATGCGGCACTTTATTAGATCAAGTTATCTGTCTTGGTCCTGCTCTCCTCTGCAAATGGGAAATGATCTTTGCAGCTAGAGCATCCGTCCTGTAACTAACAGTCATTTGTCCATGCTCTTTCTAAAGTCCCCTGTTTCTTTCCTTGTCCTTTTGTCCCCTCCAGTTACATGTGCTGCATCTTTCAGCATTTTGGAACTGTACTCACATGGCAGTTGCCATTCACTTTCTTTTCAGCATTCCCAAGTGCTGTAGCCACCTGCAGAGCTCATGCCCTGACCAAATTTCTGTTGGGGAAAGGTTTTGCAGTGTTGGTTTTGGCTGTTTTAGAGTTGAAAACCACTTGGGAATGTGCTGTGGGAGGTGAACGTCCTTCACACTGTACCTGCTGTGTTGATCAAGGCTGTAAGAATCCTGTTCTGCTTTCTGCCAGGGAGAGCTGAGCACCAGCTGTAACAAGGCAGTATACACAGCAAACAGAAGTGCAACAATAGAATGCAGCTTTTATGCAGAGAAGCAAAGTGCCAGGTTGCAAATAAAGCAATAGGATCACAAAGCCACGTGAGCAGCTGGTACTTTCTGTGCTGTGTGTCTTTACAAAGGGTGGCTGCAGCGTACTGTAAATCACTGAAACTGGCAGTTGACATTTCTGATGTTAAATTGTGAATTCAGCCTTGCTGAATGGTTGGTGGAGAGCAGATGCAGCTACTTTCGTGACATTGGTGAATGGGAAGAAACTGCTTGATACAGCCTGAAGAGCCCTCACCTATAACTTTTCTCCTCCACAGGTGCCCCTGGCTGACAAAAGCCATCTCCCCAGCCATCCCAGTGTACAATGGACTCGTGTTCTTGTTTGTGCTGGCAAACTTCAGCATGGCAACTTTCATGGACCCTGGAGTTTTCCCACGAGGTAACAGAAAATGGGACTGGTGGGTGCCCCCCCCCCCCCCCCCTTATTATTCTGATTTTCTTTCTTGTAGACTTAATTTGTTCATGTATTATCTTTTACCCTCAGCTGGCAGTAGATTTGATTTAGTAGTGAAGAGCTTCTGAGCTGGGCAGTGTCAGTTGTCCTTGCACTTGCTGGGGCTGGCAGTTGAGGGTACAGAGCTGCACAGAATCATTCTCCTTTGTGCAGTTCTCCTGACTGATGTGATTCCAGTTGCCATCCCCTGTGTCATGCTGGCACTTTGGATTTAAGTTTCTCTCTTCACAATAGAAAGTTGAATGTGGTGGAAGGGAGAGGCTGAACTTTCTGAAACATCTTAATCATAGCAGACTTTCCTTCCAGAAAGCTTTAAAATAAATGCGTAAGCATTGAGCGCTAGAAAGGGTAATGATTAAGTCTTGCTTCAGAGCTTCTAAAATGTATACATTTCAAAGATATCCCTGCTTAAGTTAGCATGGATGCACAGCTGATTAAATAGGATAAAGATCATTCTGCTCATGGCTCACTTAATAGGAACCACGGTGGAGCTCTCTCTTTTAACACAATCTAATGAGAGAATTATCACCTCATTTTATCTGTCTTCCAGTAATTATTCACATGCAGTTTGCATCAGAGACTGCTCTAGTCAGTCTTGCTGAACCGATGGATCTGTGCTCTTTGCAAGGTGTTCCTGCCCACCTCTCTTCTGTGAATATAAAAGCTGTTTTGAATTGCCATTGCACCTGACAAGAACAAGGTACCTGTCCTGCCAGCTTCCCTGAATAGTGAGTGCCAGATTTCTCCAGGTAGCGGGGCATAATGATGAGCATCTGTCCGCCCTTCTCTCCAGCTGAGCCTTTTGAACCCCTGAGCAAGTACTGCAGCACTTCAGTTAAAGAAATAATTGTGTGCAGAGGCAGTATTCAGTCATTTGTGCAGGATGATGTGCATAAAGGTACAAATGAGTGCTAGTGAGATTATCAAAAGAGGTGAGCACATAGAGCTTTCATCTAGTTTCCCGCATTTCTCCATTCCTCCCTCTCATCAGAGATAACCATGCTTTGAATATGCTGTGAGTGTGAGGTTATTGACGGCATCCATGTTCTTTGCCTTCAGTAGGAGGGGAGCTGACACAATGTTGTTCGGTTTTGAGCATCTCAGCTTGGGAATTTAATATCTTTGTGCAGTGTGGTTTCCTCAAAGAAAAGCTTGCTGCTGGACACTTGCAGCCCTGAGTATGATCAAGATGGAGCATACTGTAAATTCATGCCTTCCTTTAAACTCCTCCAACTTCCTCTTGCCAACAAGCTCTTTAGTTTGGAGTTTGCATTTAAAGGAGAAAAGGATATGGAGATCAAATGGAAACTTTGAAATATTCATAGCATCATTAAGGTTGGGAAAGACTGCTAAGATCATCTAGTCTAACCGTCAGTTAATTCTCATCAGTTTCCTTCCATTCACTCAAAGGAATCAGGAGCAAAGCAAAGAGAAGTGTCCTATAGCTCAGCTTGCCTTTCTGTTTGCTTGTGACCATAGGCTTATGTCTCTGTGCCGTGTGTGAATTTGGTATGGAAGAGGTTGGGAGTGGGGAAAATGCAAGAAGAGATGGGAGTCATACTTGGAAAAAGTGAGGGGGTAAAAGTGTAGATGTGTGAAGGAAGCAATCTGATAAGGAAAAGATGGAGAAGACTATAAATACCAGCGCTGGGAGGAAAGGGGAGCAGATGTTACTTGAGATCACAAGTGTGCACGCTAAAAAAGCTATCACCACCCCACGCCACCCACAGAGCTGCAACCCAACGAGTTCAAAAACTGTAGGAGTGATTTAAAATGATATAAAATGGATCTCTTTGGTTTCTGCTGTTGAAATTACAGATTTAATCTTCTCCATTTTCGAGCTTTTTAGCAGATTTCTGATAGCTACAAATTTACTTTAAAAACAAAACAATAGAAAAGCAAAAAAAGAAAAAGAAACAGAGTCTTAAGAAAGCTCAGAGTTTCTTTAAGGACACTGACAAAAATCGTGTGACGTTGTAAAACCAGGAGATTTGGTTGTCTTGTGCCAGCAAATAATATTGAGAGAATCTAAGTGTTAAGGTACCACCCTCTAACAGTGTTTTCTTGTGCTCAGATCACCTACAGTTGGTGATAATGATTTTTCTATCTGTATCATATCAGCTTACAGGTTCTGTGGCATGGGGGAAGCAAACCCACCTTTTTCTTGTATTATTGAACAGGGCCTGAATTAACTTCCCAAATCTGTTGCTCATTTATTGATTCTTTTTTTAATTTCTGGCTCTCTGAATGATTCTGCTATGAATCAGGACTTGCTCTGTGCAAGTGAGCTGCCAGTAATACACTAAAATGATTGAGAAGAAAGGGAAGTGTTAAGTCACTGAAACCGACAAATCTAATTTACAATCTGAATTGAGTTCACCAGTGTTTGTTGCTGGCTAGTTGTAAATACCAACTACAAACTGACTTCCAGTATTTTTTAATGTGAATATTTGATAGATACTCTTCAACTGTGTGTCAATTCTGCCAGACAAATGTGCTTAATGCAAGCATATACCAGTGTATGTAAGTATATACAGCACTTACTTTTTGACTGTATAGTCAGTATTTTTACAAGAGCTTAAATGGTTTGGCCTCTCCAGTGTCTTACTGTCCTTTGCCCACACATGTATTCTACAGCATGGACTAATTTGAAGTGCTGAAGAATCCCAAAGATTGTATTAATAGAAATGCCCTAAGGGATTTAGAGTCTGGCTCCCACTGACTGTCACTGATCGTTTATGAAGGAAAATTGTGGGGAGCGGTGCCAGTACAGCAGCCTGCTTCCATGCACAAACATTAATCCAGAGAATATTCTTGCAAGGTAAATATTGTAGCTGAGCCAGATCCCAGACTCATCTAAGTGAAGGGAAAAGCTCCTTCTGAAGTCAGTGGAAATTTGATCATTTTAGTAGGGCTAAAACATGTAGAGAAGATTTAATATAGAGCAACATGACAGTTATCGATGCCCCACTGGGATAATATCATCAATTTCCACCTAATTTGGAGTCTGTCAGTGCCAGCTGCACTGCAGTGTTTAACCAGGTGTTAAGTAGATGTTAACTACGTACATATTCTCTATCAAAAGGAAACAAAGAAAAATTACAGGAATCTAGAATAAAAGATGAGTTTTTGTGTACACCATTCTCATTCTTTTCTTCCCAAGTTACATTTGTCCATTCTAGACTGGCTTTTATTTTTTGCAGTTTTTTTTAAATGGCCTCTTTTTTTTTTAAACAGGGCAGCACCTGGTTGAGGCAAAAAGCCATCTACTCACTGGGTTGTTATTAGTAAGATGACTCTGCCATACTGTCCTCCCCATCTTACTAATGGCAAAGAGAGGCTAAACAACTTACCCCAGTGTCACAGAGTAAGAAAATCAGAACATAGGACTTGTTGACTTCCAGTCCCATGCTCAAATCACTAGATTATACTGCCTTTAAGAGAAGTGAGATCATCCCAGTTACATACTGCTCCTAAAGTAAGAATATTCAGGATATGCTATGGAAAAGTGAGCGGGAGATACGCTGTAAGGAAGCAGACACTGGTGCCAGGGCTCATTGCAAACACACAAGTTGCTTCTCACTGTGCTGTCAAGTTCCCAGGAGCAAAGGACTTTGGGATGGTGGTGGGCTGGCACTGAAGTGCTGGACAAATTATCACGAGGTCATCTGGGTTGATTTGGGGGTTTAAGCTAACAAAACCTTATTTTAATTTCTCTTAATGTAATTTCTTGTGGTTTATGTGCTGGTAGGCTAGCACTGATTTGATCTTAAATGCATGCAGCAGAATGTATCGCAACAGGGGCTTGAATGATTTTTTTATTTCCGTCTCCTTTTTGACTCTAGTCTGCATCTCATCCCATCTGTTCTGTCTGTAACTGCTGGCTAAGATAAGACTCAAACACTTCTCTTTGTCCAGGCTCTGGACTGGCTGCCTGGTGTTCCCATGGGATTGTTGCCTCAGGTTCAGAAACAAGTTCAGATCACTGATGTGTTTTGCAGCCAGGACAACCTGTTCTGACAGTCCATCACTTCCACCGCTCTCTTTCTTTGACAAGCCCAAGAGCACATGCAGTGCCCCTGTATCCAGGGCACGGACTGGATTAGATATTTTATCATTACCCTCTGTTATTTCCAGTAACTTTTAGTTTTGCATTGAGCAGCAGATGAAGATGAAGATAAAGACGATGACTTCCGAGCTCCACTCTACAAGAACGTGGAGATTAAAGGAATCCAAGTACGGATGAAATGGTGTGCCACCTGCCACTTCTACCGTCCTCCACGCTGCTCTCACTGCAGCGTCTGTGACAACTGTGTTGAGGTAACAGTGCTGCTGATTGTGTTGGCTTTGGCCCAGTGATGGAGTTGCACGTACCGTAGGAAATGTGCAATTGGGTCCTTCCCCCAGTATTTCAATTCTTGGAAGTTCCCAGCTCTAACCTTGGTGATGGTCTTCTGCTGATCAGTACTGTTTGAGTCACAGCCTTCTGATATGATGTATATTACATGTGCAATATTGGTTGATGCCAGCTTTGTTGCTGATAATAATTAGGGTGAAAAATTTATAATCCTGGCTATGTCTTCCTGGAGGTAACTGAGGGATCACGAATGTAAAAAAAAGGTGAGTGGGAGAGCTTATGGACAGTTCAAGAGAGCAGGAAATCCTGGATGAACTATTCTCTCTTATGTGTTTGTCCACTAATATAGGCACCAGTTTGTCTGAAATTAGGTGATGAACCTTAAGATCACTGGGGATGTGTGGAAATCCAAATCAGAATTCTGTATGTAGCTCTCCACTCAGCGGAAGGGCTCTCCGTTTACGTCAACACCTCAGCTTGGAGCATGAACTCAGTCATGCTTCTAATGTTAGTCCCTCTGAATTATGGGCTTTCATATTTCTTAATAACCCTGAGGTCTTGGTAAAGCACGCAGGATATTTAAAAATAACCCCCAAACATTAAAGTGTGCTTTTGGGCTATAGACATCTCCTAAAATTCTGAGTACAGAGTGCTGTATCCACAGTACTTGTGTTGCCTGGGGGGAGTTTTTATTGCTAAGCTAAAAATTCCACTTGTTAAGGATCATTTCTGATGCAAGGTCTTTTTTTTTTTTTTTTTTTTTTTTTTTCAGAAATGGAAAGAGGATTTTTTTTTCAATGTGTCTAAAATATATTCATCTATGCCATTTAAATGAAAGGAATTGCTAATCAGAAAGCAAAAAATACTGGTATCAGCTAGAATGCTGTATTCACCCTCTTTGTCCTAATCCTCTTTGCCAAAACCAAGGGAATAGTCCCAAAGAGAGCAGCACAGTTGCTTGTGTGAGAAGGGCTGACAGGGTTTATCTTGTGTCAGTCATTTTCTCCTTCAGAAGGAAATCCTTAGGGAGGATGCTGGATCTCAGAAGATGGAGAGTAAGGAGCTACTGAAGTCCCTGTGTGGAGGAGAATAGCCACAATTATTCATTCATTATCGCACAGTTTTGTTAGACTACTTTGTATTATTAAATAGAGCTGTATTTTTTGGAGAAAATCTGAGTCATATATTCGTAGTTTTAAAACAAACGTTTTCACTATTTCTAGATTGCAGGGATTGTTTAGATGATGGTCAGTTCTCGATTATCCCATGGAATTTCTTTCTTCTCTTCTCCCCAGTGGCTTAGCATGAAAATTCATTTTCAAGAAATGAAGTTTTCTCAGAAAAAAGATTGCCCCAAACTCAGTGGTATAAACACTTGTAATTTCATGCTGCCATAGGGCCTCCAGGGGAGGCAGATCTGCAGCAGAAATGAAAATGGGAGAGAATCCAAAAGTAACCCAAATAAACCAGCAGAACACAAGGTGACTGACTGCCTGCTTTTCAAGGAGACTTACTGATAGTCAGCTCAGTGCTTCTTATTGTTCTGGTGGGCAAGAATTAAATTCTGCTTATATAATTAAATAACGATTGCTGTGAAGAAATGTAGGGAGAAAGCATTAATAACTTCTGAATCAATAAACAGTGATCTTAAACAGCATACTTTATCGATTCTTGTATGCTTATTTCTATTCACCTGTCCATTCTACAAAAGCTTGAAGACAGTGATGAGTGGCTCTGCTGGCTTTTCAGTGTGAGACCATTCAGAGTTGGAATTCACCTCTTTCCTCGTTTAGTCTAGAATGTGCTATGAAAGTTCTTAGCCTGAATATAACACTTCTGGGCCAGTTTGGTAAAAATAACCTAACAACAAAAAATGACAACGCTTGCAGAAATAAAATCAGTTGAAACCCGAAGCCTGCTGTGACCAGATGGACTAAAAAATAAATCCATGACAAAACTAGAAAGATTTTTTTCTTAACTGAATTGTTCACAGTGGGTATTTATATGGTTTCATAATCTGTAGATATTTTAGGCAGTGTACAACCAGATTCCCATCATAGACACATGCTATGTCAGCATTTCAAGCATAGCCTGAAATGATCTTTATTAAACCACCTCTGGCATTTTCTGATGTGCTTTGAGAAAACAAATCAATTTCTTTTGTTTAGTAAAGTTCTGGTAAATACACTGGGCAGAACTTAGAAATATAACAATTTGTGGGGACCTGCTTGGTAGAAAAGTATTTTTCTTGGGGCTCATACAGAAACATGGGTGAGAGAAATCTACAGCTAATATTGCATCCTCAGAATATTATAGGGTGTGATAGCTTCATTGAAATTGACTCTTTACATGATGGATGATTAAAAGAAATCAGTACATCTGCTGCCAGCAGATAAATAGCCTGTTTTATGCTGCAGTGTGTTCTCTTAACTCTGTAAACTCTCAAGTACTTCTTCATTCATATATTAAGAAACCATTTGGTGCTAAGAAGGGCTTTATAAAGAGAGCTACCAGTTTGTAAAGCCTCAGAACTAGCTTGATGTGATTTTACATGACAGTGGTCAGATTTACCTCTAAGAAAAGCTATTTCCTTTCACTGTTTGGATATTGTTCCCTGTCTCTCCCTTTCTTTACAAGGATTTTGACCATCACTGCCCATGGGTCAACAATTGCATAGGACGGAGGAACTACCGCTATTTTTTTCTCTTCTTGCTGTCCTTAAGTACGCACATGGTTGGAGTGTTCACCTTTGGCCTGATTTTCGTATTGAACCACATGGAAAAGCTGGGAGCAGCTCACACCACCATCACGTATCCTTCTTGGTCTTCGGAGACACAAGGTGGCCTAGAGGAAAATGTGAAAGAGTGGATATGAAGGTTTGTCTTCCTCGAACTGGTGCAGGTTTACTCCTCTGCTGATTCCCATTGCTCCTCCCCTGTAAATGCTTAGGACAGGTTTTCCTCCTTACTCATCTGAACTTTGGTTACCCCAAAAAACTGTGCCTGGTCTTTTGTCTATCTCAGTCATTGCTAAGGCACGCAGCAGAAATATACAGTGCCTTCTCGAATTTTACTTCCAGTTTGGTGTGACTCTACACTGTTGAGCAATTTTTTCTGTATTTAAATATATGATACAGTAGTGTTTCCCTTGGAGGTATTTCATCTTCATGGCAGTGTAATACACTAAACCCTGGCACTGAGCATTGCTACTCCCTTTGATAGTTCAGTGCAGAACAGTCTTTACAAGATGGTTGGAGCCAGGATCAGTGAGTTCACTTTACTTTTGGACAAGCTCAATGATAAGGAATAGATGGACTTTAGGTAGAATTCAATTAGCCTAACTGAAGATGAGGAATATGCTCCCTGTTTCCGGATTTTTTCTCCTTTTCCTTTCTTCCTTCTTCATAGTTTAATTTTCCCTTCTCTCGCTCCAGTTTCTTTAACTCCTGGGTACAGAATGGCTGTCATGTGTGTGGCTGGGTTATTCTTTATTCCAGTCATTGGTCTCACTGGTTTCCATATTGTTCTAGTGGCACGAGGACGCACAACCAATGAGCAGGTAAGAAGCAGTCTTTTCTCTGTGTTTGTAGTTAAGATGTTGATTTGGGAAGAAAAGTCAGCAAGTCAGCCTGGACAAATAAAAAAACTAACACTCTTCTTGAGGGTTTTGTTAGAACCTAGGACTTTTGGCTCATTTTTCATTTTCTTTTTTTGTCTTGAATGTACTACAAGCTCAGATGTCCCCCTTCTCCTAACCACAAAAACTTATTTACCATTTAAAATCTACTCATGTCCTTGAAATAGTACTGTCAACTCCAGAAGTTCAAACCTTATGAGTCAGACTGAACAAATCATGAGAGTGAACAAAACAAAGAAAGGAAAAGATTGAATCAAGTCTTTGCCCTATCTCCTGATATTTTGAACTCCCCCAGCCAACCCACAGCTCTTAATAAGGTCTGAGCTAGCTCTTTGTCTCTCTCTCTTTGTCTCCCTTGTTCTCACGCACACACACACACACACACATACACACACACATGCACGGGCTATTGAACCTAACTTGTCTTGCTTCTCCAAACCAAGTGCTGACACAGCATCTTGTGCCAAAAAACCTGTAAAACTTTAGTTTCCTTGCAGTTACTCACATATGTACAGTGTTCAGACCCTGTGTGGGGTCCGCATATATACATGCACACGTACATTGATGGTGTGAAACAGGTGATCGACATCTAGTCATTGGATCAATAGTGGCTCAGCTGGAGCATGCGGCTTGCCAGTAAGCTGTCTGACTCTAGGGTGAGATTGTCTCCTGTCCTGCAAGAGACAATAAAACCATGCATAAAATCCATGAATAGTATGAGAAGTTAACATAGGCAAAGAATCTGAAGTCATTCTGACTCATTGCCTAACATGGCCTTTGAACAAAGCAGGCTTACTGTAGCTGAAAATCCTTAAATGCTTTGCTGTGCCTATCTTAGTCTTGCTGGGAGTCAGCTGGTCTTAATTTTAAAATTGATTTTGGCCAAGTATTAAGTTTAATAGTGCTAACAATAGTAACATGAAACCCGAGGCATTTTAGTCTCTTAGCACAAATCATGTTCTGTCTGAGGCTTGTTTCTGTGCAGGGGTTAAAATTGTCCACAAAAAAATAAGGCTGAGGAAGAAGGAAAACATTTTTAAACAATTAGAAAACAAACAAAAATCTTATTCTATTTTTGGCTACATTGATATTTGGATAAACTGAGAATTTTGCATTTAACCTGATTGAAGTAACTGTTGGAAAAGGCATGCTAGGTTGGTTTGATTTCTTGAGCTACCAAACCACTTGAGATTAACTTGTCTTTCCATGCTACTTTCTGAAAATGAAATGTAATAGTGTCTTAATTTGTGTGTATTCATATGTACTGCATAGCTGTAACCAGAAGATGGGCATTCCCAGCTTTCAGGTACCACTCTTATCTAAGTAATTAGGACAAGAGACCAGCACTGATAGATAAGAGATCTCCTTTTTAAAATGTCCCCTCTTCTCCTGTAGTCTTAGTATTGATTTTCTTTTCTGACACTATTTGTTATCTGCAGTCGAGTTTCCAGTTGCATTATTCTCAGCACACTTGTCCCCTTTTCCCATGACATTTTTGTAGGCCAGCGGTGCAGACGTGTGGTGTTTTACTGTACATTCTTGGTGTTTGTTCATTCTGGAGCTCATAGGTTTTGGGCATGCATAGAAGGCAGATTGTGATTTAGGAGTGCATGGTGGCTTAATGCAGATGCTTGTGAGCTTTCTGAGTGCCTCTGAAAGTATTTTATGGAACCAAAATAACCAACATCTGCTCATAGCCTGGTATTTTTAGTTTCTGGATGGAGTAAATAAATACCTTTCCTTCTGAGACTGCTTTCAATCTGTATCTCAGACTGTGTTGGTCACTCTGAAAGTAATGCCTCCTATTTATTTCCATGGAAATTGCAATAGATACAAAGTGCGTGATAACATCATTTGCTCTACCAAATTCTTAGCTACAGATCCCCTTTTGAACACAATCACTAAGATTAGCTGTGCGTTTTTGCCTGAAATGGGCACTCATAAAAGTCTGCACCAGTGGAGGTGACCCACTGTTGCTGTCACCACTGCTGAAATTCACCACCCACCCCTTAATGTGCTCATGTCCGCTGTTGGGTCTCCATCAATATTCAGTAAGCACTGGTGAATGTCAGTGTGTGCCATTTTTTCTGCATGGAGGAGTTCAGTGACACACTTTTGCTCCATGCACACTCTCATGTCAGGTGCCGTTCTGTCACAGTGCCCCTCTGCTGCCATCTGTCACACTGCAACAAAATGTAATGGGATATTGGTGGGAAGGTTCAACCTCTGCTGCCATACCACCAGCATCCACCTCTGATGTCATTGGCCGACGTTGTAAAATAGGAGGCATTACTTTCAGAGCAGCCCTATGGCTGTAATTAGTAATGTGATTTGTGAGTTAGAGAAATTTTATTTTCACGTTGTGTTTGAGAAGCTGGAAAGAGAGATATGAAGTGCTTTGCCAGTATCTGGCAGCTGTGTAGTTTTAAGCCCCGGAATGAATGCAGATGTGCCAAATGTCCCAGGTCCGTGCTGTAGTTGTCAGGTTACTCTTCCAACACTCAGAACTGCCAACATGCCTCTCTTGGCCTTTTAAAGAGTTTTATGTAATAACAAATAGGCCAGCATAATATACTGCAAAATCATTTAATCGTTGTTATTTTATGTCCAAGTAATTAAAGTATTTCTGGTACTCTTTAAACTTGGTGCTAGATCATGACTGTGAGCTGATTAAAATGCATTACTTGCAAAAAGCAACATAATGCTTTTATTGGCAACCACTATTAATCTCTCTGGCTTTATTGGTATTTATCCCCACATGGTTACTTTCAAGTATCTGCCTGCTAAGTACAAACCCGTTATAATGTTTTTGAAGCTTTGACTACATCCTGCCAGTTATTAAGACTTGACTTTTATTAAAGTAGCTGATTTCCAAGTAAGCATGGTAATCATTGAGGAGTTCCTGTCACCCTCCCCATGAGGCAGTGGTTCTTGCTGATTGCTGCCAGGGGCAGGAGGAGTATTCGGAAGAAACACTGATCTCATCCAGCATTAAGAACTGTCGTTCCTTTTTGTTTGGAGGGGACTTAACCAGGGTAGAGGAGTGGTGATTACCAGGGAAGGAAAGAGACCAAAACAGGATGTCTGGCTGACAGCAGGCACAGCTCATGCAGGAACAGCGTGGAGGGATGAACGTGGCAGCTTTGAAATGCACTCACATTAAGCTGATGGTGCTCATGGGGAAGGCTCATTTGCTGGTGTGTGTGGTAGCTGGTGGAAGGGGTGTATTAGAGCAGGGGGAAAAAGAGTGGCATTCAGACAACAGTGGTCTTCTGTTTGGGCAAGACAGTATTGTTAGAACAAAGCATTGTCCTTGCCTTTCTAAGGGATGGGCAGTGACTTTTACGAAACCAGATGTTGAGCACTGTCCTGAATGTGTTTCCAGGTGACAGGTAAATTTCGAGGGGGAGTGAATCCTTTTACCCGTGGATGCTGCGGAAATGTGGAACATGTGCTCTGCAGTCCTTTGGCTCCCAGGTAAGAGAAAGGGAGCGAGGGAAGTGGAGGAGTTGCTGGTAATCAGAGGGGAAAATGTGCTTGGTTGGGTTCACAAGAAAAACCATTGGTGAAATAACAGGGAAGTAAAACAAAACATTCCAGCAGCTTCACTGTCACATAGCCTGCCCAAGCAATTTGCTTTCTTCATATAATTCATAATCCCCACGCCAGAAAAAGGTATTTGAAATGAGCAAGTCAACTTACATCAAGAGCTGATGGCTTTGTCTCACCAACTCGTTTATCCAGCAGCTTTCAGTAATAACTTTCAGTATGTTATCATACTTCCAGCATGACTTTTTATGCTGTACAGTCAATGTCCAAGTATAGGTGAGGGATTGTAGCCTACTGGAAATGAAGAAGGAATCTAAAATCAGCATTTCCCCTTGACACTTGAATCTAATTTAAGGCAGCTGTAGTTTTCAATCTCACTGTCACTTTCATTATCGTAAAACAGATTTTCAACCATGTCTACATCATAGAACCTTGGGCTTTATTTATGACTTTCTATTTTTGCAGAAATTGATTTATCCCTTCACATTTTGAAATCAGGATTTTAATGCATTAGATTGGGTGGAGTATAAATATCCCAGATTCTGAGCTGTCTAGCCTGTATACACATTAATAATATCACTACCAGGAAATTTATGTGGGCCTTTTCAGGATGCTAAGCAATCCCAGACTTTAGTACTGTAATTTGTCTATTTTTATTATTATTTTTTAATTTGCTGTACAACAAATAAGTTCTAAAAGTGTTACCTTTGTTAAAATGGAGACGCTGGAACAGGTGCTTGAAGCTTACCAAAACTTAAAAATCAGGTCAAGATATTTTAAGTGAGCTGGACATTAGAAGCTGGGAGGTACTCTGGTTAAGGGAGATGTGTGAGCAATGTCACCATTTTTGTGTTTCATGAAGACCTGTTCACATTGCCCTGAATACTGAATGACACTGAGCCATCACTACTAGAATGTCCGTTTCACTGGATAAAATGGAGAAAGCTCGTGTATTGTGCTACTGATGTGTTGTATAGCCATTGCCAGATTGCACTCAGAGAATCGTGGTCCACTGGAAAGTAATTATCTAAAGTCATCATTTCCCTTTAGATTTGTTATTTGCTGCAGGCCTGCTTCTTTTACTTCCATTTATGTTAATACTAAACACACTACAGAAACAAGTCACCGTGTGGTATGCTGTAACTGTCAGCACATCTTCTTCTCCACATTAATTCCCCACTTGCTGGGTCTTATTCCCCCAGTCTCCTCCACCTTCCACTGCAGGGAAGCTGTTTCATGATAACTAGGTAAGCTCTAGTAACTTGCTTCCTTTGGTGGTAGGCCTCTCCTTCTCTCTTCACATGATTTGTGCTCTTGTCCATCAGTGCTTACGAAATTACTTTTTTTTTTTTAATACATCCTCTTGTTTTGCTCACTAAAAACCCCAGTGATCTTTTTATTGCTTTTTAATTATTACTTGGGCTGACATCCACTGAAATAAATGGAGCTTACTTATGTAGATTCTACCACATCCCTAAATCATGCCTCAAATAGGAGGATTATCTTGTCGAATTTTCAGGCTATATTTTATTTTAATGATAACTGTTGAACAATTAACCAGGTACATAGTTGAGCCCAAGAAGAAGCTATCCGTGAGTGTGAAGCCTCCTTTCCTCAGACCTGATTTATCTGAGCGGCAGATCACAGTGAAGATCAGTGACAACGGGATCCAAGCCAACCTCAACCGGAGCAAGGTGAGGCAGTCTTAAGGCTCTTCTTCTGAAGAGGATGTCCTGAGCGTTATGGAACTGACGCCTGCAAATAACTTTGTCATAGAAAATCTCCTTGAGAGGGTGCATCACTCAGAGAAACTGATGGAGATTGAGTCCTCATCCTTATTCTTATCTTCTGAAAGTAACCCAGGTTCAGTAGCAGCAGCTTTTGATCTATTAGCAGATCAATGGGCGTCTTTTGGAAGAGGTTGCTCTTTGCAGTAGTTCAGTATTTTTTGTCCTAAGAGTTTCCACATCTGTGTTTGAATTCATTTTAACTATGTTATACTGTGGGAACCCTTGGACCACCAGATTGGCTGCTGTACTTTGAGGAAAGTTATGAGTTTCCAGATGACAGAAAGGTTTGTGGTCCAGTGAAAGGAACGCAGAAGACGAATTTCAGAACTTGATGGGTTCTGAAGTTGGGTTCTTTGTTTTGTTTGTCTTGTGGGACTTTTTTGTGTTTTTGTTGTGGGTAGTGACTGGTTCTTTGGTCATTTACAGTCCAAAATTAGCCTGGAAGGTCTGGAGGATAAAGGTATGGATGTGCAACCACCGCTCCCACCCAAAGGAGATCAAAGCAAATACTCTGAGTTAAAAGGACAGCTGGGGACAAGTGAAGGTACAGTTGCATGATTAGTGTTTATTTGTAGTAATATGAAAATATTTTAGCATCTTTAAAATATTACAGTATTCTCTCAGAACACTAAGAGGATCTGGGTGAAGGGTTCTGTTTTTACAAGAGTTGTGAGCTAGAGCAATAAGCAGCAGGAAAGGAAGAGAAAATTTCAGTACCTCCTTCAAACCTAAGCTGGATATTTCAGTTCTGCAGAGTTTTAAAACTCTTTTTAAACCCCCTCTTAAATTTTTGATCAGTTTAAAAACGAAAAATGTCATTTTGAAGTAAGGAATCAGAAATATTAGCATACAATGCTTAGCCATAAGAAACAAATGTTTCATTTATGAAAAGATTAAAGCTTTGAGACTGTTTAAGAAATCTCCTTTCTTCAGACAGAACTACTTGCTGAATTGAACCCAAATAACTAGTAATTTGACATACAGCAAAAATACTTCTCACCAAAATATGTCACACCAATTTATATAGCATACTCTTTCTTCTTCTCTTTAGATTATTGCTCTGGACACAGGCACTGTTATTTCTACATGGGGCCCTGCTGATTTTGGTGGAATTCATCACAAAAATAGCACAAGTTCCATTCTTTATAGAATGGAGCTCAGTTTGCAGAAGAGCATGGATAGGAAGAACTTAGGAATGATAGTATGCTGTTCACGCGTTCCAAGATAATGTCTGTGGTTTTTTTTCCTTATCCAGAAAGTGGCCTTTCACCCAAATTGATCAGCCCTCCCACACCTGCCATGTACAAGTACCGGCCGGCTTATAGCAACAATCCCAAAGTCCACTACCATGCTGCAGCTGAGCAGGTGAGTGAGCTGCAGTAGCCTGCCAGAATCTATTCCCAATTAATTCCAGACAGCTTGAGGCTGAGGAAAAATACATTACAGGGGTCTTGTGAATGTCACAGTGCAAAAACAGTGTGAAAACAAACAACAGCATTTGTCACAGTGTGGATTTTCACTATGCTTCTTATGGAAATGTCAACTCTTGCAGCATTCCTTTGTTGAGCTTGATGCATCTGCCCTGCTGACAGTCATGCACTGCTGCTTTGCTAGTGTTTTGACCCAATCCTGAGGTGCTGAGAAGTGTCACCTCCCATTGGCTTCTCCTGACATAATGCCAACTCCCATTTGCCTCAGTAGAAGCTGGGTGTGCCTAGTGCTTTTCTGGATCAAACCCTTTAGCCACGAGATTGCATGCTCAGTGGTTCCTTAATATGTTAGCTTGAAAAACAGGAAAAAAAAATAGCATCCCAAAAGATGTGTTAGGGAAAATCAAAATTAATGAAAAATTCCTTATGTCTGACTTACTTTAGCACCTCCTGAGAGCATTTGGGTTGGAGAAAAAGACAGAATGTTCCCTGAATGATGAGGAAACCTCTTCTAGTATCCTCTTCATTTTGAAAACACAGGTGGAATGATGGAATTCCAGCTACCAAAACTTTCAGGTTTCAGCCTTACTGCAATAATTATAAGCCTTAATTGTTGGATCTGTCCACTGAATGAAGCAAAGATTGCTGTATGAAAGGGAACATGCAAGCAACAGTGTGTTCACTGTATGCAAAAAGTGTAATATCCTATTGTCTTCAATTTATTATGTGAAAAATGACTTGCTGTCCAATTCAAAATACTGTATTTACAGGCACCATCTAGCAATTCTGAGCTGTGTAAGCAATAGATGATATTTGGATCATGATGCAGAAAGTCAGAGAGACAGGAAGGCAAGCTTTTGGTATTCAATCAGGTGCGTAGCCACAGATGCAGCGTGGATCCAGGACAGTTTCTGACTAAGCCAGGACACCAGGTAGTGTTATGAATTGGTAATGGAGTTTGGCATGTTCACCCTGAGGGTTGCTGTTTCAGTCTCAGCCTCAAAGGGTGATGTTAGTATAGGCTGACTGGCACACATACAAAGAGCTTTGTAGACTTGTAGTGGAAATACTAAAAAAAAAAAAAAAAAGTTTATTTGGCAAGCTGAGAAGATTACATGTATTTGTCTGCCAAGCCATACCTACATAAAATGTACAGAGAGAAAGAGAGTAGCTTGTGTGAGGAATATCATGTTATCTCTTCTGTATCAGTTCTTCAGCCTGTTGATGTAATTCTGCTTTTGAGCAGTGGAAGCTGGTAAGGAAGAGGGATCAGAGCACAAGGATAAGTACCACAAATACTCCTACATGCTGCATCATTTCTCTCTCCTCCTCCTTTACACGCTGTCACTTGGTCTACTTTTTCCAGGGAAGGACAAATTTAGCACCATGCTCTAGAGGCAGTGAGCTGTTTTGCATAGTTTCCGATCTTCTATTTCAAAGACCAAAACCTGAAGAAAAATTTGGAATGAAACATATTTTTGCTAGTTAAGCTGTTTTTATAATTTGCTTTTTAAAATAAATTAGATATAGAATAAAGTGCATTGACTGCATTTGTGGTTAAACATGTGGCTGATGATCACTCTTTGCTGAGCTGGTATAGCCAATTTATTATGCTTCATGACAAACCCTGAAAGAAGAAGCCAGAACGAATTTCTTAGCACATAATGGTCTTTTAAGTGAACAGAACTGTAAGCAGTCTTTCATAGAATAAAAACACAGGGAGGCCCTGTGTGTTTTCAACGCAGATAAATAAATGCTGGCCCATGCTTCGTTCTCTGAGGTAGATACCTTACTTTGCTGTTTAAATGGTGGCAGGGAGCCTCTCTGCTTTAATTAATCTTAGATGCTTGATTTTGAAGACCTGCGACCTGATATTCAGAATTGTTGAATATTTATATCTCTGAGTAAAGTGAATAAGAGTGTGCTGGTCCCCAGTGTGCTGAAATGAAGCCTTAAGGATGTCTGACTCAGCACTCAAAACCAGACATCACTCAACTCGAGAGCTATTTGTGGAAAAGTTGAAGCAGAGTGCTTTTCCAAGGGCATTATTACCTGATTACAATCTGACTTACCTTGACAGAGTTTTTGTTTAGAAGTTGTCTCATTGCGTCCACGTATTGACGTAGTTATTAGTCAATATTTTTTAGCAGTTACTGTGACTGACTCTTTTGATTCTGAGGTGCTGTCCATGTGCTGAGTAGAGTTAAGAGATTCTTCATAATAAACCTTTGTCATAGGCTGTGACTCTGAGAGAAGATGTCCAGCTTTATTTCCTCCTGTGCCCCCACAGAGAGCAAATCTGTACGTGTCTATTATAGGCTTCTGTTTCTCATACTCACCTCTGTTCTAGATCACCCTGCAGGAGGGGCACAGCCAGGGGGCTCTGATAGAAGAGGATGGCAGGAGCCTTGATTACCAGTCCGAACCCAGCCTGGACATCCCCAGCTACCGGAAGAGCTCTCTTCACAAGACCTACCAGTCTTCCCCACTCCAGATAGATTCCTTTGCCATCAATTCACGATCCCTGAGCCTGAAATCTGCTGGCAGGAGAGGGACCGACAAGGTGCCCCTTCATCCAATAAAGTCTGAAGGGGCAGCTTCCACTCCATACAAAAGCATCTTTTCTCCCAATTCCCTGTCAAACAGAAATGGGAGTCTTTCATATGACAGTTTGCTAAACCCCATGTCACCCTCGGGGAGGAAATGTGTCACCCATTCTGCAGTCAGCTCTGTCGGGTACCACTCACCATATTTATCAGCCAAAATGTGCCACCTGCAGGGCAGCGAGCTGCAGCGCCAGCCACCTCAGAGCTTCAGCCCAGTGCTGGGGGGCCCAGCTCCACATCAGCGAGACCCCTCTCCAGTCCGCTATGACAACCTTTCCAAAACCATTATGGCATCCATTCAGGAGAGGAAAGAGATGGAAGAGAGAGAGAAGCTCCTCCACTCGCACCCTGATTCCGTGTTTGCAGACTCAGGTGTCTATGACACCCCCAGCTCTTACAGCCTGCAACAAGTCAGCACGCTCTCTGAAGACCCACGCAGCATGGCAATGAGATATGGATCTAGAGACAATCTGATGGCTGCTACCAGTTTTAGCACAAGGAACCCTATACTGCAGTCCTCAGTGTCTTCGCTCTCAAGTGCAATGACAAGAGCACCAAGGACTTCCACAACCTCTCTGCAAGCTGATTTAGCCAATAACAATGTCCAGACGCATCAAGCACTACAAGGCAGGGTGAGCAATGGCTCCTACAAATCACCAGGCCACCAGGTCCCATCGTCCCCCACAGGAATGCCTAGGTCACCCTCTTACGGAGGCCCAAAGGCTGTCTCATTTGTAAACACTGTGGAAATTACAGAGGTGCAATCAGTGGGAGCACAAAGGTGAGAACTGCTTGTGGCGCTGCTTAGAAGTGAGAGCACAAGTGAGCTTCAAGTGAGCTATAGTTGTTATGGTTTGTCCACTGGTAGAAGAGCTAGCATTTAGCAGGGAAACAGCTATTCTCTCCTTACATGCATTAAGTGAGTTTATTACAGTGAAAGAAGACCTACTGACTTTCCCTTGCCTCCCTGCTCTCTGTTTGAGCCCTGGATGTGCCAGCTGCTGCTACAGGAAAGATGCTAATGTGGAAAGCTCTTTGCCTTTTCTTAATCTGGCACTTCCAGCACATACATGAGGTCTTTTCTCCCATTGCTTGGTGAGTCCTGGGGATGAGACATGCTAAGTTTTAGCGTAGTGGTATGGTTTTAAAAGGTCTTTTGAGAAAAGCGTGTTGTCAGTTCAACCTGGCAGTAGGTCATAAGAAAGGAAGTTCTTTTAAAGAGATGATGAGGAATACGGTCTTTAATTAGCAGGTATCATACTGTGCTTCATGACTTGATTCAGTTTGTGTCTCCTATGATTAAGAAGTTCCGCACTCCAGTTTTTGTATGTCTTGCAGAGAAGAGCAACATAATTTTGTTTAACTTTGAACATTTAACTAGGAAGTGTTGCTTCAGGGCATTCTGTAAGTAATCACAGTTTGGGTTAAAGTCAACAGTGAAAACAGTTAAACTCTCCTACAGATGCTTTGCAATCAGTTTGGTTCAACAAAGCATCTAAACAAGTAATTAAATGAACATTTTAACAAATATTACTGTGGTCTGATCCACACATCTAATGGCCAAGTGAATTCTCTCATTTCAGTGGCTTTTCATCAAGTGCAATTGGCTTCAACCAAGTTGCTCCCACGTTCATATATTTGGCATCAGAGGGATTCAGGCTCACAGGGGTGGTTGTTCATCTTGAATAAAGCCATTATCACACTTTGCTCACTAACATTACGCCTTGGTATTTCTTTTGATGCAGGGATGACATGCAGATGAAGACACCGCACAGTAAAATAAATGGACAGCCAAAAGGAATATCCAGGCTGGGCTCAACATCAAGTTCCCAAGGAACACCCGTCAGCCCTGCTAGACACTCAAATGTTAAGAAGGTGTCTGGAGTTGGTGGAACAACCTATGAAATTTCAGTGTAAAACAAAGTTAAATGAAAACAAAGAGCCATCCACTCAGCCAGCCATGAAGCTAGGAGCACTGTGAAGACTCAGTTAACAACAAAGAAGGAGCAGCAGCAGCAGCCGGCCACTCTCCTTTCCTTGTTTCGGATTCGTTCTGTTTTCATCTCTATCTTTTGGCCAAATAAACAGCTGCAGCCTTATGCTCGACGGAATCAAATTGTACAGTCCATCAGATTCGTCTTAACCGACAGACAGGAACTGGCTGCCACCCACCACCACCACCACAGAGCGGATTTTTTTTATGCAGGAGAGTGCTAAAGCCATTGTGCGTCTGTCTGTCCAACATTGTGTACCAGTAGTGCAGTGAAAAAATGGTCAGCCCAGGATGGTTCTGTTCCCCTGTGCCCTTTCCCAGTTCTTCTGGCCAACCACGTGTCCAGCAGGAGTCAGAGGTCCAGCTGCTGCTTTTCTGCTGGTGAGGAAAGCATGCTCCTTGTGCTGGGCGGTCTGCAGGCATGAGAGCTGCCCTGCGTCTCCTGGGCATTGCAGATCAGGTTCTCCTAGGCAGGAGCAGAGCAGGGCCCCCTGTGCCATGAACGCTGTGTCATCTTCCAAAGGCTCCCTGTTCCCCCAAGAAAGGAGAAAGGGCAGCAGCAGCTCCTCCTGCTCTGCTGTTCTCCCACGTGTGAAAACATGTGTGCGTCCGTGTGTCTGTGTCATGGGAAAGGACCGCACCCCCAGTGAGGATCTTCCACTCTCACCTCGCATCCCGGTTTTTTAAAGGCTTCTCTGACTCAGAAATAAAACCGTGTGGACACGAATGAAGTGTTCGGATGGGAACACGTTCCAAACAGTCGTCAGCTGCTTTCCCTGCACCCTCCCTCCCTGTTCCCTGTTGGCTCTGGGCAGCACGGTGCCTGTGCAGCCCTGCAGCAGGGTTAGCACGAGCTGTTGAATTTACAGTGTGTAACTGAGCCAGGCTAAGTCCATAGGATATAAATTCGGTGTCTGCCTAATGACTGGCACATCCCCTCTGGTCTTCAGTACTGTTAAACAGAGGGTTTTTCTGTTTGGCTTTTGAATTTTCTTTCCCTTGGGGAACAACTTTTTAAAATAGTATCAATCAAATGTATTAACATTCTGAGGTTTCCTTTCCCTTTCTCCAGAAAACTACATTTGCTTTGTCGGATTTAAAGACAACTTTGCTGTTTAAAAGCAAACAGAAAACGTTAAGAAAGGGTTACGTTATTTTTTTTGTCTCAGAAATCAGAACTCTGGTAACTCTAATTTTGGGACAAATACTTATTTCTTTTTTTTTCTCTCCGTTCCCGATCTCCTTTTCCTTCTCATTTGCTATCAAAAGTACGGAGGTCCGGGCAGTGCCAGGTAGCCAAATCATGTGTTCTGTTAAGGATATCCTGAGCGACTGTTGCCAAAGTCAGTAAAAATCATTATCACTGAGCCAGGCAGCATATAAAAACCTCGACTTCCCACCTCATTCTCCTGGTAAATAGTTTTGACTAGAGAGCTGAATTCCTTGTTGTGTAGGACATTGGTTTCAAGGGGCTAAACCCTTTCCAGTCCTTGACTATAATGGAGAACTCTCCAGCTAATTGGTAGCAATTCAGAATGTGTCGATAACATTTTACTTGTGGTCATATATGTCGAGATTAATTACTCCAGAAGGCAAATATTGACCTCAGTTTTGCCTGGTTAAAATTGATCTTTTGATTTGATAAATGTTGGCATCTACTGCAATACACAGTTACTATGTGTTCCTTTTTGTATTGCATATGTTCTCTGAAGAGAACATAATTATGCATCAAGCTCTGTGTTGTCTGAGGGGAGAAATCTAGAAAGCAGAGCAGCTGAAATAGGCCAAAGTTATGAGAGAGTGAACTAGAAATCAGTGTGCATGTTGTGGCCTCAGTGATATTGAAATGCCTGCTGTGAGGGCATTCAGAGCAGGGAAGCCGTAGTCCTGCTGTGCAGATTTGTTTGCTGGCACATAGAATATCTCTTTTAGTTGGAAGCAGTGCAGTGCCAGAAGAATGCTGGCAGACTGGGTCAGGTACAGAGGGAGCAGTATATGGTAGAAGACTGGACAAGCTGCCTGACAGGAAGATTTAAGGGGCTAAAAGCACGTCACTGGCCAAGCAATGAAGTGGAAATTGAGTATGATAATTTTTCAGATATCTTAGTTTAAATAGATAAAACCAAAGGTGAATCAAAGGGTCATTCCCAGCAGCCAGTGACCTGTCTGCATTCAGAGGGAGGAGACAAGATGATAATGAAAGGGAAGGGGAGTAATCTTCCAAGGCGGAATACTGGAGACTGCTGATGGAAGGCGGTCAGACCTTATTCAGACTCATGATGAGAGAAGTTTCTGTTCAAGGTGAAGCCGCAGGGGCCAGGGGGCTACAACCCACAGCCACACAGATCTCTTCTGTTTCTGTTACTGATCTGCAGCTCTACCCTGATGTTGTCTCCTCAGGAAGGTGCAGAACTTCCTCAAGGACTGGAATTCAGTCTGGTGCATAGAATAACGTGAGACTTACCAGTTTATCATGTCTGCCACTCGTAAGCCGGAAAGAGGGGATGGGGACACAGAGTTTGGGCTGGTCATCTAGATGATGGCACGTGTTACCATGTACCTATGAATATGTACATGAAATACGCCCAAGCAAAGCTGAGAACGTGCACCAGTGCTGTATTTGAGACTTGCATCTCAGTGATGCTCTGCTCCAATCCTTCTTTCTCCTGCATTTGTAAAAGAAAACGCTACTGAGGAACTTGAAGGGCCAAAGAGCCTTTGAAGTTAACTGCTTTAGTTCATGAGAGTAAGACTGAACACGGTGCACGTATAAATCCAGGGTTCTTTTTGAAAGAAGGGGCAATGTAGGAAAGGGTGAATGCACTGTGTCAGTACAGGTTCAGATGTAGGATTATGTATTTTGTGAGTAGTTTAGGCCACAGTTAAGACGCATTGGATTTGGTAACAGGTTTACAATGGTACCAAAGTATTTTTATTTTTTTTATTTGAAGTTTGCATATAAGTCAGTGCTCATTGCCTGGAGTAAATCGTTCAAACCTTCTGGCTGAATAAGCTGAGCAGAACTGCTGACAGGAGATTGCATGCAGCCAATCCAGCCTCCTCCCCACCCAGCACTCTGAACCTACAGCCGTTCTCTTAAACGTGAGCGCCTGTGTCTGCAGCTCCTATTGCAGGAATGGGGGCCTACTTTCTGCATCTGATTCAGGAGCAGAATTTGTTAGAATACTGTCCTTCAAACAGTTTACAGATTTACAGCCAAGTTCTTCTTCTGCCCAAATCCTCAGTTTTTACAGACACTACAGCCAAATCTTCAGGTGGTGTACACTGCTGTGGCTCCATTGAAGCTAAGTAAGTGATGCTGATTTACAGTAGGTGAGATCAGCTATGAAAATCCAGCACAACTTAACACATATTATAAAGTAGCTTCTCGATATTGTCCTGTTTATTTCATGTTCAGAAGTCTTAAAACTTTTCAACGTGTTTTTATTTTTAGCTGTGGATTGTATTACTTTTTTTAAAAAAACAGCAATAGTTTTTGTTTAGTTTCTGCATCGATGTTCATTGCATATTGCATCTCATTAGCTGTTCATTCCCTGTTCATACACTTCCATTTAGCCTCCAGGTTTCCATTGTAGTGCAATCTGCCTTGAGAAGTTGGATCTCTGTATCTTTAATTGTATAATCTATTGAGCATTATGAAATTAAATGTACCTTACTACGTGGGTGGGAGAGAGAGGAAATATTTTTACTTGAAGCCTTAATATTTTCTTTTTTTACTGCTTTGTTTGTTGACTTCATAGGAAAGTCTGAATAACAAAGACTTTGAAACTTTGGGCCAAATACTGCACTGGTACGCATTTGGCCCCCGTGTCAAAACTGGACGCAGACATAACCTGAAGGTAACAAGGGAAAAAGCCTCAGGGTGGCATCTTTTCCTGGAGGTCATTAGACAGTCTGAGTGCTGTGTCTGTAAGTAAGCACGCTAAAGAAGTCCTCAAGTCCCGAATCTTGAAGAAAGGTGATAGGAGGAACTGCCTGATATCTTGCATTTGCATTTTCTTTTTTAAAGGAAAAAAAAAAAAAAAGCAAAAGCTCCAGGGGTTGCACAGAGCTGTGTTAGTAGCCATGTGCAGCAAATGAACTGTGTTGTGTTGCTGTTCTGAAATTGCTCACGAGGCATAACGTCACATCAGCTTGGCCTGAGATATCACCCACTGGGCGTTACCGTGGTGCTCCTGGGGTAATGCCTGCTCTACAAGCCTAATGTGGAAATTGCAATGTGGTTTTCTTTGGACTATATCTGTGGTCCAGACTAGATATATATATATATATATATATATATTCAATTTTTATTTTTATGTGGGAAAGATGAGGTTAAGATTGCTGTCCCTGACAGCCTGGAAAGTTAATGCTGAACCGTTTCTATGGTCTGTATTTCACCTGTTCTGCCACCTTGAATTGTTGGAATGTATCCGTGCAGGCTTTGTGGAGCTCTGTCTGTAACCTTTTTTGTGGCTCTCGTAATACATCTATATATTTTTAAACCTTTGAGTCACTTCAGTATGTTAAAGTGTCCGGTGTCCCTGGTGCGTTGTGCCTGCCATCCCCTCGTGTGCTGAGTCAGTTCGTGGGGTGCTGCCCCTTTTCGTTTCTGCTTGTGTAAAACGTGAACTGAAACAGCTGAACTGGGCAGGCCAGTTCCAGTGCAGAACCCATGGGTGTCAGAATATTAAACCAAGTAATCGCAGGTGCTCATCTTCAAGGTGCTTTGAGTAGAAAATAAGAACCTTTTAAAAAGTGCCTCCTAGTTGTGACCAGTGGATCATGCTTTTGGGGCCACAGCGGGTAGTGCAGGGACAACACGAAATGAAGCTTCTCCTCGTGTCTGTTGTTAAAAGTTGTGGGACTGAATAGGAATCCTGTGGTCCAGCACAATTGGGAATTGTTGCTACAGAGTAGTGTGGGAAAATAATGTTCTATCCAGGATATCTGGATTTATACATCCCAAAGATGTGTGACTTTTCATCTATCTGTCTTCATCTGTTTCTACTCTTTGGAAATACGTCCATTTGATGTGTAAGATTGGCTTATAATTCACGCAATTGCCAAACTCTCCTAATAGCAGCTGCTTTGAGATTTCTGATGCTATCATTTGCATATGTGGACTAATTATATTGAGCAGGAACTCATTCAGATGTGTTCATTATAAATACCAGTTGTATCTGTGTGCTGTAGAGGCAGAGGTTACCTTATTGCGTGTCCAAAAAGTTAATCAGCAGGCTCCATTGACATTGACTGAGTCAAATAGATTTATGTAAGGTCATGATCTGTTTTAGTACATTTTATTTAACGACATGTTGGCTTACAGAGATCTTGGCTTTCCTCTCTCTAAGTAATGGATAAATTATCCACATTTATATTCAGTTCTCCATCATTGTTATTTTTTTTTTCTATTATTATGCAGGATGAGTTTTGGTTCACATTTTGGAACATAATAAGGAGAGACAAAGGAAACTATTTATACAGGTGATTCTATCTTTTAAGAGAGAAGCAGTTATATAATAAGTGGATTAGAGTTACTGTCAAAATAGGTTTTGTTCATCTTGTCATAATAACTTGAGTTCTAAAGTAAGGCTTATTTCACAGCTGATATCTGTATAACCCTGAAACATTTGAAAGATTCCTTGGTGAGACATTTCAAATTATATAAAGAAAAATGATCAACTTCTGCAAATAAATGAGTCTCAGAGAAGCGATGGTACATTTTACAGTGCCTTATATATATGTGTATATATATATATGTATATATATATAATGCCTATGTGTATATAATGTATACATAACTGTACATATATTCGAGTCAAACTAGTTATAGGTGTCCCTATTTGGTGTATTTTAAATGGAACTGATCTGTGTTGATAGAAAAAAGAAATGGTTGTATCAGCACCAAAATACAAAACCAAAAATACTTATTAAAACGTTAGCAAATAAAACAGACTGAAAACAGTGTTTCTGCCAGTGGTTATGTTCCATGCTGTGGAAGACTGGTAGGTATGCCCACTAACTTAAGGCATATTCGGAGAGGAGAAAGCACTGCTGGAAGCTTGGAGAACGTGGATAACAACGGAGAGCTTTCCTTTCACCCTGGCACTGTGCCCCTGTTTTAATGTCTGCACTCTGTGTTGCGAATTTGCCCTCTGTGTGATGAATTCTGCTTTTTCTCCTGAAGCTGTGCATCAGTTCAGTTGTGGGACCTGAAGACCGCGGTGCTCTGACCTGCTGCTGCTAACCCCATAGTCACTGTGTACCACGTAGCTGCCTCAGATGGTGACCCTGCGTGTTCCTGGAGCTGGGCCTGTCCGTGGGGACTGTGAGAGCGTGAGGGATCCCTGCGAGCACCCCAGAGCTGAGAGCTGTAAAAGAGAGCTCGAGTGGGGGGTGGGCTGTCTTCCAGGGGAAGCTGAGAGCTCAGATGAGCTGTCAGAAACTGCCTGAATCAAGCGGCCTTGGGAAAGCCGGCTTCAACAGCAAGAAGCCTTCAGCCTCACTGGCATTGATCCACCAGTTCTTTCAGATGGGCGAAATAGTTCCTTCCTGATGAGTGTTTTTTTCTCCCAGCAGGCATGTGGTACTCTGATTCTGTGACTGATACAGGCTAGGTGCAGAACGGGAACTTTGGCAAAGCTTCCGACAGTGCATCTTACCGAGGGAGAGAGAAAAGCCTCTTCTGAGGCAGAGATGCATCTCATGATTGTAAGGAGGATTCTATGTGTCTGCTTCTTTCATACAAATTATGTAATGCTTTGTTGCTGTCCTGTTTGCCCTTTAGACATGCATTTTGTTTCCTGTGGAATTTCATACAGTGGTGTGACCATTTATTTGCAGGGAATGTAAAGGACTGACATGTTCTACCCTTACAGTATTGGATCTTAGAAATGCTGGCCTGAGGAGGACAGCATCTGAGTAGTGTGGGCAGTGCTGAGCTTTCCCAGCATTTCCCAAACACAGTCCAATGTTTTGGCCAACTCTGTTGTGAAAGCAGCCTCTCTCCCTGCTAACAGAACCCTCATGTCTTCGTGCACATGCTTTTGAGTGCCAGCCAGCATGGAGCAGTGTGGGTGTACTTCTGGCTTGTCCTTTCCCACACGTGCAGGTAAGTGTCTCCTGGGCAGTGGTTTCTTCCTGCATGGATCTGAGCTGGAAGGATCCTGTTGCCATTTGCAAAACACACCTCCCTTGGAGCATATGTTTCAAAAACCTCTTTGAGCCACGAGGGTGCAGGGCATGTGTGGATCTTTGGATGTGAGAAATCTATGGAAATGCATAAAGCTGCATTATCACCTGCTTCTAATCCTGTGCACGGGTGGTTCAGCAGGAGCACAGCTCTGCTCTCAGCTTTCCCTCCTGTGCAGTTGTTTGAACAGGTGCTGAAAGGTGGGTTTTTTTTGTCGCTGTTGTTTGGTTTTGTCGTTTGCCACAGTCTTCCATAGGAAGAAGCACACGCGTTGTGCTGCTGCCTTGCTGCTGCTTTCCCAGTGTTGAGCTGTGAGCTGCAGGACCAGCCACACCAGGCAGATGTTCAATGGGATGCACTGCCTGCACTTAAGGCATGGGAATGGGCACCAGGCAGTTTGGCACCAGTTCCTGGCTCCACTGCAAACTGCTGCTGACCTTGCCCATATTTCTGTGCCTCTTTGCTCTGTGTCAGACAGGGAGGTGACTTCCCAGCCTCACAAATGTGTTGTGTTTGTGAGAGGCTCAAATCCCATCATCCTGCAGCCTGTGTGGCTGGAGCCAAGCAGGTGCATCACACAGGTACCCAGGAGCAAAAGGGCAGGTTGGGGACTGGGGGTATATTTAACCTCAAAGTGTCTTTTCAGGACGCATTCTTGGGAAGAAGTCTTTGGGTGTTTGTGTGATGGGTGTTGCTGACAGAGCCTTGCTCTTTAGAGCTGACTTTGAAGGGCAGTTTTAGTAAAGGTATGATAGAAATGCTTGCCTTGATCATTCCCTTGACCTCTTGCATATTTCTCTATAATCCTTAGAATCCAAACCCTCTTCATAACCCCCCGCAGCGCTGTCCTCATTCCAAGGGATCGGGTATTTGATTGCCTCGAGCAATTCAGCTTTTCCCTGCCTGCTTGTTGCAATAGCTGTACATAAATACAATAATAATAGTGAAAATTGCTGAGCAGAAATACAGTAAAATAGTGTGGGGCTGTTGGCAGTGTGCTGTGATGGCACAGAACACAGAGCAAGAGCTGGAAAAAGAGGTAATAGAAAAGAGAAAAGAAATACCTTCAGCTGACATGAAAGGGAATAGGCAGTGTCAGCAGAGAGCAAAGGGTAGTTGGTTTTATTGCTGGCAAGAAAAGTTTCCTCTGGTTTCTATCAGCGTGAAGGATTGGCTGGGTCAGGCAGCACGCTGTTAAGTACATAGAAGGTCTCTTCTTCCTCTCCAGATGGATTCCCATTGTTATATTTCGGAGTGTCAGAAGGTTATAACGTAGGCAGGGCCTTAACCAGGGCAGGGCTGTGAGGCAGTGTAATAACATAAATCTTCAGAGCCCTTTAAAGGATTTGTCTGGGGCAGAAAGCAAGCCGGCAGGGGAGAGTGCCATTGAAGCTCTGTCCTCACAGGAGAGCTGTTTGTCAATTCAGATTACTCTGAGAAAGACATTTTGTATAAAATGCGTATTTCAATTTGAAGCAGCAGCCAGTCGAACAATTCCATGCGTCACCTGCACCGTAAAAATCCCAGAGTTATACACTGTAAAAGGAATTCCTCAAATAAAGTAATTCCAGCAAAGACAGTCAGGAGCACCTTCAGTTTGAAGCCAGATGGCTCCTTCTGATGCTGGCTGTATAGAGTTTCCGAGTCATTGCACTCATACATGTGCACGTATGTACATATATATGTGTGTGTGTGTGGATGTGCATAATAAGAACCACAGCCTCATAACTGTGTGTGCTGTGATTTGTCAGCAGCAATAGCTTTTGGCAGGAGCATGATTCAAATCTCCTGCTGAGGGGGCCTGCCTGAACTCTGCTGGACAGAGATAGGATGAGGAAAGTTGTTTATAAATTGGGATAATGAGGTCCTGCACTTATTAGAGTTGGGAAGGAGACAGAAGAATGATGCGGAGTGGTACTTCTGCTTTCTGTGAGTTTCTCCTTGTTGATACAACAAGAACAGAGCACCTCCACTGAAACAGCATCGATACGTGCTGCTGCCAGGTGGGAGATCTGGGCTGTGGTGGGTTGTTACACTGTAGGACAGACAGATCTCAGCAATACTGAGTTGAGTTTGAAATAATTCCACAGGATTCAGCTCAGCTCCTCCGGACTTGTAACTGATGAGGCTCTCAGTCCTGACCTTTGTCATGGAGGGAAGCAGGGATGTGTGAACCAGCTCTGGACAGAGAGGTAGGAAAGAACACGCACCTGGGGATACTGGAGTTCTGCCTGTGTAGTTTTTATTAAGTATTAATGGACTGTTAAAAGTAGAAATCCCCTAAATTGTGTAATTCTGTACGTCTCAGCACCTAAAATGGTTTTGCAAGCAGAGTGCTCCCGTTCTAATGCTGATGTCACATCTCAAGTCTTGCAGTGGTTTACTCACACACCCGAACTCTGAACTCAGAGCTGGGGTTGGGACCTAAATACAGACTGCTCTGTAGCAGCTGTATCAAATGCAGCCCTGGGAAATTCACCGCAGCACCAAATCCATTTTCTTTTGTAAGCCAAGAAAAAGAAGTGGTTGTAAGGAGGGATCAGCTGAACTCTGCAGAAGCAGGGTCCCACTTCACTGATCAGGGTTGGGAGGAATGCCTGAGCCGCGTTCTGTGGCTGTGAGATATCCACAGCGCTGACGGTTTGTTAACAGAATCAAAGTTTACTGATACCTAAGACAAAAGGGTTGGGAGGGAGCTGTTCTTGGGGCCATAATATCAAATCCCTTTTTGTTTCCTGGGTAGTGATTACAGTAAAGTACTCTGCTTATGTTTCCATTCCTGAGACCATCTGTTTCCAATGAAACCCTTCTGGCGTGATGCATCATTATTTATTAGAGCATTGCATTAGGTAACGCAGCGTTGCTGTTTGTTATAAACCCTTATTTCATGAGTGTGACTTCAGGGGCAGAACTGGATGCCTTTCCTTAATGAATGGGCTAGAGAATGTATCAGTGTAATTAATTCACCAGTTCAGAAATGTTCTTTTTAGTCTTTCACAACCGACATTTTTTGGTGTGGCTGTTGATTTGTGACTCTGCCTGCTTTGTGTGTAAACACAAACGTTCGAGTTCTAAACGGCCAAATGCTGAGGCACGGAGAAGGACCAGCTGAGAAGAAACAAAGTGCCTACATCTAAAAACACAAACGTGCTTGCTCAGCTTTCCTTGCAGGAAAGGGTCCTTTTTTCTCTATGTGATGGGGGGGAATCTGTTCTCATAGATGTGTAATTGAAGGCACCCAGTGATGTGATTTGAGAGCAACTGAAGAACTGGCAGGTAACTCCCAAGAAGTTTTTTTGCCAAGGTTTTGTTTTTGCCCTGTGTTGCAACTCTTTCCTGATGGTTTCCATCAGACACACACTTCCATGCTGGAGCTGTCCTGCTGTTGTAGTCTCACCCATTTGGGGATGATCTGAGGAGCACGAGACCCAGGGAAGTTCTCTCTTTTCATTCTCAGAGTTGCAGTGAGACAGCTCAATGAGACTTCAGCCACACTTTAGTGAAGAGGTTCTCCTTACTAAGCGAGAAAGGAAGGAGAGCCTCACTCGGTTGCTCACAGCTCCATTTGAGATACTTCTCTTTATCAGTGGCAGCACTGCTAAAACATTTCCTTCCAGTCTACTTCAGCCAGGAAGATGGTGACTGCGAGCTCTGGATTCAGAAGTGGGTTAGTGTTTCATGGTTGACTTTCTCTGCCCTAGATGAGGTGAAACCTCACTTTAGGTATGTTTATGGAGAGGGTTTCTGGGGAAGAGGGCAAGTCGTTCATCCTAAGTCAGCTTCTCTCTCGTTTTTATGGCCAAAAGAAAGCTGAAGGATCCTTGAGTGCGTGACTCACAATACCTGCATTAAATTCCAGATCTGAATCAGTTCTGGCATGGATTTGTGTAGACCTCCTTTCATGCCAGAATCTCCCCAGATTTTATGTTGTATTTAACCAACACAGAACTTGCGTGGTTGTGTTAAACTCTTCAGTGAGCAGTCAGATGTGGTCAGAAAGCCAGTAACACAGCTTCCAAATCTTTTTTTCTTTCAGCTTGTCAAATCATACAAACCAATGATGCTTAAAAGCAGTACTTTCTTGCTCTGTAAAACATGTATTAAATGAGCTGAAGTAGACATCATTTTATAACCCAATAGTTTAAACTGGAGAATCGTTTAAATTTTGCTGGGCCTGAAGCAAGCCAGGATGACATCAGTGTTTCCTTCTTGAAGGCCAGCAGTAAGCGTGTGCCTGAGTGCGTGTGGACCCAGTGACCTCATGTTTCCTTTTCTTTCTTTCCTCTTTTGCTAATAAATCTACAGCTGTATATTGTATCATAGGAGATGATACTTTGCGAGTAAACGTTTCTGGGGTGGTGGAAAAGGCTTTTCAAAGACATTATTTTTTTCATTTCAGACGTCCTTTCACTTCTCTGATGGTTTTGTTTTAAAAAAAAATGCCTGGAAGTTGATAATTTTTCATGCCAGCTGTAGGCTGCAGACCTGCTCTCCCTGTAGCTAACGGTTAACATCCAAACACTGACTCATCTCTGTAGTGCTGCAGGAAACGGGAGTTCTTTGTGCTCCTTGTGCAGTGAAGTTAACTCTGAGAGCTGCCACTGCTCCCACTGTTGCCATCAGGTTTTGCTGCCTGCCAGGAGAAAGCATTGCTGAGTGCTGCGTATGGGGGCAGCTGTGAGGGAGCTGGGATTGCTCAGCTTGTTGCAGAGGAGGCTCAGGGGAAACAGTATTGCTCTCTATAGCTACCTGAAGGAAGGTTGAGCTGGGGGTCAGCCTCTTCTCTCATGAAACTGTGATAGAAGGAGAAGGAATGGCCTCAAGCTGCTCCAGGGGAGATTCAGACTGATGGTGCTGCTCTGAGGGAGTGGTCAGGCGCTGGAATGGGCTGCACAGGGAGGTGTGGAGTCACCGACCCCAGAGGTGTTCAAGGAACGTGCAGATGTGTTGAGGAACGTGGTTGAGTTGGCCCCATCAGAGTCATCCCTGTGTAGCACACTGTAGGTATCAGTGGCACAAGCGTGCTGCACTTGGACTAACAGAATAATGCCATTAGTGGGTACCATCAGGACGTCGTTATCCGCTTAGGGGGATTTTCTGCACACAGATGAAACACAACACAATGAAACGGGATTAGAATTGTGGTCACGTGAATATTAAAACAAAGACACAAACGGAGAGCATGGAGAGGAGCTACTAATGCCGTGTGGGACGGTACGTCCGAGCTGTGCTGTCACTGCAACAAGTTGGCTGCGTTTTTTCAACCTAGTTGAACTCAAGCTTCACAAAACTCTAAACTTAATTCAAATTAAATATAATATTTTTGGATTTAGTGAGCAAAATAATACTCTCAAAGGTAGCTTCAAAAGATTTTTGCACTTAAAGCGTCTAAGTACGATAGTCCCTAAAGCACCCAAACATGAACCTCAGCGTGAGCATCTGCAGAGCACATTTCTGATGGTGAAGTGTTGCAATGAAGAGTGACATCCAAAATGCAGCACCGTGGCAAGCAATCCTATCACCTGTTTTCTTTTCTAGCACAGTGAGATCTACCAGGTGTTCAGCAGTACACTTTTTTGCTGAGAAAGCAGTTCTGATTGCTGCTTACGATGGTGATCGGTGCTGTGGGGAGTCCTGGTGTGAGGTGATGGCCGTGCTCCTGGAGCAGTTCCCTCTGTGGGAATGGGCATTTTTGTCTCATGTTGTGGATTTTGTGCTGTCCACGCTCCTGTGATAACACCAACACTGTGGCCTGGATCGTATGGTTTTAGACTTCAAGCAATTGGGAGATTTATTTTAAGGAACTGCAGTGTTTGTCCCATCTGACATCAGGCCGAGCCCAGGCAGGGGATGGCACCAGGCACACAGACACCTCCGTCAGCTGCTGGGGAATGAGAAGAGCGCTCTCAATGGGGATTTGGATGTCAGCTCAGAAGGAAAAGCATCCTGTTTCCCCCTGTACTCAGCTCTGGTGCGGCCGCACCTCGAGTACTGTGTTCAGTTTTGGGCCCCTCACTACAAGAGAGACATGGAGGCCCTGGAGCGTGTTCAGAGAAGGGCAACAAAACTGGTGAGGGGTCTGGAGCACAAGTCTGAGAGGAGCGGCTGAGGGAGCTGGGATTGTTTAGCCTGGAGAAAAGGAGGCTCAGAGGAGACCTCATCGCACTCTGCCACTGCCTGAAGGGAGGCTGTGCTGAGGAAGGGGTTGGCCTCTTCTCCCAGGTAACTAATGACAGGACGAGAGGGAATGGCCACAAGTTGTGCCGGGGAAGATTTAGATTAGATTTGAGGAAAACTTTTTTCTCTGAGCGGTCAGGCACTGGAATGGCCTGCCTAGCGCTGTTCAAGAAGCGTTTAGATGAGGTGCTGAGGGATTGGATTTAGTAGCTTGGTGGGTAGGGATGGTGGTGTGAGGATGGTTGGACTAGATGACCCCACAGGGTCCTTTCCAACCTAATGAATCTATGAATCTGTTCTGCTGATCGTGCCATCATCCCAAGCTCAGCACTGGTGTCGTGTACACAGCGAGCTGCCGCTCTGCAGTGCAGGCGTGGGGGGGGAACACCGGCCCTGCAAGGCTGGCGGGGAAGGAGCGGGCCGGGCCGGGCCGGGCCGGGCCGTGCCGTGCCGTGCCGTGCCGTGCCGGGGAATGTTGCCCCACTCGGCGCTCCGTCCGGGGCGGGGCGGTGCGGCGCGGGGCGGGCGGTGCGTGGGAGCGAGGCACGCGGCCGCCGCCCGCGCCATGTCGTTCCGCCGCGCGCTGGCTCTGGCCGCCTGCGGGCTGGCCGGCGGCTCCGTGCTCTTTTCCGCCGTGGCCGTGGGCAAGCAGCCGGCCCGCGGGGACGCCGAGCCGCGCCCGGGGAGCTCCGCCGCCGCTCCCCCCGCTCCCGCCGCGCCGCAGGGTTTGCTGCTGCTGCCGCCCGCCGCCTCCTGCCCGCCGGGCCCGGGTTGGATCGAGCGGCCCGCGGGCAGCGGCGGCTTCTGGGACAGCAACTGGGACCGGTGCGAGCGGCGCCGCGAGGGGGGAGGAGGAGGAGGAGGAGGAGGAGGAGGAGGAGGAGGAGGAGGAGGAAGCGGGGCGGGGGGGAACGCGGAGCGCCGTTCGCTCGGAGCTCCTCGCGAGTGCCGCGCAGCGCCCATTGCCGTTTCGCGGCCCGGGCCCCGCGCGCGTCTGGCGGCGGAGCGGCAGGCCCGAGCCGGGGCATGCGCTTAGCGGCGGCTGCTGCCTCGGTTGTTGGAGCTGTCTGCCGGTTATGTACCGCGACCTATGGGGGGAACGCGCTGTTTTTTTATCGCGGGGTTTTATTGACGGGTTTGGGTCCGTTTGGCGGTGTAGTTGGTTAAGCGGTCCGTTCTGGTGCTTTAGATGTGTGCAGTTCCAGCGGGCCGATCCCGTCCCTTACTGTCCCTAAAGGCGATGTTCCCGGTGTGTGCCCTTCCAGGCGCGAACCTCTGGCGCTCATCAACCTCAAGAAGAAGAACGAGGAGACGGGGGAGGAGGAGCTGAGCTCCCGCCTGGAGCACTGCAGGGCCCGGGCCACGCGGCACATCTTCCTCATCCGCCACTCGCAGTACAACCTGGACGGCCGCGCCGACAAGGACAGGACGCTGACCCCGCTCGGTACGGCCGCCTGCAAGCACATCTTCCTGCTCCGTGCCCCTTCCCTTGGCTGCGGCTTTTCGCTCGGTGACAGGCTTCGAGGCGGAGTTCTCGTTCACCGGCGGGTTGTTCATTTGCTGATTTGTGTCCCTCAGGTCGAGAGCAGGCCGAACTGACGGGACACAGGCTGGCGAGCTTGGGGTTGAAGTTTAATCAGATCGTCCACTCCTCCATGACCAGAGCAACTGAAACGACTGAAATCATAAGCAAATACCTCCCAGGTAAGTGACTTCCTAATTTCGCAGTACTTTCTGATCCTTTAGGCTGCTTCCAGTAGGATTCTGAGCTTGTCCTCGAGTAATGGTTATTTATATACATGTAATTAGCAGAGCTGTTAGTAATCAACTCGTAGACCTGTGTGAATATGTCAGTTAAGCTGGCAGCCCTTCTTCTGCTTGCTTCCACTTCCTCCTTCAAAAATGAAGGCAGAGCTGCCCCTCTGGGTGAGACACTGCTGCTCTGCTGGTTGTGCTTCCCTTATGCAATCTGTAAAGCCGCAGATCATCAGGAAAAACACACAAACAGTGTGTCAGCCGTAGAGTTGAGGGCCTGTTTGCAGGAGCATGTGACATAACATCTCCCTTCTGAACGCATCTTTAATATTTCAGGTGTCAAAAAAATCAGTACTGATCTGCTGAGAGAGGGAGCACCTATAGAACCTGACCCTCCCGTCTCCCACTGGAAACCAGAAGCTGTGGTAACCTTTCACTTAACACTTTTTTCATCCTTTATGTGGGCAATGGCAGTAAGTTGTGGTGAGCTGATGCTTTTCATCTTAGACCTTAGATAAATGTGTACTTTTTCCTCCTCGCTAAATGTGCGGAGCCCCTAAAATAATTTAAGTTCTCTGTGTGCTCACTGAGCCTTGAGCGTGCATCCGCGTAAAGAAGTCTTTAGAAGGTGTAGCCAACGTGCAGACGCTGCTCTGAGCCGTGTTTAAATCTGAACTCTGTGCCATTAGCAGTATTACGAAGACGGAGCTCGAATTGAGGCCGCGTTTCGAAACTTCATTCATCGCGCCGATGTGAAGCAGGAGGAGGACAGCTATGAGATCTTCGTCTGTCACGCCAACGTGATCCGCTACATCGTGTGCAGGTGTGTGGAGGGCTGCGTGCTCACCTGGGTTCTCTGTAAGGGGGAGTTGTGCTGAATTTGTGTGTTTGTTGCTGAGCTGGGAGGCCTTTGCTGGCTGTGTTAGGGATGGCTGCAGGAGGGCAGGGGGAGCAGCTGGTCCTGCAGCTTTGTCACGGGGTGGATTTGGAGGTGCAGGAAGCACTTTAAAGCGAGCGCACTTCCAAGTGAAACTGGTGAGACCTGGTGCCCTCTGGTGTGTCTGAGCGGTCTCTTTAGCACTACGTGCCTGTGCTGCACAGCAGCCTGAGGACCTGTGCAGGCTGCTGGGAAAGGCAGCAGATGGAGCCTCTGTCTGGCTGCCTATTTCTGGGGAGATATGAATTCCATCTTTAGAGAAAGATGGATGGAGTTTGGGGAATTCCTTACTGGTTGTTTCTGCACTATGTACAAGTGGTGTTAGTGTGCTTTTTGCAATAACATCGAGTATAGGGTTGGATGGGAGAGGGCATCTTCCAGCTGACGACAGCATGGCCTGTGATGGAGAGAACAGCTCTGCATCTTTGGCTCTCTCCACATCCAGTCACCCCAGTCCGATTCCTCTTTCTCATCAGCAAAACGCTGCCTGTGAGATAATGTGTTTCGAGCAGGACAGAGGTGATTAAACTTTAATCTGATCAATAGCTACAACAATTTCAGTTAATTTTTTTTGGCTGAGCTCGTTACGTGCCGGCCTGTCTGTTCTGCAGACTGCTTTGAGCCCTTGGAAATTGCTGTACTTAAAAGTTATTGATCAGGTACACAGAGTGTTCTTTTCTGTGGCAAAAGGGATTGTCCTTCTGCTCCCTAGGCGCTCTTCTGAAATACCTGCATGCTTTTTCTTGTTGCTATTTCTTCCATCTTCTTTTCACCTTACTTTCTGTATCTGCCATTTCAGAGCATCTCGTAGCAATTGAATACAATCCACAGCGTTCCTTCTGAGTTATAGTTACTGAGTCCAGCTCAGTAACTATTATCTCTTCTTTTAGCCTTTCTAAAAGACTGTTGTAGACTCGAGGCCAGGTTATTCCTTGGCACTGAATTGTAATGTTTGAGTCAACTTCATGTTTTCTTGAGCTGTTCACTGCGATTGGTTGAACTCCTCCTGAGGCCGTTCAGTTTGGGATTTCAGAATAGCTGGAGCTGGGCAGGTTCCTGCAGAAAGCACAACATCCTCTCCACATCTGGGGAACAGCGGCTGATGGGAGGTAGTTGTGAATGGTTCCCATCAGCACACGCTGGTAGCTAGAATGGATTAGACATCACTACCACTTCTCTGGTGTATTTACTTACATTGCTTTAGTCTTATCACCAGAGGTGGTGCTGCTTATGCCTTTGGCCTGCAAGGGAGACCTACTGTGGAGAAGTGAGGTATCTGAGCAGTGGTGTTCTGTGGTTTGGCTCAGTGACCACCTGAGCTGAACCTGTGGCATCAGCCATCCTATCTATTCTCAGGCTGCTCAGAGCACTCCCAGCATCCAGACCACATTACACCTTCTACCTTCTGTCAATTGAAATTAATCCCGTCTACATTAATCGCATCCATCTGCTGGAATCTGCTTATGAAAGTACATTGTTGGTGCTGCTCCAGCTACCAGAGCTGCACTTCTGTATTAATTAATTGCAGGAATTATTTTCTTTTTCCAAATGTGGCTCGGTAGGAGCATTTCCATGCAAACTGCTGAACGGCCAACAGGTTTTATTCTTGCCTTGATCAGAAAGTGATGCTGTCAACGCGTGTCAGTGTAGCAGTACTAGCAGTGCTTTGATACGTAACACTGTTTTCCTTTCCTTCTTCTTCCCCTTCACAACAGAGCGCTGCAGTTCCCCCCTGAAGGCTGGCTGCGGATGTCTCTGAACAACGGCAGCATCACTCACTTGGTGATACGGCCAAACGGGAGAGTGGCCCTTCGAACGCTGGGTGACACAGGGTTCATGCCTCCAGAGAAAATCACACGCACCTGAGGAGGGAAGGAGCTGGCTGCCCCGGAGCTGCCTCTGCACTCTTTGCACTAGTACATTCAGCTACAGTACCACTAGATTTTTATCTGTTTCGTTGTGATGCTGTCTTAAAATGTCCTTCAGCCCCCTTGCCTCCTTCATGCGCACTCATATCTGCCTTCCAGTCCAGAGGAGAACTCTGTGAGCCTGAAGCTGTCCTGTCCTCAGGTATTCCTCAGAGCTCAAAAGCTGAGCTGTGGAATACAACAAGAGTGAATGTCTGTGTGCTCAGCAAGAGCACCAACTTTTTATTCCCCTGTGAATTCCTATAACCAAAGCTTGCTCCTGTGGATATTTTTCTTGTGCAGGAAAATAACTGCTGTGGGAACTGTACAACAGCCTTGTATCGCACACTGCAGCTGAAGATATGCCAGCTTGCTTCAGCTGTTGCTGAGGAAGTGACAAACTGAGGGTATTCTGCTGTCAAAGGGAGAAAGGGTTAAGGCTTTTGTTTTTGTAAGCTGTTGAGGATGTTCTGTTGTGTCACTGTTCCACTCTGCCCTGAGAAGCTCATGTGAACGGTGCCTGGAGGTTGTAGGCAGAAAGAGGGCAAGAAAACCTCAGAGCTGTGGTGCTAGAGTTAACTGCTGCTTACACTGAGTGTTCTCCATCCTCAGGAAGAACTTTAAGCTGTTCTGAATGTTATTTTTTCAGTCTCACAAAGCCTTCCGTTACAGCTTGATCTGTAGAAGGATGCAGGGATGGGATTTGTAGTGGTAAGCAGTGTAGAGCAGTTCTATCTGCACGTACTTCTCGGTACTTGGAGTATTTTTTTTTTTCCTTCTGCTTTCTCCCACGGATTTCTCTTTGTGGATACCTTGCTTTTGGTGTAGAGAAATAGTGCTGAACTCAGGGCAGTAGTACTTCAGGTCACAAGTTGTGCAGGATTGGAGCAAGCCTCTGCTTATAACTGAATAGTGATAGGGCATCTCTGGGCTGGCTTCTCCTCCTGCAGCCACCAGGCGGGTGCTTTAAGTGCTCCTTTCAGTGGCTCTGGCACAGCTGGGCTTGTGTAGGAAGCACACAGGTGGCTGAGAGGTAGGTAGCATTCTTGAGAGGAGGGCTGGGAAGCGTTTCATCGTAGCGGTGTCTGCTTAGCTCACGGTGCCTGTGATACTGAGAAGTTCCGTATGCATGGTCTGCTGTGGTGATTGGTCGTGCACGCGTTGCAGTACGGTGGGTGTAAATAAGGCGTTACGTGTCTGTAGGTTGTTCTTATCTCCAGAAATCTTCGAGGAACCCCAGGCTGGCTCCTGTCAGAGCGGTGTGAAGCGTGGCTGTGGCACCCGGCCAGGCAGGGCTCAGCATCTCACCTCCTACAGGGCTGCTGCAGCAGAGTGATTTGAGGGAGCCTGGGGCTAGCGGGGAATCAGTGATGGTCGTTGTAGTGCAGCTTGGGGGGGTGGGGGGAGCAGGAAACCCTTGTGCTGTCTGTCTCATTGATGCAATGAGAATAATTTATCAGTTTTTTTCTTTTTTTTTTTTGTCTATTAACTTTTTAAAAGTTTTGAATAAAAGAACTGGTCTGTCTCTTTCTTCCTCGTCCCTCCGGTTGAATAGCGAAGTGTTGTGTCAGTTCCCGCTGCCTGGATCGGGAGCTCCAAACCTGTAAATATTGCAGAGGTGCCAAGAAGCCTTCTGAAGGTCAGTGCTCAGTGCGTGCGCTTCTCTGTTTGCTGCAGCCTTGTGGGACAGGTGTCCTCCCCACTTCCCAGCCCTCGGGGGTGCCTGGCCAGGCTGCGCAGCCTGCAGAAATCAGACACTGCAGTGGAGGTGCTGAGTCACAGCCCGGAGCAGCGCTGGAGCACCTGGTGGGAAGGCAGGGCCAGCCCAGGAGCTCAGCTGCATGCAATGTACCCGAGGGATTGGAAGGGCTGCAGACGGGATCCACCCCTTCCAGCCCTCATTTAAGGGCTGGCAGTGGAGGTGAATTCATCCTCCTGGGGATCCCTGCGTACCTGAGCCCTCCTGAAGGTAAGCAGCTTTTCTTTTTGTTTCTGGGTCCATGTTTGCTGCACTGGGGCTTTTTCCCATTTGCTCTGGCACCTATTTTTAGTGGCATGTAAGCTGAGGTGTTGGGGGGAGCGTGTTAGATCTCAGTGCCTAGTTTTTAAAGTATTCGGATTTCCTTCCTTAAACATTTAGATATTACACAGTGACACACACACACACGTGGGCTGTGTTAGTGAGCCCTGGACAGCTGTAGCTGCCAGGACACGGTCTCATCCCATGAAGCAGACACAGTGGGACACTCTGAGCACGCATTTATTTCTGAATAGAAAGCAAGGTAGCTGTATCTTGAACACAACGCTTGGCTAATTCCAATGAACAAACAGAAAGCCCTCATCTCTTGCACCTTTAGAAGTGAACTGAAGCAAATGCAATGTGATTCAGTGTCTCCACCAGTTCGGTTCTTCACAGCTGTGAGTGATCGGTCGCTACATGAACTGCTACTTTAAAAAAGAGCTGAATTAAATACATGGTTAGAAAAACTGCTTAAAATGCAGTGCACCTGGAGCAGTGCAAGCTGCATAAGGGTGAAAAATATTCTCTGGGCTGAACAAAATGGCAAAGTGGAAGGCAGGGGGAGGGGTGTGCCTCTGCCTGGTTTGGTGCACGCACACTGCAGTGAGAGACGTTGGAAAAAGTCTAAAAACGTTTAAAAAAGGCATAAAAATGTAAAAAGGACAGAAAGGAGGAAGTGCTGCTGCGTTTGGTCTCCTGGCTCTGACCACCTTCACACAGGCAGTGCTGCCCTGAGGAATGGAGGTGGTGCAGGGCTGTGCAGCGCAGGGCTCAGCCGTGGTGTCCTGTGATCGTATCCCTTTAGCATTTCAGGAACTCCTCCACAAACGACATCATTCGTGTTGAATTGTTATTAAACCAACCCCATCCCAAACATTTCTTAAACTAAAACTGTAGGAGCGTGTGCAGAGCCATCAGACAACACAAAAACGGGGAGAAAGTCAGTGAACTCACTCAGCCATGCGCTGCAGCACGGTCTGCTGGAGAATGCCCCTCAACCACTGAGCTCAGGGCTCTTCCTCATGTCCATGTCTCTGGGTGAAGGCTGAGATGCCAAAGAATCTCTGTCAGTGTTTTCTTTACGTGGTTAATTTCTACAATAGGAATGTTCTTCCACTTTGTTGCACCAAACAAACTCAGAAAGAGGCGACGAAACATCTATCTTCAATTCAGAAACTCCAGAAGAAAAGCTACTTAGTGTGCCCCACTGTAAGTAAGTGGACAACGCGGCTTCGATTTTAAAAGAACAAACGTGTAATTAAAAACGTATGTTACAAAAGGCACAATTAAGCTTGCAAGGGTGTTAAGTGCATCGCTCAGGGCTCTACCAAACGAGGAACCTGTGCAAGGGTGCGTGGAGCAGCTGCCCCGAGCACCTGGCAGTGTGTGGCTCAGCCCTGTGAGTGTGGCTGCCTGCAGTGAGCTACTGCTGCTGTGTGTGCAGGCTGCAGGGTCCAAGAAGGTGACAGATGCTTGTTTACCTCTACTCACTGGCACCAGTGAATCCTAACGCATCCTTCTAACTATCAATCACATCCCTGGCAGGTTGAAATTAAATTTTTCTCATCTGTTTGATGTTAGGAATTTTTTTTCCTTCAGTTTATAAATGTTAACAAGTACCAGCAGCAGAGAACTCTTCCTGGAGGCCTTCTTTCAGGCAGCGTTACAAACATCAGGCTCGATGCAGAAAGCTCTCTTTGAGTTTTGAAACCTCAGCAGTGTACAGTCAAAGTGATTCCCTTGGAAGGAGAACGAAGGAACGATGCTGCTGAGTGCTGTAAGTGCTGACTGGAGCCAGTGTCAGCTCAGAGCTGCAGGCTGGGAGCTCGAGTCCTCACTGCCCTCTGTTTCCAGAGCCATATCCCAAGTCAGGGGAGAGCACAGCAGTGTATTACAGACTGACCATTAAGGGAGGCTGCTGGTAAACCTGCTGGAATTATTGCTGATGTGCTTTTAATCACTAGCCGTTACCATAAAAGCTTTTATGGGCAAAAAGCAACACGTTTTTTTTGGTTTTCTTATATCTTCAAACTACCACTGAAAGGATTACCAGAATTTCTACAGTGCCCTTTGACTAAAACACTTACGACATCGTGGTGTTAGTTAACAGTCTCAGGTTAAGTTAAGACTCAAGGTTTGCTGTGTAAATGTGTACTTCTAGAAGTGTGTGTGCATACCTGTGTGTGCATCCCACTGTCTGGAGCAGCCTGGAACACATCCCTCCTGGTTCTGAAGGGCTGCACATCAGTACCCTGCCCTGGAACACTGTCACTACACTACCCAGGCTTTGCTGTAGGCTTTTCCAGCTGCACGTCCCTCCTGTGAGCGGAGGGACATTTTACATCTTGCCATTAATTTCTTCTTGTAAGGTTTTACTGATGATGTGCTTCCTTCAGCCTATCCAAGCAAAGAGAAGTCACTGAGGGTTAACTGTGCTAATGAGAGCTGCTGCTAGTGAAACAGCACTAGCTGTAAGGAAAGGTTCAGCTCGCTGCCCTGTGGGCAAGAAGGGAGAAGCCACAGCCACTGGACAACTGCACTGCCCTCACCCACTTCTTGCATATCACCAGGAATCTGTCATCTCCTATGTGACATAAAGACATATAATTCAGTTTTTGTAACGTACATTTGTCCTCAATTGAGGAAAAATAAATAGCCAAGTGCAAACCTCATGTCACTTGAGTAATGTTGTAACTTTTTTTTCCTTCACTCTAACAAAGACAATTTAATTAAAAGTTTCAGGAAAATGAACCATAGTTTAGGGGGCAGGAGGCTCTGAAAAATAACGCAGTTTTAAGATAGAGTGGTTGACAGAGGCAGGACTGTAGCGGCCAGGGCTCCCAGGGTCTGGAGAGAAGGAGGCAGCACTGCCATGTTTCCCTGGACTTCCCGGCACGGGACTGTTTCTTCCTGGACTAGAATACACAGAAGCAGTTGGAGGGCCAGCAGCTGTGCTTTGGGACCTGAATCTTCCCTTCAGTGCTGGACTGGGCCAACTGAAAGAAAGACAAAGTCATTTTGCATTTCATTAAGAATTGCAAAGAGAAGAGCAGTAACATTCCTCAGAATCCCTTGTGAAGATCTCAGAAACAAAGCGTACGCAGAAAACAATCACAACTGGCAGCAGATGATGGGTTTGAGAAGAAAAAGTGACAGCACGGTACGTGACATTTACTCAGATGTTGCTTAACTAACGAGAAGTAATTTGCTCCAAAGCAAATTAAGAAATAGCTGTGTGTTTGTGAAGCAGCTCAAGGGCCTCAGGATCAGTGCTGAGCTTGGCTCGGTCAGCACGTGGTTCTGCTTTCTCTCCCTGCCTACTTTTGTCAAGTTATCCTTGTGGTGGCTGCCACACAGCTAATGTGAGAGAAAGCCAGATGTCTTCTTAAATGAATGAGAACTAGGTTTTGACATTTCTTTGAAAGCAGAACAAAATATTTTCTTTCTTAGATTAAAAAACCCTTCTTCTATCACTTTAGTGTTAAGCAGCGAGGCACGGTGACCAAAGACTGATTCCAGCACTGCTGAATTTCTCTGCCACGTGGGGCAATTTCTTGAGATAAGTATGGAAAATCCATCAAGGTTTATAATTTGTACAAACACAGCTACTTTAAAACCTACTGAAGTATTTGTTTTATCTGACAGCTCTGCTGTCTTTGTGTTGTGCTTTAGGCAGAGGTACTGCTGTACAATGAAGGAGGCTGACAGAGCTTTGGCACTGCCAAATAATGAGGTAAAGGTACAATTTTTAAACATTGTTACGTGACAGAACAGTGATTACACCCAAAAATCTTGTGTGTGGTTTTAGCACTTTAGAAGAAACACTTTGAATCGCTCAGCCAGTAGAGTAAGAATGGAAAAGCAGCCTATTAATTAGCCTACTTCAAAAAAATTAATCACAACAGGTGGGGAACAAGAGAATCTGACTTTGAAAAGTGAAGGAGTGATACGAGGACAGTGCAACACACCCAGGCAGTTATTTTGCTAGGCCTATCTGTACTCCACTGTAAATCACAGAAGAATCTTGGCTGGTCTGATGGTTTTTCCTATCAATACTTAATGGCTCCATTTCAGCACGCTGCTTGAAACACAGCCAAAGCCCTGCTGCTAGTCTGGCACACAGGCAGCTCCTCCTGCTCCTCTCTGCACCCCAAAGCCACTGCATTCAAAATGAAATGTATAGATGTGCACAGGACCTACTCAGACACACCAACTGTTTTTACCATTATTTGTGTACATTAGAGTGACATTCTCTCTAAAACCTGAGCACATTCTGTAGTTGATGTTATTAATTCCTTTGGACTAGGGTAATAGGATATGGAAATAAGATGTGTGAAAACACTAAATGAACATCCCCACTGCATGTCAGACCCCGAAAACAAAACATTATTGCATTGCATCCACAATGGAGTGAATTACCAACACTGTTCATGCATGGACCTAAGTAATAAATCAGCAACCTGGCACCTTTGCCAACTAGAAAACACTTGTGCTATCGAGAGCATCACCTTCTGTCTGCACAGCCTGTACACAGATGATGCTGAAGTTATTAGGATCTGCAGCATACTCTGGAGGACTTTGAGGGAACCAGCAAACTCTCCTTACTAACAGATCACGGCCAAAACCATTTGGTGACTAATTACTGAAGCGCACTAATAGTTAATATAGTTGAGTATTCTAACTGAGGTTTTTGTGAGTAGCGGGGCCTGAAATCCTGCTGGAGCCGTTCTGCAGTTAACCCACTAACAGCAACATTTCAGCTCATTTGTTTGACTTTGCAGAAATACCTTTGCCTGTCAGAGGAAGAGTAGGACTGCACCTCGTGTTTCCATCTGTAAACAGCAGGGTACTTCTGAGGATCAATCTGTACTGCTTCGACTGCTGCTAAGACGTCGCTGTCCAGCTTTGATGGACGCTCCCTACAATAAACACAAACTCAGATGAAAGGAGAACTGCACATCTGCCAGGCAGTGACACCCCAGTGCCAAAACACTGCTTGTTTTGGCAAAGCAAACAGATCAGCCGTGATACTCTCTGCACTTCCTCAGCTTCCCCATGACCTTGTCCCAGCGGGCCCAGATGTAAATGACTGCCTGTCATTATGCAGCAGCCTCGTTAAAAAAAAGAAACACAAAAAGTTCTGAATGTGTAATCTGAAGACATCCCAGGAGTGTAGTGAACGCTACATTAACCTAAGTCAGGCTCAGCACAGCTTCCAAGCCTGGCAGGTACACAGCACAGTCCTCTGAAACTGTGACAGGGGAACAAAGATTTCTTCTGCTCCTCCTGGTTTAGCCAGGGTTAGGTAATTAACTGCAAGAGAACTACACGGCTACTGTAAAAGCACTGGAGTACTTAGATTAACTGTTGCTTAGTATCACATAATAATAACCTTGCTGGCAACGACATTACAAAAAGCATCTCATTTTCAATATATGGAACAAAGGACAAGTAAAAGAATTCATACCCAAGCAGAAATAATTTCTTCGAGTTGTCATTCGTGGGTGAAGTCTTCAAAAGAAATTTCTGGGAAGGAGGTTCCTGACACTGCCGTGCCTCGTTAGTCTGGATTCCAGATTCCATGGACAATCTCTCCCTTTCTGATGGCATTTTATGTTCTGTCCTTAACTTGGTCTCTCGAGGTCCACCTGTAACGCTCGGCTCAGAAGAACTTGTCAGTGATGCTGCATAGCAGGTCTTATCCTGGCGGCCCTTGGGCATTCTACCCTGGCTCGTTCTTTCAGGCAGAATTCTCTCATTCCTCATTTTTTCAGTCATGTTATTTGATTCTCCTGCATCCGCTTGTGGTTGGAACGTTAAGCTCTCAAACTCTGACATCAAACTGCAAACAGGCGATACAAGGCAATCTTCTCCGTCGTGCACATGCTTTCTGTCACCAATTATCCTTTCACTGGCCACAGGATTACAGAATCCATTTTTGCTGGACGAACCCCCCTTCTCGTAGTGCCTGGGCTCAGCAGATGTTTCTATGATGTTTCTGCTATGCTCCATTGACAAGATCTCACACTCAGAGTCCCCGATAGTGTTAATGCTGGGTTCTTTCAACACAGCAGCTGGGCTGTTATTCCGTGCTGCATTTTGCCTGTTTTTAATTTCTTCTAAGCTCATGTCATCATCATCCTCATCCAAAAATGCTCCGACAGAAATAGAATTGCAGCACTTTTTACTCTTGCCTGTCAACAATTTAATAAGAGTAACACGTCAAAAAACTTGTAACAGAACTCCCATCGAATAAACTAGGAATAAATATGCATTGTCCACCGTGACGCATACAGAACTATTCTATTTCAAGAGGCTACTTATTCTGTATCTGTAGATTACAAAATTCCATGTTCTCCCAAGGAATTGCCAAACGCTCTGAATAAAAATATACTGCAAGGAGAGGTTTTATAGGTTTTATGGGAATTCCATGCTGGGGCTACAACCACATAAAAAACATCTACTGGGAGCTGTCCTAACTGCCCAACATCCAGTGCTGTCGCTAGCTACTCTTTCAGTACAGTCAGACTGCCTGGATTACTGATCAACAACAGCAGCCACAACGGGTGAACACAATTTCCCAGGACACCGTGCTTTTCCCCCTCCCGCTTCTCCCTAGGCACATGCTGTTGTTTGTAACACTTGCCCTCTTCTCACCAGAGGGCTGTGGCGTTTTGTATCTGTTGCAGGTTTCATTTTCCCCTGTTCCTTGCTGAGCCTTTTCGCTCATTTCCCGATGACTCAGGTACTCTTCTAATTTTCGCAGCCCCTCCTGGGAAGACAGATCAACAAAACAGCCCAGAAATTCCCAGTATTCAACCCACGGGAACCCCAGTTCATGAGCTAACTCCCTGCAATAAATAAAATAAAACGAATCATTTGTGAAGACATGAATATTATTTCAACAATCACTTTTTTCTGAACACATTTTATCAGCTATTAGCAACTAGGCAACACAATTCTGCAGCAATCAACAGTCTTCAAAAACACACTGCTGACATATTCACATTGTTAGCACGCACAGTATAAACTGTTTTTTCTAGAACATTTCACGATTTTTTTCTGCTGTTTTCACATTTAGCAGTGTACATATTGCCATTTTTCATCTGACTGTATCCAGACATCAGACAGAGATGAATCCACACTAACGTAAGTGAATCACACAATACTCCATTCACTAGCTTTTTTTAATTGGGAATGGGAGAAGGTAGGAGGAAGCAAGGGCTGACCTTAGAATAAGAAATGCAAGGCACCTGCAGCAAGGTATGTTTTCTACATGTGCTGCTGATATAAAGTATTTCAACAGCAAGGACACTGCAACACCAATAGGTAAAGCAGGAATCTGTATTGGGACCTTTCCATTCTGCTCTCTTTTTACAGAACAAGTACTCTGTGCATAGTTTCAAACCTCTTGGCAAATTAGCTGAATTTGAGAAAAAATATCCTATATATATCATCAATAACAATTAAAATATCTTTTTATTTCCAGTGCTGGAATGCCAGGTCCCACTTTTTTAGACAGTTTAAACAGAAATATTTCCGACAATTAATTTTTGCCTAAAGAGTGCATTTACTGTGCAACTCAGTACAAGTGTTATGCTTTTAATTACTCTATTGTTAATTTGCTGTACTGATACTCTATTAGATACCTTCCAACTCTTTCAACACCTCTTTCCAGATCAGATTTCCTGACATTGTGAAAGAAGCCAGCTCTCTCTCGGGGTGGTGTCTTCCACAGCCTGCGAAATTCTTCAGCCTTTAAAAAAAGAAATCATTTTTAAAAACCCACCCAACTCCGTCCAAACACAGAAGTACATCAGTCTAAATGTCTAAAGGTCTAGAAAACATTCTGGTGTGCTCAGTCTAACAGCTTCTGCCTTCAGTACTGTTCAACTCTCACTATGAAAAATCTCACTTGGGATGTGAAGACAGATACTCCTCCCCGTATGTTTACGGGTACATCCTTACCTCACTTGGTCTCATAACAGCTCATTAAAAGAATGATGATGGCATATAACCACCTCGAAGTAACTTGGCCAGATATGAAGTCTAACTGGTTTTCATTTGCATGCAGTGGGAAATGAGAGGCACATCTTACAACACTGTACTTTTAATTCATGACACACACACTTTCCATGATGCAAAGGAGGTGTCTGTATATATGTATCATTGGTTCCACAGACTGGTATCAGGAATCCTAGCATTCCCCTGCTGTTTGAATTTGAACTCCTAAAAGGAATGAACTAATGGATTTTTGCAGACTCCCAAACTTCATGCCTTTACATTCAGACACCAGAAGTATCTGCCAGCAATCGAAAGAGTGCGTTACTTACACAGCAGAATTTTTTCCAGAGTACAGAATATATTTACATTCCTGACAGGTGAACAGAAAATTGACCAAAGAGCATCTTCAGGAGAAAAGAACACACCTAACACTGTGGTGAAACTCAGTCCTGGAAGAGCTCAGACATCACGTGACATCTCACATACCCACTGTACCCACAGCTGTGCTGCTGCCAGCATGCTCATCTTAAGCAGATGAGTCAAAGAAATGCCTGCTGATTTATAACACACATAACTGGTATTCCAGTATTCCTCCTAAAAGCTGTTTTCCTACTATACAAACACAACTCTTCCAGAACTATCCAATACCTACTCCTTGATGGACACTATTTACATTTAAAAAAAAAAAGTTAACATGAATTCAGTAAATAAAGTTGACAAACTGCTGCAAACATTCCAGAAACGAGACAAAGAATTCTTTTAATCCCATTCACAGCTACACCTCCATTAAACAGGCACTGAAGGTCATATGAAGGTCTTGTTAGATCCTTACCTTGGAGGGACTCATGGGGCCTGCAAAAGCTCGTATAGACAATACTGGATCCTTGGGGCTGCCCGGGTATTTAGGCAGAGCTGCCTGGGGACTGTCATCTGTCTGATCTGGTGACCACGGAGCACCAATCACAGGAGCTGAGGAATTATCTTCTGCTCTCAGAAGTGGTACATAGTATCGACCTTGAATAAATAAATACAAAGTTTTCTGGAACTTTCCTCCTAGAATATCAACCAGCTGTATACTTAACCATCTGACCTTGTTTTATTAGTAAAACTACATATCTCAAATTCACTGCTTGCAGATTGTATCTCAGTCCAGGTTCCCTTCTGTCTCAAATGCAAAAATACATGAGCTGATACACACAATGCTTTCTGAAGGATTGTCACCCGCTTTCAAAGCCTGTTCTACAGATGTCCAAACTTGCATGTGACAAAACAGGGAAGACTTTCATGTTGAGGAAATGACATGAGTGCCAAATGTGACCAAGAAACCTCCTGCCCTGGAGAGGCCTTTTGCTTACTTAAGATAAACGTTTTCTGCTTTAGACATGCTGAATAAAATAATGGCTGTGCCTATGGTACAGAGAGCTATGAGGAAAACCTTGTGACCCATACAATTAAGAGTACCAACCACATAATTTAAAAGACACAGTAAGTTTTCTGTTGTTTGTCAGTTTTAGAGCTTCCCTTTGATGTTTACAGTACTGTACAGTAGCACCACTTACGAAAAGGAATGCTACAGAAAACCAACAACAGAAAGCAGCGAGAGTCTGACAGTGTCACGCACCTGATATGTAGCTCAAACTGAACACTGACCTTTCAAGTACTCTCTCAGTTTTTCTTTCAGTTCTGCAGATTTATTCTTGCTTCTCTCACAAACTACCTGTTAACAAAACATTAGTTGTTTATTAATGAAACAAAAGATATCCATTTCCAGTCAACTGTGAGGTGTTTCTCAACAGCCATATCACGGCCTCTACCCATCTCATCCAGTCCTTTTAAGTCAGAGTATAACTGACCACTACAATAGATACTCGTCCATAAAAGGGAGGTTGTAAGGAAAAAGCAGCCAATCATAACATCTAGAACTTTGCTCTAGATACAATCAACACAAAATATTTGGAGATTCCTGGAGATTTTCACTCTATTCAGGAAGCAGCCTGCCAACTAAGCAGTCTGAACATCCAAAGTTGAAAAACTCTGCTTTGGCACAGCGACCATTTTGTGGACAAGGGCTGACTTACTTCTGCTGGAGTTTGATCATATTTGTTCCTTGGGTTTTTTACAATAGCTGGGTGTGAGGTAAGCACGTTAACAACATCCAAATTCCCAAACTTGCAGGCAAAATGCAACGGAGTATCAAATCCCTGCAACATCAAAGAGAGAAAATTCACACGTATTCAGAAATTTCATAAAAGCCAATCCTGTATTATTTACTTTGAAGCTAGGATAAGTACACAGGGCTCAAATAGGTCCTTTCCCATGGCACTGTACAATAACAACTGTTTAAACCCACAGAACCCACGACCAGTTAATTTTTGCTGGAAACGGTCCCTTCTCTCTTTTCTTCTCCCTTGTGCTTCCTTAATGCCTTTCAGCAGTTTCCCTGACACAAAGAAGCTGTCACACATTCCAAGTCTCACCGCTTTATCTGGTGTGTTAAGGTACAGGTCAACAATGTATCGGATGCGTTTCTTCAGCATGGTGTCATCATCGTCGGGATACATCAGCCTCATAAACTCAGGATTTTCCAGAGTGTCCAGCAACAGCTGGCAGATAGCAGCCTGGTTCTCCTTGGCAGCAACGTGCATGACGTTGTACCTGCACCCTTCCTGAAAAGAAAAATGAGAGCTAACTGAAACCTAACAGCTTGCTTACACCGACACGCTGACTTCACGGGGAAAACAGAGGTTTGCCCACTCAGTCTTACATGGAGATCTTTCTCTCTTAATATTATCGTAGGAAAATATGTTTACAAAACTGTAAACATTCAGAAATGCAATCAATGAGACAATATTGTAAAGACATCTATCTACACAGTCACATTACACTTTAAATGAACTACATCATTCTTACATTCAGCTCTAGTCAGGTTTTAGATTTAGGGAAAATGTAGCAAAGAAGATATATATTAAGATATCAAGTAATAAAAGGAAATACAAATCTCAGTACGTAAAAAAGCAGGAAAACAGGTGTATATATAAAATACAGTTTGCTGCAATACATCTTAACCTCAAAAAGCTGGTCTGGGAAGTCACTTTTTGAAGTGAGACTGTCAGTGTTTGCTAGTGCCAGGTTATGAGTGGATTTCAGATGCTCTGCGTGCTCTGAAAATGGCAGCATGGTAGTGCTGTGATGGGCAGTGCTGCAGGATCAGCTAGCTTCAGCACAGACACTCCTCTGCTCCACAACACCACCTCACTGATAAAACACTGCTATTTGGAGATCAATACTCTGTGAAGAGAAGACTGCTCTTCGCTACTGGCTATAACGAGTCCCTCCCTAGAGAACCACACACTCCATTTCCTCAGCTCTCCTGAAGCAAAGCAAACTCTCTGCTGTCACTGCGTGCTGCCTCAGGACAGACAGAACTGCCACGCTCCTGTCAGCTCCCAGTTGGTGTCAATCGACACTGGGGAACTGCACCAGTGGAAAGATGGGAAGAAATTCATTCGAAATTAGAGCAGGGAAACCACATCCCTTCCAGTTATGCTTATCAAGCCCCAAACTCACATCACCAGACCAGAACTTGGAGATATATACATATATATACACACACACATATATATATATATTACCTGAACAACTGTTGGATTGTCTCCAGATCCAATAAGATAGCGAGGGTTACTCCAAATAAGTTCTGAAAATGTTGATATATCTCCTTTCTCCACAGCCTTCCGAAGCTTGGCAGTAAGATCCTGGGTACGTGGGCTTTTGTAACTGTTGGCCCTTTCCTTGTTAGCCGTTTCCATCTCGAGGGAGCATAAGCCATCTGTTCAAACACAAGCATCATGCCTCTAGCTGCCCTCTTTTCAGTGATCACTACTTTCATATTACCAGCAGAAGCTTTTAATCCAAACTACCTATTAATTTTTTTACCTTTAATGTGAAGAACTTTTATTTAAAAAAAATAAAAACACCAAAGGTTACTGGCATTAAGATACTGATAGTAATAACAGGGAGGGAAGAAAATATAACACAATAAAAGTTTTTCAGTTCAAATTAAAGCCAAAAATAGCCTCACAACCACTACTCTGCTTCCATCCAAGTCTAAAATGGAATACTGAAGTTGCTTTTGCAGTTACACTGACTCTGGAGTCACTTTAATCTAGCAACCAGGAACACTGACATTTGATCAGTGTTTATCCTTTTATTTCTGAGCTTAAGAACTCGTTTAACAATTAAGTACAGTTTTAATACACTGTGCACAGTATTAGCACATTGGTAATGAAGTGACTGGTTCTTCTCTCCACTGTAAATTGATTGCATCTGCTGTTCTCAGAGGAACACCCTCCCATACCTCTGTTAAATGATCCCGTTTTCATCGGAGACGAACACAAAGAGGACTTGCTTGGAGACGGAAAGTAATCACAGATTCCCTTAGCAAATTTCTCAGCATCTTCTCTGTTTGAAAATGCTTTAAAACGTGAACCTTTAATCATCTTAACAGCTTGGAGAGCTTCCTTTTTATCTTCATACACATGTATTCTCTCTGAAACACAGTACAGACAAAATCAAGGTACTTAATCTCAGATTTGTTCCTGGAAATGGACTAAAATTATCAGACTACCCTCACAGTTTGGTAAGGAGCTTACTCATGCCGCATTTCTTTCTACATTGCCCTGTACCAAAAGTTCAACTCCCAAGTGACACACTGCCACCATTTTAAGACCACTAAAAAGAGCCTTCAATGTTAATCAAACCCTCCTCCTTCCTCTCGTGCATTAAGTTACTTTATTCAGATAAATCTGAATATCCTTGTAACAAGAACAAATACCAGTGCCTCAGAGGACCATCCTCATTTTCCAGAGCGACTGAAATGAGTCAGCTGAGAGTACAGCATTAATTCTAAACTCTAAGTAACCACGCTACTAAAACCAATGACCATTAATGCTACTGATCACCTTCTGTAACATTTTCTTAAACACCTGTCTCCTCACTGCAGTGCCTAAGCACCACTGAACTCTCAGATTGACAACAGAGATTGTGAAGACTTCATAGAATACAACTTCAATGTAGGTCCTAAATGAGAAAATCTTGAGTGAATTAGCCATGGGACTGTAAGAAAACCAAAGCAATGCCACGGCTGTGTCCCAGCTGATAGGGCAAACAGCCACACAGCAACTGCAGCCAGAGGTTGATTAAGGCATACCCAAACCAGCAAAGTTACTGAAAACTTCCATAAAATACATTTGTTAATAATTAATAAAGTCCTTTCAAATATTAGCCTGAAGTTTACTATCTCAATACTAATTCAAATATGTCCATAATTAATTCCTGCCAATTAAAGCACACACTATAGAAATTATTTCCATTTTTGCAAGACAGCTACCATTCACTTAGTCCTTCCTCTCCTTTCCTCAAAGAAAGGAAAAAAAAAAAAGATGGGGTCACAGCAGTTCTGATAGCTTGAAATCATTTGCATTCATGCTCTGCAAATGCTTTTTGCCCACATTTGGTTTCCACCTGCTTGTATATCTCAAGTGACAATGATATGCAACTGAACACCATGGAAAGCAAAACTGAGAATGAGTACTTCCTCGTGTTAACTGATGTGAGAAGCACATGCCAGATTTGAGCACCTCAGGAACACACAGATGCTTCTTACCATTTCTTGCCAGTATGTCATCATAGACCGGGCAAACGCCGTAGTACAGCGGAGGATCTCTGGATGCTGTCTGAGTGCTGCCTTGTGAACCAACATACCCTGCCCCGCAGGCTGGAGCTGAACAGTCCACGTGCATCACAGCTTCTTCCTCTGGAGGGTTCAGACCGACACAGTACCCAAAGTCAGCGTCTTCAGACGCACTTCCATGATGGCTGTGATTCACCGCAGCATTTTTCACAGCCGTGTGAGTGCCATCAGATGGGGAACTCCCAGCAGCCTCCTCTGACCACGCAGACCCTTCTTCCTCCAATGCTCGCTGCTGCTCCAATAAAAACTGGGCCAATTTTTTCTCAAAAATAAACCTGGTCGTCGAGGTGATGGGCCCACACTTCAGCCCTGCTCTTATAACTTCTTCCCTAAGCTCATCGGGGCTGAGCTGCTTCAAGCGGGATAATATGGCATCCATCGTTACCTCACCTAGAGGAGAGGAGAAAGAGATGAGGTGAACTGCAAAGACCAACCAAGTCTTTTCCTACTATATTAATGCAGGTACAGAGAAGGCAAAATGCTTTCCAACTCGCTAATAACATGTTTAAGCCATCAGACTTATGCATTTCCTCCTCATCTCATTCTTACCTGGAAGAGTATTTACAACATATATTTTGTTTTCTTTTGCCCCTCTGAAGTTTCATTAGGACTTTCATTGTGAAGATTTAACCCAGAACATTTATGTCTGAATACAGATGACAGACAATATTTGACTCCTGACAAGAAACCAACAGTCCAGGAGTAAAATGGGGTGGAAGGACACGTGGCTGCAGTGTGGCTCTGGTTACAGCCTCTACAGCTGCAGCATGGCACTGCCTGCACTGCAGGGAGAACTTCTCGCTGAAAAATGCATCAAACACACGTGTGGGGCAGCAGCCAGGGCACTCTATCTCTGGCAGTGACTCAAGGCTGGAACTATTGACACAACTCGGTTTTTCCCAGTCCCGTTCTGTGATCAAAGAGCCAGAGAGGGGAGCAGCTGATCTTTCCAGGTCCCCCCCCCCAGCATAGGGCAGAAATGTAAAAACTTCTACATTTCCACAGGGAAATCCTCCTCTCCTATGACACTTGGTGCTCCTGCTCACCTCCTTCCATGTTATCCATGCGCTCACAGCTACTGCATGAGCAGCAAAGACCCTGAAAACAACACGATGCCATCGCAACTCCCTGCTATGAGAAACCTCTGACCCTAAAAAAACACAACTAAAAATAGAGCATTCGGAGAGCTCAGTAACAGAAGCAGCTCCAATGTTATTTCATTAGGTGTTAAATCCACACAACCATAAGGGCTGTGCCTTCCTCTTGCTGTGCTGTTAGCAGTGATGGCTTTAGGAGTGCAGTGCTCACACAGGGCCGGCCTTCCCCCACCAGCCCACCAGACCCTGCCTCGTGCTGGCACTTGGGGTGTTTTTAGGATCAATTCAAGCAAGCTACTGCTTCACAACAAGAAGAAATAAGGCTGTTATTTCTGTGGTTGTACTGGGACACAGAGACACAGCAAGGACTGCTCCTTTCTATTCAAAGCAAAGGATTTTATAGAATCACAGAATGGTTTGGGTTGGAAGGGACCTTTAAGTTCATCTCATTCCAACCCCCGCTGTAGGCAGGGACACCTCCCTCTGGACCAGGCTGCTCACAGCCCCATCCAGCCTGGCTGTGAGTGCCTCCAGGGAGGGGCATCCACAGCCTCACCGAGCAACCTGTGCCGGTGTCCCACCGCCCTCACAGCAAAGGATTTCTTCACAGTATCTACCCTAAATCTCCCCTCTTCCAGTTTAAAGCCATCATGGAGGTGTTTGAATACGGTACAAGAAAACACCTCATCAGCTTAAGCATTCTCCTGCTTTAGCATCAATCAGAAGATGCACTGAGACGTGTGAGGCCCTCTGGGAAACCAACACGCAACTGAGACAGCAACCACTGCACAGAACAGAGCGGACACATAGTGCCCCAGGGACTGCCCCCAGCAGCACAGCCTTCCTTCTACCAGCCCCCCAACCCAGAAGAAACCCCCAGATCACATCTTCCTCACACTGCTGCTGCACAGCTAACTCTTCTTTTTTTCCCCATGCGGATCCCCCACAGTGTTATTGCAGAATGTATTCATTTAACTGCACACGACTGCTTGGCACCTTAAGCTGTCCAAGATTGAGCTGGTAAAGAACTAAACCTTTCAATAGAAAAACACACAGCCTGCCTAACTTCTTGCAGTAGTGAATACAGCTGCACTGCCCCACAGCATTCCCCCTCCCCAGCAGCTCTGGAGCCGCCTGCCTGCCCCCCACCAAGCCCATGCAGAAGGGACTGACATGCCTTCTCACTTTCATTTGACACTTAATCTTCTTCAGGTTTGGTTTGTTGGGTTATTTTTGTGAAGTTTGACATCACTGTCTTTTAGTTAAAGGATAAAGCGCAGCCACGGAGTCACATGAGAACATTAAAAATTGCCTTTCTGATAGTTTTCTTACAGAGACTGACCTCAAAGCCCCGATAATAGCAAAAACTTAGAGCAGGAGAGTTTACAGCAGAAAAACCTCAATGAAAATAACTGAAGGTTATACAAAGTCTGGAGAATTCAGTGAGGAAGAGCTCCTGTTTCAGGGTTCAGACCGAGCAGGACCGTTCCAGCACATGCTGGAACATGTAGAACCCCGGACACAGAACGTACAGGCACACGAAACCCTTCTCCCTGGTGAGGGAGAAACACAGCACCGATTTCTCTGGAACTTTATGTTTTGGTCGAATAAGTGCCTAAAATTTTGTTTTTATTGACAAAGCAGGCGACAGGGAAGCAAAGGTTAAGGCCTGTGAGCACCAAGAGCACTGCAGAGGTGAGTGCTGTGGATGGCTCCGTCACCCAGCAGCCAGAGGCAGCACCTGGCCAAAGTGTGTCTCACAGCAACGCGTTCCCCCGCTGGGAATCAACATGCAGCTTCTCGGAGCAGCACAGACCAACTTTTCTTACAGGATGACGGCACACGCAGACCCCCAGCCTCCCACGCAGTGCACGAGTCACACCCTTTCAAAAAGAAGCCCGTTTATTCTTACAAATCCCGGAGTTCGCTTAAAAACACCGCAGCGCATCCCACGCCGTATCAGCAGCGGTGGGCACTGACTGATCTCTAAAGGTCCAAGCCGGAGCTGCGCCCTGCAGCCCCACACGGCCGCGTCATCTGACAGCCCCGCACACGGAGGGGACGATCCCTCCGTGAGGGATCAGAAACGCGTTTCCCATCGCACGGAACAACAGAATCCGCTCCCAGGAACCAGGATCAACACCGGGAGGGAGTGAACCGCCGGCACTGAGTGCAGTATCAAAGCGGCCAGCAAAGCGAGCGGCACAGGTACACAACAACGCTGCACGGGTGTTTCCATACACAGAAACCGACGTTTTTCCCCTCACTCGGGACACGCCCGGCTGCGGCCCGAGCTCCCCGCACCGCCGCTCAGAGCGGCCCCGCCCTGCGCGGCCGCAGCGGGCAAACCGGGAACGGGCAGCGGGATCAGGGCCGAGGAACCCGGCGGGGGATCCCCAGCGCGGGCGGCCCGTGCCCGCAGCCCGGCTCCCGCTCCCAGCCCCGCCCCGCGCCGCTCTCTCACCAGGCCGGCTCTCTCCGCGCGGGGCCGGGACGCTGAGGTCCTCCTGAGGCGGCCCGCGCCCGCCCGTCCGCGCGTCCAGCAGCCGCAGCAGCCAGCCCACGGCGCCGATGAGCGCGCAGGCGGCCAGCAGCTCCCAGGCCGGCCAGCGGTCCCAGCCGCCGCCCCACAGCGAGCTCCAGCCGCCGTCCCACAGCGAGCTCCAGCCGCCGTCCCACAGCGAGCTCCAGCCGCCGCCCGCCGCCCCGGCCCAGCGCTCCATGCCCCGGCCCGGCCCGGCCCGGCCCGCCGCGCGCAGACGTTGGCCTCCCGGCTTCCGGCCCCCCGCCCCGCCCCGAGCCTGACTGAACGGCAGCGCCCGTCCGTCGCGCGGCAACGCGGCCCCGCGGCATGGCGGGAACGCTGCGCTGCGGCCCGGCTGCAGGCCCCGCCGCTTTACCGCCCCGGCCTCCGCTCCTCCGGGGCCGATCCCCGCGGCTTTCGGCGTGCGTAAAAGGAAAGCTCGGCACCTGAAGGCCTGCCGGGGATCGCTCGGAGCCCGCTCGGCCAAAAGCGGCGACTGTGCGGAGGAGATGGTCCTCACGGGGCCGCCCGCGCCCCCTGCTGGCGGAGCGCCGCGCTGCTGCGGGCGGGGGCTCAGAGCGAGCACGGCGGGAGCGCAAGGGGGGAAGGCGGCGGCCGAGTCTTTCCCGATAGCTCTTAAAACCTGAGCTACGGCTCATGAAGTTCGGAATGCGAAACAAGAAGAGATGCGGGTTTCTCCTCGTAAATGAAAACGGCGTGGAGCCCTTTAGCAAAAATAGTTTATTGCACAAAACTTTTAAAGGAATGCCTATGCACGTTATTATTTTTTATAATCAACATGCTTTGCGTGATCGTAAACGCCAACGGTACATAGTGTAACTCCGCCATCCCCTGGGTTATCCCCTCAGAACACAATATGATTACCTCCCATCTTCCCGCATCCAGCATATGCAGACATGAAGCTACAGGACACAGTGGATAAAGCATAACACTTCTACGCCTCCATCTCCTCCAGGGACCTGTGCATCAGCGTTGGAAATGATGCTGCTCGACTCTCAGCCCAAAGCATTATGCAACAGCAGGAGACCAGTGTGATCAGACTGATGCTAACGAGCACTGGTAATTTGGACTGTAATTACTTGCTTGTGAAAGTATTTCAAGGCTGCGGTCACAGCATGTCACATGCAAACTGCTCACACTTCTCTGGCTGACTTAATAAAACACATACAAGGTTCTGCATCACCAGCAGCAAACGTGCCAGCCCCGAGTTCATCCTGCACTGATCACACTGTCCCCAGTGCACGTTTGATGCTGTCACAATCAGCATCAGGACACTCGTGCCACTGCATTTCATTCCCCTAAGGAGGTAAAGGTAATCCATGAGAGCACAAGCACTCCAACTTTCATTTTGGGTAATGCTCTGCCCTTTGTGCCTGTGACGGTGCCACAGATTTCAGCTGGGATATTGCCTGAATGAACAGCGTAGGATCAGCTCCTCTATTGCATGAGTGGATGCGGGGCACACTCAGCCCTGTGCAGTGCACGTGTGTTTCCAAGACATCTGGAAGACGACAGAACAGAACACTATGCAATGTTCAGCAACGTCACAGACAGTAACTAACGCTTCTTCCATTGCAGGATTTTGTTGTTGTTTTAATGCACAGTTTCCAAAAACCCCAACAGCATTTGGAAACCAACAGCACAGCCTTTAACAACTCTCACCATCTGGGAAACATTCTTACTTTACAGCAAGGTTTCTGCCCTATCAAGGAGCCTCGCTCAGTGGGCAGCAACTGCTGAAAAACAGGCAACGAAAATACATTCCACTGAAAGACTCAAGAAAGGGGAAAAAAACACCAAAAAACTCAACCTCTTCAATTCCTAAAAGCACAGCAGCATTAATGAGGCACTGAGGACCCACTTTTCATTCCAGTAACTGCTATGTTTACTGACTGGACAGCAAGAGACCTGAGCCCCCTGCAGAGAGAGCGTGCTCAGCCTCAGGGCCAGGCCTCTTAATGAAGCGGCAATTATTTCTCTGGATAACGAAGATACATGGCTGATAAGCTTACAGAAAAGGCCTTGTTTTTGTCACGTGCCAAGTGCTCCCTCTAGAAGGCTTCCTAGTGACTTCTCTGCCTTCAGCACTTAGTACCGCACCGCATTTAGACCCACACACCTCACTGTCTGCTCTGCAGCGAAACAAATGGCATGGTGCTTGTGTTTCTAGAAAACCACACGGTGAAAATAAAACCAGCGCCCAGGAACTTTCGGACACAGAGAAAATCAATGCAGAAATCTAATCTCAGAATTTCACAACAGCTCCTTTTCATCTTTAAAAGAAAAAATATGCACTGAAGACTACTTGACTATATCAACTCAGCTGTCTTCATAAGGAGCCCCTGCGAAAACGCAGCGCTGCACCAACAACAGAATGCATCATGATATGAAAAGGAGAACAGATGTCCTTAGGAACTATGAAGGCTCCTTACAATCCTGGCTTCTTTGAGATCAGATAAAAGCTTTACCTATACAACTGTTGGCAAACTTCAGAGATTAAAACATAATGGGTTAACTGTAGGCAACATATTTACCAAAACAAACACCAACATTAACCCTGCACAAGTGTTATTTTATTTAAAATCCTCAACATTGGATAACTTCTTGTACTGAATATATTATTCACTATGTCTTTTTGATTTTGTTATTTAACAATACTGCAATTTTTTTTTCTTACAGCTTAATATACAGGTGACTTCAAGGACATGACAGCAGCAAGATAATCAGTACCACTGACTCTGCAAAGTAGACTGCAGTCATTTGCAGATGTTAATGTGTTTAAGCTAGTCAGTAAAGCTTCTGACTTCTCTTTAAATTTGTCAGTAATTCTGTTATGTTGGGCACCTAATGTTACACTAAGGCATCTCTCCCTTCGCTATCTTCAAAACCTTGACTTTTAGCATCACTTGACTCTGACTCCATAAAATGCAAGTTAAAATCTAGGAGCTGAGTGAGGGGCACAGTGTCATTCAGTGTAGATGCTAAGTACACAACATCCAACTGGACTTAGGCTTCAATAGTTAATTACAAGCTCTAAAGCTGAACGAACATGGCTCCCCTCACCCAATCCCCTTGTTTGGTTTTGACTTACTTAAAGCGAACTGCAACCATCTCCTCTCAAAAACACCCAAACCCACCTGAAAGAAGCCTCCTCAGAGAAGCACTGCCTCTTGAGAAAAATCAAGCTAGGCAACTGACAGGGAAACCTTCCCACTGTGTTATAGCTAATTATGAAGAAGCTGCTTAAAGAGAGAGGTTTTTTTAAACAGCTAGTTAGTCTTCTTGTACTTGTTGTGAGATTCATTTTTATGCCAGCCTCCAGTGAAGACAACTGACTTGTTTTCTGTCTGTTTCAAGACAAAAACAGGCTGGCACAAGTTGCGTCTCAGACTTCCAAATAGCATCCTGTGTATTTTGATCTGTGCCTGAGCACATCAGATGCAGCAGTACCTCTGCAGCAGTTTCTGACTGAGGGGCTTATCAATGCACTCCGAGCCACACAGGCCCATGGGACCAAAGGAGGAGGACTGATTTAACAATAACCTAACTAAGGTGCCTCAGCAGAGATAGTACCATTGTGCCACCACTCACAGTAGACACCTTAAAACAGATGATGCAAGGGGGAGAGGGTGAAGTGTGTTGAGAAAATAACTGAAATAATAATTTTATCAGCATTATAATCTATCTTTTAAAGTAAAACAATTAAATACCTAAAAGCTTTGGCTTTAGGGGCTAACTTCCCTAAGCCATTTGTACAGTATGTCAAAACCCAGCAAACTTAAAATGTAATAATATAACGATGAGAGTAACGAACAACAACAAAAAAAGAACCACCCTCATCTCAGCCTTGACAGTACATAAGCATATTAAAACTGATAGTCAGAAAATTATGATTTTTTTCTTTTATATATATATATATATAAATATATATTACAAGCATACCTTTAATCAAGGATGTCTACTTCAAAAGTTGAACTAAAAAGGTGCAAGAAGTGTTTGTGCAGTGAAGCAAAGCTCCCTACTGGCCTGCAACTGTAAGAGAGAAACTGTGACACTTAAGAAAACATCCGAGGCAAAACTGCCAGAGTTCTGTCATCTTTATAACTTGAAATGGCTTCAAATGCTTTTTCTTTCTTTCTAATACGGACACCTCATTCTCAAATTTAAGATTATAAGTGTGGGGAAAGAGGATGTTCTAGTAGGAGCAGCCATTTCTCAACCACTGCCTCGAGCTAGACATGAGCAGGTCCCTGTTTCCTGTGCTCCAGACACAGCTCTATACAGGGGGAGAAAAACCAACAATCTGACCCAAAACCCAAAGGAAAAAACCTAAACAGAACAAAAAACAGATGAAGCATAATCAACCGTCATCTGCTTACGAAGTTACCCAAATTAAACAAATGCAGACCTGGATGCAGATGCTCTCTAGGCCTCATTGTAAGCCTTCAACTTAACCTCTCATTCAACCCAAACATGAGCCACATTTCTCACTTGGCAGTCCTCAGTATGGCAGAATTATTACAGTAAGGTTTCAAACAAACCCTTGGAACAGCACATTCTGCACTTACTATTATGCTGGTTTCTCAACACCGCGCCCTTTGATTTGACAGGCAAAAGCAAAATTCTGAACACCATTTCAAAAATGAAATAAATAAATAAATTTGATAAAGATTTGTTTACACACTTAAAGCAACGGAAAGAAAGACAACTGCTGAGGAGGTTATAGTGGCAAAGCTTCCTTGTCGCTAACATCACAATTCTGTTTCTTTTCAACTAAAGCAGGACGCTCCTGCTGCTCTGAAGCAGTTGCAGGACTTGTGGAGGTGAAGTCCATTAGCTGCTCCTCAATCTGAGTCCACGAAGACATTGATTCATGCACTGTAATGGTGTGTTCCTCCATCTGGCGCTGAAGACTGTCCATTTCTTGCCTTCAGAAAGTTTTGGGAACAAAAAAAAAAAAAGAGCAAATATTATCAAGCAGAAAGCTAACAACTAAATAAAAGGTAACAATTTTCTAATCTCTGATACCTAGTTCAACATTATCTGAGCTATAGCTGTATACACTAGAAAGAAGTCTACAGAAAACTTAGAAACTGTCCTTAACTTAAGAGAAAAACAAGTGCAATAATCCAAAAGTAAGTGCCAGCAATGCAGCAGCTCCTTTACTGCACATGCTTGTTGCCAGGCAAGATGCAGCACCACTTCCTCAGGAAAGGCACTCAGCATCTGCAACGTGATAAATGTGGTTCTCTTACAGATACTGAAGGCAACACTGGAGGTGGAAGTGAGGAAGGCATCAGAGAAAAATAAATAAACACACTGTGACTTGTACTCACATACCAGCTTTGTAAAAAGATGAGTCTGGTAATACAGCTTTACAGCACAGATATTACAGGCTCACTGCCTTAAAACATCACAGCTAAGGTGGTATTAGTAGCCCAGTTCTCACATTAATCCAAAAGCCTCATATTTCTGAAGTTGCAGCTTTCCTCCTCAGAATGCTGTGTACATCTTTGATAGGGAAGACACAAAAACATGCTCTTGGCAGAATAAAATTCCACTGTAGGGACTCATTAATGCATTGCTTGGGCTCCTATCACAATCAGCCCTGCTGAGAAGACACAAACAGCAGTCTCTCCACTAGCTAGAACAACTAAAAATAGCTGTTTCTGGCTTGTTCTGCACTATATCTATTTGTGTACTAACACTGAGAAACTCAGGATGAACATTCTGTCTACTTGTTCTTTCCTTATTCCACTGCCCTATAAGCAAACACTTAAGATAACAGAACATGCTACTGTCCTAAATGCAGCCCCAAGAAAACAAGAATTCATTTTGGAAATCCCTTTTTTTTCCCCTTAGTTGGCAGCTGCTTTCCTGGAAACGTTTTAAAAAATATAATACAGTTTTAAAAACAAGTCATACTTCAATTGCCGGAGACAGCTGTTCAGATTTTTTAAAGGCTCTTTGCTCACAGCTGTCGATGGTTTTAACAGTTCTTCCAGCAAAGCAGCAGGCACCGGGCAGTCTGGAATCTTGACTGGAGTCACAGGATTTGAAGAATTATTCTCTCCTTTCCTCTGGATAAAGGGAAAAAACAAAACCCACAAAAAAAACAGTCAGAAATAAATAAATCCATTTCATCCATTTCACTTGTACCAAATGAAGCCTCGCACTGCTGGTACATAACATGAACACGCTTCTGGTACAGTTAAATCTCATGGGTCACAAGCAGAAGTTCCTAAGTTAAAGTCAACATCTAACCATGCTCATAAGTAAACAAAAAGCATCCAGGACTACTCAAGAAATCACCCTATGAAAGAAGAAAAACAACAGGGATTTAATGCAGTTCAGTTTCTGAAACAAAAATTAATGATGTTCTTTCAGTATAGTTAAAGAAAACAATTCAGGGCAAAAAAAAAAGAACCAAAAAACCAACAACAGTTACATATAATCCAAGAAGTCCTCTGGACATTCCGAGGCCTGCAGGATGAAATACCATGACAGATGTCTAAAGGAATGAAACAGAGTAGTTCTGTATAAAACTCTCTTATCACTGGAGAGAAGAAAAGAGCAAGAGATCAAAGAACCATTAATACTTAGCTTCTGAAACTGTGAAAACCAGACAAGGCCAGAATGGAGAAGACAGACATATAAGGATTAAGAAAATATTTACTAAATATTTGCCCATGAATCACTATTTCCACGCTTCCTTTTTTGCTTTATTACAGCAAGTTAAAATGGAAATGTACGATAATATGCTAAACACAAAGATTTTTTAGGAAAAAAGATGTGAAATCAAGACCAGTCAAGCTACTTCTGCCTGGAAACATCTGTTGCTGTGTTTTTTACTTCAATCTCAGAACATCAGTACATCTGTCTCATGGGTAAGCATTTCAGTTATGAATCTTCACCAAGGTTCCTTGCAGCAGAGTATTTTCCAGTACTGCAATCTTATGGCACTACTACATTTTCCTTCTGCTGATATACCTTCTTCATCTTGCCATGCTTCAGGTCCATCTTCAGTTGCTGGTTCTGCTGCAGCAGTGACTTCATGCTGTTCTTCAGTTCACTCACTTTAGCTTGCAGCATAAATTTATCCTTCTGAGTCACCGACAGATCTTCTCTCACCATTTCCAACTCGGTCTTGATATTCTAAATAGGAAAATGAGAAAACCAATGTGATGCATGAAAAAAAAAAAAAAAAAACAGTGTAGGAATGCAGCCAACTAATGCCTTCACCACCTTCTTCAGTTTCCAGGGGAAAGTAGAAAGAACAGCAAAACATAACAGTGCTATATGAAACTAATTAACCTTGGAAGAAATCCAGAAATAAGATTAAAATTAAATAGCCTATTCAAAATAAAACAAGAAGCTAACAGCCCAGCCAAATTAGGAAGAAGGCCTGAAAAACAATTAAAAAAATTTACATCTATTCAAATAATCAGTGAAAGTATGACTTAAAACTATAATATATACTTTTTTCGTTATCCCTCTACACCAATAGCAGTTACTCCACCCATGAGATTAAATACCTGGAGGACAGCTTGCATCCCTTCCAGTTCCTTATGGCTGCGCTGCTCGCTCATATCCAACTGCTGCTTAAGTGTTTCAATTTCTCTTTCTTTTTGTTCTACTTCCCACTTGAGGTCTTCCACCTAACAGAAAGAAGTACCTTTAGCATTCTGTATACAACCAATCACAAAATCTAATGTATTTCTCTCTCTGTCTCACAAACTCTTCCTGTCTCCAAGGAAACCTCCTAAACCAAACTACTAAAAAAATGCTGAATGAAGAACAAATGAAATCACACAACACATCATAAACAAGGACAAAAACACAGTAAACGTGCAGTTTTTACCTCCTGGTTTACTAAAGGCTGTTCATTAAGCTTGTCATCCAGCTTTTTCTGTAGAAGTTGAAGCTGAGATCTGGCTTCTGCTAACTCTTGCTGAAACTGTGATACTTCCTGGGAGTGCTTCTCATCCTCCACCCTACACAGCAGGATTAACAGAAACAGACACAGCAATTACTCACTCTGCCCGAGCAGATCAGTGTGTTAGCTATGTCATCACAAATGACATGACAGCACATGTCAACTGCTCATAGCTTTGAAGTCTTTGCCAACATAGTCACTGCAAGAGTTAAGTCACAAGTGACAGATGCATAACTACATTAAGTGCCACAAAAAATCTGCACTCCATGAACACTGGTAGCATTCCACTTACAAACAACAGATTATGCAGTGAATAAAACAAAAAACCTGTCAGTAATTTTGCTTTTGCCCTAGGAAGAATAGAGTTAGCCATATATCCATCCTCACACAGATCTGGTAATTTCTTACAGTTTAAGAAAACATGTTCTCTACAAAAAAACAAGCTGAATTTCAATATATTGTGGAATATATTCAGAACTCAAACTCATCCTCTACGTAATTCTTCAGAGCTGGAAAGAAAGGAGAGCAATAGAATAACACAGATAACTAACTTGTTAACTTTTACTAGTAAGAAGAAATAGTGTAAAATAAGAAACGGACAGTGAAACATACATACAGCCATTTCAAATCTAATCTGATCACTAAGAGACAGAGGCATGTAAATACATGCTACCATCCAACTATACATTTTGTCATCAAGCTCAGCTAAGGTGCATTTCAGCATAACCCAGAGCAGGGAAATCAAATGTCACTAACGTATGTGTTTTTCAGAAGGTTTATTTTATTTCCCACACTCTGAGAACTTGGGCATTTACTACAGCACACTTACTGCAGCTTGTCCACTTCAGTCTGAAGGGCCTGGACAAGCAGTTCTTTGGCATGAAGCTCCTTCTTGACCTCATTGAGCTCAAGGGCAGCAGCTCTGTAATGGCGGCGGTTGTGCGCTGCATCTGCTTTGGCTGCTGCTACCTGCAAGAAAAAGAAACAGCAACCATTTTTCTTTGTTCTGTCACAGTAGGAGAATCATATGGGAACGGAGGCCGAGGGAGTACAAAACAAAACAAGAAGAAAGTTGTGCAGCAGTGTTCATTTGCTGCTAATGCTTATTATTTTTGTTCAAAAAACACTGTTAATGTTGTCGTCCTTATTAACACTAGTGGTAAATAGTTAGGTAATGAAGAACCCTGTCTGCTAGACTGGTTTTTCACTGCAAGTTCTCTGATGAAGCATCCTCACTTCAGGATATGCTCCCCACATTTGAAATTACAATGGAGTTTTCTTGTCAGTCAGAGAGCATGGCTAACAAACAGGGCATAAAAGAAAAGACATCAACTGATGTTTCAACTACCATCCATCACAACAGAGATCCCACAGGTAGTACTATATCATAAAACATCAGTTTTCTGTAAAGCCGCTTTTCAAATAATTTACATTTAAATCATCTTTTAAATGAATGAAAGTTGACTTATCACCTGCTCCTTAAGGTCTTTCACTTTCGACTTTTCTTTCTCCAAGGAAGCCTGTAAAGCTTGAATAAGTTGCTGCATTTGCTGGTCCTCTTCCTCTTTCCGCTTTAGGACTGCCTGAACCTGCATCACATCACAGAGACAAATGCACATTCCGTCCAGACACACTGGAAGATCACAAAGTAAATATAAACACTAATCAATGCAGCAACTGCAAAGCTTCTCTCTGCTGTTCAGGTCACATGGCTGCACGTTACAGGCAACTCTTTGTCAATATCCCTGTTTGCTTATATCCCAGGAATATATTCCACTGCCATACAAACCAGTTAATCTCAGTGAATCCTTACGTGACACAGACTGCGTGATTCAATCTTAAACGAGTCACACTTTCACTACTGCAAGTTTTTCAGCATGATTTACTCTGCCTCCACCTGCAGCTCTGCCTAGTGCCAAATCTCATTTCTCATCTGTTGTTGTTTCTCATATGTTACCGCTGTGATGCAACACACAGGAGATCTGCATCATACAAGTAACAACCCCTACATCTCGTTATCAGAAATATCAGCCAGTTCCTTTCTTAAGATGTTATACCAAAAGTCAAATACCTGTAGATTCAGTTGTACCAAATCTGCTTCTCTTTTTGCTAATGCTGTTTCTAGAACATTGTTGTGCTCCCGCAGAGCAGCATTAGACTGACTAAGGCCTGTAAGCTTTCCACGTTCATGTTCCAGTTCAAGGGCCAACTTCTTATTAGCTTCTTCTAAACGTTTTATCTTTCTCCTGAACCCTCGAGATTCCTGAAGCTGTAGTCAAAGAAAAAAACAAAATAAACAAACAGCTCCATATTACCTCAGAAAAAAATGAAGTTTCTCCACTTTCACAGGTTGTTTCTTTAATAGACAGTTCAAAGTAGACACAGTTACATAGTCATGGTATTTTTTTGGGAGACAACGTTGCCTCCTCGAAAGCTGAATCTCTGAGCACTGCTCAGATGATTTTTTTTTTTGGACAACTTTACAACTGACCATTACCACTCTGCACTTCAATACCAATGGATCCACAGCTCCCAGAAGACAGTGATCCATGCACAGTCACTATCTCGTGACCACACACAGCTGGTATCTAATCTTCTTCTCTCTTTTCCTCTAAGCTAAAATGATTCATAAAACCACGAAAAGCCAGTGTAAGACAGCACAATTCACAAGTGCCACCAACACAGTATTTCCTGCATAAGGTTCAGATCTTCTGCACTATTGGAATACAGTGATGATACTAAAATTTCTCTTTGCCTGTAGGCACTTTGCCTGAATTACATGACACACGGGAAAGTAGCAGTACAATCACCTCATCCTCAAGTTCCAGCACTTTCTCTCTGTATTCCTCAAGCTCCTGGCTGGTAAGTGAAATCACTTCTTGCAACTCTTTTTCCAGCATCAACTTACTGCTTCTAACAGCTTGCAACTCTGCCTCCAGGGCTTGAATCCTTTCCTAAAGGCAAAGAGATACACCGTATTATTGCATCATCCACCTGCAGAGGTAATTCTTTCGTTAAAAAGTTTATTCCTCTATCAAATATTAAATGAACTGCTAGAGCTCAGTTTAAAGGTCTTGCTCAGAGCTTTCCTATTTTGGGAAATCTTCAGATGCTAAGCCTTTTTTAAAAAACAAACAAACAAACAAAAAAACCACCTTGTATTCCAAGTATTTTCATCACTTCAGTGTAAAATAATATTTTGACACATTTAATAATGTAACAGTGCTATCTTTGTAATAACAATGTTAAAGGCATCTGCATACTTGAGCGATCTGGTTGCCTCCACCATCAGTGATCTGTGCTTTTAGCTTGCTCAACTCTGCTTCAGCAGACTCCTTTGCAGTAAGGGATTCCTGCAGCCGCCGACTCAGAATGCTGACTGCATTCTCATAGGCTTTATGCTTTGCTTTCATCTCTTTCTGAGCACTTGTCAGATCTGACCCTAGACGCTTCATTTTTTGTTTCTGCTCAGTAATGGCCCTGGAGCGAAAGCAAAAACAAAACAAGATTAAGATGAGAATTACCTAAAAATGCTGCTGAAGGATTGATTTTAATGTGACACGGAATGATTCTGGCTCCTCACAAGGTAACAACTAGGACTTCTGAGAGCAGTCAAGAGGTCTTTATCAGAATCTTCACACTGAAGTACGTAATATACACTGACTTCAGAGTAAGAATCTAATTGAATGTCTCATCTACTCTGAGATCTTTGGTGAGTACATTATGTATTATAGTTTTCTTCTACGATTACTGTAAAAAAAAACAAACCCAAACCTGTTCTCATTAAAGCCAGCATTCTAGTCAGCCGAGGTTGTAAGTCACTGAAGGAAAACTAGGATTAACTCCAGTTAACGTGCTACAATATGTACTCAAAACATATGCTTTGTGGCATATATCTTTGGTTAATAACACGAGCAAATCAGGAGAAGCTGGAACTCCTGCTTCTCATGCAACCAACATTTTGCAATGGATGTTTTCACCCAGGTAAGACTAAGGAACAGGGAAAGTCAGATTGCTTAGAATGGTGGTCACGATTATAAACATTGTAGTTCTTTGTACTAAAAGAACAGACTTACTTCTTTGCTTCTTCTTGCATTTGTTCTACTTGCAGTTTTAATGTCTGATTTGCCTCAGCAAGAGATGCCATTTGTTCCTTATCGAACTGCAAAGACTTGACAGGAAGGGAGAAAAAAGCATGTTTGCTTTATGTCAGATTACAAGGAAGTAGATATCAAGTTTCAAAATTATTTTCAACTCTAAATAAAAACTGTAGGAAAAAACCCAGCTACTTCAAAGTCCTCTGTCTCCTTTCTAACTCCTTTTTATTTCTTTCTAAATTAATTCCTCTGTGTCCATCATAACACGTATGCACAGTTCTATCTTGATCTTCACGCTCAGACACCACTCACTCTGGGACCAGGTAAACTGCTTCCGTGCCACTTCTCTGCCACTCCTGTAGCATGCTCCTCCCCACTGACTTACAGGAGATATTAATTACTGAACTGGGGAAGGCATAAGCACAACTACAGAAACAGTAGATAATCAAGAACCTTAACTTGCAGGTAGCCACTCATTTGCCAGGACCAATGGAAACAGCAGCATACCCTGTATGTAATACTCTGGATGTCCAAAGCTTAACAGCTGCCATACCTGTAGGCGTGTTTCCATTTCATCTCGTTCTTTCTGCACTGACTGAAGATGATTTTCTATTTCCACCATCTGCTGGTGAACCTCAGACACTTCCTTCTGTAGTTTTGAATGTTCAGATTCAAGTGACTGTTTATCCATTTGAATTTGTAGCAGCCCTCGTTTTAACTCTTTCGTTTCCGAGTCCAGACGCTTCTTTGTAGCTTTCAGTTCGCTGATCAGCTGGTCCTTAGAACTCGCATCTCTTCGATAAGCTTCCACCATCACCTTGTTCACAAGAGTTCAAGGGGAAAAGATCATCTCTGTAACTCTTAAATCTGTAATTCTGTAATTTACTGTCAAGTATTTACTGATGTTGTTCCACTTTTGTGGGGGTGCGGGGGGGAATATAAAATAATACAAAAAAAATAATCTCCTATAACATACTCATACAAGTTCAGACTTATGCAAGCTAAGGGACCAAATAAATAATATCAACAGTTCATTAAAAACTAAGAGAAGAATGTTTACAGCAGTATGGTACACTCTTCTTCATATTCTTCATGGAACTGTACTTCTGAAATGCTACTAAAAACTAAACTAATTGCAAAAAACTAACCGTTCCATGTGCACAACTAAAACTTGATCACATGAGAAGGGGCTTTGTTTGCAGCTGACATTCTCAAAGTTAAACCAAACAAGCTACACCAGCTGCTGGCATTACAATAAAAAGTAGACCAGTGGTGCCATAATACTGGTTTTGCAAAAATATATATAATGCATCAGATTACTACTTTTAAAGCTATGCAGAGTAAAACTCAAGCAGCTAACATTTCTCAAAGCTGCAAGAAAATGATGATACCTGAAGATTTTCCTGAGTGCTTTTGCAAAAGCAAACTTGATATAACATCTCTCTAGCTTGTGGATAAGATGGACCATTTGGCAAACTTCCTGAAGTCCAATGAAATCACAAACTCACTGGCAGATCTACTCATATCTTAACTGCAGATAAAAAATTCAACTGTACAATATACACAAACTATGTAATTATGTCACAAAGCCATTTGTATCTGACGCAGAAAATGGATTCCAGTTTCCCCTCAAAAGCTCTCAGAAGTACTCAGACTGCGAAAATCTGTTCTTACTTTCTAATTCTCTGAAATAGCTTGCTTTTGCATACCTTCTGCTGTAGGAACTGTTCCTTCACTTTTTGAACCTGTTTTTTAAGGCTGCTGTTTTCTTGCTGCAGATTTTCTACCTGCCAGAACGAAAACCAAAGATGTTGCTTTACATGCCACACTACACGTTCTTCATTACTTCAAGCACTGACAGTATCTTCTGCTATGGTTGAACATATTGCCTAATCTAATGAGGATCCTCTTTCTGAGTAGGTATGTCAGAGACACCGTTAGATAACCCAACATTTTATACAGAAATAAATTTACATCTGATAATGAACCATGAAGTAAACAAAGGCCTCTTATCCTGACATTTAGATTTTAGTATGTGCCACTAATCCATACATGTGGTAACCATATGGATTCAGCTCACATATACATGATGAAAAGAAGAAAAGATCTAGTCCTTTGAATAAAAAAAAAAAAAAAGCCACCCTCATTATATGTGCTTCTGCATTTATTTTATACTTCTACTGGTAATGCTAACAAGTTCCACTGTTATCTTCAAAAGAAACCAGGAACTTAGGATAGTAAGTTGTATTCAATAAGCAGGCTCTTCCTGGAGCTGTTCTGTGAAACTTGGATGTCACAGAAGGTAGAGAACTTACATGATTATGACACTAAGATGTGAAATGAAACGTCACAATAATTTAAAACAGCCACAAAAATAATAAGGATATGCATTCGGCTTAATCTTATTATCCAGTTCAATGCCAGGAAAAAAGCCTAGGTTGGTATACAGCAACATCCTAACCAAACCCTGCTGCACAGCTGCAAGACAAAGGCACACTTAAACATGGCCAAATTAATGCCTATGGGAGATGTTTGGCCTGTGGTGGCAAAGAAGAGGAGCACATGAAAAAGTTCCTTCCAAACACTCTGTACTCAAAATTATTTCTTTTTTAAAAACCATTGCATTTTAAAAAGATGGAAACAGAACGAATCAATTAACTTCATCTTCCCATCTTGTATCAAGAAAATGTATAAAGTCATACAGACATCATGCAGTATGAAACAGTAAACGTTCTAATGATACAACAAAACATAAAGCATCAGTCTTCCAACAGAGAAAAATCAGTGACTTATTAAAAACATTCCCAATTAGCTGAATGTTGAAACCACACACATATATGAACCCTCCTGTACAAATCCCCTGCCACGTAACTGGTAACATCACGTGCCTGTGGCAACACTTAATTGCAACACCTATTTTTAATAAGACATTTTAAGGGATTTATTACCTGGCTGGACTTGATTGCCATTTCTTGCCTCAATTGTTCCAAGATTTCTGATGTTACTTCTGTACCTTCTCCAAGGCGTTTTGTTCCTTCATCAAGTTGCTCTTGGCTTGCTTTTGCTGTCTGCAGAGCTACTTCCAAGACAATCTTCTCATTTTGCAAATACTGTATCATGTCATCTTTAGAATTAGCATCACTTTGGAACTCTTCTAATCTGGCCTTCAGTTCATCATACTGTATTTGCAGGTCATCCAGCGTCTGCTCTTTGGTATGCAACATCTCTTGGGTCACGGTGAATTGTTTCATTAGATCTAGGTGCTCTTGCTGTAAAGATTCAAGCTGCAAATCTCTCTGATGCAAAGTCAGTTTGACCTGAGGAAAGTATGTAACGATTAAATTCATACAATATGAATCTTGTATGTGCAAATGCACGCCAATAAAAACAAAATACTGTAACTACCATTGAGCTCCTAGGAAAAAAAACAAAACAACTGTCTTCTGTTCTTTTCAAATCACAGAATCACCAAGATTGGTGATAGACTATTCTAGTCTGACTATCGACCTACCTCCAGTACTTCCTCACTAAACCATGTCCCTTAGTACCACATCTATTCACAGTATTCTAGAGGTATATTACTGATAAAAACAAGTATATTCTATATGTATAATTTCATATAATAATATGGAATACAATACTGAGCTATCACATACTCCATCTCATTTCAGGCCTTGGCATCCCAGCTTTTCAGTGCCACAAGGTTAAAGCAGGACCCTGCAGCAATGTGCGGATTTATTACACTGTAAGTTCATATGATATCCTGACTGCCTCACAGCTTTGTACATTGGTCTATGCTTCTTGTCTATACTTAGAATAATCAGATACTGAATCCACTAACAAAAAATCTTCTAACAGGGTAGCTCCAAATTTCAGAAAGGTACTGTTACTGAGATTTAAAAAAGGAGAATGAGGGCTTCTCATCTGAGACAGAGCAACTTTCACATGGACTTGCAGAAATCTTTCAGAAGATTTTAAAAAGTTTAAAGCTCAGCATTTACTTATTATTGCTTTTTCAGACAAGTAACTGCTTCCTTTGCAATCTCTGGGAAGCAAACAGCCTACCTGATCCAGCTCTTGCTCCAGTGTTGCTGCAGAGTCTGCCATTTTCTGAAGCTGCTCTTTCTCATCCTCAAACTCCTCTAGTTTTCTCTGCAAGTCTTCTTCCACCATAGTTTTAGCCTCTTGGATCTGCATGAAGGCAGCTTCTTGGTCCAACATGTCAGCCTGCACAGAAGAAAGCAAGGAGTCAGCATTTATAGTTTCAATTGGCAGGGGCTCTGCGTGCACATGCTCTGTTGGGAGAATAAAAAGGAAAAGGGAAGATCATCAAGAACATTCTTCAAAGAAAGAGACAAGCAAACATTATGATGTCTGCTCTACACACCTGTAGATCTTTACTGAAGTCAGCCACTGACGTATGTAAGACATAAGAAAAACCAGCAAGCATCCTGCATACTTGTGAGAACCTGAATTGCTCTTAGATAACTTCACATCCTTACTGAATTGACAAAACAAGATAAAAATGAGATTAATCTTTCAAGAACTAACATTAAGCTATATAGAAAATTCTGAATTAAAAGATTCATTAGATGCTGTAGCTACTCCCTGAAATAAAAGTTCCTGTCCTTGACACAATTGCTATTGGCAACACCAGAGATGAGGTGCTTCTGCTAACCTGCTGCTTTATCACCCTTCCTGGCTTAAGAGACTTAAGAGCAGCAAAATTCAACACTTTGATGGAAAATCATTGAGTTTTCTAACACATTCTACAAATACTACATTTGCAGAACCTAAATACACAAGTTAAACAGAACATAAATCATGAAGACCATCTACAATCTTACCTCAATATTCTGCAGCTGTGCTGCAATACGCTCCTTTTCTTTAATAGATCTGTGCTGGGTTTCAGTCAACTGCTGAGACAACGCCACATTCTCCAGTTTGAGATGTTCCAACACACCTGCTTGGGTCATTTGCCCAGCCTAAAGGAAGGGGAAAAGAAATATACTGGTTAGTAAGAGAAGCCAAAATTCAGCCAACAAATGTCATAGTTCTAGGGGGAAGGAAAAAGAAAACAACAACAAAGAAACCACAGTCTGTCTGTGCCTCATATCAACTATTACTTACACGGCACTACAGCTCTTCATCTACATAAGACAAGTGTTCTGGTTAATTTCTGCCTCAGTAATAACACACCATGTTGAAAACCAAACTGGCACCCCTACTCTGCTCTCCATCTGAAGTATACAGAGAGCAGCTCCCTTATCAGAGTTCACAAACAACATCCCCTAGATAAAACTAACCCAACAAGTACCTGTATGTTAGCCATCTCACTCTGCAGCCTGACTCGAGCCTCCTGGGCGAGCACCAGCTGCTGCTGGTACCACTGTCGCACATTCTGGAGAGAAGTGATTTCTGTCTCAGATGCTTTCAGCTTATTGGTCAGCGTGGTCCGTTCCAGCTGCACTTTCTGAAGTTGGTTCTGTAAGGAAGCCAACTGCTGTCGCAGATCATGAACTACAGAAAGGGAAAGAAAGAGGAGGGGTTATCAAATTCCATCGCTCGATTTTCATGCACACGGTTGCAAGGCTTATTGCTGCATTCACAGCTTATTTATTTGATAAAAAACACATGCACCTCATGACACAAAGACTAGCTGTTCCAAATGAGCAGAAATTCTAGAATAAAAAAAAACGAGGGCCGTAAACAGAAAGAAATTAAAATAAATGAGAGATTTTTAAAAGTTTTTTAAGAGGCAGAGAACATGAAATAATTAAAAAACAGAAGTGAAAATCAGGTATCCTGACATGAAGATTCATCATTACAAGTCAGTGTTTGTATTTCCCTGAAAACCATTAGTCCATTGTCCTACAGGTATTTAAGACCCACGGGTCCCTCTCCAGGCTGGCAGTGTCTCGCAAATTGTGGCACTCATGACACAAAATAAAAAGCTATCACCTTAAAATTCAGACTTCTGTGCTAGTATGATGTCAATAAAAAGCAAATTAAAATATTTCTTGCTCTTCAGAATCATGTCAAAATAAAAGTGATTATAGAATATAAATATTGTGGAGATCACAGTACACATCAGCCCACCTGTGCTGTCTCTGGTGAGAACACTTTTTTGCATATCTTCAACTTTCAGCATGAGTCTTTGGTACTGCTCCTCTGCTAACTGCAAATCATTATTTGAAGAAGCCAAACTAGCATTCTTTGCTTCCAAGGTGTTTTGCAGGTCTGCCATTGCTCGCTCCAGATCCCAGCAAGACTGCTTTAGTGTGGCCACTTCAGAGCTCAGCGATTCCTGCTTCTGCTGGCTGGTTTGGCTGTGCTCCACCTGCGCCTGAAGCTTCATGTTCAAAGCTGCAAGTTGGGCCTGTAGCTCAGCCTTCTCTTTGAGAGCCTGAACGCGCCCCAGAAATAAAATACAAAAGTCTTAACAGAAAATATACCAATGGCTGACTAAAGAAGATACAGAGCAAAATAGCTTTGCTAAGGCAAAGACTGCTTTCTTCTAAAAGTCATTTTTTCAAGTGACATCTCACCTAGTTAACTGTCAGAGGGAACAGACACACCAAACTATGTTTTGGTTAAAAGTCCTGACATGGTTACTGGTGTATAAGATTTGTTTCCACACTTTAAGTAAGAATGTTCTGCATTATGTATGCTATACCATTAGTCAATGCAAACTGAAAATACAGCAACACAGACAAGCACCAGCACAACTCTTGATCATCCCTAGACTGCTTTCGTCTTTTCTTTAAACCTTTCAACAGCTTTACTGACTTTATCTCCCTAAACACACTTGTAATGTAACTGGTTCAACAATGTTTTTACAAAACACACTTCCATAAGTGAATTGAAAAAGTAATTAACACACGAACATAATTTGCTAAATACAGAAATTCATTTTCTACCTGATTAGCTTCTACTGAAAGTGCCTCTAGCTGTCCTTCAAGTCTCATCTTCTCCTTTAGCACCTGCAACATTTCGTCATGAGTTCCTGCGACAGAGCTTTCCATAGATACACTGCAGGGAGAGACATCACACAGTTCAAGGGTTGGAATACTGCACTCTCCCTGCTGAACAAAAGCACTGCTAAAATGAAGAGGTATTCAACTCCATAAGATAATACGCTTCCCATGTGACCTAGTAACATGCATTCCAATTCTGATGGATCCAGAAAAGAGCAGAGCAGACTTGCTACCATCTAAAGAGAAGCAGACTGCATTCACACTGAAGTTTTATGGTAGCTCCCAACATCTGCAGCAACTAGAGTTTACTGTGGCACCATAAATTTGTTACTTTTACATGAGTGCAAAGCAGCAACAGGAAGTGCAAAACAAGGAAGAAAAGGTTTTCTTATTCTCTTTCCACCATACACAGCTGAGGAAACCAGAGAAAGCTGACAAGATCTTCTCTCTCAATTACTGTGAGAAATAAGCCTATGATGGGACAATCAGATTTCACCCTTAAGGTCTCAGGGATCTACACTTCACTTTGAAGCAGGGAGGGGGAAAGAGGAAGATGCAATCACTAAATTGCTATGTATGCAATGTTTCTATTACTGCTTTTGCAAACAAGTGATTAAAAAAAAAAAAACAAAAGCAACACAAATAACTCCATCACTAAGGGCTTCAGCAGTCGTCATCTTGCTTGCCTACAATCAGTTCACTGATCACACACATGTAAGCTTGTTAGACTAAAGGGCTGAAGACAGTAAGAGTATTAAGGAGAGGACTCCTAGCAGTACAGTGACTTGAGGTCTGAAAGACCACATAAATGATCATAATAAAAATCACAGCTTGAGTCAATACTTTCAGGCCTTAAAGGCCAATGCCACATCAGGGATTCTGTGAATAAATGCTCCACAAGCAAACGTAGATGGAAGTAATTGCTAGCAAAACTTTTAAAACATCCCTTCAGTGTCAAAACTATCTTTCTCTAAAACATACTTAGTCAGTAGGTACTCAGTGTTCTTTCAGTTTCTTTTAGAATCTCTAAGTTAAAAGCCAATTTGATTGTGACAAACAGAATTTAAAGTTTCATCCAACATTAGCAGAAGAGCAACGGACTGCCTGTTCTATAAAAGTACAATGCCTGACAATCACATGTCTGTGTATTGGTCTTTCTTACCTGCTAGAAATACTGTCTCTCCGGCTCCGTACTTCACCGTTAAATTCTTGCTCTTGGGCTTGGTGCTCCACTGCTGCAGCCTGTAGCACTTCACTGATGGAAGGAAACTGCCCTATTGCATCAGGATGTATCTTCTGACCGTTTATTGTATATGGAATTCTCTGTTTGCTTTCTGAATTTGGTAAACTGTTATACAGCCCTTTTCCTGATACGCTGCTGTAGGTAGAGCTGTCGCTTTCATTTCCATCCAGTCTCATTCCGGCTTCACTTCCATCAATCTCTGAAATGCTATCTCCTGCCAAGGAGGAATTCTCTATTCGATCATCTGCATCAAAGGGAAGGCTAATCTCTGAAACAACTGATGCTGGACCACTTCTGCTCTGCTTCAAAGTCCCACCAGGTAAATCAGCAGCCACAAGATTCCCTGAAGAACTTCCAGAGCCTGAATCTTCAGTTCTGTAGTCAGCCAAGGACCGGATCTTACTGGACTTTGAAGACTTGGAACTTTTTCTCTCCCTTGAAGATGCTGGAAGTCCCAAGCTTCCCAGCTTCGGCCCCCTGGGGACACTGGTCCGCAAAAAGGAGTATTCTTTCGTCATTGCTACAGTGCTAGCTCTTGGCAAGATTTCTGGATTTAACATCAGCTCAGGATCTAGCGTGCTGGAGGGACGGCTTTTGGATGTAGACTGACTGGACTAAAAGAAACAAAGAGACTCCCGTAAATTCCAGAATGTGACACCTGAACTAGTGTCAAGGATTTATTTTGTTGTAGAACTATACGCACAAAGCTCTGAACTTTCACATTAACGTTTATATTTCCACATCACTTCGTGAACAAGGTGAACTATGTCAGCAATCAACTCTATGGAGAGTTTGGAAAAGCTGCTGAATGTTTAAAGCAGAGAAAATGTAATTTAAAGCACAGAGAGAATGAAGTTTCCAAGCCAACCAGTAACTACCAGAGCTACAACAGATGCTGTGTGCTACTCACTCTTTCTTGATGTCTCTTCACCCTGTACTGCTTGAGCTGCTCCTCCAGCCGTCTTCTTGCTTGAAGTCTTATTTGTTCTTCATTCTCCAGTGGGAGGGAAGACTCTACTGAGCCTGTAAGCGAAGGGTGTCTTGACAGTTAAAAAAGGAAAACTGCAAGAGAGGCAAATCTGACGCAAAAGGAAAAAGCCCCTTCTACCACCAGCAACATGCTTCATGCTAAAGCAAGAAATGCAAGGAAAGCCCAATAGCATGCACCTCAAAACATTCTCTTCTAACATAGCGTTGTGTAAGCATTGATAATGATTGTGTATTTCAGTTTGTCCAGGTTCCAAGTGCTGTAGTTCCTCCGAGTGCATACAAAAAAGCAAAAGATCCTACAGCAAGTCTTGTTCACCTGCTCTGAACTTTGGGCAGTACTGAAATGGAAAAGCTGAGACAGACCTACACAGTCTGCTCATTCCTTAAAGGTCTGAGAAAGACAACAGACACGTTCTTGTACTTGGTTAACTCGCACTGTCTGTCCAGCAGGAATGCTTTTAAAAAACATTCCAGAAAAGTCATGCAGCGTTAAGATCCCTTACAGGGAAGGCTTCTCCCTTCTCCTCTTCCTCTTTATTACTCGCTCACAATGACCTGCTTTTGTTTTGTTGTAAAATTCACCTGTAACTCCCCACAACCAGGCAGGAAGATCAGAACAGCTTCAATCCCAGAAAGCATAGATCCCCCTCCAGCGTGAGAATAATTTAAATGTTAAGGCACGTGCTTTAGCTGCAGCAGGGGGTGGGATACTGAAAAAAAAATGAATTTTAGTTCAAAGTAAAAGCTCACTGCAAAAACGACATTTAGTCCAAGCTGAAATGATAGTAGAGGTTTCCACAGTCAGGCTCAGAGAAAAAAGCTTTGTGCAGCAATGGAAAGCAGGGGCACTATCATAAACAGATGCTTACACAATTCTGTTTCTTGCATGGGAAGGCTTAGTTTGAGAGACTGCAAAGCTTCTTTTCTAAGAGCTACGCCCTCAGCACTAGTTCCCTGAGACTTCCTTAGGCTGTCATGGAAACCAGGCACACCTGGGGATGACTCTTGACCCTGAGGACTGCTGGTGGGATCAAAAGATATGGGAGAGTCAGGGAAGAGCAACTCTGGCCCATTCTGGCAGGCGTCCGCTTTGCTGCTTAGCTCCAGACTTCCCTCTTCATTTGGCACTTCGCTGAGGTTACCACTGGTGGCTGGAAAAGAAAGTTTCACTGAGCTACACCGCAATCCACTCCATGTATCTTCACAGCTCTGTCCACACACAGCACTAAGGCTACTGCCTCCAGACACGGATACAGCAATTGCTAAGACAGCAAGTGGAAAACACAACGTTATACAGGATATTTCTTCATTTAAAACAGTGAAATCTCTCTCATTTTCTTGAATACAGTGCCTTGTAGCAGGATCTCAAATGCAATCATAAAATATCTTCAAAACTTCACACCAATCTTGTTAGATTTCAAAGCACTACACACCAATATAGCAACGATCTCCATCACAGCACGCAGCAACCCACTACAGTCTAGCAATTAGAAGGCAATTAAAGAACCACCTTGGTAGCAATTTTGTCTCATCTCCTTTCCTATCATGAAGATGTTTCTTCAAAGCCAGCTCAGTGCTCTGTAGGTTTATATTTTGGATGTCTCACACATTTTTATTTTGCTCCATCAGGGGTTATTTCAGGAACTGCTGCTGCAGCAGAACTATACATCTAACTTCACACGTATTAAATCTCTGCAGAATACCTTGTCAGAGCAGAGCAGTGAAGCAGCCCCTGACTTTCTGCTCACACTGCGCATCGCTGTGATAACCAGAACTCATCAGAACAATATGGAAGATAACACTGTGGCTTTTCATAAATACATCTGACAATATTTAGCATGTGCGACCACCAAGTATTTCCAAGCAGAAAGATCAAGTTTCCCCTTCCCATTTCCCCTCCCTCACGCTGCAGGCAAGAAAACAAAGTTTCCTGCATTTTCTTTTTAAAAAATACAACGTGGGGAAAATAAGAGAACTGAGAAACATTCAATCAGAGAAAAGATCCTCTCAAAACAGAAATGTTTCTAAGACTGACACGGGAAGTTGGTGACATTGATTAAAGACTTCAATTACTGACTTAACCATCAGTCCTTCACCATATTGCAGTTGAACTATTACCCCTTAACATTATGAATCACTGCCATCTTCTGAAAGCAAAACAATTAAAAAGAATAAAGCTGTGCATGTCTGCGGTGAACATGAAAGCACACCTGAAGTCAAAGAAGCCATATGGGACAAACTGAGAGGGAGGAAAGAAAGCAGGGATTTTTGCACTGCTTCTCAGCTGTCCCCACATCTGCAGGGCACACTCCTGTGTGCAGCACGGATGCTGGCAGGGCACACCAGCACACAGGGTGCTCACTGAGGAGACAGTGTGCAGAAAAGAACTACAGCTTTCCATGGCAGATGGTCTGAGTGTATCAGCTCCCTACACTTTGAATTAAAATGCTTTCCAGTGTCTTCTCTGTCGTACAGAGAACATGTGCAGGCCTTCTGAGCCTGAGTCTTTTCTCCAGCACAGCTCACCAGATGGAAGGGATAGGTACAACCAGGTCACAAAGGAGCAAAGAGGATGGAGCTGCTTTCTAAATGACCAACCAACATCAGGTACAGATGAAGACATTTTAAAACTGCAGCTTAGGAATGTAAGAAGTACATTTTTAAGAGAGCGAGTGCTATGAGTAACAACTCCTTGCACGTGCAGAAATATTCTGCCCACAGTTCTGAAACTGCAGCTATTACCACACTGAGCTTATTCTCACTTTTTTTCTTCATAACTGTGAGTGGTACACATGGATTAAACAAAACAAAACAAAAAAAAAGGTAGTACAGAAACCAAATTCTGGAAGAATGGTTTCCTGCCAATTTCCTGAGGCCATGAGACATCCAGCATCCAAATGCTGTCTGGAACTCAAGTAATTTAATGGCAATAGTGTCAATACAACCGTGGTCAGGACACTGTGGGAAGAGATGGAATTCAATTGAAAACACTGGAGTCACACAGCACCTATTTACAAGCCACAATTCAATTGTCTGGACGACGCCCAAGACAGGAGAAAGCAGGAAAGTGTGATATCCAGATTCATAAAAGATGAATGAATCAGCACACAGCTACACTGCCACTCTGATAAAGGGCAGAATGATAAGTGCACATAAACTCTTAGGACTCCACTTCCTGCCCGCGACAAGGTGACAAGTCTGAGATAGCAGAGGAGGGGCCGGAGACTAACAGCTTCATCACATGATCCCCTCTGTATCAACAGAAAGTTCCTTTTACACAAGGACTCCTTCACGTGTGCATGCAGCTGCGACACACAGACCCCTCTCATATCGTATCTCTCATTATCTATAGTGGAAACATAGAAACTTCCATGCAAGGAGAAGATTCTCACAGAGAAAGCAGTTCAGTGACAGCACGGGTAGGGAAGCTGCTGATTTGAGATTCTGTAAAACACAGCACAATGAGGCCCTAGGCAGCCCTGAGCACCAGCACAGCAATGCTGTGAGCATGAGACCGGACCAGAAGAGCCACGGAGGGCCCTTCCAACCTCAGCTTTTCCATGACTCTGTCACCTACTCAGATCTGTACACTCTTCAGTTTCTCCTGATTATTTTACTACAGAGCCCATCTACATTATTTTGAGATAATCTGGAGAGTACATGCCAGCATCTCTTTTCTACACAGACAGTCCAGAGTGACTTTTTCAGTTTTAATTTAGAACTTCAGATACTGGAATAAAATACTCCGTTTCTGACCTGTTGGAACTGTTAGTCCTGAAGAGCTTCACATATACGCTGCTGGAAACAATTTCAGAAGACACAGTAACACTGTGAGCAGCACTTGCTCAGCTGATGGCGTTGGGCAGTACGAGCTTGTTTTGAAAGAATGAATTTTAAAACAGAAGTTTTCTCATGCGCAGAGTCACGGCCTTCACCAAACTTTCCAAAAATCCCTGACCTCAAGGACAAAGATGTCCTTCAGCACCACCCAAACAACAGATAAGCCTTGTAAACCCTGGAAATGATGCAGTTCACATGAAATTACTTACTGTTAACTTCATCTCCTGTAATAGGCAAAGCTGACTTGGCGTTACAGTCCCCACATTGTTGAGAGGTGCCAGGAGCCCCACTGCTGCTCCTGTTGTCCAACAGGACATCCTGCTGCACGGCCGAGGATTCCATGGTAAATACAATCCAGATTGCAGGTAACTATTTCTTCTAAACGTGCTCCCAAGCAAACTACCAAGTCCAGTTTCTCTCCATTAGCAATAACAGCATCAAGATGTTATGCAGGGGCACAGTTCTGAGCCTTTCAGCTGTTCGTGGGCAGCAGGCAGTTGATGATTCCAGGTCATGAAAACAGCTTAGGGCCAAAGCTGTGATCAGCAAGGCGCTGCATACTCTACAAACAAACGTAGATTGAAAAAGGCAGTTAAAAAGCAAGCAGCACTCAGATCACCCACCAGCCTCAACAAACAGAACCAGGAGAAGGGATAGTAACAGAAACAATGCAGTACAACCAACCTCTCTAAATAGGAAATGATCTATTTAACACCGTTTTTGTCATGTTCTGTTTCTCAGTTGCATTGACAGGGCAGTGTAATAAGGCAACAAGATACTATTCAGCAAGATGACTGATTTAAGATCTCTGTCCTTTTTAATGGGAACATCTCTTTCATGTCAGCTTTCACAAGCCAGACAGCACTCAGAGCAGCACTGTGCTCTGTGAGTCACGGTCTGGACTTTCATAATGTATTTTCGTTCCAAGGACCTGCTGCCATCTGGGTCAAATCCTCTGGTCACAACGCAGGAGGGAACCAGGGCTATTTTACAGAAATGACATCACTGCCGTTTACTCACCCGCAGAGCGAGCAGCACACACACACACACACACCACCAACACAGCATCAGGGAGGGCACAGCACAGCTCCCTGCGGTGTCAGGAGGAGATTCCCAAACACAGAACGCAAATCCCACGTCCTGCATTCAGCTCCTACCTGTACTCGGCCCCGGACTGCCGACACCATCTGACAAAAGACGGTGCAAGCACTCACTGCAGCTGTCAAAACGTTCAAACACGCTGACAGCTGAACTCCCAATACCAAACAGCAGAAACCCCCGGTTTCGAAGCGGCGGAGGGGATTTCAGGCCAGGCCTGCTTCCAGCGCACTTCTACACACACGCTGTGAACAGCAGCTGTGCTCGGGATGTGGGGACGTGTAAGCGCCGCAGCAGGGCGGCCCTCAGGAGGCAGCAGGAGCTGCGGGCACAGCCCCGGGACCGACATCTGCACGGGAGCGGAGGACAGCAGCTCCGCCGCAATGGGCCACGGCTTCACAGGGCCGTCCGTGCCCGGGAGCCCACAGCGGCCGCCACGCGGGCACCGCCGAGCGGCGGAGGAACCGCAGACAAAGGCGGGACGGCTCCCGCTGAGGCTCCGGGCCCGTCTCCTCGGGCCCCTCTCCGTACTCAGCGCCTCGTGCGCGGCCCATCCTCAAACACCCCAAGGCCGACGGCTTCCGAGCCCTTCCGCGCACCCACCCGTCACGCACACGGGACGCGGGCGGTGACCCCCGCACAAACCTTTCCGCTCCGCTCCGAGCACGGAGCGCGGCAGGCAGGGCGCGGCAGGCAGGGCGCGGCAGGCAGGCCCGGAGCGCAGCGCCGCGGAGCCCCACGCACCCCCGGCCCCCGCCGCCACCCCCAGCCCCAGCCCCGGCCCGGCCGGACCCGCGCAGACCTGGTGCCGCCCGCCCGGCTGCCGCCCGAGACGTGGCGCTGCCTCCGCCGGGAAGGGGCGGGCGGGGCGCGGCGGTGCACCGCGCTTCTCCCTCCCCACCGCCGCCTCCGCAGGGCCGCGCGAGTCCCGCCCCGCGGCCGCGCCCCCCCCTCCCCAGCCCCGCCGGGCCCGGCGCTGCTCGGCGGCAGGCGGGCGGGAGCTCGGCGGCCCGCGGCAGCCGGAGGGGCGGCCGCTACCGCCGGGCCCGGTGGAGTGGCGGCGGCTTTTCCGGACGGACCCTTCCGGCAGCGCGGGGAAGAGGAGCGGCCTCCGCGGGCGGGCCGCCCTCCGGGGCGCGTTCCAGCCGGGCCGGGCGGGGCTGCGCGCGGCCTGCCTGCAGCGGCTGCCCGGCCGCGTTGGGTCCGGGTGCTCCTGTCCGTCGTTGGGTTTGGGTTTCGTTTCTCCCATTCGATAGCTTTGTGGTGACTTTTCTTCTCCGGGTTTGCTCACGCGTATAGAATTTGGTGAAGGCACGTCCCCCTGCGTTGTCAGTGGGTTCGCGTGTCCCGTGGGTCGGGTGGGAGGAGGTGACCGACTTGCAGCTGTTTCCTGCTGGGGCTCGTGTCTTACCCAGGGATCATTCGGAGGTTGGTGGGCTGTTTGTCGGTTGGGTGGATTTTACTGTATAGAAGTCAGGAAGACAATAAAACGTAAATCAACAGAGAATCTAACTTGTTGAACTCAGTTACAAAGCTGCTAACCAGGCTCCTGCCACATTACTAGGGGCACTACCATGGCACTTTACACCTCGTGCAGAGGTGGCCTCTAAGGCAAAGGTTGGAAGAGAACGCTACAAATAAATTGAGGAAGAGGACTATTACAAGTAGAAATACAGGAAAGCACCAGTTTAAGTGATGCTGGCAAGGCAGGTGGCCAGAGACAGGGATGAGAGGAGCATGATCAAGAAGGGCTCTGCAGTGTGCACCTCAGCACAGTCTTCTTAGAGAATTTTCTGTGTGAAACACCTTTTACTGTTCACAAATTCACAAACATGGTTACAGTAGGGGACTTAACACCACCATCTAGAAAATGTCTGTTAGGATTCAGAGAACGGCAGCTCATCTGCCTTCTCCTTCCCTGAGTAGTCCTCTGCAGGAGACACCAAGGACAGCATGGTGAGGAAGACTTCAATGTTTCATCTTAGTTCCATTTTTTGCCCATCGTAAGGATGTAAAAGCAAGACCTTTGCCTCCCACAGAGAGCTCGAATTAAGAACTGATGAGTCACTAATGTAGTTTTTCAGTCTGGATATTTGTCTATGTTTGCTTCTTGGCTTTGATCCGTGTCTCTGGGACAATTTATTGCTTGGGCAAATCTCCGGAGTATCTCTGAACTTACTGAGTACTCTGCCACACGGCACCACACCCCCAGTTCCAGGGATAACCACTGGTTCAGAGGCCGCCCCCAGGAAAGGCACGAAGCTGCAGCAGGTTGCCCGAAGGAGGAGGAGGAGCCCTCGGACTGAAAGATATCCATCGTCAGGACAGGGAGGAGTCGTGGTAGTTGCTAAAAGCGCCAGGAGCATCATCAGGCACTAACTCATGAGGCTTTGGAGTGCAGAGGTTGTGCAGGAGATACGTTTGCAGGCACTGCAGTCTCTGTTCTTCATCAGAGAAAGAGCCAATGGTAATGGTGTCTCCCAGAGTTTACTGAAATTCCCCTCTCTGAGCACTCCTCTCCCCTTCAGATACTGAAGGCACATGCAGAGCTTCAGCTGGTGCAGCCAGGCAGGGCTGTCCCGCTGCTTCTCTCCTTCAGACCTTAATAGGAATTGCCTTTTTCTGGAACCAACAAGGCCTTGCTCCTAAAAGGGGAAGGCAGCTTTACTGATTTTGGCTCTGACAAAAAAACAACTGACAACTATTAGGGTAAGACAGACCAGTGCAGGGTTACCTGTCCGTCAGGGTGTCTGAGTAATCAAAACACCTTCCCTCTCATTGTTCTCCTTCTTGAGGGACTGGTGGAGCAGAGACCAGCAGCTCTTTTAAACGCAGTGAGTTTTTCCTCACAGAGCTGAAGAATTCAGCCTATTCCTGACATAAGTGTTCTGAGGAGCGGCTGCTGCTTCTACAAATCCTGAGCAGATGTGTCAGAACTAGCAAAAGAGGGGCTGAGGTAGGAGAGAAGGGCTCCGTGCTCTGCAGGAGCAGTGGGTGGCACTCTCTGCACAGCACAGAGCTGCTCATGCAGCTTTCCAGTTACAGCTATTGAAGCTACAAACATGTTTTTCTAAACACTTCCTTAGCAGAGATCTCATCCTCTAACCGCTGACAACACCACGTTCCAATTCTCTGCTTATTGCATGCTTTTCTGCTTACATCTTTCTATTATTTGGTGTCACTCAGTCTGCAAAACTTCATTAAAAAAGAAACCTATGCTAACCACACAGAAATAGCTCTGTTACTGGCAGGCTGCACTCAGGCTCCGGCATCCAGCTCTTCCCTCCCAGGGAAAAATGGCTTTGTGTTAAACACAGAACATGTGACTAGCAGCCAGCTCTCCAGCAATGGGCTTTAGGAAAGGCTGCCTTAATATTTTATTCTTCTATTTTATTTACTGATCCGTTATTTGTATGTGTGTAACGTTCGTACACCACTCTGCCTAAACAATTTTAGCATGTCTATTTTAGCAGCGATAAGGATTTGAAGCGTTACTTTCCTGACTCATTCCTATGAGAGACTCTGATGTAACTGTGGCATCTCTGATTTAGCAGCTTCACTCAGAATTGAACCAGCCTCTATCCTACACAAACGAAGGCTGTGAAAATATAAAAAGCAGCGTTGTGTAAGCGGAAGGTTTGCAGATGAGGACTCCTGCAATCAGAATAAACTCAGATTTAAGGCCTTGTTGCTGAAAGTCTCTTGCCAGTGCCCTCCTCCTGCCTAAAGCTGGATTCCCTATGGTTGCAGCAGCTGTTTCTCCATCAGCACTTCTAAGAGCTCATTGATTTCCATGGGATATTCCACTATTGCATCCCTGGGTGACTAGGGTTAGTTCTGGAGTCAGGACGCCTTACGTACTTAAGGAAACTAATTCAGGAAGTTCTCTTTCCACGTATCAGTGTGCTGTGTGTGTGCGGAGGGAGGGGATGGAAATTACTGCTGTTTGGCAGTTTTAAGCTTACCTTTTCCACAATAAATGATTTTTCTGTCAGCCTAAAAGAAGTATGTTTCTACTTCTCTTTCCTACAAATGACTTTCCCAGCCTGGGGCTCCTGGTTAAGACAATACTGGAACTGCACCCACTAAGTCATAAATGTTACTGTTCTGCTGCTCTGTAGTGCTTCCCTCCGTGACTCCAGAGCCCCACAGGGCACTGTGCAGCAGGCAACACGGGCCAGTCCTTGGAAGGACTCTGAAGGAGCAGGGAAGCCTGGAATTTATGTGACAGGATGCTTCAGAATATCTCATCAGGTGTGGAAGAAGCTCGATCTTGCCTGTTCAGGGACATGCAGAGTGGCACCTGCACCTCTCCTTCTAACACATGGTGGAGATGAGCAGCAACACAGCAGGGCTATGTGCCAGCTATGCGCGAGGTGAGGCTGTGGAAGGAAAGCATCAGATAGAGAATAAAGAGTGGGCAGAAAGCAAAGACCCTTCCACCATTCTGCCCTTCCTTGATTCCTCCAGTAAATCTCTCTGCTGTACCCCAGCTGTCTGACACAGCTGTGCCCCAGACACTGTGGGAAGCCAGCTCAGCAGCCAGATGTTCCCTGGGAAAGCATTGGAAGCACTGCTGGTGGGCTCGGTGCTGTGCCTGCATGCCTGGCCTCGTGGCTGACACCTTCAGCAGGCAACCAGACATCTCTTGGTTCTCAACCTCAAGTTGTCCATGCCCATGCAGTGCCCACTGCCTGCCAAGAGAAGAAGCTCACAAATATAGAGCAGAACCTCCATAAAAGCTGCAGCTTGGGGGGTCACCACTCTGAGCTGAAAATCCTTCTGAGCAGACTTCTCTGTTTGGTCCTTCATTCTGGGTGCTAAGCCGTAGTGATGGAGTGTTGTGCAGGCAGGTCCTGCTGCAGAGATCTGCACAGACATACGGACAGAAGTGGCTGGGCCAAGAGTGGAGTAAACAAACACGAGGAACCCACATACGATTGTGTCTGCACTGTGCTTCAAGGTCTCCAGCTCAGAGCAGCAGCACAGCCCACAGCACTGCTCGCTTGCCTCAGAAGGATTACAGGGGCCTGCACTCAGATGACCCCTGGAAAAGAATCCAAATAACAGGGATGTAAGATCCTTAAAAAGACTGCAGCACTGCCAGACTTGAGCACATTCTCTTTCATTCAGGTATTTCCAGTCCTGTCCAAGTGGCAATAAACCCATTCTTTGAGTACCTTTTTTTGCCAGCTAGCCACGACTGTGTGTTAACATAAGGAAAGAGCAGAAGGGATCTCTATATTTACTTCTGTCACGCTGAGCCCCATGTGGGAAAAAGTAGATTTCTTGTTTCAGGGATTTTTCAAAGCTTAACGTGCATTGATGGTGACATTGCCCTGAGGTTTAACTGCCACTGTTAAGAACAGCAGCACAGTGCTGGGACACAGAGCACAGACTGCCCTTCAGGCAGAAGCGTTCTGCTGGGAAAAGTCCCTCCGCTCCCTGCTGCTCACAACAGACATCATGTGGCTGTCTGTGCCGTTTCGGTTGACAGGTAACTCGAAGGAATATTACACGGGAGGAGCAAAATGTAAATTTGAACATGAGCCATCACAGCAAATAACCGACAGGGTCACAGCCTGGGAACATCACGTACGCATTTGCCTTGGAAAGAAAAGAGCGAAATAAGAATTGACCACATGAAGAATTATTTGCATCTTCTTCTGCCCTCAGTGCAAGGAGGAAAAACAATCCAATTAAGCTACTGAGATATTGCTCATGCACCCTTGTTTGAAGAGACAAACACAGGGCTCCCTGGGGAGGGCCCGGTGCAGAGGGGAGTGAGTGCACTCAGCTGCAGCGTCCCATCCCCGATCCCATCTGAGCCTTGGGCTTATCTCGTTGTTATTTTCTCCCAGTGTCCTCAGTTATACAGAATGTGCACCTGCTTGGAAACCAGCGGAAGGTGCTATGGGAGAATTTTTAATTATTGTTCCTTGAAAACAAAGTGAATGCCTGCATTTGGGAAGGAGGATTTTGGGACCTGCCACGCCAGTGCCCCTTGTCCGACAGGGGCCAGCTCAGGAGCTCTCTGGGCAAGCTGTGCCAAAGCCTCACCCACCTGCTGCTGCTGCTGGCAGTGGGTGTGCTCACTGCTTCACGGCTGTGCATGGAACTGAGCTCCAGGAGACAGCTCCAAGCGAAAAGGCACCGCCTTTTGTAAAACCGTAATCTTTTGACCCAAAATTCTACTCTTAGTTGCAGAATATGAGAACTAACTGCAGCTAGAGCTTGCTGCACCTGCGAGGACAGAGCCTTCTCTGCTCTGGGGCTGCAGAGGTGCCTGGCGCTCGCTGCAGGACGGGGACAGGAGAGCTTCTCAGCTAGCAACCCACAAAATGCCACGGAATGAGGAGTGTCCCCTGCCGTCCCATCACCTCCAGAGAGGTTAAGAGGCTGCGGGACGCAGACTGCCGGTTTTCGTGCAGCTCCCTCTCTTTGGGCTCCCTTAGGATGCACGGCGGCACTCCTTCCCTTCCCTCCTTGCTCACGCGAAGCCGGGCTGATCTTTCCTCCGGGAAAAGACTCGAGCACTTTTCCCCTTTCCCCCTTCTCTGACCCTGTCCGGACTCCGGGCACGGCCCTGCCCGCCGCCAGCACGCAGCCCCCATCGCCCCCATCTCCCCGCAGGAGGAACTTTCCCCCCGGAGCCGCTCCGGCCGCTGCCAGCGGGGCCGCGCCGCCTCCAGCCCGGCACTTTCCGAGCCCGGAGAGCACAAAGCCCCGCGAACCCCGCTCCCCTCCAGCCCAGGTCCCCCCGCCCCGCGCCGCAGGTGCCTCCCGGGGGAGGGCAGGGGCCGGGAGCGGCCAGGGGAGGGGGCGAGGGGCGGGGAGGCCGGGATCGGGGGGTCCCTGGCAGCGGCGCCCGCTCAGGGTACGGCTCCGCAAAGCCCCGCTCGGCACAGCGCGGCTCGACAGCGCAAAGCTCGGCACGGCACGGCTCGGCTCGGCACGGCACGGCTCGGCACGGCACGGCTCGGCTCGGCACGGCTCGGCACGGCTCGGCACGGCTTGGCACGGCACGGCTCGGCACGGCACGGCTCGGCACGGCACGGCACGGCACGGCACGGCACGGCACGGCACGGCTCAGCGCCCCGCGCCATGGGCCGGAGCTTCCCCGGCGCGGAGCTCGTCCTGGCGGCGGCCGCTGCGCTCTGCCTCGGCGGGGCGGAAGGCAGCAAGGTAACCTCGGGCAGCCCCTGCCCGCCCCCGGCGGCACGCAGGGCACGGCACGGCACTGCAGGGCACGGCACGGCACTGCAGGGCACGGCACGGCACTGCATGGCACGGCACTGCACTACACGGCACGGCACGGCACGGCGGGCGGGCGGCTGCGCCGGGAGCGGGGCTCGGGGACGCGGGGATGCGGCGGGGCTGCCCTCGGCCCCCGCCCGGGGGTGGATCTGCGGCCGGCTCCTTAGGACCGGCTGCGGGGGTCCGCCTCGGGTCCTTGCGATTCGGTGCGGGCAAGTCCCGTGGATACGGATGTATCGGCGTTCCTGGCAGAAATCGGAGCACTTGCCCCAAACGCGGCCGGAACGAGGGGTAGCTTGGCACGGCGAGCGCGACCCAAGCACTTCGAGTCGCGTTACCCTCCCTTTGCTCTCCTGCCTCGTGCACATCGTCTGTGGTACTGAGAGCAGGTGAGTAGCGGCAGGGAAGGATGCTCCGCTGGCGGCGGTCGGGGGGGGGCAGGTGAGGAAGCAGCGCAGGGCAGTGCCGGGAGCGCGGGGCGGCTGCGGGGCGATGGGAGCTGGGTGTCCGAGATGGGGGACAGCCCCGACCCGCTGCCCTCGTGGGGACCTGCCCCGTGGGCTCTGGTAGGAACACGAGCCGCCACGCCGTAAGAAAATAATATTGTGTAGAAGTACATCTTTAGTGATGTGTAAATAAGTCGAAGAAATGCGGGGGATTGTTTTTCTGGGGGGAAAGCAGCACGGTGTGGTTCAGCCTGCCGCAGCACTTAGCAGCACACACCGACTTTGTGGCTCAAAGGAAGATGTTTCGTCACGCTCACGTGAAGACAGCTACTGAGAACTTCTTACTTAAACCGTGATTTTGGTTCTAAAGTACCAAGCACCAACCTCACAAAGGTGCACGCTTTAATCTATAGAACTGTACAGCTGTGGGTTCCTGTCTTTTGCCTCTCTTTTAACCCAGACCTGCAGCGTGTGATCTGGAAGCTTTCCCTCCCCTTGGGCTTGTTTCTGGGGGTGAACAACTCCTGCACCCAGCTGCATAACCGCTCGCTGCCCCAAGTCCTTACATCTGTCCTGGGCTAGCTTTGTTCTAATTTTGCCTGGATAGTCATGAGACGGAACAAATACTTGCTTGGATGTGAGTTCCAACGGTGGCACTCTGAATTCATCAGCAAACCCTGTTTGTTATGTTCGATTTTTCTTTTCCCTGTGTTGCCCAGCCAGCTCCCGTTGATCTCTAGTCCTGAAGCCAGGACCGTCTGCTTTCCCAGCAGGCAGTACCAGAACCAGTCAAGCACTGGCCATGGGTACCATAGCAGAAGTGCCTCCTGAAAGCAGCAGCCTCCCCCTTGTTTTCCCAGGCATGACTTATCCTCATGTCAGTCACTGGTGTGACTGCGCACTGCCTGTAGTCTCTAAACATGTGGGACAGTTTCTTTTGCAGAATAAAACTTAGGCATTTTCTATCGCTTATCTGCTTCAATGTGGCAGTGAAAATCATGCACGTAGACACGTGTGCACATCTCTCGCTCCATGTTGTTGTTATTTTTTTGACTCAGTTGTACTTGTTCTTGCTCGTCAAGGTCTGCACTACGCTCTGTAGGCATCATTATTTTAATCTGTTTTGGCTACATTCTGATAGCGTTGCTACACTAGGAAAAAATCCTCCTCTGAATGGTTGGTTCAAATCTGGTTCGGTTTAGCAGAAATGAGAAATGAATTCTCTGCTGGCGTGCAGTTAGCAGTATGGAAACCACAGCGGATTCCTTGGAATAGGCACTGTGTGTGTGAGGGATGGTGGTCTGTGGCAGTCAGAGCTGAGGGCCACGGTGATGTTCTAGGGTTCTGTGGGTGCTTTGTAGCACAACAGTGCCCTCTCTGGAACCCCCAACTAAAGACTGCAGCAGCACAAGAGTTGGAGCAAGTGGGAGAGAGTTTGAAGCTAAGATGTGTGATGTTTCCTCCTGTATGTCTGTATCAGATGAACAAGATGTGTGGAGAAGTGGCTTGTTTATCCTGAAGGAAGAATGTCAAAATGTCAGGTCTCTGTATGCCCATGAAGTATTACCTGCTTAATCCAATGCCCATGGAAGGGGTCTCTATGGCAGTGCCATCTCTCACCTAGCATTCGGCTGTTCACTTGCTGCCTGGAAAAAAGCTCAAGTCTCTGTTGTTTCCTTTAAGAGAAGAAATCAATGATCCCAACCTTATGGTGAAAGTCCTGCTCCCAGGGAAGACCATGGCAAAATTCCCCCTCGCTTCAGAGGGAGCAGAGCAGGATACTTCCCAAGATCAGTGAAGGATTAAACAACAACAAAAAAAATCAACTACTAAAATATGCACCTCAATTAGCAAAGAATGTGGCCTGATTAGTAAAGTGTATGAAATTTCAGCTATTAAATTCTACGGCCCCCATCAACAAAGCACACTGCACAATTGGCAATGTATCCAGAATCTCAACGCCTGTCCCAGGCTCCTGCCAGGCCAACCAAGCATGCAGCTGAATCAGGGAATTATGCAACTGGAGCAGCAAAATATGCACTTCTGACTGGGGAGGGAAGGGCATGCAGAGGCTCAAGTGTGGAGAGCTGACACACAGTAGGTCTGAGGATGTTCGTGGTCAACCTCTGCCTTAAGAAAAGTGGAGGCAAAAGAGATGCATTTGAAGAAGTCTCTCCAGACAATTGTTGGGATGGAAAAGTACATCCCTTGGCCAGCTCAGTGCTGACAGCAGCCCTGCTCCTGCCTGGATGTGCTGCACATCTGGTTCTGATCTCAGCTGCCAGCTGTGGGGGTTATTTCATAACGCGTGAATGGGGTTTGTAGCTTACTTTATAGGTCACTACAGAGCACTGTGTTTCTGTCCCAAGAATCTAAAGCAGTCAAGAGAAGTGAGGGATCCTCAAAGACTCTGAAAGTTTTGTTGGCGAGAAACTCGCTATCTATTAAGCTCATCACTGTTTGTAAAAGTACTCTGTGCTTTCAGAGAGGAAAAATGATAGGTCTTTCCTCTTTTCATTAGACATTGATGAATTGCTGTAGCTGTTCCTATTGTATTTACAACGTACCTTGGAGCTGGGTACTGTGAGGAGAGCTTGGGTGTGCAGCCAGTGTGGGAAGCAGTTCTGTTCTGATGTCCTGAAGCGGCGGAGCCGTTTCTCCCCACCTCGTGCCTGTGTGCTTAAACCATAAATCCAGCCACAGTACCTGGTCCTCGTCCTCGGAAGATATTCTTGCTTGAAATGACTGCTTTTGTTTGATGCAGAAGAGCTGTAGGTTGTCCTGCTTTGATAAAGATCAGGATTTCTACAAACTGCTTGTCTAAAATGTTATGTTATTGCTGGAAGTAAACTACATTACATCACCTGTGTGCAAGGAAGGCATGAGAATTGCATTGTTTTACTGTGCTGTTCCTAGTAGTACCCAGAAGTCTGAAACACTACTTGAGTCAAAGAAATTCCTTTCTTTCCCGCTACCCCTTTTATTTTTTATATCCACCACCGTCACTACACAAAACTGGTATGCATCAAACTTATTTACCAAATTTCTGTCTTATTTCCAGGTCAGTTCAGTGAATGATCCCATTTAGTTCTTTTTTTTTTTTTCCTGTTTCAAGTGTTTCCTACTGAGTCCTGAACAGTGCCTTTAACATACAATTGATTTGGGTCACTGAACCTTAATTTTTCACGTGTGATTGTTTGTATCCTGCCACTGATCTGACTGGTATTTCAGTGAGAAAAATGCAGGTGGATTCCTCCTAGAGGCTAAAGTTGGTGTGGAGTCTCTTGCAAAATAAGATCGTGGAGTACATATCCCTGGAACTGGGCAATCATTCACAACTTTTCTTAATTCTCTGTCTGGCTGAAACATTGTAAATCTGGCTCTCTTGTTCACACTAAGCAGCAATAATGTCCACAGCGTTTCAGTCCTGATAATTCTAATTACTGAAGTAACGAAGAGGCTGAGAAAGGAGAAGATGGATGAGGCTGGCCTTGAGTGTGGCACAGCACATGGGGCTCTCTCTTTGCATGGCTGAACTGTGGTTCTCTTGTTTGCCAGGGCCAGCAATGGGAGATGCCATCGAGGTAAAGAGAAGGAAGGCAGTGGCAGAGAACTTCTGGAGGGGTGTGGGTAACGTTTGTGCTGAAGGAGGTGAATGAGTGCTGCACCTCTGGAGATGCCGGCTATCCCTGAGATGAAAATGCTGAAATCATTTTTGTTTCTTTAATATCTAAGCAGCTGGAAGCAAACAATCCTGTTGTACTGGTTTAAAAAGACCCAGCAAACAACCTTTCCTATAGTAACCAGCAAACAATTACTTCTCTCCTTCATTTGCTTCTTTGAGGACAGAACGGGAATGGCGGTGGAATGTTCTTCCTTCTTCCCCTTCTTAAAGAACGTGTGGTGTGTTTGGTACCAGAGCCACTACTCAGCGGCAGCGAGCTAGGCCGATGACTGTCTGCCCTTTCTTTACTGTTATGGGGTCAGTCTAGATATCTGCATTGATATCTCCGGTCTATCAGTATTAAATAATCAATATCCAACCTGATGGCTGGATGGAAATGACCGTAACAGCTGTGTCTTAAGATGTTTTAGGTCATTCCTTGAGTATGAGAAATATTAAATGTAAAACAGAATCCTCTTGTAGAAATCCACCGCAGGAAGAGGGTGGAGTGGGGACGGGGCCCTACGGAGTCTTGTGTTAATACGCAGGACAATTATAAGTCCTTGGACGTGATGTAAGAACATGATAATTCCTCATACAGCTCTCGACAGCAAATGGTGATTGACTTTAAGTAGTTTTGCTCCTGTCATTACCAAGGAAAAGGAGTTCCTAATTTTAAGGGAAGAAAAGGCTGATTTGACTTAATTTCCATTCTAGAATTCCTGAGGCCCTACTGAAACCCACAGAACTCATCTTGGACTTCAGGAGGATTTAAATCAGGCCATAAGTACTGCTGATTTGGATTAGTAATGATGTACATTGAGGACAACATCTGTATTCCAGGTTGGGTGGAGTCCTTTCATGGCAAGAGTTGGTAATAGTTTTACAGCACCTTTCATCAGAGCATTTCAGTTTCACAAATATCTAATTACAGAAACTATTAAATTATATGAAATTCTTGGTCCTGGGGGAGTACAGGCAGCACCATTACACTTTGGTATAAGCAGGGGTGGGTGGTGTTCAAAGTGGTAAAACAAAAGCAAATTTGCCACATACAAGCCATAACCTGCTGTGCTATCTCAGTTTCATCCACTATTTTACTCTCATTTCTTTATATTAGCAGCCAGGTTGCAACATCAAACCACCTCAACAAAATGGGCTGTTAAGAGCCTCCATTCAGAACTACTGTCAGGTCTGAAGAAGGGACTTCTGGAATTTCACAGATCTTTTTACTAATCCATTTCCATTGTGCTTGTGTTTCATTACTCTGTTAAGTAGTAGCAGGACTACTAACAAGGGTCAAGTGTCAAGGATGAATAAGGAAAGCCTCCTGAATACAAGAGATGTGGGATAAAATGCCTCTGAAATTCCAACCTAATCCAAATCCAAGAAAGAAAATTGCTCAGCCTTTCCAAGGTGGGTTTGCCTGCTGGCCATCCAACCCATTCATTCTGCCTAAATCCAGACTACCCGGTCTTGGGTAGTTAGTAAGCATTCTGTCTGAAATGACTATTTAGGATTTTATTAAAGGTTTGTTGTCTTTATTTTTTTTTCTAGTTTTGATTTAAAGTATAGAGCTGTTACTGTTATAACTGAGGCTTAAAGCCCCATCTGCCCATCCCCTTGTCTTCCTGCCTTGTTATAGATCTGTATGGGTGGGCACTTCAGGTGAATCTCAGACTTCACTATTTGAATACAAGGGCCCCAAGGAGTTCCTCATAAAGGCTGACTTTAAACGCGAGCTCAGTAAGCTGAACGCTTTGATTTGCCTCTAAAATCAACTGTAACTTATTCCAGGTTTCCTGGTTGAAACTTGAATGGGGAAGAAGAAAGGATGTCTGCAAAGCAGATTTATTTGGAAAAATAAACTGCTCACTGGTTGGGACCCTATAACAACAAACCCAGTGCTCAGTTTTCCCTCTGGCTGCAGTATTTGTGATACTTTTCCCTGTGTTCTCCCGCACCCTCCCTGCTGTGCCCTCATGATCTCCCCTTATGAGTAGGCAGTAAAGTAAAATTTACAAGCATCCTGCTTCTGAGGTCCTGGCAGATGACGGCTCTTGGAAATTTCCCCTCACAGAGCACACGAGAGGAGACTAATCTTGAACCAGTGAGGTGGAGAAAGGCACTGCTGTTCGTATACCATCCAAAACCAAGTGTGTGTTCAGACCATAACAGAGCTCCAAATGGCCAGCTTTAGCTGTAGCAATGGCTCATTCAGAAACTTAAAGATATTTTTTTACTCTAAGTTTTTGCACGAAAGAGAGGAGGAGGTTTTTCTGCTTTGTTTTGTGAAGACCACTATCCAAGTCTTCTGTACAACCCCCCTCACCTGCTAGTAGCATTGAGTGAAGAAATGGCCTGGCTTGGCTCCCACAGAGTTTAGCTTGCTAGCGATGACCCCAAAGACTAGCAAGTCTAGCTTTCACATCTGGACTGTTTCCTTCTCCATATGTTTGTACAGTAGGCTTCCATCATGTGGAACATCTGAAGTGTCTAGATGAAACAATAGGGTCATGCAGCTGGAAATCCAAGCACAAACAGCTCTCTCTTGCAAAGCGAGTTTACAAGTATCTGTGGTTTTTGCTGGCTTTTTAAAGATCAAAATTTGTTTGTTGGGAAGTGACCAGCAAAACTTGCTTGAGATTGCTTTGCAGTTTCTTCTTCTCCCGTATTTGGTACTCCCAAAACAAAAGAGAGATTTTTTTAGCACCTAAGCTGCATGCGGATTTCATTATTCAAATTTCTCCCGAGTATCCGGGAGGTTTTTATATGTATATAAAGTTTATTTGGGAACACTAGTTTCACAGATTCCTATGAGTACGCATAACTTGCTGAATGGACTTTTTCACTGAACCCTGCAAGCAATTTTTTACTGCAGTGCTATAGCTTTTGTTTTGTTCTTTATTTTGTCTGGTTACCAAGCAGTTCAGACATAATCTGAGTATGTTTTCTACTCTTTAATTTGAGCTTCTTTGGCCTGTTCAGTTTATAGAAAATGAAAACCAGATTGATCTGGAAACTCCTTTGCCACCCCTGTGCGTTCCCACCAGTCCTATCGTTCACTGTTAATTCTTCCTATGGTGTGCCATGTATGCTTTGTTAATGAGAACTTGCTCTGTAAGAAAAAAAAAAAAGCCCTCTACTGACCTAGTAAAACCCCAAAGAAATGGCCACGGCATCTTGAACTCTTTGTTACACAACCTTACTTCTATTGACGATGGTCCCATCGTATTCATGATTATTTGCCTGAGGAGACACTGTAAATGATTCCTTTGTTTCTTTCTCTAAAGCTTTACATTTTTTTTTTTTTGTACATTTGAATGAGAGTATTTTCTGAAGAAAAACAAGAATGCAGCCTTGTATGGATGCAGGATCTTTTTTGATGTGCCATCTCACATCTCTAAGGCAGGATCTCTATTTATCTGTGGAGCATCCAGTCACAAGAGTTAGCTCTTCCAGCCCCCAGGGGTTAGCCTGGAATGTCTTACATGAAAAAGCTGGTTGCTGATGTGAGGCCTAGCACTATTGCTGGATGTTATCTTATGTATGTCATCTGCTTCCTTAGCCAGAAAAGCAGATGTTGGGATGGAAGAGGGAAAACAGCGATCAGACAGCTCTCATAGTATTTCACGTGTGTTTGCTGCATGAACACACAGCAATTAATGTATGAGGTACTGATGACAAATTTCTACTGCACATAGTTCCACTGTACAAGTATAATTGTTCCCCCCAAGGAAAGATTGCCTATTCAAGCAGGTCTTCCCAAGCAACTGGCTTTGCATGTTTCAAACAGATTCTTCAAATAATTTCACAGAAGAGCAGTACAAGTGCCTTCAGTTTCAGGTGGAGGTGAGAAATGCATGAATGCTGCAGTGCAGGTCTGCAGTGGGTAATGAAGGAGAGTTCAGAATAAGACCTGCCATTTCATTCCCAGCAAGAGCACCTGGATGTAAGAGTTCCAAGAACGACAATCAGAAATGTTCAGTGCCTTGATCTAGGCCTCTTCCAGAGTTTCTTTCTGCATTTCATGTTCCTACCAATGTTCTATCTGTTTCATGAGCATTTCTCCACCTTGGCATCCAGCAAGTCCTGTGTGAATGCTGGGTACTCCTACAGCAGTAACTTTAGCTTGGGTAATAGTCAAGTAGTACGAGTACCTACAAACACAGGGTTACTGCCAAGTCCAGGATAAAAACAAAACACAAAACCAACACCTGTTAATCATAAGAACTTCCAGCCTTAAAAAAGTGAAATCAAAATACAGAACTGGATGAGGAAAGAGTGCTCTGCTTTGCTCAACTTATATGGCTATAGCTTGCAAGACCTCTTGTAGGGAAATCCAAATCAATCTTAAAGAACTAGAAGGGGAGAACTAGCACTTCTGCACATTCATGATGTTGAGAAAAGGAGCAGTAATTGATTTTGCTGCGTTCTCAGTATCCTGACAGCTGTCACCTGGGAAGCTTTAGATACTTCTGCCCACTGTATGTAACTATGTACAGGTTGAAATCTCAGGCCCAATGAGGAGGAACTGTTTTTGCTTCTCACCTGAAAACCTCTCAAAAGAAGCAGAGCATCAGCTTTTCTGGGGCGGCTCTGAAGGCAGTACAAAGTGTCAGTTACAGTGTATGCACAGACCGTGTACGCTGCTGATCATGCTATGGAAAACTGTACTGTTCCATGGGTGATTGTTCAGGAAACAGCCCCTGTTTTTGTCTCTGGGAACAAGCATTTTTTTGTAAGCAGAAAAAGGCTTTGCATCTCTGGAGTCAAATGAGGAGGTCTGTTGTTCTCCACAGAAACTGGAGTGCATCGCTGTGTCTGGTGGTTGCCTGAGTGCCCATGTTTGTTGGTTGTTTTTTTTATGATTTTCCTTTCCCCCACCTCCCATTCTCAGAGAGGAACAAGTAGGAGGAATGGTGACCTCACAGCACAGTTATATCTGTTTGAGGCCAGGTATCAAAACACACCACAGCTGTGAAGCCAGGACCTTGCTGTGGTTGAGGGCCTGTGCCTCCTGGCTGTAATGAGATCACTGACCTTCTCCTGCCACTTGCTCCGCAGCTGATTTGATTCACAGAGATCTGTTGTGGCAACAGCTTGCCCAGCAGTTTGGCACTGTGCTGCAGGAAAAGCTGCATCCCCAGGCAGGTGCTGGGAGCTGGCTGCTGACACCTGCCTGCAGTTGAGGATGACCCCAGCCCCGTCATACCCATTCCATCCCGACAGAGCCTACCTGCCCTTTTCCAAGGTTACACAAACATTTGCAACCTCACTGACTTTTTTCCCCACAAAGCCAAGAGAAGGTTGTCTGCTGCCCTGTGAAATAAAGCAGCACCTTCCCAGCAAGCTTTTTCAGATTTTCAGCGCTCAGCTGCACCAAAGTCACATATGGGAAGAATAAGAGAAAATAGCACGCCTACAGTGGGAGGCATGCTCAGGCCTCCAACTCCCAAAGCCTTGCTCAGACATTGCATTCTTTGCTTTAATTGCTGCACTGCATTCCCACTTTCCTTCTCTGTTCTTGTGGCAATAGTCTTCTTTCTCTCACCACCTGCAGCTACAGCTTTTATAATCCCCTTCCCTTCCTACCTGCACGCTGGTTCTCTTCAAACATCCTGTGATCCATTAAGAACAATAGAAATCTTGGTGATTCAGCGTGAAAACTGGGCCCTGCAAAACTGATGTGTGCCAAGTAGGAATGTAAGACAAGATGGGTTCTTTCCTGGAAATGGGATTTGGAGAGTGGAAATGTCACATCTATAATCACATCCATGTGGTGGAACTGCTGCTACCCACTTCTAAAATAACAAAGCATTTGTTTTGTAGCCTTGGTTTTGCTTAAGTTGTGCAGGTTGTGCTCATTTCAATAAATTCTGGACCTTTGTTTGAAAACACAAGAATGACTGCTTCGATACTGTAATTGTATTAGAAGCAAATGTGTGCTTGGTCTGGTTTCAGGGTCCTGCGCTCCAGTCCAGTCCAGTGCTCATTGCTGTGAGCTTCCCCAGGCAGGAGTGCTGGTTGTGGGTGCTGCTGGACAGGTTTGTGTTGGGATGGGGAGGGAGAAGAGTCCCCTCAGAAAAGGAAATACTCTCCAAATTAAGAACACTTCAGGGGATCATTCTGAACAAAGTCACAGTTAAGAACTGGAAAAAGGAGATGGAGACAACTCCCTCCTTTTCAGTCCCAGGCCCTAACCTTCTGCTGCCAGGCATTCTACTTCCAAGCATCCAAAGGTGCTTGAAGAATTGCTGTGGTATAGAACAAGATTCTCCTCTTGCTGCTATCACATGTTTTAAGGAGTAAAGGTAACTCAGTGGGGAGGATGGCGATTTCAAGGCATTTCCACAAATTCTTATTATGCCAAGTGAAAAAATAGGTTAGATTTGCTGCTGCTGTATCTAGTCCATTCTAATGAAAGAAAATAAACCTTTCATGAAGGGATGACCTGAAAATGGAAATTTATGTAGAGTGCTAATTTTATAAAGCCTCCGATTAACTTTCTCTTCCAGATGGAAAAAAAAAAAATCCCTACCAACTTTGATCTCTAGATCAGTCAGCTAGCAAAGTAAATGTGGTCACTTATACCACCAGACTGGAATTTTGTATCTTACTCTTGGGATAGTCTTCCCTCAGATCCTGTGTTTGATGAGCATCCAAAATGCTCAGGCTGCTGTAACGTGGAAACACTGTGAGAAGAGAACTTGGGCCTTCTGCTGGGAACCACAAGAACTGTATTTCTGGTAGTTTGCAGCTATTTCCAGCCATGTCAGCAAGTAAAGACTTGTCTATATTTTGTTTCCCCCCTTAAGCTCAAAGAAGGGAACGGCCACTTCCCCTCTTTTCCTCTCTATTTCTTTTTTCTTTCTAAAGTCTGATGTTCAGCATTTTCTTCCTGCTCTGCTGAAAGTTCAAGATACTTGGCATTACATCCCACGTGGCTGGCTCTGTTCAGTCACCCCAGTGAGTCCCAGCGATGTTTAACTCCAAATGAACCTCCTGTGTTTGTAGGGGGAAGTAACTGAGATTCCTTACCTCCCTCTGCATGTTACAGGCAAATGCAGAGATTGGTGGATTGAGGCTGTTAAAGAGGTCCCTGGGGCAGAATAAAATGTGAAGGAGCTGTTGAAGCAGTGTTAAAGCATTGCCAGCTCTTTGAAAGAAACACATGTGGGTGCATGTGTGGACATAAGATGTATTTAATTTTGGAGGGTGAGAGATCCTAAATAAAGCTTGCTGGCTTTTCACTCCACTGATACCACGGTGAGTTCAGATGGCTAAATTTAGTCACCCAGACTGAACAGTCTTGGATTCTAAGACCACATCCATCTCTGCCAAAAAGCTAATTGCATATCACTATGGTTGCTGTGGAGTCAGCTGGAGGCTGACGAGATAAGGCTTCTATAGAGGGACCATGCACTGCCTGGAGTCCTGCTTTGGAACCAGTGGCTGCAGGGGATTAGGTTTTCAAAGCAAAGCAGAAAACCTATCTGCAGAAAAGTTTTTTGCTACCCCTCCCCCCAAACCCCAATAATCAGTGAAGTATCATTTATTTAGTGGATACATTTTACAAGAAAAGATGAAACATAAAAGGCTCTTTTTGGTCATAAGCACAGGATCATAACCCAGTGTTTTGACTTAAGAGTGATGCCTAAGGTCTGCATAAACAACTTCTATCCCCATCTTCTCTCATTACACTAATATTAAATCTTTCTAGTGCAGCCTTCAAGCAGAGACCAAAAAGCTCTTTAACTTGGATGAGGAGATAATACACATCTGTTCCTGAAGACACTAATAAATGCAGCAGCTCTTAAATGTTCAGTCAGCTTGAGATGTAGCTGATTATTCCTTCCCTGGCATTTCTAAAGAGAAGTGGAAGTGACATTTTTAAGTCTGCCTAAAACTGGAAATACATGTGAGAAATGCACAGAACTCGAGATGTGCATAATGCATGAACGAGGGAGAAGTAGGTTATGATCTTTGCACATCTTTTCCCTGTGTGACTGCAACTTGGTATCTCTGTTAAGTACGTGGGTTGGCCCCTAAGGATGTCTTGGAAATGGAGTGGCTCTGCTGTATGCCTCCAGCTTGCTCTGCTGAGGCTTTCACTCTGGCTGCGTGTGCACAGTAAGACAGCTTGATATTCCTTGGGTGACTACACTGTAAAAGAAAACAAACTACATTGGGCAGGACCCAAGGCGGAGAATCTGAGATTGTGCTCGCAGAGGAATGACTAACATCAAAACAGAACGTCCTCCTTTCTCTTTGAAACAAACACTTCAAAAGGAAAATGCCTTCGGGACTGTGCACGGGATACAGGCAGGACAGCAACTTCCAGGGTGCTGCAAACAGCAGCTCCTCATGCCAGCACTGACACAAATAAAGAAAATGTATCAATATTGTCCTCTTCGGGCTACAGCAAAAGCTATGACCACAAATAGTCTGAGGGTTTCCCTAGCCAGTACATTCCATCCCTTTGTCTCCTCTTCAGCAGGGCCCCTTCCATCTTTACAAGACAAACCATGCACCACATCACCTCCTCCTACCAGCTACGTGCAACAGCATCCTCCCCACCTTGCCTCCAGGCTCCCACCTCACACCAGAAGCAATCTGTTTTCGGAGGCAGGCTCGACAAGCCTAAAAACTCAGCCCTGCCTGCTTCCAGTGATTGGGCAGAGGCCAGTACCCATCACTGAAGAGCTCCTTTGGTTCAGGTGTCACAAACATGGCCCCTGCTGCCTGGTAAATGCCTAGCTTTTCTTCACACCTTATGACTTCCTACAGGAGGTCACTGTATTTCACATCTCAGTACAATACAAATCCCACCCCTTTGCGTGCTTGGAAACTGCAACCTCTGCTGCCTTCCAAAACCACTGTGCTTCTGGAGAGATCCCTCCAGAGCCCACACAAGTTTACTGTGCCTCTCATCAACACTCTCAAGGAGTCATCTTATTAACAGATAAAAAAAAAGGAAAAATAAATCCCCACCCTACTCATAATTGGCCTAATTGGTGTAAAAACTGTTGTTTATAACAAACAAACAACGACGTATCATTTACAAAGATTACAACGTGCCAAGTTGCTTGCATGCCTCTGTCAAAAGCCCATGAATATACCACTTGCTGTTGAAGTGATTTCATCTAATTGATGAAATCTGGCCTTCATAATGGATGATGTAAATGAACTACACAGTGTTGTCAGTCATTCAGTTCAGGATTAGGAATTTTTCAGAAATCTTTTTTTCCCCACCCTCAGATCTGTCTCACATTTCTCAGCCCTTGGGTGTTTTTTTCCCCTGTTGTCTGAGCAGATCTTGAATGCTTTCAGTCTCCTGGCCCAGAACAAATGAACAGCCACCCTACAGCCATGAACTGCTGGATGTATTTCTGGAATGTACAAGTTACACAACCCCCCCCATCCCTGCATGCAGGCACAGCTACCTGTTAGGATTCAGTGAAGCACTGCAGTGGCTGGCAGCCACATGGCTCCTGAGGAGCAAAAGGCCTTTGAGGCTGGACCTGAGGCTCCTCAAGGTGCACGCAGAGTCTGTACAGTATCTCCACCCAAATGGTGACCGCATGGCTAACAAAATGAATAATGCCAAACAGCATTGCAAACAAGATATTTTACAGATGGCATAGTTAGAACCACTCTGAAAAAGAGACAACCAGAATAACGGAAAATACTCACCTGCGTCCCAGGCTCACAGCAGAAAACTCCAAAGGAGCAGTCTCCAGAAGATCAGCCCTTAAATGGGGTCTAGAAGAGCTGGAGCCAGACTCCACCAATTCTGGTCATACAGGTGAACTGCCTTCACCTGTGTTCCCACAGCTGACTCACTGCTCACCTCAGGTGATCAATCAGTGGTTCAGACCATGATTCAACAGATCCCTTTCAGGTGGAGGTGAAGGCAGGAAAGTGTAAGTCACTTGAGAGTAGGGCTGAGAAATGTATAGGGATGCACTTACCCATTCAGTGTGAGAGCTGCTGAGCTGACGGCTGCTGCTTTCAGGTGGTAGCAGAGTCTTCTGGTAGGAGAGGTGCGGCTGTGAACACCTCCAACTGCCTTCTTGGTATCTGAAAAAAGAGAACTCCATCAGTTGGCATGCTCCTCCAAACAAAACCTCAACCTTCAGCGAGCGCTAACTAAGGAAGTTTGGGCCCACACAAAATCCTCCTACAGACAGGAGAAGTACCCTTCAGCAGCAACAATTCTGGTGCACATTCTTGCTCCAAAACTGGGTGCTTCTTTTAAATGGAAAGTTAGAGGTTACCTCACTACACTGGTATCTTACTTCAGAGTGAGCTCAAGAGACTGCTGTGAAACAAAGGCAATATGGACACCCCAAGACAGAGGGAAATCACAGAGTAACCCTTTCCTTAAGGGAAGAAAGGGTGTAATTGCTGGAAACCAGCTAGTTGTCAGCAACATTTATGAAGTGACAACAAACGCACCCATAATTCTTATGTAAATATGAAAGTTAGGATCTGTATCCTCCTAAACTGACAGCATTTTCCTTTGGATTTCTACTTGAATGAACTGATTTGGACAAGAACAGCAACAACAAATTACCTCCTGGAGGAAAGATCTGTAGTATTCTATTTATCCATTTTGGCATTACTTGCTGCACAGCACCAACAGATTAGACAGAAAATCTGGGCAGCTGTGTATGGTTTCTTTTTCATTTAAGACTTCAAGCCATGGTCCAGGTGCCTTAAATGAGAAACCTGCAGTTCATTCCCCTATAATTAGCACAACCTGAGATTTAAGAGGCACTTTTAAAAATCAAAGATCAAATTTCAATCTGGAGTACAGAAAACAATTTCTACTCTGGCACTGTTTTGGTCTTTTCCTATTGCAGCCCTGCCATGCACGCTGACATTACGCTGAATATGAAAAGCACCTGTTGGAAAGCAAAGCTAATGCTTTGCAGAACACTCTCCCTTTTTGTTTTTATTTATGGGCTTTTAACATTTGGTGTTGCTTTTTTTCTTTCCATTTCAATATGAGACAGGGGGAGGGATCAGGAGAAAAAAGATCTGGAGTATTTTGATCTTTGTGGCTTTATATGGACTTAATAAACTTTGTTTGTTCTACTGCCAAGCTTCCTTTGCGTTTAAATAGATAACAGACTGAGATGACTAATAATTTCCAAAAATAATAATAAAAAATAAAAACAAAGCCCCGAAGCATTCCCTTTCTTTTCCAATTAATGATAGTAAACATGTGCTCCTAGGCAAGGCTTGTGGCCTCAGCACTTCTGACTTATTTTTTCTCCTTTTCAAAAACCATTGCCCCAGGCACAGACAGGGCTCTGCTCCCTCTGCATTGATGGAAAGGATCAGGAAACAGGGCTCTGGGAGCATGCTTCTGGGAGTAGGTTGTCGTAAATATGATGTGTGAAAACAGCCTCGCATGCCTTTAGAGAAGAAGCAGAATGGTCGGTAGTGCAACCATGTACAGAGCTCTTCCCCTTTGGATTGTGAAGGCTATTTATGGAGAAGGAAGAAATGAATTTCAAAAAGGGCTATGACTGTTATGCAGGATGCGTGCAGATTGCTAGCTGACCAGTGGGAGTGGGGATCTGCCGGCACTATTTCGAGAGGCTTTGCATTTGCAGAGAAAATATACCCAATCAAAACCACCTCAATCACTGAAGCAAATAAGGCTGAATGTCTTTGGAACCAAGAGAAGTTCTTGGGATGATTCATGGATAACCATCAGGGCAAGGGCCTTTTTGCACTTAAAAAAAGTGCTTTTGTTATGAAAATAACATAGAGTTCATGATGCTGCGGTGACACGGTTTTTCTTCAGCTTAAGGTTTTATCACACTACAAGCTGTTTAGGATGACACATTTGTGCAGTGAAGAGTTGTGTGTCAACAACAAATGTATTCAGGATTCAGTAAGCTGGGAATGGGCATTAGCCAAAAGCAGAAAGGGATGCTATTATAATAGAAATAGTGGGTTAGAAAATGAGAATTTCATGAATTGCTTGTCTGGATTGTATTTCTGCAGAAGCTGAGCGCTCAGTACATGCTCTCACAGTCTCTAAGACTGGTTGTCTGTATCAGAGATTAAGGCTCTAAATGTGAAAGTAGAAGATAGCCTCAAGAACTTGGAATTCATGAAGCCTGTAAAAGTCTAATTTACAGCAGGGAAGGGGTAGGACCTTCTGTAGGTCCAGTATGCTGCATCCTGTATACTGTCTCTGGCAAGAAGTAAGTGTGTTTGTTTTATTTCCCAGGTCTATTATTCCTGTGGTGCAGTGGTGGAGTCAATGGAAAGAGGCCTGATTTTATCACCAGGTTTTCCAAACAACTACTACCCAGGGACACACTGCGTTTGGCAGTTTTTCATTCCCGTGAGAACACATCTTATCTTGGAAATTTTTGACTTTGACATTTTTGAGAGCTCTAGTGAGACTCCAACCCCTTGGGATGGCTTTCCAGCTGCTGCGATAACAGGAAATAAGGACGTTACTCCTCCTGAGGAAAACCTGGACTTTGTTCTCCAGACTACAAAATCATCTCTTCAGAGCTGGGTGTCGAAGGCAGCTCAGAATCTGAGCAGCACAGGAGATCAGGCAAAAGAGCTTCCTGGTCACCCAGATGAACTTCCAGGAGCAGCCTCGAAGAAAGATGAAACCAAACAGACATCTGAAGGAAACCAGTCAAAAGAGATGAAGGAACCCAAAGCAATTACGGAGACTCAAACAGAAGAACAGCCATTCCCTGAGTCTGGTGGTGCCGCAACACAGAGGCAAAATGTTAGCAGCCAAGAAACAAAAGAAGGTTGGAAAGGCAATATTTTGTTTGCGCACCTAGCTGCTAGTGAAAGAGATGAAAGTCTGGGGGAGAGCTGGACGCTTCCCACAACAATATTGCCAGTGGAAATGTCCAGCCAACAGCCGGCAGTGGATGTCTGCCCACACGATGTATTGTACGTTTCAGATCTCATCACATTTTCCTCTCGTTTCTGTGGACCAAATTCACCTTTAAACAAGACCATGGTCTTTGGTTCGTCTCTGGAAATGGTTGAGGTTATCATGGAACTAATTACCACCACCAACCGGGGAAGAGGCTTTGCAATGCTCTTTGAATACAAGAACATCACGGAACCCAACACTGTAGATGCCATGAGGCAGGAGGGAATGGAAAACATGATGATGCTGGCAATTTTAACAGGGACTGTCTTCTTTGCACTTGCTTTGCTCTCTGCCCTCTGCATAGCTTGCAGGTAAGATGATGAATTCTGAGCCTTTGAAGCATGTGATATTATCTGTGCAGGACAGGAAAGACCAGAAAACAAATGCACTTTCCTTTGCTCTGCTAATGCTTGCTGTCCTTTTGGTGCAGTAGTGTGTGGATATAGAAGAAACAAAAACCAGTTTCTATTCCTGCCCTGTGCTCCACAGTTTTCTTTCCCAGTTCCACAGCTCTGGTACCTCAAATTTACTTTTTTTTTTTTTTTTTCCCTGCAGAAACACCTGAAGGGTGAGGTCTTTCTTGGTCCTTATTTGGTTTCAATACTTGTTTCTCAGTTTTGGGCTAATAGTGGACAATGGACAAATGTAGGATGGAGAGCACCCTTCCCCAAGTCTCCCAGGCAGGCTAAGCTGACAGTCTGTGCACCTTCTCACTTCAAAACTAACCATCACTAATGATCTGCAGAAAAATAAGTAAATAAAATACTCCCATTTGGAATTAAGATGTGGTTACCTATGTTAAATAGTGTTTTCCAATTTGAAGCAAGGTTTACTCAAGTGGGTGTGCAGACATTTTAATTCACAAGGTGAGCAGGTATCTGCAGAGCCCGGCCCCTGCCAGGCAAAGGCTGGGAGTGGTGCTGAGCTATTTGTGCCTGTCCCTGGATGCCATCTGAAAGGACTCGGCCCAGAGAGCTGTTGGTCAGCCCAGGGGGATGCTAACTAGCTGAACAGCTGCAACCAGACAGTAACGTAAGAATTCCTCTCCAGTCAATTGCTTGTATTTGTTTCCTCCTGATGTATCTATGTATCTATCAGGAGAAAGCTTCTCCACACCCCAGCTCATGTTTGCTTTTTTCTTGGTAACACTAGTGAAAATGTTTTGTTTTTTCCTTCTAACGCATTCAAACCAATGCAGCAGCTCCCAGTTTTTGTTAAGCAGTGTTTTCCAAATATTTTGAATGCAATGGGAGCATCAGAGAACTGAAACAAGCAGCACCGCTTGCAGGGCTCTGCTGGGGGGACTGGCTGTTTGTGATGGCTCTTATTTCTCAGTGGCACCACTCAACCGGCCTGACCCCTCTTTCTGCATCCTCTGCCCTGCGCATCCTCCAAACCAGAAGCTCTCAGGGTGGCCCAGCAGCTCATCATAGCTGAGGTTGGGATGAGAAAGGAACTTCTGTTTTCCATGTGATGATTTTGGTGGCTGCATTTCTAGCTGTGCTGAATAAACACAAAATACAGGCCATCACTGCACTGGGAATAAGGAAACATGAGTGAGGTGGTGGAGCCTAAACAGAATCTTAATAATCTTACATTGTAATAAACTCCCACTGCGTAAAGAAATTCCTGCTTTCAGAGTCCAGGCTTTTCATAGTTGTACAAGTTAATCTTTCGTGTGCTACCTCTGACTAACCTTCCCCCTTTTTAAAGACCTTGCGGAACACTAATTTAGACTACTTTTTTTCCTATCTATAAAGGAAAATGTCTGGTAGAAAATGTCTTCCATGCATTAAATTATTTTTATGCCCTTGTCAAACTATGAAAGCAGCAGAAACACTCTGCCTTTGCTAAGGCAGCGTCCTGGACTGATGCACACGTTGAGCAGGCAGTTCTTGCCATTTAATTTCACTGCAGCTATCCACGAAGATGCATGTTATTCAAACTGAAGAACACAGCAGTCTGAGCTTCCACTGCCTGAAAGCTGCTCTGTGCAGGCTGCTCAGAAAGTCAGGCCATGCTGCTTGCATGTACAGTTTTGCTTTTTTGCTTCTCATGTATTTACAAAGCATAGTAATGTTCTGCTGTTGTTGACCAACACGGAAAACTGAGTGCCTTTTTCACCTCGCACAAACGTTATGTGGTCTGCTCACTGAGGACATCCTGCCACAGTCACCATGGCTCAGCACCAGGGCCAAGCTCACTTCTTGTAACATGCCTGCCCTTTCACTGCTCTGCCACATCTTTTTTTTGGTAGGGAGATATATTAGATATTGAGTGTATATAGAGAAGACTGTCCATAGGCATTCACCCATGAAAGGTCCTTTGCTAACCCTGCTGCCTGTATTCCCTGTGCACTTTTCTAGGGAGGCCTCGATTATATTACACTTTTGTTCCTTGTCAGATTTAAGGCATGTGAGATCTGACATGCTTGGAAGCAATGCCATGCCCTGTGCTGAGCAGCCTCACTGAGGCTGCACTGGAAAATTCCTTTTCCATCTTTCCTGCTCTAATACTTTGAGGATATTGCTCTCTGGCTGCAGCATCACTGGCACTGGTTGGAACTCATCTACACTGTCCAGCTGTGTTCTCCAAAAATGCAGCTGAGAATAAGGCTGCAGGGGACATTAAGCACACTGAAACAACTTTTAATTTGAGCCCACCAAGCTCTATTTTATGCTTCTTGCCCTAAATTCAGGCTTGAAATCATGTGTCGTGTGCGTTTTAGCCACAGCCCATCCTTGCTGCCGAAAATGCCAGGACTGCAAGGGGTGGGCTGTGGGGAGAAGGGAAGATGCTTTAATAACACAGCACACTCAGAAATGGGACTGGCTCTCTGAGGCATGACAATTCTTGCCCTGGCTGGAATGTGCCACTGCAATGAAGACCTCTCCAGAAGATGCTAAGAGTAAGCTACAAGCTCCTGGCCTTGTAAATTTGCCTCCCAGTTTTCCCTCTTCTTGCTTTGCTTGTTCCTCTGGTACCACATTGGCATTTAGCTGTGTTTTTTACCATTTCTATCTGATGCTCTTGCTCAGCTAAAAGTAGCAGGGAGCTAGCTTTGCCAGGATTAGAAATGGCCCGGGCCAAGCTTGGCACCTGCTGCACTCCAATGCACCAAGTCGTCAGCAGTGTCTGCTCGGGCTCATTGCATTCAGCCAGGGCAAAGCTCTCTGGGGAAACTCCAAGTCTCTGCCACACTGCAGCTTTTGTTTGCTGTTTGGGGAGGAAATGAAAGCTTCAGTTGTTAGTTGGCCAATAATTCTAATTACTTTTGGCCATGAGGCCTGGCTCGAGCAATGGGGTATTTTTTATTTTCTTTCCCAAGCCTCCAGAACAAGAGACACGTCCACCTTATTTAATTTTAATCCCATCCAATGCAGCCAGACTTTTGCTCGATGGCTGCAACCTGTGGATAGCAACTGCATTTTACATCTGCATACCCTGCCAGTGACCTGTTTCCAATTACAACCCCTTTACATGTACAGCTGTTTCATCGAGTTGTCATGTGCCATTTTGCTCCATACAAGCCACCCTGCTAGGCACGACCTGCAGCTTGATCTTCTCCTTCTTCATATAAAGCTCCCCTAGAGGATTCTAGTCACTACTGGGTTAAAAAGAGAGTTTTTCTCTGCCATCTTCATGGTAGACACAACCCAGAAGCCTCTATCTGCCTGTCTGTAGCTGTTCTCCACTTCTGTTTAGTTGGAAACACAGATAGAGTGGGCTGGGGAGCACGGGGCAATTTTCACAAAGCTTTCAACAGACTTGAATATTTGCTTTACTTGGGAAGGTTGAAGCGTTTTTTGTTTTTAAATTGCACATTTTTTTAAATGATGGAAACCAGAATATTTGTACATTGGGTGTTTCATAGGCATGAGCTATGCACTGATATAAATCACTGCCCTCCTTGGCAGCCGGGCACTGCAGCATGCTATGGGAGATGCAGTCCAGCTGGAGAGAACTAAAGTCCAGGAGCCCAAGTCCCACAGACTAGAGCATCTCTCCAGACACTGTGGCGGCAGTTCAGAGTAGAAGGAATCAACTCTCATGTTGCCCCTGGAAATTTTTTTGGGGTGAATCTAGAAAGCTTTGGCCATTATGTACTAACTACATGAGTATTTGAGTTAGTAGTTAATGACAGTAAATCAAACTGTTCAGTGGAATCAATGCCTGGACAATGATGAGGGAATAAAAATTCAACAAGAGGATACTCCAACCTGTCACCCTTTTCTATCCTCATTTAAACTCTGAGAGGTACAGAACTCTCTCCTATCCTTCTACCGTACTTGTGTAGTATTTCCTACTTGGCTTAATCTCGGTTCTCCAATGAAGAAAGACCTCTTCTCCGTATAAATCTCTCTACTCCCTCTCTACCAACCCCTGAGTTAAGGAAGAGCCTTCCCTGTTTAGCCCAGTCAATGTGATCTTGCGTCCTACAGTAACAGCTCTCCGTCTGGATCCCTTCTGAATTAAATTCCGCAGTGTGAACCTGCTCTCCTCTTTCTGTAGCCTCCTCCATATTCATTAGAAATAGTCCTTGAAACACACCAGGGTTGTCTTTTTACCTCTCTCAATTCAATTGAGAGTCAGTAATCATCTGTTAAGTCATGACCACGTTCGGCTATTCTTCGTGACATCTTCTCATCGTGTTCATCCAATATGTAAAATAACACTTGTTGTTTCATGGTATCACTAAAAAATAAACAAAAGGTGAAGAATATGTTTCCCTTCAGTCCAACAGGCACATCTAGCTGGTAATCATCTGCCATAACCATTCCCATTAATAACACAGTCGTGCAGATGAACATTTGATGTTCTCTGCTTGCTTGCAGAGTGCGATACTGACTACAGAGATGAAATATTCTGTATAACAGGGTAAGAATGATGCCACTGCTCAGACCAAAGCAAGGATTTCAGTCCTGCTATTTAGTTACCAGTGTGGAAAAGCACATCAGTACGTGCTATTCCCTATGGATGGAAGGCTGGTAGGACGTCAAAGAGGTCTGAACTCTGTTCCCACTTTTGTGGTGATCACGGGAGGAAGACGGGTCCTTTTCTTCTTCAGCTGACTTCCCACTGTATGAGCCAAGACCTTCCCTTCCCTGGGTCTGACTCACTTGTGGGCTTGTTGTTGTTGTTGCTGTCTCTCCTTTTCAGGCAGAGAACGTGCCCCAAAAGGAGCTCATCCAACGTATGCAGTGACCAGGAGGTTAGTGCTAATGGCTTCAGCAATTTCTGTTTCTCTCTTTCATATTGGCTGTTGCACTGTTTATCTGACGATGTTTACTGGGGCATGTTCTGAGTTGTAGAATGGGATCCAGAACTCCGCTGTTGATATCAATGAGCTCCAGCTCGTGGTGCCAAGTCGGGAGAATGAAAACAACAACCACTCTGTCAGCCGGGAGCAGGCGGGTAAGCGCGCGCAGCCCCGGGAGCAGGTCAGGGCCCCCGCGGCCCCCGGCCTGCTAATCAGACCGTTTCTCCCCCCACCTCTCTCATGCACAGCTGGAGAGCTACTTGACAGCAGAAGGGCTTTGTTGTGGGAATATCCCTTGCTGCGCTCCCCCCTCCCTGGGAGGGCAATTCCCCTGGCAAGGAGCAGGCGGGCACAGCTTCGGGCCGCTGCCAGCTGAAGCCGTCATAGCACACAGCCTTGCAGAAACTCTGGGTTAGCAAAGCTCAGCAAAGCTCAGCAAAGCTCGTGTGTCTGCTTCAGGCTGCTACGAGTGCAGCTTGTAATCATCCATGCTTTGTGGATAGCTCATCTGCCCTGTGTCTAACCTTGCCTGGAAAAGGATGAGTTTTATAATGCTTGCTTTGGCCTTGGGCAGATTTGACTACTGGAGCTAACTTTCTGAAGGGCTTTTCGAGTGAGACGGCTTTAGATGTGTGTTTCCAAAACAAGAGCAGGAGTCCCCCAGCCAAGCTGCAGATAAAAACATCACTTGTTGCAATTCTGAGTCACAACCAATGAATTCTATTAACGCTCCTTTTGGGGGAAGGCCGACAAGGAGCCACTTCACTGTACGTTGCTGCACACCACCAGTTTCCCACTGCACCACCAGCTTTTACACACAATTTTCACAGGGATATCTTCCTCAAAAGGTAATTACTCACTGCCAGAGATCATTGAGGAGACTGCAGCCAGGAGCCACAGGCATAGCTCTCCTGGCCTGGACCAGAGGGGCAGGCCTTGGGGATGCAAGCAGGAGCATACACCTATGGCTGCCTGTGGGAGCAGCACTGGCAGGGTTCACGCAGAAAATGCTTGCGCTTCAGGGAAAAAGCAGAGCTCACCATTAACAGGAATGAGTAAATACGGACTTTAAAAATAAAATTGTGATCTGCAGGAAAACCTTGTGCGTTTAGTATGGGGCACTTCAGTTTGGGGCTGTCAACTTATCAAACAGCAGGCCCAAGGTTGTTTCTTTCCTCCCCTCACTGCCTTCTGTTTTATTTTTAAAGGCTTGTAGATTCAGGTGAGCAAACTATTGGCCAGAGCGTAGATCTGACTGGTATGACAGCTCAGAGCTGCTCTAGTTTGTCTGGGGAGAGAGGGAAAGGTTATTGTCATGGAGGAGCTGGGAACAGACGTTTTGGGCTCTCCTCAGCTGTTTCTGTATGGATTTTCTTTTCTCAGTCACTTCCTGCAGAGGCAGCACAGAACGGTCTCCTCAGGACACTGACCCAGACGTGCCCTCTTCCACCTCTGCAGTGACCACGGAGACAGGGAGCGATGAAGTGTTCATTATTTCTGCTGGACCTGGAGCCAGTGGGCTGAGCTTTACTACCTACAGAATACAGGTAGGAATGCTCCTGGACACCTCTGGAAGCATAGCAAGCCACTGGGACAGCACTTGTCACTTTGCTTCACTCATGCTTGCTGCCCAGTTTGCAAGAGTAGTGGTGACTGAGCCAGGCACTTCTCCCAGCCATCAGGCAGAGCTGCTACAAAAACACGTGGGCTGTGATCCCTCAGCCAGCATCTTCCCAGCTTGGATAAAGTCATGTGGATTTCTGGACCTGACAGCAGACCACTACCAAGTGGTTAAGGAAGTTCTTCAGCTCCTCAGTTTGCCAGAAAGTTATGTCACTGCCTCCCCTACTCACATAAAAAATAACATTTATTCTAAAAAACAAACTCTTTAAGGGAAAACATTGGTGCCTTTTCAAATATGCACATACAAACCTAGATCATTTTATTAACCTTCCTTATTTTAGCTCTTTCCTCTTTACTCCTCATCACTTACTTAGAAGTACACGATCTTGGCCAGATCTGAGACTTCTGAGCTCTCTCTTCATCACAGATTAGTGACTATCAGTGTGAGTCCTTTCTAAGTCTGCATTAAAACCTTTCCAGGTCAGCAATGCCCCAAATCCTTCTTTTTTTCCCCACAAGAGGAGAAAGAACCAGTGTAAGGAACTTGCCAACCCCAAGACAGTGCACATAATGTTTCTAATCACATTTTACAGAGCAACAGCATTCTGTATCCCTGAAGTTGTTCAGTAAGCTAGCCATGGAGGTGGCCTGATGAGAAATTTCCCTCACCAGTGCAGGACACGTGCTAAACTCCTTCAGTCAACCATACTGATTAACAGAAAATAAGGAAATGAATAAGGGAAAACAGCTCTAGTGCTCTGCCCAACTCAAGCATGTTGCCTTCTGAGGAGCAGGGCACACATTCTGTGTCAGCACCCAGACCAGGTACCCCTTGATCCCCTCTACTTCTGGGTCCTCCTTTCCAGTGGAGAGAGCTTCACCTGGTGGCAACCACTTACAAATACAACTTCTGGACAAAGAAAATCCCATTTTCCTTCCCCTTCCCTCTCACCAGTCAGAAGGAAGAAACGCTTAAAGCAAAAATTTCTATTACACCATGCGTTCCACAAGCAAGAATAGCAAATTTATCTGTATATATATATATATATATATATACACACACATACATACATATGAGTGCTCAAGCTATTCTAAGTCCACATAACCAAAGAACTAAAGTGATTCACCACTGCATTAACTCAGAAGGCTTTTCCTTCTCAGTTATGTCTTTTTTGCATACAAGGAGCCAACACTACACTCCCAAAAAGTCAAAAAACATACCTGGGGAGGGTGAAGGGGCTCCATTAGAAGCACTGGCTTTCAGCACAGCTGCAGACAATCCTCTGTGAGGGGGTGGAAACTGGGCCCAGCAGGACATCTGCACACCTGCACTCAGACTGCCTCGGTTAATTGAGGGTTACTAAATGTTAGACAATACGAAAATAATTAAAAAAAAAAGTTATGTTCACAACTGAGCTTCCATTCTCCATTAGTTACATATCCTGTCTGTTCTACAGCATCAGTCTTCGGCTAAGCTGTAACTGTGATCCGACTCCTATCCAGACAAGTGTCAGATGAATAGGTTTTGGGTAAAGAATAAGAGAGCATTTGAGACATGTTTTTTACTAAAACGTTTTTCTTTTTTTAATCTAGAAAATACTGTATTAATCTCAGTAGCTGCACCCAGCGCATCTGTCTCAAAATCATCCAAATAATAATCCCTAAGACTGCCTGAAGAGACTTCTCAGGAGAAGACAGCTGGATTACTATATATTCATAATGATTGTTACTTTAATCAAACCTGAGACTAAGAACTTAATATCGAAACAAATTTATCCGGAGTCTGAATAGAACCACTTCCAGCTTCCTAGAGAGAAGCTCATTTCTCGCCTCTCTGCCCATCCTTTTCCAACATGACATTGTAAGGAAATGGTTCCTTTGATTTGTGGAAACTCAGGAGGTTCTGTTTGTCAGAACTAAGAAATGACAAGCTTTTGGTCTCTCAGGCCTTTTAAATCTACTGTGAGATTTATTTCAGGCTCTCTTTAAGAAATGTGTAAACTCTGGGAACGTGGATTCTGCATTCTTCTCATGACAGCTGTATTAGCACAGCTGAAAATTAAAAATACATGCAGAGTTATGGAACAAGGGGCTTATATTAGCAACAGGTGAAGCGTCAGCAAGCACAGAAGGAGATTCATAGGGCAGGGAGGTATCTTTAACTTTTCTGCTTCTAAAGCCACATACGCATTAAGAAGAAAAATTGTGATTTTAAATTCAGTATAAAAACATATAAAGTAAGCATGCATGGGATCCTTACAAGTTGACCATAGTTCATTCCTATGTCAGAGCAATTCCCCTCATACACAGAGCTGGTGAGAATGGTTTCATGTGCTCAGCTCCTGATGATGCCAATTTTACACCTGTCTAGACGTCTTATGCTCCTGCTAAAGCATGTTTTCCACCTGAAGAAACATTTCTTATGTGAACTGAAAATCCCCTTGGCTCCACTCTGGCCCTTGTGTCTCTCATACCTTATACCACAGACACTGAGAACAGATTACTGCCTCATTATTATTATTATTCCTTCAGCTCTTCCCAAACTGAGATGAAAGAGCACCACTTGCTTCAGACTTTCTTCTTGAATCATGCATTCTTTAGGCTTCTAAGTCTCACAGTTTTGCTCCTTTCACTGGGCCTCATCCCCCCACTGTGGAGTTTTGCTTCCCTAGAGAGGTGCAGCTGGAGCCTTCCAAGAGCCAAGCAGAGAAGAGGAATTATGTTTTGCACAGTGAAGTCAGTACTGTAATCTGTCAAATATATCCAAAATAATGAAGCTCTAGCTACTCCATGTATACAGTTGGCAATAGGATTCTCTTTCTTTTGCAATTGGAATTTCCCAATTCAACGTAAAACCTGGAATGGAAGAAGCAAGGTAAAACTGGTGGCCAGGTAAGCCAGTGGCTCCCAGGCAGCATGTTGAAAGGGACACAGAAGTTGCACTCCCGTGCTTTGACTTGAAAAAAGAACCCCTGAGGAAACTGGTTGCTTGCAGTAAAGGCCACTTAAAGTGCTTTTAAAACCTGTTGACAAAAGGCATAACAAACTCTCTATATATAGATATAACATATAATATAATATAATATATAGAGACATAATACAATATAATATTATATATTTAGCAAACTCTATGTATTTTTTTTCCTTACTATTTTCAGGACAAAGATCTAAAAAGAAGTGTCACAAGCCCAGGCTCTGTGTCGGACTGGATGACTTCTGGTCACACAGCTTCAGTAGCTGATACTGTTGAGAAGAGGAATGTCCAGATGGAAAACCATTATCCCAGACAACGCACGTGGAGTGCCCGCACTTTCCATGACTTCCTGGCTCCGATACCACAGCTACAAAAAAAATGGTGCAGTTGGACCACCAACAGTCCCTTCACAAAGCTGGTTGACAACAGCGTAAGTCTTGCTAGAAGAGCATGGGGTGGTCAGCTTCAGGGCCCCTGCTTTGCTCCTCTAATCATCTAATTGGTGTCGTCAAAGCACCAGGGCTTGTTACAAAGCTAAAAGAGGATGTTCCTTGCATTCTCTGGTAATAACAGCCTTTTGCAAAAGAAAATACCTTACCTGTAGCATAACGAGGAATTAAAACTTTTAGTTAGATCCCTTCAGATCAGTGTTTCTTAAGACAGTTGCTTTTCAAGCGTGTTTACTAATTGCTAATTATTTTGTGCAGGGTTTTCCTACAGTTGCAAGAACCCAAGGTGTTCCAACCAGAAAGGTGATTTCAGCCACCGAAATAGAGGGAGCTTCAGAGACCATTTACTCTGATTCATCTGCCAGCAATGCCTCATACCCACTCACTCTGTCTGGACAAAGGCAGCGGAAGCTAAGCTCCTGCAACTTGAAGAAATCCAGGTTTGGAAATCCTTACTTTGGATTTTTAGCTGGTTCCCCTGACAATAAACGTGTGAGGTCCTTGGATCCTTCAAGACATCTAGGGGCAGCATCTCCGGTTAACAGCCAAAGCCCCAAGAGTACCCTAGAGAGCTCCAATCCCTTGAAAATCAATTTGGCCAATGCTTCAAAAACAAAGGACCCTGGGGGAGAAACAGATAAAAACAAACCAGTTTTTGTCATTTCTGAAGAAGGAGATGATCAGCAGCCTCTGGTCCTAGCTGAACATCTTAGTCAGTGTGGAGATCACCTGCCTGAACAAAACGCTGTGTACGCAATAGCAGTGCCAGATAAACAGCCAGCAGTTCTGACTGTTGAAGGTAACAGTTCTGCCAGTTTAACAGCAAATCTTCCACTCTGGGCAAAATCTCCTGGTTTGTACAGAGGTCAGGTGAAGGTCCCTAACTCTTCCAGGGACCAGCAGAGCTTGTCAGTTGTAGATGCTAACACTAGTGAGACCTCACCAAACTTTGATACCCTAGCTGCTCCTACACTGTGTCAAGCTTCAGTCCAGTGATACTCTCAGAAAGACTGAACCACCAGTTCACAAAAGGAGAGGCAACAGACACATGAATGGAGTGGAAGCAGTGCCAAACTGTTGTGTGACAGCTATATGTGGACACAACTTTGTTAAGAGTGGTCTTCGCCTCACCATTGGGATTACAGCCACGTGTACCACAGAACAGCACAACATCTTCCCTCCTGCTCAATAACCTCAAACCTCTTCTTCTGCATGGAATCTGGACGTGCTTTATACCCATGAAAGCATCTGAAAAGGTATTCCACGCTGCAGGAAATCTTTTCTGGAATGAGATATGAATGTTATCTTTGATGGTTACATCATGGTTTATATCTGAAATGTAAATCAGTTCTCTGTCGCTGTGGTACCCCTGGAGTCTTTCTGTTAGAAGTTATGAGTTAAATTGTGCTCATAGGTGTGCCTGTACAAGTAAGAATTCATCATGCACGTTTGCATACTGTTTTGTAAACAATTCTAAACATTTCATAACTTCTGCACTCTAGCACAAAGTTTACCAAGAACTAACATCTCTAATGTTACAAATAATATCTCATATACTAACTCGTTAAAGAAGAGTACAGACAAGCTGAGCAAAACTATACTGGATGCTAATTCTGAAGTCTGACCTGGCTTTGTTTTTATTAGATCTACTTAAGCTTACAGTGCCTCAGTCTGCTACATTTTTAAGCAACTCCTCCTGGCAACAGGAACATGTGTACAAAAACACTGAAATACTCATTAGGAATAGTCTTCAGCATCTGACACTTGGATACTTGCAGCTGCTCTGATCCTATATCCACCAACTATTTATTACTGGTAACACACACTGACTACAGAACTATTTCCCTTCCTTTGCAGGCAAGACTTAAAAGGCAAAATTAAGTGTGGCAAACTTGGAGTGCTCACTTTTTTTATTTAAGAAAATCAATAGGTATGCCACTCTGATTACAAATCCAGGGCATTCAGTGGAGCACTGAACCAAAGGGAAGTCGTGCTTGTTCTGCTGCCTTTAATAATCCCATCACAGTCTTAATTACCTTCTGGTGATGTTTTCCTGTCTTTGCAAGAGAATCTTGCATATCCAACTCGCAGCTTAGGATCATTCCCTAGGAAGCTGTATTTTACAGCTGACACAGCATATTATTTTAAAGCAAATTATATTATACAACAGGTGCCAGGAAGAAATCTCCCACACAAATCTCCTGCATTAGCTACAGCGTGTGACAAGTGAGTCACCTTAATCCTGCTTTGTTAAAACATTTAAGTCTGATTCCTGGAATATATAGCTGAATTATTTATGATTTCACCTGCTATTACAGTTTCCATCTGCCACCATGGCTGAGATACGCAACACAAGATTGTTTTTGCCTAATATTTTGTGTGCCTACACAGACATGAGCTTTGCATCTAGTAACAGTGGCAGCAAAAACATATGCCTTTACTAGTTGACTCAAAAAGGAACAGCAGACAAATCTCAGCATTTATTACCAGAGTGTGCTGAATAGTTTTGAAGCATAAAAGTCTGTCTTTAAGTTGTTTTTAAATTAATGTAACATAATTCAGAGGGATGAATTAATATATTTATGACAAAAAGGTGTTTAGAAGCCTGCAGTATTCTCATGATTTCCACTGTGTTCAATTCATACACAGTGTACATCACAGTCAATGCTACGTGACTTATTACACTTCTAGAGATCGAAGTACTAAAATCTACTTTGGAAAAGCAATTGTGTTCAATTATTGACAATTCCTAGATGTGATGGGCTGGGAAAAGTGGCTTTTTTTTTTTTTTTCCAATAAAAGTATGTTTAACTATTAATTTCTGCAATGTCAGTTTATTGAAATACTGAAATACTAAGCAGTACAGATGCTGCCCCAGAGCACCAGGATGTGTCGTGGCACACCAGTGCCACTACTACAGCTTTCAGTTAAACACCTATGCTTTAGAGCATGGTTTTCTCCTCAGTAACCTAGCTAGTAAGGTTGTCACTTACACTGACTTTCTCTACTATGTACCTTTGTAACCAAAGGGCAGACTTCCAAATGAGCTGCTAGAGGATGGTTTCTGTAAGAATTTGGGTTTCCTTTCACATGAGTAGCACTTATTGCCTCCTGTAGCAATACATAGCCAATTACATGAGACACTGCACTGGGTATCACCCAACCAGCAAGGACTGTACATATGGTGAGAGGTCCTGAACAATATGCATCTCAGAACTCATACAGCTGACATACTGAAGTATTCAAAGATGACATTTTATGCCACTGAAAGATAGTGAAGCCTAATGCCTGGATGCTGCAGATGCACAGAAGACCAATCCCTCCCTCTGGGACAACCATGAACAGCCAGGAGCACAGCATATGGGAGACTTAAGCTTGAATTCCTGACTTGCCTTTTGAAGTTTCTATTTCTTTATGCAGATCACTAAAATCCACCACTAAAGATGTCAGTATCTTTTGTTTTGTACCTTCAAAGAACTTGAAAGAGATTTTCCTCCATTTTGAAATTCTTCACAACTTGAAAATGGAAGATCTGAGTGCTCTCCTAGTCCCACCTGTAAATACCGACTGGGATTAGTTCTTAAAATTAAATACTGCTATGGCTCTTGTTCCTAACAGTATTATTTTAAGAGATACGTCACACTTTTCATGATACAAAACCCCACAGCTCATGGACTCCAGATTCAGTTTTACCTTTGTGGTAAAACAGTAACTTTACTGTGCTCTTTTGCATACTGTAACTAAGCAGCAAATGGGATAAGCATGCTAAATACTTGCTGAAGAAGAGGAAAGCTTCAATCACTACTGCATGGGAAAAACGTCTGAAGATGTTACAAGATCTAAAACAAAAAAGGAGCACTCTCAGTAAAACTGGATTTGAATAATGTACACTATTTAAAAATCTAATTACTCTGGAATATGCTGGGCACTCCCTTCAGTGTGTTATGTAGATCGAATAGGACATTAAAAAGGAAACAAAACAAGACCGGGGGCATTCCTTGCTTATTTCATTTTTGGATACAGAGCTTCAAAATAAAAGCTTGAAGCTATACAAACCATCAAGGATCCTGAGCACTAGGTTTCTGACTGCCAGGTAGTTGGAATGGTTGAGCAAAGAGGCTCAATGGGAGAACAACCAGAATGACTGAAGCATCCTAATTTTTAGGATTCAGAGCAGCAAGCAGCAAGTTTGATTAAAGCAGAGCATCGTCCCTGGTTTACGCAGCAGCTGAACTATTGTTGCTATGTAGATCAGAGGGGGAAAAATCGTTTGTAATTTGCTAACAGAAACACAAATTGAAGTTTCCTTTAAGAAATTCACTCTTTCTTTAAAAGCAGTTGGTTACAAAACATTCTCAACTGTGCAGTTTTCTCCCCCCTCCATGAGAAGGGCACGTGAGCGATAACTAAACACGTTGGATTCAACTATTCCATACACTCAACTACCAGATCTTGTTCTAAATCATTAAAGATTAATTTGGATTGCAAGGAAAAAATGCAAGTCCTAAGCCAACATTCACCTAACGAAAGCAGCTGAAACTCAGTAGGACTGAAAAGAATACCCAACAGAGACCAAATATAGCTTCAACATATATCCATGGTCTGTCTAGAAATGTCTTTGATGTTAAACCTCATATGGCACACTTAGCATTTTTTATAATTCATTTCCTATGGAAACTAATGAGCTTAAGGGTGAAATTACCTCATTGAAAGTCAAAATGGTGAAGTGTGAAGAAAAGAAGAATGACCTGAAAAGCAGATTTAGAAGCAATCTTTGCATATTAAGCATTGCTATGGGAAATAGTATAATTAGTTTCTTCAGAAGTTATTCCTTGGAATTGTGTGAGCGGTATTTGAGTTCCAAACATCCTGCAGAAATAAAGTTAGATAAAATAGGTGGAAAAACTGCAAAAGCCCCACACGTTCTTTTAAAACCAAGAGATCCTTCTCCTAACTTCCAGTACTACGACCAACAGTAACTCATTTTTAGGGCAGACCATATAAAATAAGGTCCCCTCCCAAGAGAATTTTTTAAGAACCATTAAAACATTCAGAGTATAATTTAGAACGGAGTACTCTTCTCAAATTCTTAACTCTTTCTTGAATCATTTAATTCCTTAAGCTCTTGCTGTAGCCCGAGCCATCTGTACCATACAGTTCCACTAGAAGTTAAAGGTGGATCTAAAATGAATGAACTTTACTTGCAAGTTGAAATGACTAAGCTTTGACAACTGATAGGGCATTAAGTCAAAAAATCAACAGCTTCCTCATACTAATCTAATCACAGGTAGTTTGGCGACATACTGCAGTATAAAGCACTTTAATCCACCAATATTAATGCAAGGCAAGCCAAAACTACTACGAGTTGTAAGGTCTGTAGTTTGTCACATGAGATACAGAACAATATAGCATTTTCACTTTCCTTTTACTGAACTACAACTTTTAATCTCTTATGTTTAGCCTGAAGAATAAATGACAGCTGGCTTAAGAACAGCTGTTCAGATAAGACTACAGCTGTAAAGGATATCCTGCTTCAATTGCAGGAACAGCAGCAGTGCAAAAAATCCTGGAATGCTAAGCTGCAGTTTGAAGGTTAACTGTTCCAACCTCACTGTCTGCAGCATCAGACAGAATGAGGGTACAGAGAAATCCTATTTTCTCAGCAAGGAAAAAATTCTAAGAAAAAGTACTATTAATAGTAGTAATTTGAAATCTTATCATTTATACAAATTAGATCATCGAAAATACAGGAGGCATAAAGATTAACCCAGCATGACATTTTCTCTACCCTGCTGATAAATGAGTCCCATTATATAATGCTGTCACTTTGGTCTCTACAGTATTGCAGACATTTCAGTTGTACTCAAAAAAACCCCATGTTTTGATTAACACTGAGGTACTGCTTTTAAAGAGGTAATATTCCCTATAAATCCCACAGACAGACTCAAGATCCTTTACAATACAATGTGACACCTGTAATAAAGTTTTGGAGAGTTACTGTGAAAGAAAAAAAAAAAAACCCAAACCTTATTTTCAGTTACTACAAATTCAAGGATGATATTTCCTTGTAAAATACCAACATCCAAGTACCCAAAAGATCCAAGTACCCCAGACCCATCGTGAGAAACAGTGACACACACCCATCCTGTGTTGAGAGAACAAGCCACAAAAAAACCAAACAGATTACTCCAGTGATTTTTTTTTTAATATTTTTTTTAATTAATAACTTTTTAGTTCAGAAAAAAACAAACCCAAAGAGAACTGGAAGAACTACGCTCCTCCTTCTTTATAAAAGAGCTCTCTCAAAGAGACCGTATACCTCACTCACTGCTAGGTCAAACCCTATGGTAACCACCCTGGCTTCCACAGCATCTTACTCTGCCACATTTCACGCTCAGCTTCCAAATTTCTCTTATAAAGGAGGTGGGGGTGTGCTTTAGACAGGTTAAAAAATATGCTGCACCTTTACAGTATTTAAACAATTACACCAAGCATAGTTCATACATTTATCACATTAACTATCATCTGGTAACCATACATTTAAAAAGGTCTAATGTATAGAGTATGTAATACCCATGACAAATACTCTTACTTACATAAGAGCATATAAAGATCAGGATTTATTCACCCTCCCCATCTGCAAGTTAGTTTCTCATCTCGTCCTGGTACAATATAAATGACAAAAGAATCCCTTCATTCCATTGCACTACCGCAACCCTATATGCATAGAAAGGCAGATCAGTTATCTGTATCAGCAAAAACAAAAGAGTTCTTTGAAAGGAATCTGAAGAACCTCTGCTGCACAGGTAGTTTAGATGTTAAGTACACGAGTTCAATTCCTTTTTCTTTTTTTTTTTGTCACATAATATATCCTCATACAAACATAGCTTGAGTAAGTGCAAGCGAGGTTGTACATAGTACTGCAGACACTATTTCTGACTAAAAAAACCCAACTCAGCACAGAGACTCGAACACCAGCACAGTGACAAGCCAACGCTGAAAGCCCATCTGGGGTGTGGGAAGTGGTGAATGAGAACGCAAAGCACATTTCTGCATATAATGTGCAAAGGCTTGATCTCCACAACTGCACTCGTTTTGCTACATGCACAGCCAGAGATGAAAAATGAGATAAAAACAGCTGGGAATGGTTGTCCTGAGAAGATAACAATAACCGTTAAAAAAAAAATCCTAAACACAAAATACAAACACAGAAGCAACAGAACATTGTTAATAATACTAAAAGACAGAAACGCAAATGTTGTTAAAAAGTTTCAAGTATTATTCCAGATCCAATTTCAATCCTACTCACAGGAGGAAATGCCCAGAGATTAGGAAGAGAAGTCCACATGAGAGTGTACTGTTAATAGCGTAGCGGCATGGTCAGCAGAGCCATCCTTGTGGCAGCTACTTTAAAAAATAAAAAAGTCTAAACAGAAAAGCTTAACCCTAATTAGCATTCATATTAAGATGTGCATTACTGGAAATAGTAACTTGCTGACACCAGTAGACACGATGTGCTGCATCATTTGTGCTCTGTAGTGACACGAGATAGCTGTGTACACTTCTCAGTGTTGAAGGATAAATCCTACTCACAAAATAAGGCATACTTAAAAACAACGTGGTATCTACAGAGGTAATGTGGTATGCTTTCTTCTCATTCTGTTTCACTCTAAGTACAATGAAAGAGAGAAATTGGTCCCACTTGAGCTTCGTGAACTACAGCATTGCTCTGAAACAGATTAAATTGTATTACTGGCAGGGGGATACAGGGGGGGGAATAGTGTTGGGATATTTTTTGAAGTGATGCACAGGAACAAGTGCTCCAAAAGGCATGAAAATAAAAGCAAATGTTAACGACAGCAATACCAGCGTCCCCCTCCATCCTTCTTATCCTAAGCTAGAAATGCCTCCATATTGCTACAGTCTGTTGATTGCTTTCTGTAAGATTGTTCTCTTGAGTAAAGCTGCTATACTCCGTTTTAAATTATAGCTTTTTCTCCATTTTAACCAGTGTATGCATGCTAGAGAACAGCTGCATGGCAGAGGTACATCGCATACAATAGCAAACCAAAAAGAAATACAAAAAAAAATGAACCAGTGTGTCCTACTGGCTGCTGCTCCACATCAAAAGCACTGTTTGGTCTCCTGATATAAAATACAACAGAAGTAATATTAGCAGTAGGCTGTTCTGCTTCAAGTATTACCCCAACTTTAGATGCAATTCTCAGATTTTTGTGCAATTACTTCTCGTAATGTAATGCGAATAAAACCCATCAATATGACAAAACCAAGATAAGAAATTGTACTTCTTCCACTCTAACACTGCACGTATGGTACAAGCTTTAAGCTAAAACAGCTGTTCCATGGACGGATTTTTGTTTTTAATGTGAAGATTAATGTACTTCTAGCTCAAACACCATGAGTAGTGACCAAATAGCAGAGCACCGCAAAATGCAGTTACAAATACACACTGACAATTTCCTTCTTAAATAGTAATGGCTCTTGAAATAATCATCAGATACTTATACAAAACATTTCTATTTTTTTTTTTTTTTTAATTCTAAGGATTATTCTTAGTTTCTTCACAAGTAGTGCAAATACACTCCTTATTCTTAGGCCTTCCCAAGATATGGCTGGTTTTTGTGAGTGATTTCTGCTTGTGTTCTTCAGTGAAGTGACACAGGGACACTGCAGTCATGAGGATGGAACGCAATGCTTGCTGGACTTTCTTGGAAAAAAAAATTCATACACAGCTGTCAAATTCTACAAATTAAGAAGTGCGTTCCAGATTACCTGATGCAGAAGTTATTGGTTCCCTGCTATGGGAGAAATGAGAAGATCCCCTGAAACCTTAAGCTGTACAAGCAGTATGACAAGGTTTTGTCCCCTCTCTACAGACTACAAGAATTCAGTTCTTGAATCGCGTTTGTTCACAGATGTGATTGAATTTCCTGAAATTAAGATAAAAAGCATTAATATGTAACAAAGTTCTCAGAAGTCAAGCAACACAAGAGTTGTCATCTTTCACAGGGTATCCTAAAAGTTAAACAGCTCAAAGCAGAACATTTACACACCAATGTAGCTGCTTTTCAGAACCTTCTCAGATTGAACTCTGTTACCAGTAACAGGATTTTCAGCATCTCCTGCCTAACAGTTGGCAGTTCTATTATGCACACTGGAAACCTGTTATTAAAAGCATTCCTCCATACTTCTGCATATTTCAAATCCAGAAGGCAAGTCAAACAGGAATCAAGAGAATTAATTTTGTCCTGAGAGGCATCAGTTATTTTTATTGAAGCAGCATTGCACAGGCTGGGTAGGAACTACTATTAACCACTCTCACAATGCATTTCTACACAATCCTCTCCTGAAAATAATATAAGTAAAGTTTTCCTCATTCTGTATTGTTTAAGTTCAATGGGAATGGCAAGCCTGTCTGCAAAAATGCTGTATAAGACACTTCTTCCTAATTCTCTAAAATCTCTCACTATAAAGTTTATTTTTCCTCTTCATGGGTTGTGTCCCTCAGCACATATGGAAAATATGAGTTGAAGAGCTGAGTGCATTTTTTCCTTACTGAATTAGACAAAAGATCAGAAAGAAACCTTGCTTACATAACCAAACTACTTAGCAAAACAATTTAACTCAAAAAACAAACAAAACAACAACAACAAAAAAAAAAAACCCAAAGGAGTGGTATATAAGTTTGTTTTCCCCCCCCCCACTTCTATGGATTTTAAAAAATTTAAAGCTCTAGAACAGTTAATGCTGGAAAAGCAAGTAGAAAAAGCCCTTTTCATTCTAGATGAAATTATCTACCCAAATGTGAACATACATAACTGGAGACTGCTTTGATACTGAATTAACTCTCCATTGCTTCAAAACAAAATCTCCTGTATGCAGGAGTACACAGACATTACAGATAACGGTGGAGCTTTGAACTAAATCTGCAACTTAAATTCCAAATTATTTGTGAAAGGTATTTGGTAAAACTCTGCATTTGTAGTGTCTGGGGACTCATATTTAAGTCTTTTTTATGATGTGTTTGAATAAGCCATACAGACTGGTTATTTTCAACCCACAGTACCTGAGATGTTAAAGGAATCATGCTAACTGTGCACTCTCATCATAGCATCAGAAAGATGCTGCAGAATCTACTACTCATTATAAGCAATTCCTCAGTAAGGAGGAACAGCTCCACTGTCTTGAACTGCACTGTGAATTTAGAGAGTAATTAGCTGAGCAAGAAGGATTTCTTTACCCTTCCAGGAGCAAGGTGACTTGTAGGCAGACATTTTTTGTCTTATTCTTGAAATTCTTTAATACTTGTCATAACACACACGTGAGAATGACCTGGCATTGGTTATCAGGGCCTTCCTTTCCCAAAATCAAGGACCTTATATTGGATGAATAATTCCCAAATGACCAGACACCAGGTTTCCAATGTCACATGCCAAACTCTTCTTCCTGCCCTAGCCACAAATTATTCCCACTAATTTATCCCTTCAAGGTTTGTTGTAATTTGCTAAAAATCGTTTCTCATAGTTCCACAGGAAACAGAAAAGGGCTAATGATCTGCACAGCATTTTCAAGAAGCTCTCGAGACAAGAGCAAATGAAAAGCTGCTTGAGACAGAAAAAATATGAATGAAGGAGGAAGTGGGGGTAGAAAACATCAATTTAAGAGTCCTATGGGTACCTTTGGATGTACACAAAGAATCAATTTCCAAGTTGTGTTTAAAAACAAAAACCCGCAACGCCAAGCTCATTCACTTTTGTTT